>CM062807.1:595019676-595748100 GCA_031772625.1 Pinus tabuliformis | reverse complement strand
TTTGATTATCTCTTACAATATGCCAAAGAAATATGTTACATGCACAACCTTGAAATGAAACTGAGGTTACCCCAATGGAAATCCTTGTGCCACAGCTTGCGATGCAAACTGCATGCATGACGCACTCTAAATCCATTAGCCCAACGAACCAATAAACAAATCCATAACATTTTTTACTTGGTAGCAAAAGCCCAAATTGATTGACTTCCTCCACTTACAAATCTGATCTCGTAAGCTTGCTCATGAACATTATGAACTATTGAACACTCGAAGACAGTTTTTCCTACTCCCAGTGCTGATAATATCTGGCCTTGAAGAGTTTAATCAGAATGATGTCCATTTATACCTCGGGAATCAACACCCTGCCAAAATGCATGCCAATTTCTCCCATAATTGTCTATGTTGGTAATATCAACAAAATAACCCGCTAGCACCTAGTTCACCTTGTCGCAGCTCCTTTCTCCGCTACTCTTCTAAAGGATCTGGACTCTAAATAATCTGCCGCATTCGCCTAAAACCAAAAGCATATCTGATTAGCCATGTAGCTACACAGTATGTTCATGATCTGCATATTGATCCAATACCAATTTCCTTAATAATGCTAACAAATGACACAGCCATTAACAATTAAAGCATCGTACCTATCATGATCATGTCGAGCTAGATATGTTGGCATAAACTCTTTTGATTTTGGCAATGGAGCCTCCTTAAACCATTCATGCCTGAGGGCTTCTTCTAATGTTATTCGCTGCACTTCATTGAACCACAATCAGCTTCAAAACAACATAATACCAAGCACTATTTAGTATTTATAACTAGGATCCCCAGAAGTAGTTAAGTAAATCAAAATAGAACAAAAAAAAAAAAAACATGTAAAACAAAAATTGTATGGGTTTCCAGAATGAGTCTATGGGAGGAATGCCACCATTGAAATCAAACTCCCAATAATTTTGAAAGGTATGTTTCAGAGATTTTGGAGAAAGCAATTAAATATTAACTAAATTTTTTGAGCTTGATGAAGTTTATGGAAAATCCATATCAAGATAACTATGTGGTGGTCCAGAGGAAAAGGTGAACCTGTAAAGACTAAGCACTATGTTAAAACCTCACGTAGTTGGAATACTTAAGGAGTAGAAGTTTCACAACTTTACTGAATTAGAAGCAAAAAAAAAAATCAGAAGAAGCATTGAAGCATTGATAATCAAAACAAGATCAAGCAAATTTTTGACACAATATTAGATTAGATTTACTGCAACAGAACATGTTAGAATCATGTATGAGGCATAAAATACACCAGACATTGACAGGACACTATTTGTATTATTTTCTAGTTAAACATTTACTAAAATATGTGAAAATCATGAATACCCTCACTATATAATAGAACCTCAACAACCTTCTTTATCTTCCACAGATACTCAGCATATCCCAACTGCTAATCTTGCAGTGTATCATGACCTCCCACCACCACCAAACCAGGAGGGGGAGGAAAAGCCAAGATATATGGCCCAGGAGCATTAGGCCCAAACACCAACGAGGGAAAGCAACAAGAGAAATAACATGGGGGAGCAAACGGGGCTTACCATTGTCGAAGCTAAACCATGTGATGGCTTGCACATAATCGTAGTATGGAATGGGAAATTGGTGTTATGGTGATCGCCTGTAATCCACGAAGATCACTAACACCACGTCTCCTAGTTAGCCATCTGCAAAAAATGTCGTAGAACACGAAATCAGAAGATAGGGTAGCAAATGCTTTGCCATGGAGATGCAAAGGGTTTTCCAATTTCATGCCATGGGTAGCAAACCCTCCACCATGGAAGAAAGAGACAATGGGCAATGACTTTGCAGTCTCGACAGGAATGAAGAGAGGAACCTACACTCCCTTTGGGGCATGGAGGAGAAATATAACACTACTCAACGCATATCCAATACCAATTGTAGAGGGTACAGGGCTTTGTCATTCCGCTCCCGTGGTCATGATAAAAACACAAGGTTAAAGAAAGAATTTGTAAAATTGATAGTAAAGAAAAAAAAAACCTAGGGTTAACTGAAAACTCTTACAGAGCATTTATATGGTAGTGAATGGCCCCATTTGTCTGCAGAAAATGTCGTAGAACACGAAATCGGAAGACAGGATAGAAAATGCTCTGCCATGGAGACGCAAAAGGTTTTCTGATTTCGTGCCATGGGTAGAAAACCCTCCACCATGGAAGAAGGATATGATGGGCAATGACTCTGCAGTCTCGACATGAATGAAGAGAGGAACAATACCAATCGTAGAGGGTACAGGGCTCTACAGGGCTCTGCCTTTCCGCTCCGCTCCTGTGGTCAAGCACATGGAAGTAGAGCTGAACAAGAGTGATCCAGATAATGCCGAGAAGGGCGAGGGTCAAATTAATCGAATGGCTCACATTATTTTAATCGTCTAATACTAAAATCAAAGGCCCACAAATGTACACGTATATTGAGAGGAGAGTTGATTTCATAAAGGAATGCCTTACGGCGTAATTATGAGGAAATTTGTAACTTTTTAAAATATAAAGTTTTGCACTATACTTTTAAAAATTATTAAAATGAAAAGAAATAGAAAAACTATTCTTTTAAGCTTGTTTCTTTTGGAAAATATAAAAATAAAAATATATTATTATATTTATAATTTATAATAATTTTTTGGTTTTCAAAGATATTAATTATTAAAAAAAAAAAAAAAATTAAAATATAAAATTTTGTTCCCGATGAAGTGGTAGAACAAGGTTATTTTGAGTTAGATGGGTCTGTCGCCTTTCCAATTCAACTAGTCATTGTAATTCATATATGTTAGATTGGTCATATGTAAAGGGAGAATAGGGAATAATCTCAAATATGGGTGAAAGTTATAAGTTTTGGTTGATGTGCATTGCAGTGGATTTGATATGTTTTGTTATGGGCATCGGATAGGGTGTAAGAGGTTATGTTTCGATTGTGAAAGATAATAGTTTGTTCTTGCTCATCCATGCATGGCGCACTGGGTGGATTTTGGAAGCACTTTGGGGGATAATTGGAATGGCGATGAGTACCTAACTTAGGCAAAAAAGCTGAGAATTTGGGATCCATGAGAGCGGGACCCTAGGAAACGTCTCTCTTGCAGGTTGGGCTCATTACCAGTGAGGTAGAGTCTTTGCATGATAGTTTGTTGGGAGCATTTGACTTGCATTCCTGCGTCTAGGACTTCAGTAAGATATTTCGGGTTATAGCTTGGTTTCCCTGTATAATTATTATAATTTGTGATGAGCTTGTGTACACTTGGTCAATAGGTATGTCTTTGCTACTTCTTTCTAAATCTGGGATTTTATAAACAAGGGATTTCAAGGTATGTCGAAGGAAGTGGGTTTGTAAACCCGCGTTCAAGGAGCCTTTTGTAAGGTCCAATTGGGTTGTTGTTTGGTTTTTTGGTTTTATTCTATGAATTTGGGATGCTCATGCCCTTTTTGTGGTAAATGGTCGATGGTCTGATGTCTATGTTGGGATTAAGGTTTTTAGTCTAATCTATGGTTGTTTCGATGGTTATTTTTAGATTCTAAATTCTAAATCCTCAAGTGCAGGTGGCAGAGTCATTCAAAGGCCAGGGTGGAAGTTTCAACATGCTCTCTACTCTATGCTTACCTGCAGGAGTTAATTGAAGGGTCTTAGTGTGCTATGTGTTGCTAGGGGTTTACTTGAGTGTCTGGTGGGGCTTTGGAAGTTGTTTCAAGTCAGGGGTTTAAGTGTTGCTATGTGGGGGAATTCTTGAGCATGGCCGACCTAGCCACGAGATGTCTTGCACAATTGAAGTTGGGGCAATTGATCCAAAATGGATCTAGAATAGACTTTTAAGTCTATGAATTTTCCTCACAGAGGAAAAATGAAAGTCAAAGGATGCCCCTAGAAATAGTCTCATTGCATAGATCTCTTCATTCTGAATCATGAATGGGAAAAAATGGACTTCAGATGAAGAAGTTATTGTAAAAAGAAATTGCCCATTGTCCTTTGAAAATGTGGCATTTTCTTATTAAATGGGACTTAGGAGAAATAAAGGCCTTCTAAAGAAAATCACATCAGAAATGGTTAAAAGGGCGGACTTAGACCCAAGGCCGAACGGACCCCCGATCAATGATCTCTGATATATCGGATCGGAGGTAGGCCTACATGCGACATCGGGACCCAGGCGGAGCTGATTGCGATGAGCAATTACGATTGCGATCGGCCGATCGGCAGATCGGAGATTGACACACCCAAAAGGGGAGGACCCATAGCACTGCGATATGCCGATATGTGATCAGCGATGGCACTGATATGTGACATTACCGACTTTCGATTGCAATGATTGGATCGGCGGATCGACATCGGCGATATGACATCACATCGCAATGTTCCATGGTATATGGAAAGAATCCCTGAGCTGTTGCGATTGCGATATGCGATCACACCCAGACCCGATAAGGATTATAGATGCGATTACATAAAATTTGAGATCTGTATTTTCGAATTTGTTATGTATTCCTTTGTATTTGGGTTTTTTGACCTCCCGCCTCTGCGATCCCGATTTACGACAACAGGATGGACCCGAGAGGGATATAGATGTGATTGAATGCATTTTGAGGTCCAATTAAACGCTCCATGAGGTGTTTTCTTGTGTATTTCCATTATTTGGCTGTCATGGCCAGAGAAAGGAAAAACATCGGGTTTCCCCACACTGACAATTCCTTTCCATTGTAAACAGATTCTTGTGGAGAACAGTCAGGTTTTCCATGATGGAGGACTGTAACCAACGTGTTACAAATGCACAAAGTGCACAATTGCGGAGGTTGCCGAAGATTGTTGTGATGCGCAGAGGCAGAGAGTTTTGAGGCTGCTGGAAGGTTGTTGACAATTAGCTTGGAGGTCAAGCGAACACGAAAGGCATGTAGAGGCCGAGAGAAGCTCGTAAGAGCCAAGAGCTAGAGCCGAGAGCCAGAAAGCTTGAGAGCTTCAGAGCCAGAGGGCCGAGCAAAAGCAGAGCCACCAGAGGTTGGAGGCAGAGTCAGACGGAAAGAGCTAGTTAGCTAAGAGAGCCAGATGAGCCAGAGAGCTAAGAGATAGAGCTGCAGAGCCAAAGAGCTCAAAGCAGACTTCTAAGAGCCATGATGTCGTAGTGAAGCTATAGAACAACAAAGAGATCAAATGATCCAGCTGTTGCTGGTGTCCAGAGTGTGTTGAAGACAGAAGAAGGCATTCCAGAGATAGTTAAGAGAATTCTAAGGGAGTCAGAGAAGCCAGAAGCTCAGAGCACTAACTGAAGGAGTCAAGTCCAGAGAAGCCTAGATTTGTCTGCAGAGTGAGGACACCTGGCGAGATAAGATGGCATTCTAAACCCATAGGTTCAGTGTAAACCAATAGAGTTGAGTGTGGAGCTTGTAAAAGATTTCAGCCATAATCCTAAAGAGTCTAATCTAGTTGATTAGAGCTCAAGGAGACATAACCCAAGATATCAGGGTGAACTCCATATTAAACTTGTTGTTATGTATGATTGCTTACTGCTGCATTGTATTTGCTACTTTATTTGTTGTTATATGTTTTATATCAGTTTAATCGAATCAACTTAAAGCACATAAACAGTTTAAGAACAAACACAAGCATACACCTATTTCAAGCATTATTAATTCCACAATTGGTTAATCATAAGGTCTTGGAAATATTTAAGCTTTGGAAGTGGGAGAGGTTCTTGTAAGCTTGACATGAAGCCTTTAGTCCCCCATTTCCAGATCAAGTGGTATCGGAGCCTGAGATTGATTAACCCCTCCTTCAAGAAGGTGATATCAAAGCTGGTTATACCAGAGCAAGTGGTATCAGATCAGAATGCTTGATTAATAGAGATAAGATTGCTTGCCTGACAGGTGTTTAAATAGTCAAAGGTTGATTGTATGCTTGTTTGCAGACTGACTATTGTTTGGGTTTGCAAAGGTGAAGGGAAAGCTATTGATAGCTTAGTCCAGGAGAGGAAAAAATGGAAGAAAGGTTGAAGGCATTCTTCTTATCCCAAAGGATCTCAAGGCAATCCTCGAAACACAAGAGGTTTGTTACAAAAGGTTGTTGAACAAGCTCTTTATTAATCTTGTTTGAAGTTCTTTTGTTCATTTTGATAATGACAACTTCTACAAGTGAGTCCTCAAATTCTTCTTTCTTCACAAGAGACTTTTGTGAAGACATGAAGCAAGACTTGTCCACCATGATGGATATGGTGAGAGAAATGTATGAGGATGGAAGGAAGAGCAGCATACTTAGAGAGCAGTTGAATTCCGTGGAGGAAGAGAAGTAGTTGCTTTCTGACAAATTGCAGGAAATGGAGAGGAAACTTCATATTGCAAATATGAACCTGAAAAGGATGCATGAGTTGGAGACACAACTCTTTACTTCCAAAGAAGCCTTGGTCAAGTATCAGCTTGAAGAAAAGGTAAACAATTCATGTTTGTCTTCAAATTCTTCTAAGAATTCTTATATTGGTTCTTTTGAAAAACATACCAGAGGAATAAGTTCCAAGTTAATGTCCAAGATAGGCTATGAAGGAAAAGGCTTGGGTAAACATGCATAGGGTATTGTGAAGCCAATAATGGTTGAAGAAAGGCCTAAGTATTTGGGTCTTGGCTATGGACAGTCTTATGGAGAAAGTTCCAAAGCTGCCATGAAGACCATTGAAACAGTTCCAAGAAGGAGTTTCATTTCAAGTCTTCTACCTCAAGAGTGTGAAGATTGTATTCATCGAGAATGCAATAGCTTGAAACATCATTTGTAGGATGCAAATGTTCATAAGCATGCACTTGAACCAGAGAGTTGTGGAAACTCTGACAGCCTTGAAGAGGTTGATGGTGTTCCAAAGGGAGCCACTTCTTCATTCAATTCACCTCCTCATGAAGGCAATAAAGGTGAAAGAGGAAGGTATAAATAAGCATATTCCTTTTGATTATGTAAAGCATGATAAATTTCCATATAAGTATGGGAAAATAATTGCATGTTCCTTTTGTTGTTTGGTTAACCATAATGTTTCTAGACGTTGGAAGAGAATGGCCACATACAGGAAACTTTTGAAGGAAAGGAAGAAAGAAGCCAAAGGTCCATTGGACAAGGCAAATCATGTTTTCAAGAGGATGCACATGTGTTGCACTTACTGCCATAAGCAAGGACATCTTGCTACAAAATGTTGGACCCTGAATCCAACAATGCTTCCACGAAACTTGAAGAAGGTGGAAAGAGAAAATGGCGGAAATGGAAAGGAAGATTCCATGATTGATGTGTTTTAGGATGATTCACATGTTGATGCTGATGTGCAAAAAGAGGTAGCACCTTTGAAATGGATTAGTAAGAAATGGTTAGGGTTCTTATCCAATTAATATTGCATGTCTTTTTGCATATATTTGCATTTCTTTGTTAATGGAATGCAAGTTGCAGGATTTTACCAAGAAGGTGAATGGGAAAAGTTGAGTAGGAGACTCACTTTATTGTTGCAACATTATATTTCAGTTTAGCTTGGAAAGTACAGTGTGCTTAAGTGAAAGTTGTAGGATGAAATGCATGCATAAGCTTGATATGCATGAACATAGGGATGTTGATGATTTCCTTGTATTTAAACATGTATGTGTAATTAACTTGAAGGGTTGATTGCTTTGGCATGCATGTAATGCAATATTGACTTGGAAAAAGTTGATTTGGTCTCCAAGATGGAGATAATGATGAAGTGTTTCATCTTTTGAAAAGAATCCTTGAGATCTTTTCTACATGCTTGACTTGAAGGGTCATTTGTTTTAAAGGCATGTTTTGTGGGCTTGTTATCTAGTCCATCATTTGTATGTAGATGTAAAGACATGGAGGTGTTCACAAGATGTGAAATCTATTTCTTTTGTTGAAGCAGGAGTTTAGGCCATCCAATTGTTGTTAACAGTTGTTGTTGATAGTATGTCAAATAGGTACAAATGAAAATATTGTGACGCAGATGTAACTTCACATTTGTTTGAGCCACCTTGGATCAATGATCAAGGAAGAGAAGTTCAAACTACCTTTTGTAACCTTCTCGGCAGGAGTTCTGCATGAAGTCAAGGAGGAAAATAGTTCTTCCCGAGAGGACCAGCAAATCCAGGAAGGAGAGTGGTCAAAGGCTTTGGTTCAGAGGCACTATGCAAGGCAAATGTACGGAGGCTGAAAGAAGAGGGTGCAGTTACTCTCATTTATTATTCAGATCAGTATATCAGTATTTTGCAGACCAAAAGTTCTTTTTAGTGGGAAGGTGTGATCCAAAATGGATCTAGAATAGACTTTTAAGTCTATGAATTTTCCTCATAGAGGAAAAATGAAAGTCAAAGGATGCTCCTAGAAATAGTCTCATTGTAGAGATCTCTTCATTTTGAATCTAACGCAATTTGAATGGGCGAAAATGGAATTCAAATGAAGAAGTTATTGCAAAAAGAAATTGTCCATTGTCCTTTGAAAAGGAGGCATTTCCTTATTAAATGGGACTTAGGAGAAATAAAGGCTTAAAGGGTTAAAAGGGCGGACTTATACCCAAGGTCGTACGGACCCCCGATCAACGATCTCCGATATACCGGATCAGAGGTAGGCCTACATGCAACATCGGTACCCAGGCAGAGCCAATTGCGATGAGCGATTGTGATTTCAATCGACCGATCAGCACACCCAAAAGGGAAGGACCTATAGCTCTATGATATGGCGATATGCGATCAATGATGATGCCAATATGGGACAGTGCCGACATGCGATTGCGATGATCGGATCAGCGGATTGGTGTCAGCGATATGAGATCGCATCGCAATGTTCCATGGTATATGGAAAGAACCCCCGGGCCGTTGCAATTGCGATATGCGATTAGACCCGTACCCAATAAGGATTATAGATGCGATTGCATAAAATTTGAGATTCGTATTTTTGGATTTTCTATGTATTCCTTTGTATTTGGGTTTTTTGACCTCCCACCTGTGCGATCACGATTTGTGATGATAGGATAGACCAGAGAGGGATATAGATGTGATTGAATGTATTTTGAGGTCCAATTAAACGCTCCATGAGGCGTTTTCCTGTGTATTTCTGTTATTTGGCTATCACTGCCAGAGAAAGGCAAAATGATCGGGTTTCCCCACGTCGACGATTCCTTTCCATTGTAAACGGATTCTTTTGGTGAACAGTCAAGTTTTCCATGATGGAGGACTGTAACCGATGTGTTACAAATGCAAATAGTGCATAATTGCAGAGGTTGCTGAAGATTGTTGCGATGCGCAGAGGCAGAGAGTTTTGGAGGCCGCTGGAAGGTTGCTGAGAATTTGCTTGGAGGTCAAGCGAACACGAAAGGCACACAGAGGCCGAGAGAAGCTCGTAAGAGCCAAGAACCAAAGCCAAGAGCCAGAGCTGAGAGCCAGAAAGCCTGAGAGCTTCAGAGCCAGAGGGCCAAGCAGAGGCAGAGCCACCAGAGGTTGGAGGCAGAGCAAGACGGACAAAGCCAGTTAGCTAAGAGAGCGAGAGCTAGATGAGCCAGAGAGCTGAGAGCTAGAGCCAGTTAGCTAGAGAGCCAGAGCCAAAGAGCCAAAGAGCTCAAAGTAGAATTATAAGAGCCATGATGCCGTAGTGAAGCTGCAAAACATGAAAGAGATCAAATGATCTAGCTATTACTGGTGTCCAGAGTGTGATGAAGACAAAAGAAGGCATTCGAGAGACAGTTAAGAGAATTATGAGGGAGTCAGAGAAGTCAGAAGCTCAAGAAGCTCAGAGCACTGACTGAAAGAGTCAAGTCTAGAGAACCCTAGATCTGTCTGCAGAGTGAGGACAGCCAGCGGGATAAGATGGCTTTCTAAACCCATAGGTTCAGTGTAAACCAATGGAGTTGAGCGTGGAGCTTGTAAAATATTTCAGCCATAATCCCAAAGAGTCTAATCGAGTTGATTAGATCTTAAGGAGACGTAGCCCAAGATATCAGGGTGAACTCCATATTAAACTTGTTGTTATGTGTGATTGCTTATTGCTACATTGTATTTGTTGTTATATGTTTTATATCAATTTAAGCAAATCAACTTAAAGCACATAAACAGTTTAAGAACAAACACAAGCATACACCTATTTCAAGCATTATTAATTCCGCAATTGGTTAATCATAAGGTCTTGGAAATATTTAAGCTTTGGAAGTGTGAGAGGTTCTTGTAAGCTTGACAAGAAGCCTTTAGTGCCCCATTTTCAGATCAACAGTGCTGCAAGCTGGCATAGTGTGGTTATTGTGGTTGTCCTAGGGGCTCTTGGCTTGAGGGGCTCTCTGGCAGAGATACAATTCAAGTTGTGATGGTGCAAAGAGATGACACAGTGTGGTTATTGTGGCTAGGGGGCGTCTTGGCTCGAGGGGCTCTTTGGCAACTATATGTGAGTCAATTCTTTGGCGTACAATTCGGGGTGGAGGTACCTTTGGAGCCTTGGTAAACAAATCATGAACAGACAACGTGGCATGGCACAGAGAGGAATTGGTCCAAGAGGGCAATGAACAAATCATATGAGGGAGGATCGTGAGCTTGGGGAAAAGTTGGACCATAAACTTGCGCTCTCACCTAGCAGGGTGGGCTTATCACCACCTTTAGATGTTCTAAAGAATCAGATAAGACATGCTACCCTCCTCTTGGAACAACTGAGCCAAGACCGCCATGATGACATAAATGTTGTAATAAGATTCATGGAAAACCTACAACGCAACCAATGGCATATGTATAATCGTTTTGCTACACTACAGAGGGGTCAAAGGAGGATATACAAAAAATGGAGTGCTTAGAAGGGAGGTTCGCACACATGGAGAAACACATAGATTGTAACTTCAAACCCCCAACATCTCTTGGAAATCGACCAGACAATCCAGCCCCAGTCAACTCTTCGGATCCTTAATGGTTGTGATTTACATTCTCATTTTCGATGTGTTTTGGATACTTTGATATTACTTGTTTTTTATTTTATATATATATATATATATATATATATATATATATAATCATTAAATTAAATTAAACTTTTAAATTTTAATTTTTTGAAAAATAATAAAAATGTCAAATTTCTTACTCAATTGTCCTTATCTTACATCCTAGATTCACATTCAAGATTACTTTGGAAAAATAAATTTATAAAATTAATTCATAAAAATAAATTAAATGTTAGTAATTATAAAACTTATTTTTAAAAGTGTTTTGAAAAATTAAATTTATAAAACTCCTTATAAAATAATTAAGTATAAATTAAATCTCATAATTAAAAGAAACTTACAAGAGAAATAAACCTAATTTTATATTTTTTAAATTATTTATTTAAAAAATAAATATAATCAATAAAATTATATATATAATATATATTAATTTTTGTTTTAAACCTCAAAATAATTTATTTATCTTATACATATAAATATAAATATAAAATATAATATTTTATATAGAAATAATGCATTAATTTCCACAAGTCTCAGGGTTCAAAAATGCAATGGCACTGGTACTACATTTTTCTAAAACTACAATTCAATATTTTCAATTTTCTCTTCATAAGCTCACGTGCTATTTGGCATTTTATAAATATAATTTTATTTTTATTATAAATTTTTGGTTAGAGACTCTGTAATATAATTTTATTTTTGTTATATATTTTTGGATAAGCACTTTGTAATGTAGGTAATCCGTCCATCTAGAAATCTATAACAATATGACACATTGTAGAACTTTCCCATCACTCATAATTTTATTTTGTAAACGAATATTAATTTCATAATATTTTATTTTGTAAACGAATATTAATTTCATAATAATATTTTTATGTTGATGTTTATAAAATGCAAATTTTATCAAATTTTTTATATTTAGACTAATATTATAAAATTTAAATATAATAATTTTAAAATCATAACCAAATATCAAAAAACTTAGGAGTACCATTAAATTTTTGACCCAGAGTGTTTGAGACTGTTGGAATGTGGGACATTTTGACCGAGAGGGTTTGACACGGTTGGAATGTGGACATTTTGACCAGAGGGTTTGAGAGTGTTGGAATGTCGGGTAGTTTAATAAGGTAGAGAAATTGGGCGAACGGTTAAAAGTGGCTGGAATCCAGGTAAAAGAATTTCAAAAAATCTTGTAGAGGTAGTGTTTAAATCGTGTTTTCGATGGTGGAAATGAATTCAACATCATCAAAAAAAATCCTGGCCTGAAAAATTATGGAAATTCCAGTTATATTTAGAGAAAATCGGGTAAATATTTTTGTAAATCCAAGTTATAGTTGTTAAACTTCAAAATTTTAGGTGTTTTAGATGTTTTTGATAATGTTGAATTCATTTTCACCATCAAAAACACCATTCAAACCTCTACAAGAGTTTTTGAAAAATTTTTACCCAACCACTTTTAGCTGTCCCGCAATTCCTCTGCTCGTTACATGACTCCGTTGGAATGTCGACATTTTGATCGAGAGCACGTTAATTATAATCAAATATCGAAAAACTAGAGTACCGTTCAATTTTTGACCGAGAGGGTTTGAGACTGTTGGAATGTGGACATTTTGACCGAGAGCACGTTCCGTTTGCCCTGCTGATAGCCTCTAGCCGCTAGCGGACTTCTGTACAGCCGAGGCTTTCTTGTGCATACTTATATTTGTACTTGTGTGGCAGAGAAAATGAATGCCGTAGTCTAACTAGCCGGACATATACGTGCGAAACAGCTCGCTGGCAATGGGGCCACGTTTAGTTCTTTGAATGCGGGAACAAGCAGAGATGTCAGTCTGGCGGTCAAAAATAGAACCCCACTAGGAATGAGTGTCCAGAAGAATCATTACAAACGTTAGAAGTTTGTTGTTTCACAAAAAGAGTGTGTCGATGAATTAAATATAAATAAAAGTACTCAATACATTGACAAAGAGAATCATTGACAAATAATTTTGTCATTTCACGCAGCGTTACCAGAAATTAACAATAAATACAACACAGAATATAGAATTCAATGAGTGATCCTTTTCATTAGTTTGTTAATTGGTGGTACTAACTGTTGTTATGGAAGGAATTATTTCACGGACTGCAATATTGGTTTCCCAGCTCAATCTATACAGCTCAATTCTCCTACCATTTGAGGTCGATTATCCAAAAAAGGTAATAAACCTACATTTCTAGATATATTCCATCATTCAATTGAAACAGACTGTTTATTCAATAGAAATTATACACACTGAATCAATAACTTGGATTTGTGAATCTCTTGGAGCCGAAAGCAGAATCAGCCCCGGTGGAATCCGATGGATTGTCAAAAATCAACGATTCCACCAAAATGCCCGAACAAGCGGAACCTGCAAAACGAGAACCTCGGCCTTCTCTTATATATTGGGTCTTCACATATGGATGTTTCAGCTCTTTCTTGTTATAGGTCCAGATTTCTAGCTTTTGCAAGGCCTCAGCTAATATTTTCTGAATTTTCTGGAACATCCTGCCGATATGTTTTGGCTTTTATGTATCTGTTCATTATATTTCCTTAATATAATATATGATGATTTTCTCTCTGAAAAAAAAGAAATATAACCAATTTAGTGTCTAACTTGACAGTAATCTTAAAATTATTAATTATAATAATAATTAAGTATTTTCTGGATTACTATCTGACCACCACTACCTTTATGTAAACCAGGTTTCGATGGCTAGCAGCATCCTCCGAGCAATTGGGCTATGGCTAGCAGATCACACGCTGGATGAATTAATTGAAAATACTTCAGGTCCCGATATTACAGCAGAATCAAGCAGACTGGGGATATTGCACTTTATAGAAAAGAAGGATAAAGCTGATAGTGAAAGGATGATGTGGGGATTGTTACGCACATATAATGAGATCTTCATGGAAGCAAACGTATTGCTTTATTTTAAGAGGATTTCAGGTGTTATTTCTATGGGTGGTCCAAATCATGGATTTTTCCCAAATCTCCATAAGTTCTGGGAAATGATAGTAGGCAAGAAAATCTTCTCTTCTCAGTTGAGTCTCAAAATTCCCCAGAAGTCCACCCAGAGGCAAGAGCGTTATTAAAAACTCAAATGATTTTGTTAATAGAATGTGTGGGCTTCACGAGAAAGGAAGCTCTAGATATGATAGACAAAAACTGGCGCGAGGAGTTGAGGATGGAAATAAATTATCATTATGGACATTACTGGGAAACACCATGCTGTGTCCTACACCCTCGCAGGCTATCATTAGATGCTTTGCAGAAATGGAAGAATCTGGGATGCAGCAGAAGAAAAGTGGTATGCTGGAGTAAGACGAATCTATCAGGAGGAAATACTCGGTGAAGCTACGAATAAAGCTCTAGATCCCACTCCCAAAGGATTAAAATTCTGGTATCCTCCTAGAGAATATGAACCAGCAGGAATAGATGCAAATGGAGACTGGTTTAATGAGGATGCAGAAAGAAGTGCACAAGAATTATGGAAAATACTGGAATCTAAAAATGCGTGGCCTGGTTGGGATGAAGCAAGAAAATATTGTAACCTAGAATCACGAGATCTTAGTATAAAGATCCCACTGATTCCCAAAAAGTAAAGTTGGCTTCATCTGCCGTGCGACTCCTGGCAAATGCTCCTCGCAATCCATCCATAGGTCTGTCAAGAAAGTCGAACAATGTGCATTCCAGGTGTGAGCTTACTCATCATAATATTGTTGAAAATAATAATTACGCCGCCATGGAGCTCCCACCGAAGAGAAGGCCGAGGTTGAGGGTGAAGAATAGGTTAATAGGTATGGAAGGCAAATAAATAGATCTGTGAACATGCCAATGGTGGGTGTAATAATATGGACCATATTCAGTTTAGTTCTTAATGTATTGAGCGGGTTCTTTCCAGTTTAACTCATGGTCTCTTCTACTATTAGTTGAATAGGCTAAACGATCCTGTCGGCCTTTCTCTCACATATTCAAAGTTAAGTTTGTACAGCCGTTTCAAAATATTGGTACCAGAGGTTGTATGACTCGTATTTTTTTGGTTAACCTCAGATGACATATTTTGCAGCAGTATCATGTTTGATATTCCACCATTTCGATTTTAGGTTTTGACGAAATAAATTAAATTAGAGGTTGTATGACTCGTATTTTTTTGGTTAAGGTCAGATGACATATTTTGCAGCAGTATCATGTTTGATATTCCACCATTTCGATTTTAGGTTTTGAGGAAATAAATTAAATTAAATTAAATGTAGTATTATAAGTAAGAAAATATAAAAGTAATAATATAAGTAATATGGGATCAAATTCGATAGAAGGGGTCAGTTCATAACGTGGAAGGTGGAAGGCTGAGTAAATTTTACACAATCACAATATTAATGATAAAGTATAAATTATTTTTCATAGACTAAATCATAAATAAAATTTCAAATATAAATATTTTCAATTTTAATGAATGAATGTGTATAAATATTTTCAATTTTAATGAATGAATGTGTGTTTTTCTTTTAAAAAGTTTAAAGCTTCAAATCAAGAGTTAGTTGGAGTAGGTATGTTTTAGTAGATTTTAATAGTAAAAAAATATTGTAGATAAGTGGGTCTCTTGTCTATTAATGAAGAAGAGTTTGGTGTTTTATTTAATTATGACTTTTACACTTAAAATTTAGTTATTTCTTATTTTTAAAATTAGGAATAAAAATATTTTTTTTAAATTATAAATAAGTGGGTCTCTTGTCTATTAATGAAGAAGAGTTTGGTGTTTTATTTAATTATGACTTTGCACTTAAAATT
Organism: Pinus tabuliformis; assembly: GCA_031772625.1. NCBI lineage: Eukaryota > Viridiplantae > Streptophyta > Pinopsida > Pinales > Pinaceae > Pinus > Pinus tabuliformis. The sequence continues at coordinate 595,732,341 of CM062807.1, read as the reverse complement.
TAGTTATTTCTTATTTTTAAAATTAGGAATAAAAATATTTTTTAAAATTATAAAATTATTATGATTAAGATATTTCTTTTAATTACAAGATTATTATAATTAGCTAATTAACCCACCTCACTAGGCCAATATTTTGGAAAAAGAAAAAACATATGACTCACTGACTTTAAGAAATATCATTCAATTGTGTACTATCTTTCAACTTTAATTAACATTCCATAAGGGTGCATTATAATAGAACTAATATCCTTTGTCGTCTCGTCTCATCTACTATAACTTTTGACATCTCATACTTACAATTGTCGATTGTGAAGCCGTAGTATTTGGAGGTCTAAAATTTGCTTCCCTAAAATTTGTTGGAATTATAATTTAATTTGTAATTTTATATTTAAAGTTTCTTATGTGTTAAGAGTTATTTTTGTAAGGCTATATCGAAGTATCATTACCAAGTTTTAGAACATTGAAAGATGGTTGGAAGAAATTAATTGTAATATACTAGTCAAACAAGGTTGTCTCATGTTCCCCATTTTTTTGGCATTTACATTGATAAGATAGAATGTTGGTCGAAAGAAGCTAGTTGTATTGGGCCAACTCTTGTTGGTATAGCCATCATCCTTCCTTTTTATGCTAATGATATTGTTCCTTTGACCTTAATAATGATTTAAGAATCCTCAAAGACTTTTGTTCTAGTATAGGTATAACTATGGACATAGAAAAATTAAAGTTTATGTTAATCAAATGTCATCAGATCATTTATGACACTTTCATATATATGATAATAATAGTTTGGAGGAAGTGTGCTCATACAAATATCTTGAAATCTATATTAATCATAAAATCAATTGTAACTATAGTGTTAAAAAAGGATAAATGAGGGATGGAAATTTTAATATGGACTTGAAAAACAGTGTAAATTAGCAAAACTTTAGTGGTGGGATAAGAAAAAAATTCTATTTGATACTCTTGTCACTTCTTTTATCTTATACAAATATGAACTCTTGGGACGCAATATTTCTAGAGAATCTTGGATAAGTAAGGACAAAATCCAAAAGAATGTTATAAGTTAAAAACGTGATATTGAAACCAATGTACCCTATCTTATCATCCTTACAAAAGTGAACCTATCCCACATTTAGTAGGTGGCCATGGTTAGGTACTTAATGTATAAGAACAATATAAACAACAGGGATGACAAGAGCCTCCCCAAAATTCCTTCCAACTCTAAGCATAACCACCAATGGCTCAACACGAGAATGACATTAAGATGCCATGTATGGGTTAAGTTTTTGGGGATTATAGGAAGATGTTACCATGTAGGGATAATATTAAACTATTATTAGTAAATAAAAATAAGTTAAGATAATATAAGGACACAATTAACCCTAATCTACAAGATCAAAAGTATATTTCAATTTCTACTAGCACAAAGAATGAAACCGACATTGCTAAAATACTAACCAAATCCCTTAAGCTACATAATGAAATTAAATGTTAGACATTTCCAAAACATTGAGATGCAAGAATATGTAATCTTTTTAACACTAAGAAGGTTGAGAATAAAAACTACTTTTTCTTAAAATACCTTCAATACCCCCAAAATTAAAACTCAATTTCAAAATATTTGTTACAACCTTGTCCTTTATAAATTATTGAAAAATAAAAAATATAATAAGTTTGAAAAAAAATTCTAATAATTTTGTTAAAACTAAGATTTTAAAAAATCGAATGTCAAATATATTAATTATGTTTTTTCAATAAATATTATCGTCACATTATATTAAAGTATAAAATATATTTCTTCATCTTTCCATTTCAATGTTGAATTTAAAATATGTATTTAAAATTATGTAATTGATATTTATCGTGGAAAGAGTCATTTCAAATATTAATTTACTTAATTAAAAACTTGATTTTTTGATATGAAGCTGATTTAGTTATCATTAATATTTTCATGCTAGAATGTCTATCAACTACAAATATAGATATACTATAACATTTCAAATTTGTCTCTCTAACATCATAATTTTTTATGTTTATGTTAAGTTGGTTGATGTATGGTTTATTAGTAAATTAATTTTTTAAATAACATGTTTTATATTGGTTTATAAATCGTTATTTTATGAGAAATTTTAAAAAATAGGAAATAATAATTTACATTATAGGGATGGAATTAAATATACTTCTAAAAGAATAAATATTTTTTTAATAATACCTTTTTTGGTTTAAATAAGTTTATTTTATGAAATTATATCAAAATTTATTTTCCATGATTTTTGAGGCTAGAAATTATATTTACAAAGCTTAATTATTATTATTATTATTTGGTCTACAAAATGGTTTATTAGTCCAAATTTCATTATACAAAAAATTATGTTATAATATTGGTAAATTCTAATTGAAGTAGAAAAACCATAAGTTAAGTGAGACCGATGAGGAAGTATCAATAATGCCTAGAATGAGTGGATTAACTAAAACTTCATGGCTTGGATTGTGGTAAAGTTGTTCCAATCCAATTCTTCATATTCTTTCACCACAATAAAATAAGAATAATTGATATTTTATAAGTTTATTAAAATTATAAAACATTTTATAAAAGAAAATGGAATTTAAAAATAAAATATTTAAATGTTCATTTAATTTGAATTGTTTAACTCAAATAATTTATTATTAAAAATTTTATATAAATTATATTTTTTTTTGGGTTAAAGATTGAAATTATAATGATTTAAGTTTAATATATATATAATTTATTAAAAGAATATAATTTAAATATTATAATTTTATATGTAAATTAGTTTATTAGAAGTTAGTTATATATAAGTATAATATTTATAAGTTGGTAAAATTGATTTTTTTTGTGTAAGGGTTAGGCTTTTATTAGAAAAACAGTACAAGCTTCAAGCGATAGCTTAGTTGGTGGAGTTCATGTTGCTAAGTACCTTGCCTATCTGGAGCTCATGGGTCAAATGTCGTTGACACCCTTGGGGTTAGGCCTTTCTAGTTTGGTCAGCGAATAGATCCCTTCACATTGATCTACCAAGATTTTCCCATGGATGTAGCGGTCACTCAGTGCTCGTGAACCACCCTTAAATTTTTTTTAGAAAAACAGTACAGAGGAAGTGTATTTGTGCTATTGGTCTACTCGAGGGGAAAGTGAACTAAAAGAAAAAATTCAAAATCTTTGTATTACATTGTCTTAATTTGAGCATTGCATCAAATAGAGAAAAAAACCCATAGAGACTATGAAAACTATGAGACTAACTGTAGGCTCCCAAACCTCGCATTTCTGATAAAAATTAAGTAAATAGAATAACACTCTTGTCATTCCATAGAGCCATTCATGAATGCTATGGAAAGAAAGGCACTATTAATATAGGATTGGGACTGATCTGGCCAATTATGCATAAGACCACTTGATACTTATGCCTGAGAGAGGCACGTTGCTAGCAAAAATTCAAATGAGAGGAGAGCTGACTGTAGACCAACCAAGAAGCCCTTTGTCGATGACTTGAACCCTGGTTGGTATGGCTAGTGACAAGCCCTTGACCATGTTAGCACCACGCATAATAGACCCGAAAGGAACCCAAGCCATTGTCATGCCCAAGTGGAATGTCTAAGAGATCGAGCAGTAATGTGAACATATGCACCTTGGCACTTCAAAAATCCTTCACTTTAATAAGAAAATCGATGGAAATGTGATGCCCAATACACAAAAACTGAAAATGCCTTCTCTTTCACTCTTAAACACCAATGAAATATGTGTTCACAAATCCCTTTGGTTTAATTGAAAAATCAAGCTAATCACAAAAGTGTGCAGTTGATTTTTATAAAATTACCATTAGCCTTGCTATATGCATAGGATATTGCATTGAGTTTTTGGTCAAACCCAAATTAGTTTGGGGTTGACCTAAAAAAATTATAAAATTTCCATAGTTTAACTTTGTACATTAAAAGTTAGTATTTTTTTGAATATATATATATATATATATATATATATATTGCAATTTGATTGGCTATCATATTGAACATGTTATTGCTCAATGTTTTTAAATGTAATGGGTGGCAAGTTATATATATATATATATATATATATATATATATATATATATATATATATATATATATATATATATATATATATATATATATATATCTTCTTCATAATAATAATTTAATTCGAAGTGTCCGACTCTTGCTTAAAAAATTACTATTTTATGTATTTAATGGTGTCAATTTAGTAGTTATAAAATATTAAATTTTCGATATTATAATATAATATAGTATTTATAAAATAATTTGAAATTTACAATTAAGTTGATCTATCAATTAAAGTATTGGACTTAAATAATGATGTAATTGCAAAAATGCATGCATCACTTACCTTTTGAAGTTTTGGAGTATAGGGCCTCGTTGATGTATTGCAGCCATCTATTGTCCTCTATCTTCATCTCATCATCTATTGTGTTCGCCTCAATCATGGAAGTTCAAGGAGAGTGTGACAAGATCCCTCTCACTCTCGAGCAACTTGCAGAGTTATTTGGGCTTTGTTGTAGTGTGTTAGTATTCATTGTCCTTCTCGGAATGGATACAATGAAGGAAAGAAAGAAGAGAGCCCATTGGGATCCTGACAATGCACTCATCCTTAGTGGTCTAACCATCCAAGTTATGAACATGGTGAACACACATAACTTTACTAAAAGAGATCTTGAACAATCCATAGCCATTGAGTGGTGAGGTAATTAGGAATAACTTATTTATGATACATTGGAGCAGGGTAATGTTAATTGCGATAATAACCTACATGTTTCCAAGGATGGCCCATCCCAGTTATGAAGATTCATGGGGAAAATTAACTCCTCTAGGACTCACTGTGTTCATCTACATTTTCCTTGAGTTCTCCACCATACATCATTGCTTGGGTCACTCTGGCTTATCTTTCATTCCCTATTTCTTCTATTTTTTGCCACACATCAAGGAGGTTACTGAATATTCGTTCATAGTATCGAGTGTGCTAATATCAATGTTATTGGTATGGCTTCTCCTCCTCCTCAGCTATGCAATAATAGCCAATAGAAGCATACTAGATATCATTTCTTAAAAAAATCCCATAATCATTTCTAGAGGCCAGGAGAAATTTTGTAAGGGCCAACAAGTAATTTTTCGAGGCTGAGTTGGGTTGGATGTCTTGATAAGAGGATCTTCTAGGTAGTGCATGTGAAGGGCTACACAGCACTGGCACAGAGGTTGATGTAGGGGTTTCGAGCAGCCCAATTTGTGCCAGATTTGGAGCTAGATCAGTGTTGGGTGAGGAAATATTTGTCTCACTAATTTTTGTGGCCAGTTTATCATGTAGAGGATTGTTAGTTTTGGGCATCTAGAGGTTGTAGTCATAATTTCATTGTTGCATAATAATAAAACCCTCAGTTGTTGGACTAGTTTTCCCACATTGGGTTCTTCTGGGGACAATTGTCCAAAAATAACGTGTCAATTTTATTGTGTGTGCTATCATTTTCTCAGTGTCCAGTTTATTTCCGCAACGTACTTTATGTGTGAAAATTTGCGGTGTGATTTATTCGTTATTTTTTGTAACAAAATAAACTGCATAATTTAATTAGCCAGAAGAATAAATTTATAGTTGCTACAATTTAAGGAAATTTTCACATTGCTAAAACTAGTAATGCCACTCCTGTTGCTAATCTATTCTTTCGGGAAGTTGTAAGATTACATGGAATTCCCAAAAGTATCGTCTTTGATCAAGACATCAGATTTTTGGGACATTTCTTAAGAAGATTGTGGAGGAAATTGGGCACATAATTGAACTTTAGTTCAACATACTACCCACGAATGGGTGGTCAAATTGAAGTGGTGAATAAAATTTTAGGCAATATTTTGTACAGTTTGGTTGGAGATCATCCCAAGCAGTGGGATCAAGTCTTGGCTCAAGTTGAGTTTGCTTATAATGACACTCCACTTCTCTTTTACCAGGCACATAGATTCTATATACCTTTGAAGTTTCAGTGTAGCCACGTTGCTCCCCCATGCATGAAAAGGGTGATGTAGGGCCTCTTTTGGATGATGCCACAATGGAGGGGGCACCTTTTGGAGATGTACATGCACTTTGGTACTTTATTGGAGTTAGGATCACTTTTGTACCTTTGCATCAATTCCTTGATGCATTATTGCCTACTTTGGAGGATGATGTCATGGTGGAGACCATTCTTCTCCAACACGTTTTAGTTATCTTTGGTACTATGTTATGTTTTAAAACTATTTCAAGGTCATCTTATGACCTTCGGCCTAGTTGAATGCTCAAGTAAAGTTGTTTAGGGGTTTTACTTGTAAAATCATGAAAAAGTGACTTGATTACCCTCCTATACGCACAAGAGAACTATGCACATTTCCATATACATGCAATTTCTGTATATGGAAGTTGCGCATATACTGTAGATTCACATATATAAAAGACATGCATATACAGAAGATATACACATAAGAAAGTTACGCATATATGGAAGATATGTGCATATACGGAAGTTGTGTATATACGGGTGATGCACATATATGGAAGTTATATATACTAAAGTTTCACATACATGGAGGTTATGTGTATATATGGAAGTTGCACATATACTTGAATTATATGTGCATATAGAAAAGTTTCGCATATACAGAAGATATGCGCATATCTTCTGTATATGCACAATTTCCATATATGCACAATTTCTATATATGGAAGTTGCACATGTACGGTAGATGCACATACATAAAAGACATACATATATGGAAGATATGCAGATATAAATAAGTTACGCATATACAAAACATATGCGCATATCTTCCATATATACACAATTTTTGTATATGGAAGTTGCACATATACAATAGATGCACATATATAAAAGATGTGCATATACGAAAGATATGCACATATAAGAAATTTACACATATACAGAATATATGCGCATATATGGAAGTTGCACGTATACAGTAGATGCACATATACAAAAGATGGACATATACGAAAAATATGCGCATATATTGCGTATATGCACAATTTCAGTATATGCGCAATTTTTGTATATGGAATTTGCGTATATACAGTAGATGCACATAGAAAAAGACGTGCATATACGGAAGATATGCACATATAAGAAATTTATGTATATACGGAAGATATGCACGTATCTTCCGTATATGCACAATTTTCATATATGCGCAAATTCTGTATATCGAATTTGTGCATATACGAAATTTATGTGTAGACAGAAGATCTGCACATATCTTCCGTATATGCACAATTTCTGTATATGTGCAATTTCTGTATATGGAACTTGCACATATACGATGAAGATACATAAACGACGTGCATACACGGAAAATATACACATATGGGAAAGTTAGGGATATACCGAAGATATGCGCATATTTTCTGTATATGCACAATTTCTGTATATGCGCAATTTCTGTATATGGAAATTGCACATATATGGAAATTGCGCATATACAGAAGATATGTGCATATCTTTCGTATATACATAACTTTCTTATATGTGCACATTTCCGTATACGCGCAATTTCTGAATATTGAAGTTGCACATATACTATAGATTCACATATATAAAAGACATGCATATACGAAAGATATGTGCATATACGGAAGTTGTGCATATATTGTTGATGCACATATATGGAAGTTATATATATTAAAGTTTCCCTGTATAATTATTATAATTTGTGATGAGCTTGTGTACACTTGGTCAATAGGTATGTCTTTGCTACTTCTTTCTAAATCTGGGATTTTATAAACATGGGATTTCAAGGTATGTTGAAGGAGGTGGGTTTGTAAACCCGCGTTCAAGGCTTAAGCCTTTTGTAAGGTCCAATTGGGTTGTTGTTTGGTTTTTTGGTTTTATTCTATGAATTTGGGATGTTCATGCCCTTTTTGTGGTAAATGGTTGATGGTCTGACGTCTATGTTGGGATTAAGGTTTTTAGTCTAATTTATGGTTGTTTCGATGGTTATTTTTAGATTTTAAATTCTAAATCCTCAAGTGCAGGTGGCAGAGTCATTCAAAGGCCACGGTGGAAGTTTCAACATGCTCTCTACTCTATGCCTTACCTGCAAGAGTTAATTGAAGGGTCTTAGTGTGCTATGTGTTGCTAGGGGTTTACTTGAGTGTCTGGGTGGGGTTTTGGAAGTTGTTTCAGGTCAGGGGTTTAAGTGTTGCTATGTGGGGGAATTCTTGAGCATGGCCGACCTGGCCACGAGATGTCTTGCACAATTCAAGTTGGGGCAGTTGATCCAAAATGGATCTAGAATAGACTTTTAAGTCTATGAATTTTCCTCACAGAGGAAAAATGAAAGTCAAAGGATGCCCCTAGAAATAGTCTCATTGCATAGATCTCTTCATTCTGAATCTTGAATGGGAGAAAATGGACTTCAGATGAAGAAGTTATTGTAAAAAGAAATTGCCCATTGTCCTTTGAAAAGGTGGCATTTTCTTATTAAATGGGACTTAGGAGAAATAAAGGCTTTCTAAAGAAAATCACATCAGAAAGGGTTAAAAGGGCGGACTTAGACCCAAGGCCGAACAGACCCCCGATCAGCGATCTCTGATATATTGAATTGGAGGTAGGCCTACATGTGACATCGGGACCCAGGCGGAGCTGATTGCGATGAGCGATTACGATTGCGATCGGCAGATCGGAGATTGACACACCCAAAAGAGGAGGACCCGTAGCACTGTGATATGTCGATATGTGATCAGCGATGGCACTGATATGTGACATTACCGACTTTCGATTGCAATGATTGGATCGGCGGATCGACGTCGGCGATATGAGATCGCATCGCAATGTTCCATGGTATATGGAAAGAACCCCTGAGCTGTTGCGATTGCGATATGCGATCAGACCCGGACCCGATAAGGATTATAGATGCGATTACATAAAATTTGAGATCTATATTTTCGAATTTGTTATGTATTCCTTTGTATTTGGGTTTTTTGACCTCCCGCCTGTGCGATCCCGATTTGCAACAACAAGATGGACCCAAGAGGGATATAGATGTGATTGAATGCATTTTGAGGTCCGATTAAATGCTCCATGAGGTGTTCTCCTGTGTATTTCCATTATTTGGCTGTCATGGCCAGAGAAAGGAAAAACGATCAGGTTTCCCCACACCGACAATTCCTTTCCATTGTAAACGGATCCTTGTGGAGAACAGTCGGGTTTTCCATGATGGAGGACTGTAACCAACGTGTTACAAATGCACAAAGTGCACAATTATGGAGGTTGCTGAAGATTGTTGTGATGCGCAGAGGCAGAGAGTTTTGGAGGCTGCTAGAAGGTTGCTGAGAATTCGCTTGGAGGTCAAGCGAACACGAAAGGCATGCAGAGGCCGAGAGAAGCTCGTAAGAGCCAAAAGCTAGAGCCAAGAGCCAGAAATCTTGAGAGCTTCAGAGCCAGAGGGTCGAGCAGAGGCAGAGCCACCAGAGGTTCGAGGCAGAGCCAGACGGACAGAGCTAGTTAGCTAAGAGAGCCAAATGAGCCAGAGAGCTAAGAGATAGAGCTGCAGAGCCAAAGAGCTCAAAGCAGACTTCTAAGAGCCATGATGTCGTAGTGAAGCTATAGAACAACAAAGAGATCAAATGATCCAGCTGTTGCTGGTGTCCAGAGTGTGTTGAAGACAGAAGAAGGCATTCCAGAGACAGTTAAGAGAATTCTAAGGGAGTCAGAGAAGCCAAAAGCTCAGAGCACTAACTGAAGGAGTCAAGTCCAGAGAAGCCTAGATTTGTCTGCAGAGTGAGGACACCCGGCGAGATAAGATGGCATTCTAAACCCATAGGTTCAGTGTAAACCAATGGAGTTGAGTGTGGAGCTTGTAAAATATTTCAGCCATAATCCCAAAGAGTCTAATCGAGTTGATTAGAGCTCAAGGAGACATAACCCAAGATATCAGGGTGAACTCCATATTAAACTTGTTGTTATGTATGATTGCTTACTGCTGCATTGTATTTGCTACTTTATTTGTTGTTATATGTTTTATATCAGTTTAAGCGAATCAACTTAAAGCACATAAACAGTTTAAGAACAAACACAAGCATACACCTATTTCAAAAATTATTAATTCCACAATTGGTTAATCATAAGGTCTTGGAAATATTTAAGCTTTAGAAGTGGGAGAGGTTCTTGTAAGCTTGACATGAAGCCTTTAGTCTCCCATTTTCAGATCAGGTGGTATCAGAGCCTGAGATTGATTAACCCCACCTTCAAGAAGGTGATATCAAAGCTGGTTATACCAGAGCAAGTGGTATCAGATCAGAATGCTTGATTGATAGAGAAAAGATTTCTTGCCTGAAAGGTGTTTAAATAGTCAAAGGTTGATTGTATGCTTGTTTGCGGACTGACTATTGTTTGGGTTTGCAGAGGTGAAGGGAAAGCTATTGATAGCTCAGTCCAGTAGAGGAAAAAAAGGAAGAAAGGCTGAAGGCATTCTTCTTATCCCAACGGATCTCAAGACAATCCTTGAAGCACAAGAGGTTTGTTGCAAAAGGTTGTTGAACAAGCTCTTTATTAATCTTGTTTGAAGTTCTTTTGTTCATTTTGATAATGACAACTTCTACAAGTGAGTCCTCAAATTCTTCTTTCTTCACAAGAGTCTTTTATGAAGACATAAGCAAGACTTGTCCACCATGATGGATATGGTGAGAGCAATGTATGAGGATGGAAGGAAGAGTAGCATACTTAGAGAGCAGTTGAATTCCGTGGAGGAAGAGAAGTAGTTGCTTTCTGACAAATTGCAGGAAATGGAGAGGCAACTTCATATTGCAAATATGAACCTGAAAAGGATGCATGAGTTGGAGACAAAACTCTTTACTTCCAAAGAAGCCTTAGTCAAGTATCAGCTTGAAGAAGAGGTAAGCAATTCCTGTTTTTCTTCAAATTCTTCTAAGAATTCTTATATTGGTTCTTTTGAAAAACATACCAGAGGCATAAGTTCCAAGTTAATGTCCAAGATAGGCTATGAAGGAAAAGGCTTGGGTAAACATGCATAGGGTATTGTGAAGCCAATAATGGTTGAAGAAAGGCCTAAGTATTTGGGTCTTGGCTATGGACAGTCTTATGGAGAAAGTTCCAAAGCTGCCATGAAGACCATTGAAACAGTTCCAAGAAGGAGTTTCATTTCAGGTCTTCTACCTCAAGAGTGTGAAGATTGTATTCATGGAGAATGCAATAGCTTGAAACATCATTTGCAGGATGCAAATGTTCATAAGCGTGCACTTGAACCAGAGAGTTGTGGAAACTCTGACAGCCTTGAAGAGGTTGATGGTGTTCCAAAGGGAGCCACTTCTTCATTCAATTCACCTCCTCATGAAGGCAATAAAGGTGAAAGAGAAAGGTATAAATAAGCATATTCCTTTTGATTATGTAAAGCATGATAAATTTCCATATAAGTATGGGAAAATAATTGCATGTTCCTTTTGTTGTTTGGTTAACCATAATGTTTCTAGACGTTGGAAGAGAATGGCCACATACAGGAAACTTTTGAAGGAAAGGAAGAAAGAAGCCAAAGTTCCATTGGACAAGGCAAATCATGTTTTCAAGAGGATGCACATGTGTTGCACTTACTGCCATAAGCAAGGACATCTTGCTACAAAATGTTGGACCCTGAATCCAACAATGCTTCCACGAAACTTGAAGAAGGTGGAAAGAGAAAATGGCAGAAATGGAAAGGAAGATTCCATGATTGATGTGTTTCAGGATGATTCACATGTTGATGTTGATGTGCAAAAAAAGGTAGCACCTTTGAAATGGATTAGTAAGAAATGGTTAGGGTTCTTATCCAATTAATATTGCATGTCTTTTTGCATATATTTGCATTTTTTTGTTAATGGAATGCAAGTTGCAGGATTTTACCAAGAAGGTGAATGGGAAAAGTTGAGTAGGAGACTCACTTTATTGCTGCAACATTATATTTCAGTTTAGCTTGGAAAGTACAGTGTGCTTAAGCGAAAGTTGTAGGATGAAATGCATGCATAAGCTTGATATGCATGAACATAGGGATGTTGATGATTTCCTTGTATTTAAACATGTATGTGTAATTAACTTGAAGGGTCGATTGCTTTGGCATGCATGTAATGCAATATTGACTTGGAAAAAGTTGATTTGATCTCCAAAATGGAGATAATGATGAAGTGTTTCATCTTTTGAAAAGAATCCTTGAGATCTTTTCTACATGCTTGACTTGAAGGGTCATTTGTTTTAGAGGCATGTTTTGTGGGCTTGTTATCTAGTCCATCATTTGTATGTAGATGTAAAGACATGGAGGTGTTCACAAGATGTGAAATCTATTTCTTTTGTTGAAGCAGGAGTTTAGGCCATCCAATTGTTGTTAACAGTTGTTGTTGACAGTATGTCAAATAGGTAAAAATGAAAATATTGTGATGCAGATGTAACTTCACATTTGTTTGAGCCACCTTGGATCAATGATCAAGGAAGAGAAGTTCAAACTACCTTCTGTAACCTTCTTAGCAGGAGTTCTGCATGAAGTCAAGGAGGAAACTAGTTCTTCCCGAGAGGACCAGCACATCCAGGAAGGTGAGTGGTCAAAGGCTTTGGTTCAGAGGCACTATGTAAGGCAAATGTACGGAGGCTGAAAGAATAGGTTGCAGTTACTCTCATTTATTGTTCAGATCAGTATATCAGTATTTTGCAGACCAAAAGTTCTCTTTAGTGGGAAGGTATGATCCAAAATGGATCTAGAATAGACTTTTAAGTCTATGAATTTTCCTCATAGAGGAAAAATGAAAGTCAAAGGATGCTCCTGGAAATAGCCTCATTGTAGAGATCTCTTCATTTTGAATCTAACGCAATTTGAATGGGCGAAAATGGACTTCAAATGAAGAAGTTATTGCAAAAAGAAATTGCCCATTGTCTTTTGAAAAGGAGGCATTTCCTTATTAAATGGGACTTAGGAGAAATAAAGGATTTCTAAAGAAAATCACATCGGAAAGGGTTAAAAGGGCGGACTTATACCCAAGGCCGGACGGACCCCCGATCAATGATCTCCGATATACCGGATCAGAGGTAGGCCTACATGCAACATCGGGACCGAGGCGGAGCCGATTGCGATGAGAAATTGTGATTGCAATCGACCGATCGGCACACCCAAAAGGGAAGGACCTGTAGCACTATGATATGTCGATATGCGATCAATGATGATGCCAATATGCGATAGTGCCGACATGAGATTACGATGATCGGATCAGCGGATTGGTGTCGGCAATATGAGATCGCATCGCAATGTTCCATGGTATATGGAAAGAACCCCCGGGCCGTTGCAATTGCGATATGCGATTAGACCCGGACCCGATAAGGATTATAGATGCGATTGCATAAAATTTGAGATTCGTATTTTTGGATTTTCTATGTATTCCTTTGTATTTGGGTTTTTTGACCTCCCGCCTGTGCGATCACAATTTGTGATGATAGGATAGACCAGAGAGGGATATAGATGTGATTGAATTTATTTTGAGGTCTAATTAAACGCTCCATGAGGCGTTTTCCTGTGTATTTCTGTTATTTGGGTATCACTGCCAAGAGAAAGGCAAAACGATTGGGTTTCCCCACGTCGACGATTCCTTTCCATTGTAAATGGATTCTTGTGGTGAAAAGTCAAGTTTTCCATGATGGAGGACTGTAACCGATGTGTTACAAATGCAAATAGTGCATAATTGCGAAGGTTGTTGAAGATTGTTGCGATGCGCAGAGGCAGAGAGTTTTGGAGGCCGCTGGAAGGTTGCTGAGAATTTGCTTGGAGGTCAAGCGAACACGAAAGGCATGCAGAGGCCAAGAGAAGCTCATAAGAGCCAAGAACCAGAGCCAAGAGCCAGAGCCGAGAGCCAGAAAGCCTGAGAGCTTCAGAGCCAGAGGGCCAAGCAGAGGCAGAGCAAGACGGACAGAGCCAGTTAGCTAAGAGAGCCAGAGATAGATGAGCCAGAGAGCTGAGAGCTAGAGCCAGTTAACTAGAGAGCCAGAGCCAAAGAGCGAAAGAGCTCAAAGTAGAATTATAAGAGCCATGATGCCATAGTGAAGCTGCAAAACATGAAAGAGATCAAATGATCTAGCTATTATTGGTGTCCAGATTGTGATGAAGACAAAAGAAGGCATTCCAGAGACAGTTAAGAGAATTATGAGGGAGTCAGAGAAGTCAGAAGCTCAAGAAGCTCAGAGCACTGACTGAAAGAGTCAAGTCTAGAGAACCCTAGATCTGTCTGCAGAGTGAGGACAGCCAGCAGGATAAGATGGCATTCTAAACCCATAGGTTCAATGTAAACCAATGGAGTTGAGTGTGGAGCTTGTAAAATATTTCAGCCATAATCCCAAAGAGTCTAATCGAGTTGATTAGAGCTTAAGTAGACGTAGCCCAAGATATCAGGGTGAACTCCATATTAAACTTGTTGTTATGTGTGATTGCTTATTGCTGCATTGTATTTGCTACTTTATTTGTTGTTATATGTTTTATATCAATTTAAGCAAATCAACTTAAAGCACATAAATAGTTTAAGAACAAACATAAGCATACACCTATTTCAAGCATTATTAATTTCGCAATTGATTAATCATAAGGTCTTGGAAATATTTAAGCTTTGGAAGTGTGAGAGGTTCTTGTAAGCTTGACAAGAAGCCTTTAGTGCCCCGTTTTCAGATCAGCAGTGCTGCAAGCTGGCATAGTGTGGTTATTGTGGTTGTCCTAGGGGCTCTTGGCTTGAGGGGCTCTCTGGCAGAGATACAATTCAAGTTGTGACGTTGCAAAGAGATGGCACAGTGTGGTTATTGTGGCTAGGGGGCGTCTTGGCTCGAGGGGCTCTTTGGCAACTATATGTAAGTCAATTCTTTGGCGTACAATTTGGGGTGGAGGTACCTTTGAAGCCTTGGTAAACAAATCATGAACAGACAACGTGGCATGGCGCAAAGAGGAATTGATCCAAGAGGGCAATGAACAAATCATATGAGGGAGGATCGTGAGCTTGGGGAAAAGTTGGACCATAAACTTGCGCTCTCACCTAGCAGGGTGGGCTTATCACCACCTTTAGATGTTCTAAAGAATCAGATAAGACATGCTACCCTCCTCTTGGAACAACTAAGCCAAGACCGCCATGATGACATGAATGTTGTAATAAGATTCATGGAAAACCTACAACGCAACCAATGGCATATGCATAATCGTTTTGCTACATTGTAGAGGGGTCAAAGGAAGATCTACGAAAAAATGGAGTGCTTAGAAGGGAGGTTCGCACACATGGAGAAACACATAGATTGTAACTTCAAACCCCCAACATCTCTTGGAAATCAACCAAACAATCTAGCCCCAGTCAACTCTTCAGATCCTTAATGGTTGTGATTTACATTCTCATTTTGGATGTGTTTTGGATACTTTGATATTACTTGTATTTTGTTATCTAATTCTATTGTTCTTTCCTAACTAACAAATCTCGTCAGAGTGAGGTTAAAAGAAAAATTAAAATCTAATTACAATAATGTAAATTTTCTTTGAATTAATAAAATCCTTTGATATATATATAATCATTAAATTAAATTAAACTTTTAAATTTTAATTTTTTGAAAAATAATAAAAATTTCAAATTTCAAATTTCTTACTCAATTTTCCTTATCTTACCTCCTACATTCACATTCAAAATTACTTTGGAAAAATAATTTTATAGAGTTAATTCATGAAAATAAATTAAATATTAGTAATTATAAAACTTATTTTTAAAACTGTATTGAAAAATTAAATTTATAAAACTCCTTATAAAATAATTAAGTATAAATTAAATCTCATAATTAAAAAAAAAATTACAAAAGAAATAAACCTAATTTTATATTTTTTTAATTATTTATTTAAAAAATAAATATAATCAATAAAATTATATATATAATATATATTAATTTTTGTTTTTAACCTCAAAATAATTTATTTTTGTTATAAATATAAATATAAATATAAATTATAATATTTTATATAAAAATAATGCGTTAATTTCCACAACTCTAGTGTTCAAAAATGCAATATTTTCAATTTTCTCTTCATAAGCTCACGTGCTATTTGGCATTTTATAAATATAAAAACTGAGTACCGTTCAATTTTTGACCGAGAGGGTTTGAGACTGTTGGAATGTGGACATTTTGACCGAGAGCACGTTCCGTTTGCCCTGCTGATAGCCTCTAGCCGCTAGCGGACTTCTGTACAGCCGAGGCTTTCTTGTGCATACTTATATTTGTACTTGTGTGGCAGAGAAAATGAATGCCGTAGTCTAACTAGCCGGACATATACGTGCGAAACAGCTCGCTGGCAATGGGGCCACGTTTAGTTCTTTGAACGCGGGAACAAGCAGAGATGTCAGTCTGGCGGTCAAAAATAGAACCCCACAAGGAATGAGTGTCCAGAAGAATCATTCCAAACGTAGAAGTTTGTTGTTTCACAAAAAGAGTGTGTCGATGAATTAAATATAAATAAAAGTACACAATACAGTTTCAAATGTAGACGAAGAGAATCATTGACAAATAATTTTGTCATTTCACGCAGCGTGACCAAAAATTAACCATAAATACAACACAGATGAATATATGTGTTTTTGTTGGTGGCAACCTCTCGATATAGAATTCAATGAGTGAACCTTCATCAGTTTGTTAATTGGTGGTATTAACTGTTGTTATGGAAGGAATTATTTCATGGACTGCAATATTGGTTTCCCAGCTGGTGGAAAGGTCTATACAACTCAATTCTCCTACCATTTGAGGTCGATTATCAAAAACAAGTAAGAAACTTACATTTCTAGCATTTGAGCCTTAGACAAACATATTGTTTATGAATAAACTAGATATATTCCATCATTCAATTGAAACAGACTGTTTATTCAATAGAAATTATACACACTGAATCAATAACTTGGATTTGTGAAGCTCTTGGAGCCGAAAGCAGAATCAGCCCCGGTGGAATCCGATGGATTGTCAAAACTCAACGATTCCACCAAAATGCCCGAACAAGCCGAACCTGCAAAACGAGAGACTGTTGGTCAACCATCCGCGAGGGCGTGGGCATTGAAGAAAAAGCTGAAGGAGCTCCCACAAGGCCGAGGTTGAGGGTAAGGCATAGCTATCAACCAGGAGTAGAAGGGAAACAGGACGAGGTGGGTCGGGAGGCGAAGATAAATGATGTTGGAGGGCCAAGGCATGAAAACAAATAGAGAAAAGAGAGAGAAGAATAGGTTAATAGGTATGGAAGGCAAATAAATAGATCTGTGAACATGCCAATGGTGGGTGTAATAATATGGACCATATTCAGTTTAGTTCTTAATGTATTTTGAGCGGGTTCTTTCCAGCTTAACTCATGGTCTCTTCTACTATTATTTGAATAGGCTAAACGATCCTGTCGGCCTTTCTCTCACATATTCAAAGTTAAGTTTGTACAGCCGTTTCAAAATATTGGTACCAGAGGTTGTATGACTCGTATTTTTTTGGTTAAGCTCAGATGACATATTTTGCAGCAGTATCATGTTTGATATTCCACCATTTCGATTTCGATTTTAGGTTTTGACGAAATAAATTAAATTAGAGGTTGTATGACTCGTATTTTTTTGGTTAAGCTCAGATGACATATTTTGCAGCAGTATCATGCTTGATATTCCACCATTTCGATTTTAGGTTTTGAGGAAATAAATTAAATTAAATGTAGTATTATAAGTAAGAAAACATAAAAGTAATAATATAAGTAATATGGGATCAAATTCGATAGGGGTCAGTTCATAACGTGGAAGATGGAAGGCTGAGTCAATTTTACACAATCACAATATTAATGATAAAGTGTAAATTATTTTTCATGGACTAAATCATAAATAAAATTTCAGATATAAATATTTTCAATTTTAATGAATGAATGTGTATAAATATTTCCAATTTTAATGAATGAATGTGTGTGTTTTTCTTTTAAAAAGTTTAAAGCTTCAAATGAAGAGTTAGTTGCAGAGTTAGTTGCAGTAGAAAAATATTATAGATAAGTGGGTTTGTTTATTAATGAAGAAGAGTTTGGTGTTTTATTTAATTATGACTTTTACACTTAAAATTTAGTTATTTCTTATTTTTAAAATTAGGAATAAAAATATTTTCTAAAATTATAAATAAGTGGGTCTCTTGTCTATTAATGAAGAAGAGTTTGGTGTTTTATTTAATTATGACTTTTACACTTAAAATTTAGTTATTTCTTATTTTTAAAATTAGGAATAAAATATTTTTTAAAATTATAAAATTATTATGATTAAGATATTTATTTTAATTACAAGATTATTATAATTAGCTAATTAACCCACTTCACTAGGCCAATATTTTGGAAAAAGAAAAAACATATGACTCACTCACTTTAAGAAATATCATTCAATTGTGTACTATCTTTCAACTTTAATTAACATTCCATAAGGGTGCATTATAATAGAACTAATATCCTTTGTCGTCTCGTCTCATCTACTATAACGTTTGACATCTCATACTTACAATTGTCGATTGTGAAGCCATAGTATTTGGAGGTCTAAAATTTGCTTCCCTAAAATTTGTTGGAATTATAATTTAATTTGTAATTTTATATTTAAAGTTTCTTATGTGTTAAGAGTTATTTTTGTAAGGTTATATTGAAGTATCATTACCAAGTTTAAGAACATTGAAAGATAGTTGGAAGAAATTAATTGTAATATACTAGTCAAACAAGGTTGTCTTATGTTCCCCCTTTTTTTGGCATTTACATTGATAAGATAGAATGTTGGTCGAAAGAAGCTAGTTGTATTGGGCCAACTCTTGTTGGTATAGCCATCATCCTTCCTTTTTATGCTAATGATATTGTTCCTTTGACCTTAATAATGATTTAAGAATCCTCAAAGACTTTTGTTCTAGTATAGGTATAACTATGGACATAGAAAAAATAAAGGTTATGTTAATAAAATGTCATCAGATCATTTATGACACTTTCATATATATGATAATAATAGTTTGGAGGAAGTGTGCTCATACAAATATCTTGAAATCTATATTAATCATAAAATCAATTGTAACTATAGTGTTAAAAAAGGATAAATGAGGGATGGAAATTTTAATATGGACTTGAAAAAAGTGTAAATTAGCAAAACTTTAGTGGTGGGATAAGAAAAAAATTATATTTGATACTCTTGTCACTTCTTTTATCTTATACAAATTTGAACTCTTGGGATGCAATATTTCTAAAGAATCTTCGATAAGTAAGGACAAAATCCAAAAGAATGTTATAAGCTAAAAACATGATATTAAAACCAATGTACCCTATCTTATCATCCTTACAAAAGTGAACCTATCCCCCATTTAGTAGGTGGCCATGGTTAGGTACTTAATGTATAAGAACAATATAAACAACAGGGATGACAAGAGCCTCCCCAAAATTGCTTCCAACTCTAAGCATAACCACCAATGGCTCAACATGAGAATGACATTAAGATGCCATGTATGGGTTAAGTTTTGGGGATTATAGGAAGATGTCACCATGTAGGGATAATATTAAACTATTATTAGTAAATAAAAATAAGTTAAGATAATATAAAGACACAATTAACCCTAATCTACAAGATCAAAAGTATATTTCAATTTCTACTAGCACAAAGAATGAAACCGACATTGCTAAAATACTAACCAATTCCCTTAAGCTACATAATGAAATTAAATGTTAGACATTTCCAAAACATTGAGATGCAAGAATATGTAATCTTTTTAACACTAAGAAGGTTGAGAATAAAAACTACTTTTTCTTAAAATACCTTCAATACCCCCAAAATTAAAACTCAATTTCAAAATATTTATTACAACCTTGTCCTTTATAAATTATTGAAACATAAAAAATATAATAAGTTTGAAAAAAAATTCTAATAATTTTGTTAAAATTAAGATTTAAAAAAAACGAATGTCAAATATATTAATTATGTTTTTCAATAAATATTATCGTCACATTATATTAAAGTATAAAATATATTTCTTCATCTTTCCATTTCAATGTTAAATTTAAAATATGTATTTAAAATTATGTAATTGATATTTATCGTGGAAAGAGTCATTTCAAATATTAATTTACTTAATTAAAAACTTGATTTTTTGATATGAAGTTGATTTAGTTATCATTAATATTTTCATGCTAGAATGTCGATCGACTACAAATATAGATATACTATAACATTTCAAATTTGTCTCTCTAACATCATAATTTTTTATGTTTATGTTAAGTTGGTTGATGTATGGTTTATTAGTAAATTAATTTTTTAAATAACATGTTTTATATTGGTTTATAAATCGTTATTTTATGAGAAATTTTAAAAAATAGGAAATAATAATTTACATTATAGGGATGGAATTAAATATACTTCTAAAAAAATAAATATTTTTTTTAATAATAACTTTTTGGTTTAAATAAGTTTATTTTATGAAATTATATTAAAATTTATTTTCCATGATTTTTGAGGCTAGAAATTATATTTACAAAGCTTAATTATTATTATTATTTTTTTTTGGTCTACAAAATGGTTTATTAGTCCAAATTTCATTATACAAAAAATTATGTTATAATATTGGTAAATTCTAATTGAAGTAGAAAAACCATAAGTTAAGGGAGACCGATGAAGAAGTACCAATAATGCCGAGAATGAGTGGATTAACTAAAACTTCATGGCTTGGATTGTAGTAAAGTTGTTCGAATCCAATTCTTCATATTCTTTCACCACAATAAAACAAGAATAATTGATATTTTATAAGTTTATTAAAATTATAAAACATTTTATAAAAGAAAATGGAATCTAAAAATAAAATATTTAAATGTTCATTTAATTTAAATTGTTTAACTCAAATAATTTATTATTAAAAATTTTATATAAATTATATTTTTTTTGGGTTAAAGATTGAAATTATAACGATTTAAGTTTAATATATATAAAATTTATTAAAAGAATATAATTTAAATATTATAATTTTATATGTAAATTAGTTTATTAGAAGTTAATTATATATAAGTATAATATTTATAAGTTGGTAAAATTGAATTTTTTGTGTAAGGGTTAGGCTTTTATTAGAAAAACAGTACAAGCTTCAAGTGATAGCTTAGTTGGTCGAGTTCATGTTGCTAAGTACCTTGCCTATCTGGAGCTCATGGGGTCAAATCTCGTGACACCCTTGGAGTTAGGCCTTTCTAGTTTGGTCGGCGAATAGATCCCTTCAGGTTGATCTACCAAGATTTTCCCATTGATTAGCGGTCACTCAGTGCTCGTGAACCACCCTTAATTTTTTTTTAGAAAAACAGTACAGGGGAAGTGTATTTGTGCTATTGGTCTACTCGAGGGGAAAGTGAACTAGAAGAAAAAATTCAAAAACTTTGTATTACATTGTCTTCATTTGAGCATTGCATCAAATAGAGAAAAAAACCCATAGAGACTATGAAAACTATGAGACTAACTGTAGGCTCCCAAACCTCGCATTTTTGATAAAAATTGAGTAAATAGAATAACACTCTTGTCATTCCATAGAGCCATTCATGAATGCTATGGAAAGCAAGGCACTATTAATATAGGATTGGGATTGATCTGGCCAATTATGCATAAGACCACTTGATACTTATGCCTGAGAGAGGCACGCTGCTAGCAAAAATGCAAATGAGAGGAGAGCCGACTGTAGACCAACCAAGAAGCCCTTTGTCGATGACTTGAACCCTGGTTGGTATGGCTAGTGACAAGCCCTTGACCATGTTAGCACCATGCGTAATAGACCCAAAAGGAACCCAAGCCATTGTCATTCCTAAATGGAATGTCTAAGAGATCGAGCAGTAATGTGAACATATGCACCTTGGCACTTCAAAAATCCTTCACTTTAATAAGAAAATCGATGGAAATGTGATGCCCAATACACAAAAACTGAAAATGCCTTCTCTTTCACTCTTAAGCACCAGTGAAATATGTGTTCACAAATCCCGTTGGTTTAATTGAAAAATCAAGCTAATCACAAAAGTGTGCAGTTGATTTTTATAAAATTACCATTAACCTTGCTATATGCATAGGATATTGCATTGAGTTTTTGGTCAAACCCAAATTAGTTTGGGGTTGACCTAAAAAAATTATAAAATTTCCATAGTTTAACTTTGTACATTAAAAATTAGTATTTTTTTGAATATATATATATATATATATATATATATATATATATTGCAATTTGATTGGCTATCATATTGAACATGTTATTGCTCAATGTTTTTATATGTAATGGGTGTCAAGTTATATATATATATATATATATATATATATATATATATATATATATATATATATATATATATATATATATATATATATATATATATATTTCTTCTTCATAATAATAATTTAATTCGAAGTGTCCGACTGTTGCTTAAAAAATTACTATTTTATGTATTTAATGGTGTCAATTTAGTAGTTATAAAATATTAAATTTTTGATATTATAATATAATATAGTATTTATTAAATAATTTGAAATTTATAATTAAGTTGATCTATCAGTTAAAGTATTGGACTTAAATAATGATGTAATTGCAAAAATGCATGCATCACTTACCTTTTGAAGTTTTGGAGTATAGGGCCTCGTTGATGTATTGCAGCCATCTATTGTCCTCTATCTTCATCTCATCGTCTATTGTGTTCACCTCAATCATGGAAGTTCAAGGAGAGTGCGCAAGATCCCTCTCACTCTCGAGCAACTTGCAGAGTTATTTGGGCTTTGTTGTAGTGTGTTGGTATTCATTGTCCTTCTCGAAATAGATACAATGAAGGAAAGAAAGAAGAGAGCCCATTGGGATCTTGAAAATGCACTCATCCTTAGTGGTCTAACCATCCAAGTCATGAACATGGTGAACACACATAACTTTACTAAAAGAGATCTTGAACAATCCATAGTCATTGAGTGGTGAGGTAATTAGGAATAACTTGTTTATGATACATTGGAGTAGGGTAATGTTAATTGCAATAATAACCTGCATGTTTCCAAGGATGGCCCATCCTAGTCATGAATATTCATGGGGAAAATTAACTCCTCTAGGACTTACTGTGTTCATCTACATTTTCCTTGAGTTCTCCACCATACATCATTGCTTGGGTCACTCTGGCTTATCTTTCATTTCCTATTTCTTCTATTTTTTACCCCACATCAAGGAGGTTACTGAATATTCGTTCATAGTATCGAGTGTGCTAATATCAATGATATTGGTATTCAGCTATGCAATAATAGCCAATAGAATCATACTAGATATCATTTTCTTAAAAAAATCCCACAATCATTTCTAGAGGCCAAGAGAAATTTTGTAAGGGCCAACAAGTAATTTTTTGAGGTTGAGTTGGGTTGGACGTCTTGATAAGAGGATCTTCTAGGTAGTGCATATGAAGGGCTACACAGCATTGGCACAGAGGTTGATGTAGGGGTTTCGAGCAGCCCAATTTGTGCCAGATTTGGAGCTAGATCAGTGTTGGGTGAGGAAATATTTGTCTCACTAATTTTTGTGTCCAATTTATCATGTAGAGGATTGTTAGTTTTGGGCACCTAGAGGTTGTAGTCATAATTTCGTTGCTGCATAATAATAAAGCCCTCAGTTGTTGGACTATTTTTCCCACATTGGGTTCTTCTGGGGACAATTGTCCAAAAATAACATGTCAATTTTATTGTGTGTGCTATCATTTTCTCATTGTCCAGTTTATTTCCGCAACGTACTTTATGTGTGAAAATTTGTGGTGTGATTTATTCGTTATTTTTTGTAACCAAAATAAATTGCATAATTTAATTGGCCAGAAGAATAAATTTATAGTTGCTACAATTTAAGGAAATTTTCACATTGCTAAAACTAGTAATGCCACTCCTGTTGCTTATCTATTCTTTCGGGAAGTTGTAAGATTATATGGAATTCCCAAAAGTATCGTCTTTGATCAAGACATCAGATTTTTGGGACATTTCTGAAGAAGATAGTGGAGGAAATTGGGCACATAATTGAACTTTAGTTCAACATACTACCCAAGAATGGGTGGTCAAATTGAAGTGGTGAATAAAATTTTAGGCAATATTTTGCACAGTTTGGTTGGAGATCATCCCAAGTAGTGGGATCAAGTCTTGGCTCAAGTTGAGTTTGCTTATAATGACAATCCACTTCTCTTTTACCAGGCGCATAGATTCTATATACCTTTGAAGTTTCAGTGTAGCCACGTTGCTCCCCCATACATGAAAAGGTTGATGTAGGGCCTCTTTTGGATGATGCCACAATGGAGGGAGCACAGTTTGGAGATGTACACATGCACTTTGGGACTTTATTGGAGTTAGGATCACTTTTGTACCTTTGCATCAGTTCCTTGATGCATTATTGCCTACTTTGGAGGATGATGTCATGGTGGAGACCATTCTTCTCCAACATGTTTTAGTTATCTTTGGTATTATGTTATGTTTTGAAACTATTTCAAGGTCATCTTATGACCTTTGGCCTAGATGAATGCTCAAGTAAAGTTTCTTAGGGGTTTTACTTGTAAAATCATGAAAAAGTGACTTGATTACCCTCCTATACATGCAAGAGAACCATGCACATTTCCGTATACATGCAATTTCTGTATATGGAAGTTGCACATATACTGTAGATTCACATATATAAAAGACATGCATATACAGAAGATATACACATAAGAAAGTTACGCATATATGAAAGATATGTGCATATACGGAAGTTGCGTATATACGGGTGATGCACATATACAAAAGATGCACATATGTGGAAGTTATATATACTAAAGTTTCACATACATTGAGGTTATGTGTATATATGGAAGTTGCACATATACTTGAAAGATATGTGCATATAGAAAAGTTTCGCATATACAGAAGATATGTGCATATTTTCTGTATATGCACAATTTCCATATATGTAGAATTTCCATATATGGAAGTTGCACATGTACGGTAGATGCACATACATAAAAGACATACATATATGGAAGATATGCACATATAAGAAAGTTACACATATACAGAAGATATGCACATATCTTCCGTATATACACAATTTTTGTATGTGAAAGTTGCGCATATACGAGCGCATATATGATAGATGCACATATATAAAAGACGTGCATATACGAAAGATATGCACATATAAGAAATTTACACACTTACAGAATATATGCGCATATATGGAAGTTGCACGTATATGGTAGATGCACATATATAAAATATGGACATATACAAAAAATATGCACATATATTGCGTATATGCACAATTTCCATATATGCGCAATTTTTGTATATGGAATTTCCGTATATACGGTAGATGCACATACATAAAAGACGTGCATATACGGAAGATATGAACATATAAGAAAGTTATGTATATACGTAAGATATGCACGTATCTTCTGTATATGCACAATTTCCATATATGCGCAAATTCTGTATATCGAATTTGTGCATATACGAAATTTATGTGTAGACGGAAGATATGCACAA
This sequence comes from Pinus tabuliformis, assembly GCA_031772625.1. Taxonomy (NCBI): domain Eukaryota; kingdom Viridiplantae; phylum Streptophyta; class Pinopsida; order Pinales; family Pinaceae; genus Pinus; species Pinus tabuliformis. The sequence goes on along the minus strand of CM062807.1, from coordinate 595,706,783 downwards.
TTCCGTATATGTGCAATTTTTGTATATGGAATTTTCACATATATGATGAAGATACATAAACGACGTGCATACACGGAATATATACACATATAGGAAAGTTAGGGATGTACCGAAGATATGCGCATATTTTCTGTATATGCACAATTTCAGTATATGCGCAATTTCTGTATATGGAAATTGTACATATGCGGAAATTGTGCATATACGGAAGCTATGTGCATATCTTCCGTATATACATAACTTTCTTATATGTGCACATCTCCGTATATGCGAAATTTCTGAATATTGAAGTTTTACATATACTATAGATTCACATATATAAAAGACATGCACATACGGAAGATATACACATATAAGAAAGTTACGCATATACGGAATTTGCGCATATATGGTTGATGCACATATATGAAAGTTATATATACTAAAGTTTCAAATACATGGATGTTATGTGTATATACGGAAGTTGCACATATACCTAGAAGATATGTGCATATAGAAAAGTTTTGCATATACAGAAGATATGCGCATATATTCCGTATATGCACAATTTCTGTATATGTAAAATTTCCATATACGGAAGTTGCACATCTACGATAGATGCACATACATAAAAGACGTACCTATATGGAAGATATTCACATATAAGAAAGTTACGCATCTATGAAAGATATGCGAATATCTTGTGTATATGCATAATTTTTGTATATGGAAGTTGCACATATACGGTAGATGCACATATATAAAAGATGTGCATATACAGAAGATATGCACATATAAGAAATTTACGCATATAAAGAATATATGCGCATAAACAGAAGTTTCGCATATACGGTAGATGCACATATGCAAAAGATGGACATATACAAAAAATATGCGCATATATTGCGTATATGCACAATTTCTGTATGTGGAATTTGCGTATATATAGTACATGCATATACATAAAAGACGTGCATATATGGAAGATATGCACATATAAGAAAGTTATGTATATATGGAAGATATACACATATCTTTCGTATATGCACAATTTCCATATATGCGTAATTTCTGTATATGGAATTTGTGCATATACGATGCAGATACGATGTAGATACATGAATGATGTGCATATACAAAAGATATGTGCGTATATGGAAGATAATGTGCATATACATTAGATGCACATATATAAAAGATGTGCATATACGGAAGATATGCGCATATAAGAAATTTACGCATATACGAAAGATATGCGCATATACGGAAGTTGTGCATATAAGATAGATTGACATATACGGGATATATGCGCATATAATGCGTATATGCACAATTTCCGTATATGCGCAATTTCTGTATATGGAATTTGCGCATATGAAAAATTTATATATATATACGGAAGCTATGCGCATATCTTCCGTATATGCATAATTTCCGCATATGAACTTGAGCTGAGGTCATTTCAATCTTTCATCCTCTCTTTAGGTGTAACCACAAGTTCAACTATTGAAGGTGTCCCATGGGTCTAGGGAAGCCTCATTGGAATTAAACCTTTCCCAGTGTTGAAAAACTCATATCTTTACACCATTGGAGTCTTGTAAAATTTTCCCCTTATATAACACATTTTGAGAAGGATTTGTTATAATTAGGGCAACCAAGATAGTTTCAACATTCTCCTAACTTACAAGGCATTAAGGATGCACATGGTACAAACATGCTATAAAAAAAGGATAAATGCAAAGCTTAGTTAGTAGTGAAGGGTTACTCCCAGTTACAGTATTTGTTGATAGTTTTTCTCTTGTTCCTAAGTTTACTTCTATTATAATTATTATATATATTGTACTAATTTGATCTTGAAGTAGAAAAAATGGATGTGAACATAACATTCCTTTTTGGGGATCTAGAAGAAAAAAACTACATGAAGAAACTAGAAGGATTTGTTGTATTTATGTTTTTTGAAACATGTACAAGTCCTTGCTTGCACTACATTTCTCAATATACATATTGTTCGAGACATTTTATTCATATTTGGAAGAATTTTTGCATGGGGAAATACCATGTGTTTGTTGACATAATCAAACTCTCATATGAATAGGAAATTCATGCTTTAAAAGGATTTCATGAAAGAGAAAGTGGCAGGTGGCAGTATGGACCCATTTTATTTATTCAAAAGACAAAAGGAAGTGCCCCACTTGAGGAGGATTAGGGCCTTGAAAAAATAAATATTATTTTATGAATTAGGGTTTGACTTGGAAGATCTAAATAGAGGAGAGGGTACTTTTTCCAAATTCATAGCTTGAATATTGGGAGTTCCCTCCAAGCTTAGTTGAATATATTTGGGAGGATTAGAAGAGGGATTATGCAACCTTTTTCCATCACTCTATTCTTTCCATGAATGATTATGGTTTTTGCAATTTCCATGACTTTGGGTGAGACTTGTTTGGTCCTCTTGACCATCTTACAAAATCAAATTCAAAAAATGATGTATTTTTGGTTGTTTTTCCAATAGGAAGGTTGTACTAATTTCTCTACTTCATTTAAGAGTACATGTTTTGGTTATTCCTTTGTTGTTCATGGTTGTTTGCTATCACTTGGTGGTAATTTCATGTTTATGATGGTGCATCTTCTTTAAGGGTTCCTAGTTATTCTTTCTTTTTCATGTTGCCAAGCTCCCATCTTCCAACTCTTAAGAAGCAATAACGACATCACTAGAACCTCAGTAGCACCAATCAAATCTCTCCTTTTACTCTGTCGTTATTCGAAAATTTGTTTTGTACTAATTAAGCCACATTAGTGAATGGCTCAATTGTGTCTTCTTTGTCATATTCAAAGCCTTGCATTTTGATTTTAACTCCATCATCCAAATAGATAAGCATTGGTCTTTGTAAATTCCACCTTTCTTTTTATTTAAAATAAATACCATAAAACTAAATTTTGGTAGGGTTTCCTCCCTTGTGCTGGAAAATAATTGGCCTAAAGTGAGGAAGCATTGTTGCTTTGATGGGAAACATTTCCAAGTTCTCATAGGGTTGCACTTTGTTAAGGGAATTTGTAATATTTGATGTATAGGTTTGGTAGGTAATAAATTGGCATTGTTGTTGAGGATGGTGTCCAATTCCAAATATTTAGTAGATTAGTTACAATGGTTTGACGAGGGCATTTCTTTAAAGATTTGGTGGCTCTAGGAGGAAGAAAAGCATTGTACCAAAATATTTTGAAGTGACATGTTGTATGTAGAGGCGAAGACATCCAACGGGATTGAAGGCATTTGAAAACTCACCAAGTGATTCCATTGATGTCGAAAGGAGGTATGTTTGTAATATGTTTTTTAAATTTCATATCAAATTTTTAGTTTGAAGATAGATGGATTTTGTGGTATGATTGCATCTCACTTTTAATATTTTTAGTATAATATATTTTCCTTATGCATGCCCCCACTCAAACAGGGGAGTCCCAATTCAACTCTTTGCTTCTGTAACTCCTATTCACTGCAATATTCCCTACCATTATTTCCTGCCATATTATGTCCCTTTGCTCTATATGGAAAGGTTGAGGTCAGAAAAGCATCAGATCACTCACTTGTCATGACTGGGATAGAAGAAGAAATACTTTTGAAGCTGCAAGGAACCTATGCTCATGCACACAACTTTTCATACAATTATCATTATGATGAAGGTACACTTCCATCAAGTCTTTATTGCATGCTAGATTTGGACATCTGAACTATGACAACCTTCGTTTGTTGAAGAAAAATGGTGTTACTGGTTTGCCAACTATTCTTAGGAAACTTAAGCAATGTGATGCTTGTACCTTAGGAAAGCACAACAAATAATAATTTCATGATTCTCATTCTAGAGCACATAGAAAGCTTGAACTCATTCATTTTGATTTGTGTGGCCCTATGCATGTTCCTTCTACAAATGGAAATAAATATATGATGAAATTTATTGATGACTACACCAGAATGTGTTGGGATTATTAATTCTTGTTCCTCTTTCTTGTATTGGTTAGGTTCCCTGATAGTCTATCAAGGCTAAATCCTAGTTTGGAAAACTTAGTTGATTGATGCCCTAGTTTGAGACCTCATCCTTATAAAATCCTAATCTATGATAACCATTTTTATTGTTTTTGGAGTTGTGCTTGCTAGACTTAACTCTCCTTCCTTGAGTAACCTCAAGCCCTAGCCCTAGCCCTAGGGTTTATGTTCATGGTTACTTGGTTGATGGTTAGTGAGGCGCTATGTGCTTTCAAGATTGGCACATCATGCAAGCCTCACACTTGTATATTGATGGTCAGAGGCCACACATTTATTTTGAGTTGAGTTTAGGAGCCTTTTGGGGAAATTTCACCCATTGATATAGTTTGTTGAAGGCTTTGGGAATTCCACTTAGAACCATTCCTTTCCACTTGCACAATGACTTGGAGTTGAAGCATGCACTTTGGAGCCCACTTGCCCACATTTGAGGGAGCTTAGGGGCTGGTGGATGATAGGTTTGAAGATTGCTTGAAGATTGAATGTGGTTGAGAGGGCCTTTGGAAGCTGGAGGCTAAGCCAAAAGCCACTTGTACCCCTCTATTTTTGGAGAAGGATCACATTTTGAGGGTTTGGAAGAAAAATGGTCATCTTATCCCTTCAAAAGTAAGCCCAGATGAAGCCATTGTTGAAAACAAATATGCAACCTAGCAAGAAGAAGTTGGACTCCTGACTTGGGGCAACCACGACTCCCTGCCTCAATAGTCGCATGTACCAACACATCGATTAATGTCACGTCATCGCCCCAGTTTCATTCAGTATCAAGTGACATCCTATTGATAGATGTAAAGGTCAGTTGTACAACTAACACCACCCACATTCTGTAATCTTGCCCATATGTGTACCAAAGTAGAGAGCATTACCAAAAAATACCTTATGTAGTAGTGTCTAAAAAAACCTTGATAAAATATGTAGGTCGATAAACCTTGATGTCAATTATTAATTATAGATCTCAATCGATGTAGGTCGTCACCTACTCAATCCACTAGGACACCTCTTCAAATACAATAGATTGACCAATGGATTCATATTCCTCCACCATTGCATCAACCCATACATGTTGTTCTATTGATTCCTCGAAAGAGGATGGCTTAGTCTCTATAAGCTCAGTCATTAGAGCCATGTAGCCAGTGTAACTCTCAGGTGACCTCCTTTGCCTGCACAAATTTGAAAGATGGATGTGAAGACCACCTTTCTCGATGGTATTGTTGAGGAAGAAAGTTACATAAAGCATGCATAGGGATTTGAGACATATGATTGGGAGATATGTGTAGACTCAAAAGAGCCTTGTATGTATATACGGAAGATATGCACATATCTTCCATATAGGCACAATTTCCATATATGTGCAATTTATGTATATGGAATTTGTGCATATATAATGCAGATACATAAACGACGTGCATATACGGAAGATATGCACATATAAGAAAGTTAGAGATATACCGAAGATATGCGCATATCTTTCGTATATGCACAATTTCCGTATATGTGCAATTTTTGTATATGGAAAATGCGCATATACGGAAGATATGTGCATATCTTCCGTATATACATAACTTCTTATACGTTCACATTTCCGTATATGGAAGTTTCGCATATACTGTAGATTCACATATATAAAAGACATGCATATACGAAAGATATACACATATAAGAAAGTTACGCATATATGGAAGATATATGCATATACAGAAGTTGTGCATATACAAAAGATGCACATATACAAAAGTTATATATACTAAAGTTTCACATACATGGAGGTTATGTGTATATACGGAAGTTGCATATATACTTGGAAGATATATGCATATAGAAAAATTTCGCATATACAAAAGATATGTGCATATCTTCCGTATATGCACAATTTCCGTATATGCACAATTTCCGTATATGAAAAATTTCCATATATGGAAGTTACACATGTACGGTAGATGCACATACATAAAAGATGTACATATATGGAAGATATGCATATATAAGAAAGCTACGCATATACGGAAGATATGCACATATCTTCCGTATATGCACAATTTTCGTATATGGAAGTTGCGCATATATGGTAGATGCACATATATAAAAGACGTGCATACACGGAAGATATGCACATATAAGAAATTTACGCATATACGGAAGATATGCGAATACATGGAAGTTGCACATATACGGTAGATGCATATATACAAAAGATGCACATATACGAAAGATATGCGCATATCTTCTGTATATGCACAAAAATGCAGCCTCTATATAGGTGCAACCTTTGTATATACACATCTTCTATATATACGCAACTTTCGTATATGCACATATCTTCTATATATGAATAAACTTTTGTATTTGCACATATATGAAAGTTGTGCATATACAAAAGAGATGCACATATATGGAAGTTGCACATATATGAAAGATATGTGATACAGAAGATGTGCACATCTTTAGTATATGCGTAACTTTTGTATATGTGTATATCTTCCATATATGCACTTATTTAGTATATGTTCATTTCTTCCGTATATGTTCATATTTGGAAGTTTCACATTTATAATAGATGCGCATATACAATAGATGTGCATATATGGAAGAGATGTGCATATGAAATTTGCGCATATACGGAAGAGATGTGCATATACAGAAGTAATCTCTACTTCCCTTGTGTCTTGTAGGCGAACCTGGGCTAGCATATGAAAGTCTTCTTACACACTTGTGTTTTCCACCTCCCTTTAGTCAAACATAATGTAGTAGGAGAAAGAGTAAGCGGCCCATTATCATCACATCATTTCTTTTTCATACAAGGAACAATTGAAATATAGTGTAATTAGGAAGATACCGTAACAGATCACTGAATATCCACATCTTATCACACTTTTCATGCTCACATGATCACTTGCACACAATTACACATCACACACTAAGCTTCTATAAGCTTTGTATTAGAAATTAGATTATCTTTATTGAAGGAAGGAATGGCATCATGTTGATGATGAGAACAAGGAGGACAACCATATATGCACATATACAGAAGTTGTGCATATACAGAAGATGTGCGCATATACAGAAGTTGTACATATACAAAAGATGTGCGCATATACGGAAGTTGTGTATATATGGAGGTTATCGTATATGCGTATTACAGAAGTTGTAGACTGGTTTTATGTATGCACAACTTCTGTATATGGTTGCAGACTATTTTTATTATGCACAACTTCTGTATTTTTTATTTATTGTTTTCTTTAATATCTCTTAGTAATTATATTTCTCTCCCATAATTTTAACATGGTATCATAGAAAATGGTTTTATTTGTCCTGGTGGAACATATAGACATATCCATGCATATTTCTGAGCTTATATATGTTGATATAGGGTGTATATCTAAGGAATATGTTAGGTGTGTAGTTGGACCTATTTTCAGGTGATAGATTTCCTAAGAATTGGGTATCAACTAGGCCTTTGTGTTGCACATAGTGTTGCCATTGATGACAACAATATGTCATTGTTTTCAAAGGGAATGTATGAGACAATAGCAACATGTCTCTTTATGAAGTGATATGATAGTTGGATCTTTCAGAAAGTCTCATTACATGAAGATTTAGGTGCTTGAAGTTGTTTTAGTTTTTGACGAAGTTATGTTGTACAAAATAGTCTACAAATAGAATGGTTGCATAGATCTCCTAAATAGATTTCCAATGGTATTTCCTTCTTAGAAAAACCCCTCCCAGATGAGAGGTTATGGCTAGTTAAAAATCATCATTAGTTGTATTGAATTAAAAGAACCAAAGTGTTAGGTCCCTATAATACTAGTGTATTCCCCTTATTGTTATTAGTGTATCCCCCTATTTTTATTTGTGTGCCCATGTATCCCCCATGTTGTTACTATTGTGCCCCATAGAAGCCCACTATTGTTATCGTTGTGCCCTTACTTTATTATTGTTATGTAGGCTCTAATTATATTATGAAATGACTCCATTTGTGGATATATGGAAGATATGCACACATAAGAAGTTGTGCATATATAGAGACTAAATTTTGCACAATTTCTGTATATGCGCATATCTTTTGTATATGCATAGTTTCTCTATATGAACATATATTTTTCATATGTGCAGCTTCCGTATATGCACATGACTTCCATGTATGCACAACTTCAGTATATGCACATATATGGAAATTATACATATACAAAAGCAATGTACAACTTTCATAATATGCCTATACGACAACCTCCATACATGCGTAACTTCAATATATGCACGTCTTTTGTATATGTGCATATCTTCCATATATGCATATCTTATATATATATATATATATATATATATATATATATATATATATATATATATATATATATATATATATATATATATATATATATGCATATATTCTGTATATGCACGGATTCCGTATATGAATATCTTCCGTATATGTTCATATCTTCTATATATGCACGTCTTCTGTATATGTGCATCTACCATATATGCACAACTTCCACATATGCACATATAAGGAAGATATGTGAATCTACACAAAATGTTCTTATACAAATGATATGTGCATCTACATAATACATGTGCATATACGAAATATGTGCACATACGAAAGTCGCACAACTTCTATATATGTGCATCTCATGTATTGCATATCTTTCGTATATGCACAACTCATGCGCAACTTTCGTTTATGTGATTTAAAGAGGAACCCATTAAGTCACTCACTTAAGTCATTCACCTCACTTCTCTCAAACTCTTCATGGAGCTCCTTCGGATAGAGCTACTCAATGACCTTCATATCCCCTCCAATTAGAAAATTTCTCCCTAGTTGAGCAAAGATGGGACATGATATGGGAGAGCGAACAGGTGGAATTCTCCCTAGTTGAGAGGGAGTGTTAAAATTATACAACTATAATAAAATTCTACTTTGGACAGTTTATTTAATGGAGATGATGATTTAATTGAATTCCTATTTTATAGAGGACAAAAATTGACCTAAAGATCACTCAAATTGGATAAGGGAAAGTGTACTTATGAAGGAAAGCCCACATATGCACATTTAGACAAGGTCGGCCCTAAAGAAAATTGGACACCCATGGAAGCCTATAAATACAAGTGGCCTCAAGATCATTTGGATATCACCAAGCATCTTATTATTATTTTCTTATTGATTGGTTTGCACAGGTCTGAAGCAAGGACGATGAAAGAAGTTTGCAAAGGTCCAAAATTATAGGCTCCAAGGTTTGCATCTGATTTAGGGTTTTTGAGCTATAGGCGTAGACTTTTCACTGAGAAATTTTGACCCCAGACGTTGTCACACAAGCATCAAGGGAGTGACTGGGCTCCTATAGTTGCTTGAATAACTCCTCATGCATGCGACCGGGGAGTTTGACTGAAATTGACCATTGACTGAAGTTGACCACAGATGGGAAAAGTTGTCTCTGATATATTCTGACACTGGAAACTTGTTTTTGAAGTTTACTGGGTTGTATTTCTAGATGATATTATATTGGGCTCATTGTAATCTATGTTAAAATTTTTATGACAATCTAATAGAAGAATAATTTCAAAAGGTTTCCCCCCTAGTGGGGCTTTTACTTGGTCTTTGACCAAATCTAGTGTTTCTTGTTGATGTACGCATATACGAAAGTTGCGCACATATGGAATATATACACATAATATACGGAATACATGTGATATAGAAAATGTGAATATATAGAAGGTGCGTGACTTTCGTATATGCACATCTTTCATATATGTGCATATCTTCCATATATGCGCATCTTTTGCATATGCACATACCTTTAATGTATGCATATATATGGAACTTTCACATATACGGAAGATGCACATATACGGAAGATATACATATATATGGAAGTTGCGCATATACAGAAGATGTGTGCATATATGAAATATGTGAATATATGGAGGTTGTCATATATACATATTAAGGAAGTTGTATAATGCTTTTGTACATGTGCATATATAGAAGTAGTGCATATATAAAAGATATGTGCATATATGAAAGTTGCACATATACATAAGATATATGCATATATGGAAGTTGTGTGTATACGAAAGATGTGCATATATTGAAGATATGCGCATATACGAAAGTTTTGTATAACTTTAGCCTCTGTATAGGTATAGCTTCCATATATGCACATATATTTAATTTCTATATATGTGCATATATTTAGTATATGCACAAAGATATCTTTAGTATACGCGCATATACGAAAGTTGCACATATATGGAAATTGCGCATATAAATTGGCTAAAGTTGCGCATAAATTATGTATATGTGCATCTTCCATATATGCACAACTTCTATATATGTGCATATATAGAAGTTTTGCATATACAAAAGTTGTACACAACTTCAACCTCCATATATAGGCAACTTCCATATATGCGCAACTTCAACCTCGGTATATGCACAACCTCCGTATATGCACAAATTTTAACATTCTATAGATGACTTTTGGACTTCCACTTTTCATTACATTTATGATATATTGAAATTACATAATCCACGAATGATGTGGAAAATGATGACTCATATACATCTTGACATGACACCTTGACGAGACATGACATGACATTGATGACATAGACCACATGATGATATGACAATGTCAAGTCATTCTTTCTGTTGTTGTCTTCATGTCTTCTTGAAAGATAGTACATGTTCTTCTTCTTCCTCCATAAGGCTTGAAGGTAGGGACTCTTCAATGCGATCTTGATCTCTAGCTGTTGTCACAATTTAGTGTCGCTTTGTCTTTTTTGATTGATCAACTTGTTTTTACAGCTACAAAGGTGTCTTCTGGCATGGTCTCCTTCTTTATCTTCTCCATCATCATCTTGTCACAAAATTATATAATACCTACAACTGAAATCCAGTCATAACAAGATGACATCAGTCCGATAAGGTCCTAGTCTAACATGCTTCATGACAACCATTAACTGAGCTGGAACCAAGTGATAGGCTGAGACACTAGATCAAGGATTACGCAGTTGCGCAGATCAGGAGGTCCGGGTCTAGGACTGAGCCTTGATACTGTGCAATGCACAGTTTAGGCTGGCCAGGGGAAGACAATTATGTAGTTGAGGAGGTCAGGTAGTAAGGATGGAGGCTTGAGGCTTCAGGTTGCCTATTGCACAGTTCTTGACGAACAGTGGCTAAGGGCTTACGTAGTTGCATAGTTCAAGTGGTCAAGTTTGAGGCTGTTTTCTTGAGACTCTACAATGCACAGGGGAAGGTGACTGAAAGGCAGGGATCGTGTAGTTCCGAAGCTCAAGGGTTAGGGTTGAGCACTGAGACAACACAATGCGTAGTTTTGGAAGGAAAGATCTAAGAATTAAGGTGTTAGCTTGAGGACTTATACTGTGCAGTTCAAGAAGGCTCAGTGAGATCAGGTTGCTCAAGAATGTACTTTTCCAGATTTAGCTAAGTGTAGGATCAGTAAATCCAAAGTGAAAAAAGACAAAAATTGAGCATGATCACACACTTATAACAGTTTATGACACAACATTGAACACCCAGAACACATGAACAACATACTTCCATTAGTGAAATGACATAACATAGAAATTCCTATCCAAACTTTCCCTTTGTGGCTCTTAACATAGAAGGAATGACTTCCATGTGAGACATGTAGATGAAACATCCTACATATTGAACATGTGGAATTGAAGTTGACATCATGACATTGATTAAGAGTCTTATTTTATACATGTTTGTTCAGGGAACAAAACAAGATTGCTTGGTCCTAGGTCATGGTCATCAAGTTGTAATCCAATTACAAATTGGAGTGATTAACTCACTCTACATATAAGAATGAAGTGAAATGGTTTCAAGCATTATCTCTTTCAAAGTTCACCTCACCAATATCAAGTAATACACATATGAATGAAAAATACTTCCATTCACATTACAAATAATATCCAACGAAAAAGATTACCATGCACATTACAAATGCACTACCATGATGAATGCATACATGTTGGTCTAGTAATAAAGAAAGGCCATGCATTGAAGAATGATATGACACCCTTGGCCAAGTACATAGTTAGTTTTCCTATACTTAATTTCAAGAAAGGTGTTATGACTAATAAAATAATTTGAGCACAACTTGATGCTCGAAAAAATATAGCTCCTAATAAATCAAAACAATTAAATAACATTCAAATTAAAATATTTAAATTAAACATTTATGATTGCAATTTAATACTTGTATAACAATTTCCACCTAGTTTGTGGAAAATGGCTTTAACCCAAGAAATCAATTTTAACTTTGTGTTATAATATTTTTCAATTTTTAAAATGTAATTTATTTTATATTTTATTGATAGTGTAAAGGTCACACGTGAGATCCAAAAAATCTATGCATATTTATACTGATGCATTCCAAAATCATTCTAATTGATATTCAATTGTCAATTAATAACTATAATATAAATTCAATGTACATACACAAATGCAATTATGAAGTTTTCTAACTATAATATAAATTCAATGTACATACACAAATGTAATTATGAAGTTTTCACAAATTTTTAAGGTAGTTTTCTTAAACAATGACTATAATTTGACATTACATTCAAACCTTATATTCCATAAATAAATAAATAAAAAAACAAAAATTCTAAAACCATATTATAACTAAATAAATTTGTGAAATATATGTGTGTGTGCGTAGTTTTCTTAAACAATGACTATAATTTGACGTTACATTCAAACCTTATATTCCATAAATAAAAAATGAGCAAAAATTCTAAAATCATATTATAACTAAATAAATTTGTGAAATATATGTGTGTGTGCTCTTTTATGATTAGTGGCCATCCACTCGCAAAAAAAATAGAGAGTGGAAGGCATAGGACATTGGAGTGGAGGTGAAGTTTGATGTATATTGTATTATTAATAAAAATAATTGTTGATCATTTCCCATGGTTTTCCACGTAAACTCTTTGTGTTGTCTTAATAAATTATTATTGATTTAAGATTTATTGTAATTTATTTATTGATTGGTGTTCAAAATAAAGAATATTGAGAACATTTTTAAACATGGTTACAATGTCTAATCAAACAAATTAGAGATTTTCACAATTTTTTTAAATATATTTATTTTTGGCTTTTTAGGTGATTAAATAGTTTGTCTTTATCTATTTAAAGTTGATATAAAATTGTATTTTGTTTTGATTTTTTTTTCAGGTAATTCTTAATAGAGACATTGGTAATGCTTAATAGACACATTGGTAATGTTTAATAGAGACATTGAATTGCTTTATTTATAAATTATTCAAAAATATTTTTTAGTTATATATATATATATATATATATATATATATATATATATATATATAGATATATATATATATATATAGATATAGATATATATATATTTTAAATATTACATATCAAATTTATATTAAACATAAAAATATTACGCATTTATTTGGTATTTAACTAGATATTTAAGTATGAGGATGAGAAGGAAAATATACAAAAATATTTCCACATACTTTCAAGGATACGATAGAGTTTGATGAGTCACAAAATTCTGAGGAGGCTATTACATAATTGAAGTACTACTACGAGGAATCTAAGCTAGGAATGATTTGAAAGAAAAAGGAAGCCTCAAATTCAAAGGAAGGAAGCGCAATCTAAGATAGGAATGATTGGAAAGAAAAAGGAATCCTCAAATTCAAAGGAAAGAAGCATGCAATTGCACAGAAACTACTTGGAAAAAAGGAAGGGAATTCAATCACCATTAGCAACGATGAGTTTTAGAAAAGGTTTACTAATGTAGAGAGAGACCTATTCACTCAGACTGTGAGAGAGGAGGCTAAGGGCTATCCAGGGGAACCACATAAATGCTGAGCTTATGATAAAAACCATAGGAAGTGGGACTACCCATGAAAGAATGATGGCGTGAGGTTATAAACTGCATATTGATTTTCTTATATAAATCAATATTATTTTATATAACTAATTAATTTATGTCATATCACACTTAAATATGAAGTGAAAACATTACTCTTATATATATTTCTATTAAAAAATAAATAAATTATTTTATATACATATATAATTTGAAACCTATGAATTATTTGTTTTATTTTAATATTTATTAGAAAGGTTGAGTGATGTTGCTAGGTGTTTATTGGTTCCTCTAACTTTTTTATTAGTTTCTATTTTTTTATTTAATTTGTATAAGTATTGGATTTAGATGCGAAACAATCATTGCCTAGATTTACAGTTAGATTTCACATCATGTTATATTTTACTTATTGAATATCTATATTCCCTCTCTTTGATGTACAAACATGTTCATGATGGTGCTGTGTTGGGAGTAATTAAAATGAAGTTGTATAATTATATGTACTTTTCAATTCTTCTCGTTGTTAATATATATTCTATGATATCTTTATTTATACTTTTTGTTACATAAGGATATGAACATGCAAAGAATATTTGTCTCCTTGAAATAGAAAGGTTTGTCGCTTAAAAAACATAGAGAAAGGATACAAATATCTTGAGTGAAACTAAGACAAGAAACTAAAAGAATCATATACACATAGAGAAAAGATACAAATATCTTGAATAGAACTAACACAAGGAACTAAAAAAATTATATAATAATTATTAAAATAGATAATCCAGCTGAAAATAACATCAAAGATACATATACCATTAAATCTATACAACTAAATTGATAGAGGATAAAAACACGCAAAAGTAAGTATGGCTCTTTTACGACGGCGGATGAGGAAAGTCGACCATCATTAGATTAATTGAAAGATTCTACGAACTGCGGCTAAAAGCATCAGTGATAATTAAGAGGAGTGAAAAAGTACCCTGTGGTAGGTCAAGTGCCGACTCTGTTCTGAGTAAGCATTCGAGACAACATTCTGTATGGCAAAGAGAATGTCAGCGTGGTGGAGATGAGTGAAGCTGCCAAGGCTTCCAATGCTAAGCACTGCGGTTGAAAGTTTCAGGTTGATTAAAAAAAAACTCACGGATTTTACTTTTATGCGGAGTAAATCAACGAAAGTGAACCAAAGTGATCTGATGTGTGGGAGGATTATATTTGGTATCTGAGTTTTTTATAATATTTTTTATTTTTTTATTGAGTTTGTGTAATATGATGTGTAATTTTGTTATTTTATAGCTTATTAATTTTGTTTATTCTACATTTGAGTATGATATATAATTTTATTAATTTGTTATTAAAATTAAAATTTTACTAATATATTTAAATAAAAATTATTAAAAATTAAAAAATTAACAATTTATATAAAATATTTAAATAATATTAATTTAAAAAAAATAACACAACAAATTAGATCTTTTTTTATTTATGTCAAATCGATATTTAAATTAGATCTTTTTTGATTTATGTCAAATCCATATTTAAATTAATTAAATATCTATATTGGTTATAATTTATTTCATATAAAATAAATCTTGCATAGAAAAACAATTTGATAGACGTAAAAATAATTTTGTCACATGAAAAGTCAGTAATATGCGCATATATTGATTAAAACCTGGATATCCCTGTGATAATTCCATCCTCCTTTCACACTAACAAGGTCAATAAATTATTTTTACGCAAACTTTTGAAGATGACCTTCCAATACAAGCATTTATTCTGCACACGTGAAAGCCAATGGATTATTTTTGCACAAGATGGTCCGAAGATGGCGTGGTTTGCTCTATTCGTCGCGGAATGAGAACCCAACAAAATGTCATATGGCTGCTGGAGAGTATAGGGATAAATTGGAAACACCGCAAAGGTAATAGTGTAGGATTGAAAAACTGTCGCATTCACTTTGTTCTGTGCACATAGTATTGATTGGAATTAAGAATTGTCTAGCATAATAATAATAATAATATATTATTATTGGAATTAAGAATCGTCTAGATTATTATTGGAATTGAGAAGGGTGGGATATTATAAAGATAATTGTGGTTATTTTGGAATACTATGTTTATGTTTAGAATTTTAAGTGGAAATATTTTAAAATATTTTTAGTAGTGTATTAAAAATGTTACCATATTATTATGAAAATAATTTATGAAAATAAGTGTGGTAATCTAATAATATATTATTATTGAAATTAAGAATAACAGGATATTATAAAGATAAGTGTGGTTATTTTGGAATACTGTGTTTAGAATTTTAAGTGGAAATATTTTAAAATATTTTTAGTAGTGTATTAAAAATGTTACAATATTATTATGAAAATAAGTCTGGTTATCTAATAATATATTATTATTGGAATTAAGAATGGCAGGATATTATAAAGATAAGTGTGGTTATTTTGGAATACTGTGTTTAAAATTTTAAGTGAAAATATTTTAAAATATTTTTAGTAGTGTATTAAAAATGTTACGATATTATTATGAAAATAAGTTTGGTTATTTTGGAATATTATTTTTAGAATTTTAAGTGAAAATATTTTAAAATGTTTTAAGTAGTATATATAAATTAAAGGTTGAAATTTATTTTCAAAATAGTGATCTTAATTTAATCTTTGTAATTAAAATGATTAACTTAAAAATGTCATATATAGACATTTACAAAATATTCTAGAAGTTCTTAGTAATATACACAAATCAAATGTTGATATTTATCTTGAAAGTAGTTATGTTTTCTCCTTCCTTTTTTTGGTAGGCTTGACCAACTGAGCATTTGATCTTTGAATTTGATAGTTTACATAATACTTTATAACAGGGTGATCACCAATTAATTAAACTACTCCTTTTGTCCTTTTTCTCTTTCAATTAAATTAATTAATTAAAAAATGTCATAAAGTGAGTTATGGTTATTAAAAAAATATCATATAAAGTGAGTTATGGTTTTTGGTCCTAATGGTCAAGAGCATGTGTTTCCTGGTAAGAGTATGTATGCCCCCTTAGACTTAGAAGTCAAATCACTGTGCAATTTCCATGCTTAAGAATCTTTTTCCATACATCTAGGTCCATTTTTTTCTGAATGTGTATATGTCTAACTTATATATTAATAACTTTTATAAATAATATAATAATAATAAATTAAAATAAAATTATAATATAGTTAGTTTTTATGAATTTTTTAATTTAGCAACATGAAATCTACCATGAAGTAAATATTTTAATACTAGTTAAATAAATTTGACGAGTATTTACCCCTTTTTTGTTTTTTAATCCTCAAACATCAACAATTTTTAAAAATCTTCACATCATTATAAAAACTCACTTAAATTTTTAAAACCAAGCCTTCTATTTGATTATATATATATATAGAAAGTAGAATTTCATTACATCAAATAAAGAAAGCTTTTAGCAAAAACACCACTTTTGGCCATCCCATAATATATCAAGTTTTTTATTATTTTCTCATTTTATTTTGTGTTTTCTTTTAAAAATGATAAAAGACACAAAAATATGAACCAGAACAAAATAAATTGATTGATAAACTGAAAAGGACTCCACTCCTCCTTTACAACAATTCAGGCTCCAACTTGTACAATAAATTTTTCAATTTTTCAAGGCTCCAATCCTCACAACAAATCCAAGCTCCAACTTGGTTTACAACTAAGATTTCAATCCTTCCCAGCTTCAACTTGGTAAAAAAAAAAATTACTTCAGAAGAGAATCAAAATGTTTTTAAATGCTTGAGAATACACAAAAGGTCCTCTCCAAACACATCTTCAAGGTCTCTTCAAAGGTGCTTTCCTTTGAGTTGATTTGAAGATTCAAATTTGTTATGCAGTGGGAGCCACCGATTGGAAAGTTATTCTGTTAATGTTCAATTAAAATGGAAGAAAAATGTCTTCTTTCAAGTTGTCTCTATTGGAAACTGTTGGAGAATCTAATTCCAACCACGTGTTAGGTGTCAAAACTGTCCCTCCAAGTGTCCCAGTTCAATTTCAGTTAAGTCTAGTTAAGTCGAGTTTGACTCCAGTCATTTATGACTGATGTTTCAAATGTAATCTTATTTAAGTGATTTGTAATACTGAGAAGAGTAAGCAGAGCAAGTCCTCCACTCCATCATATTTTGTTCTCTTCAATTTTTGTCATGGTATCAGAGCTAAGCCTATGTAAGACTTCTTGAGAGCAATAGAGAGAGACGAGTTTGTATAAGACTCCTTGAAAGAGAGCATCAGAAGTGAGTGAAGAGAAAGCATAAGCCTCTTTGAGAGAGCAGTTTAGTGTAAGCCTCTTTGAAAGAGCAGCAAAAGATTGAAGAAGCCTATGAAGAAGCAGCAAGAGAACCAGATTGAAGAATTTTTATTGGGAGATTAACACTTTCCATGCCTTAAAACTAGTGCGTTAGTAACTCCACTAACGCTAAGTAGTCAGAGGAACAAACACGTTAATAGAGTTTCCTTGCACCGATTTCCAATTATCGCGGGTCAGTTGAGATGAACAATGTGTTAGAGAACTAACGCTACCCTTCAAAATCGGCAGAAGAGTTAGCACATAGTTTTTTCTCATCCCACAGAGCGTTACCGGTGATATTAAAAAAAAAAATGTTCATGAGGCACGAAGCTGAAAAAAGATTTTTTTTTTTTTTAAATGAGATTTAAAAAAAATAAGGGATTTTTTAGTTCGTTTTGGGTATTGTGATTCTTTTGTAAAAGCTCTTGTGAAAGCGTCATCTTTATGAAAATTTGTAGACTCGTTTGTTTATGGAAGTAAATACAATTTTTATTGCAGTTAGATGCGATGTTGTCTATAGTTTATTTTGCTTGTTGAGTTTTAGTCAGTGAACACTCAACAAATGGGAAAATCCAAGAAGCTGAGAAAGTCAAACGACTACATGAGATGTTTGAGTTCTTTTTAGATCTAGAAGTGAAGAGGCAAAAGGATGCCTTTGCATTGAAATGCATAAAATAATCTGTCGATGACAGCATTCTACTCCTGATTTCAGAAGCCAAGACAACCAAGGAGGCTTGGGATACCCTTGAAATGTGTTTTGGTCCAAGGGGGAGTATTGAAGTTGAAGATGAAGGTGGATCTATAGCAACAGATCTACATCTAGATGAATGGATTGTTGAAACACACTATACTCAGTCACACGTGGATGATGTCTGTGAAGAAGTCGCAGAAGAAAGAGAGAAGGAGCACATAGATGCTCAAGAACCCCACTGTGCACAGCCACAGGTGGAGGCAAATTTGGTGATTCTAGCAACAGAGCTTGCTGATGAAAGTTTTGTAAATCCAACAACAGAGCTTGCTGATGAAAGTTTGATAAATCCAACAACAGAGCTTGCTGAAGACAATGATATTGCCATTGGATCAGTAATGATATGTTAAGGTGAATAAAGCAGTTAATATTTATGATGTAACTTTTGATGCAGAATTGTTGGGTAATGATGAATGGTTGCAGGTGACGCAACAGAAACATCATATTGACATAATGTTATTTGGTGAGAAAGTGGAAGACAACTTGTTTGCAGTAGCATAGGTTAGTATAGAAGTGAAAGAGATAGGGACAGAGATAGAGACAGAAACAAAGAAGAAAGCCCGGAAAGAGAAAACAGAGACAAATGCAGAAGCAATAGTTGAGAAAGAAGCGCAACAGGAAAAGGTTCTCATTGCAGAGCAGAAGGAACAGAACCAATGTGATTCTCCAAATATTTTTAATTCTAATGTTGATTTTCAGTGTGCAGGCACACAGAATGATTTTGAAGAGAAGTTAAATTTTCTTGAAGCATGGCTTACAACACCATGTCTAGATGAAGTCTGCATGGACACTGCAGAAATTATCCTTGAAGAGATCTTGGATGATGAACAAATTAATAAAATTTTCAGGTATTGGAGTCCTGAAGAAATATTATTTTATTATAATCTTATGTTGTAACAAATTGATGATGAAAAGAACAGTACAGAAGATAATGTGTGGCATCAGCCCACATACAATTCATTTTTTGAAGAAGTCCAGGACATGCTTAGACAACCTAGAACTATGGAAGACCTACACCAACAACTGAAGAAAATGAAATTTGATTCCTACAACAAGAAGGACATGCTGAAACAATTTAGAGGATATAGGATTTGGAAAAAGAGAAGAAGAAAACTTGAGGTCAATTTTTAAATTGTAAACCTAGCCTAGACATAAACCAGCAAGTATCTTAATTGAATTTTTATGTGGTTGTAATTAAGGGGGAGTGTTGGAGAATCCAATTCCAACCATGTGTTAGGTGTCAAAACCATCCTTCCAAGTGTCCCAATTCAGTTTCAGTTAAGTCTAGTTAAGTCAAGTTTGACTCCAGTCATTTATGACTGATGTTTCCAATGTAATCTTATTTAAGTGATTTGTAATACTAAGAAGAGTAAGCAGAGCAAGTCCTCCGCTCCATCACATTTTGTTCTCTTCAATTTTTGTTAGAAACCCTCATTGGGTTCTTCGAATCAAATCACTACTCCACATACTTTGTATATGCCTCTGCATAGTCTGTGCCCTTACCAACCTCTGCATATTTTGTGCACTTTGTATTTTCCTCCGTATTGTTTGTTATGTACTTTGTATATGCCTCTGCATAGTTTGTGCACTATGTATTTTCCTCTGCATTGTTTGTTATGTTTAATTCTAACCTTTCCATGCTATTATGTTCTCTATTCAATTTAGTTACTTTAACCACCAGATGACTATGCTATTTAAGTATGGGGGATTTACGCAGTGCATTATATTAGATATCATTTTTGGGATTCAACTGCGTTAAGTAAGTCATTCAAACGTATGACCATTTCCATGAGAGGTAGTCGTAACTGACTAATTTCTCATGATTTTTGAATAGTTCACTTAGCACTCATTGCATCGGGTGATGCTCACAGGGGTGAAGAAGTGGGATTGAAACTAGTGAAATGTGGAGAACGAATCACATAGCATCAATCATCACTTTCGGGGCTTGCACCCGGTAACCAGGACTTCCCAGGAGGTCACCCATCCCAGAACTCCTCTGGCTCAAGCGTGCTTAACTGTGGAGTTTTTCCCACAATCAAGCCCACTTAGCTTGCTACCCCATTTGCAAAACCTTAGCAAGTATTGTGCCTCATGAACCATTCAAGTAGAGATCCCTTGACTCTTTTTGAATTTAAGTATGGGGGATTTACGCAGTGCATTATATTAGATATCATTTTTGGGATTCAACTGCGTTAAGTAAGTCATTCAAACGTATGACCATTTCCATGAGAGGTAGTCGTAACTGACTAATTTCTCATGATTTTTGAATAGTTCACTTAGCACTCATTGCATCGGGTGATGCTCACAGGGGTGAAGAAGTGGGATTGAAACTAGTGAAATGTGGAGAACGAATCACATAGCATCAATCATCACTTCCGGGGCTTGCACCCGGTAACCAGGACTTCCCAGGAGGTCACCCATCCCAGAACTCCTCTGGCTCAAGCGCGCTTAACTGTGGAGTTTTTCCCACAATCAAGCCCACTTAGCTTGCTACCCCATTTGCAAAACCTTAGCAAGTCTCTATTTAATTTAGTTACTTTAACTTCCATATGACTATAGACTAATTCTTTTTAACTATATCTCTTGATTTCATTATTTTTAAAAATCATTTTTTTCTTGCTAATTTTAAGTTCTCCATTCTTGTATTGGTTTCATTTATTATGAATGTATGAGCATAGGTTTTTAAGTTTCTAGAGGACTTGATTGCATGGAAAGGCATAGGTTTTGGGTTTCTAGCGACCTAAGAATGTGATTCTTTGAAGAATGATAATCTCTTTAAATTTGAATTGCTTTACTCGGCTTTAAAAAATATATATAGGAGTCCTCTCTAATTTGAAGATTGAGTGGATAAAGACTCTTTAAGAAAATCGCAGTGAATTTGTTGTAATGCAATTTTCAAAGATTGAAACATCCCTTTGTGTGTGAGCAAGATGGAGAATGATATTTTTTTATTCACTACTGATGTATTTTTGTAATAGTTTTTTTAATTAACTTAGAAGCGCTTGGTTCAATCTTATATTTTAGGGTTTCAGATCTTGGTTCAACTCTCCATGGTTAGTCCTAGATTATGTGCAGTCGTATTAAGTAGGAAATATTAAAAAATAATCATGATGCAAGGTTCATATTTAATCATAAAACTTACATGTTATTTTGCATATGCTATTAATTAAACTACCAATTTTAATAATGGAATCTTAAGAGGAGATGTGGTTATGAAGAAATTTTTTGATACATATTGGTCTATATCAACCACATTTATTAATGTAGTTGTGCTAGTTTTAATTTAATTAAAGGGTGAGATTTATTTCCAAAGTAGTTATCTCTTTTTTTCCCTTTTAACTATATTCATTAATTAAAAGAATTTTAATATGAAAAAGTATCATATAAAATGAGTTATATAGTTTTTGGGCATGTGGTATTGATAAGAAATGGTATTGGTCTATAGTATTGTAACAAATCCTATTTACAATTAATAATCTACATGATGAAGTGGGGGTGAATCTTTATGATTAATAATCTTGTTAAATGCTTTTGTAAAATGTGTATTATATATATATATATATATATATATATATATATATTCTTTTTATCAATAATAATAATAATAATTTCTTAAATAAAGTTATAATTTAATTAATTCTAGCGATTTTTTGAATTTTAGCAGTTTGAGATATTTGATTAAGTGTTTTGGTGCTTATTATAGATTGATGTTTAGTCACATTTACTAACCATTTAATTTATATAGTTGCACTAGTTTAACTGTAATCCATAAAAAATAGATTTATATTCCTACCAAATATCTAGAAGTTATGGCCTTTAAACATGTTCCTTTAAGTTTAAAAAAAGTAAACTCTTAGCAAAACAAATGCAATATTAAATTATGCTCTCAAACCAAAGTTATTATCTGAATTATAATCTCAAGCCAAAGTTAGATAATATTTATCTTTTTGAATGATTTAATTATGCTATAAATTTATATTTATAAATGAATAATATTTCAAAATTAAATTCATTTAGTTTATAATTTTCTCCACAGTGGTGCCCATCTGAAACACCTCACAAGATTTAAGATGATGGTACCATAACGTAATAAAAGGAAGCAAGACTGCCTCCACATGGTAGCCTGCATGGCCAACCAATCACCGTGCAGGATGAAGAGAAATTGATAGCTTAACATCTTTAACAGTAGTGCAAACCTAGAGCATTCAAAAACTAGGGAAGGTACGAAGATGCAATCGTCTTCACATTCAAGGATGAAGGACATTAATCATAGATGTATATAAGCCAAGACAAGCCCATTATGCATGGAAGTGAAAAAAAGACAACCCCTTCGCAAGCAAGTAGTGTTTCAAATCATTTATAGCGAATGAACCATGACAGGGAGTGAGCAAGGTTGGCATCTTTGGTCTGCTACACTAACTCATAGAGCAACTGAGACTAGATGCTCTTATTATACTTATCCATCTCGATGGCTCCAACCTTTTCTCACCTCTACGCATAATCCATCGCAGGACTAACTCACTCGGGTTTGGTTTCTTTGTGCTTATGCCCTGCAATTCTATCTCGACCCTACATTATTTATATTCTAGTTGTTTATCTTTTGTGAGATATTATGGTATTTGGATTTCTCTCCCTTTGTTGGGTCTTATGTATATGTGAGGCTTCATTTTGCCTGGATCTCCCTAAATTCCTCCCAAGAGCTTTTCTTTTTCCCTATTGACCATTGGTGCTCTCTCTGGTTCCCCCTCTTCTGCTATTAGGTTTCCCTCTCAGCCAAACCCTTCCTCACTACTTCGCTCCCCTTTTTTGGCTCCTCTCTCCTTCTCCAAGCCCTCCTCTGCTTCTCCCTTCTTGTTCTCCAATCTACCAACTCTCTCCCTCCCCCTATGTTCACTCCATTGATTTCCTTGACCCCAATATGATCAAGT
Organism: Pinus tabuliformis; assembly: GCA_031772625.1. NCBI lineage: Eukaryota > Viridiplantae > Streptophyta > Pinopsida > Pinales > Pinaceae > Pinus > Pinus tabuliformis. The sequence continues at coordinate 595,682,886 of CM062807.1, read as the reverse complement.
GTCATCTTGTTTGGCCTCCTCATTATAGTAGAAGAGGAAAACCCAGTCATCTCCCCTCTCTCAAATCTTTTCCCGCATTTATTCAGGGCTCCCATGCACAATCTTCAGCCAAGGAAACCATGAAAGGATACAAAGCTATCATCCCTGAAGTTGTCCAAAGAGAAATAACTGATGTGGAAAAGCAAGTCAGACAATCTTGAAGGTTCATTCTCAACGCACACATGGACTAGGAAACCAAAGATTGGATCCCAGCCATAGAAACTCCACCAAAGCTAGAGTTTATGCTTATATGCGCAAATTTTCAACCTTAACTGGCACACAAAACTCTAATGGGAAGGGTCCTCATAGACGGGCCTGACATTCGACAAGAAATCATCATTTGTATGGCTGAACTTATGGAGAAAATGAACAACATTAACTAGAAAATCATGCTCTTGACCAAGAGAATCACAGGGACATATCCCTCCATGTGAGACACAAAAAGAGAACCTCAATCGCCATATCAGGAGAAAAATCCAACAGAATGAAATGCATCAAAGACACATGCTCATGCCGATAATATGATTTCCAACAGTGTATCAATGTCTTTTAGTTTATGTAATATCTTCTTTGTAGGTCTTTTCACTTTTTTTTCTTGTTACTTCAATAGGTCATCAACAATATAAACAATCTTAAAATTTTGTGTTTTTGATATTGGTTTGATTTCCCTAATAATAAACCACTAAAAACAATAACTATTATAAATTTAGGTTTTCAACGCCAATAAAAATTATCTGCTCTCACAAAATAAATTTATAATTTACTTAAAAAATAAAATAAACCTTGCAACCATTAATTATATTTAATAATTATATTTAAAAATCCTTTAATTTATTTCAAAGTTCCGTTAGGATTTAGTCTATTGTTTATCTTCTTTTAATTAAATTATTAAAGAACAAATTCTAGATTATTATGTATATAATTATAATAAACCGTGTTTCAAAAATATAAAATTACGAGGAAATTTTTAAATTTTTAAAATATAAAGTTTTGCAGTGTTCTTTTATAAATTATTAAAATGAAAAGAAATAGAAAAACTATTTTTTTATGCTTGCTTCTTTTGAAAAATATAAAATTCAAAATATATTATTATATTTATAATTTATAATAAATTTTTGATTTTCTAAAATATTAAATTATTAAAAAAAATTAAAAAAAAATTGTTCCCCAATGGGGTGGTAGAACAAGGTTATGTTGGGTTAGATGACCTGTCGCCCTTCCAACTCAATTAGTCATCATAATTGATGTGTTAGATTGGTTGTATGTAGAGGGAGGATAGGGAACAATCCCGAATATGGGTGAAAGTTATAAGTTTTGGTTAATGTGTATTGAAGTGGATTTGGTAGGTTTTGTTATCGGTGTTGGATAGGGTGAAAGAGGATATGTTGTGAATGTGCAAGGCATTAGTATGTTCGTTTTCATCCATGCATGGCATCCTGCGTTGGATTCTGGAAGCGTTTCGGGCGATAATTGGAGTGGCAGTGAGTACCAAACGAAGGCATAGAGGCTGAGAATTTGGGATCGAGGAGAGGGGGGCCCTTGGAAATGTCTCTCTTGCAAGTTAGGCTCATTACCAGTGAGGTAGAGTCTTTGCATGATAGTTTGTTGGGAGAATTTGACTTGCATTCCTATGTCTAGGGCTTCAGTAAGATATTTCGGGCCTATAGCTTGGTTTCCCTTTATAATTATTATAATTTTTTATGAGCTTTTGTACAATTAGTCAATAGGTTTGTCTTTGTCACTTCTTGCTAAATCTGGGAGTTTAGAAACATGGGATTTCAAGCTATGTCGAAGGAAGTGGGTTTGTAAACCCATGTTCAAGGCTTAAGGCTTTTGTACGGTCAAATTGGGTTGTTGTTTGGTTTTTCAGTCTTATTCTACGAATTTTGGATGCTCATGACTTTTCTGTGGTAAATGGTCGATGGTCTGACGTCTATGTTGGGACTAAGGTTTTTAGTCTGATTTATGGTTGTCTCGGTGCTTATTTCTAGATTCTGAATTCTAAATCCTCAAGTGCAGGTGGCAAAGTTATTCAAAGGCCAAGGTGGAAGTTTCAACACGCTCTCTGCTCTACGCCTTACCCGAGGGAGTTAATTCAAAGGTCTTAGTGTGCTATGTGTTGCTAGGGGTTTGCCTGAGAGTCTCGGTGGGGTTTTGGAGGTTGTTTCAGGTTAGAGGTTTAGGAGTTGTTTTGTGGGGGAATTCCTAGGCATGGCGGACCTGGCCACGAGCTGTCTTGCGCAATTCAAGTTGGGACAGTGTTGTGAGCTGACATAATGTGGTTATGGTGGTTGTCCTAGGGGCATCTTGGCTCAAAGGTCTCTCTAGAAAAGATATAATTCAAGTTTTGACGGTGAAAATAGCTGGCACAATGTGGTTATTGTGTCTTGGGGGTGTCTTGGAACAACTGAGCCAAGACCGCCATGATGACATAAATGTTGTAATAAGATTCATGGAAAACCTACAACGCAACCAATGGCATATGCATAATCGTTTTGCTACACTGCAGAGGGGTCAAAGGAGGATATATGAAAAAATGGAGCGCTTAGAAGGGAGGTTCGCACACATGGAGAAACAAGTACATTGTAACTTCAAGCCCCAACATCTCTTGGCAATCGACCAAAGAATCCAACCCCAATCAACTCTTCAGATCCTTGGTTTTGGTCTGCATTCTCATTTTGGATGTGTTTTGGATACTTTGATATTACTTGTACTTTGTTATCTAGTTCTGTTGTTCTCTCCTAGCTAACCAATCTCGTAAGAGTGAGTTTAGAAAAATTTTAAAAATCTGATTACAGTAATATAAATTTTCATCGAATTAATAAAATCCTTTAATATGTATATATATATATATATATATATATATTATACTTTTTAAATTTTATTTTTTGAAAAATAATAAAAGTATAAATTTCAAATTTCCTACTTGATTAAACTTACCTTACATTGTAGATTCACATTCAAGATTGTCTTGGAAAATTAAATTTATAAGGTTAATTCATGAAAATAAATTGAATGCTAGTAATTATAAAAATTATTTTTATAAAATAATTCACATTCAAGATTGCTTTGAAAAATTAAATTTATAAGGTTATTTCAATAAATTGAATGTTAATAATTATAAAAATTATTTTTATAAGATAATTAAGTATAAATTGGATTGAGAGTTTCACATTTAAAATTGTTTTGACAAATTAAATTTATAAGATTTCTCATGAAATAATTAAATATAAATTAAATTTAGTAATTACAAAAAACCTTGCAAAGTGAATAGAACCAATTTTGTTGGTTTTTTAAGTTGTTGAATTTAAGCTTCCATATGAAGATTTTGAGAATATTTTTCGGCGGAAATCACATTATAATATTTGTTTCGACGCGTTTGGAACCAATGAGTGTGGTTCATCTTCAAGACAAATTGAAGAATCAGATCATGGCTGCATGTTAAATAGGGAGAGCACGTTTGGAACCAATGAGTGTGGTTCATCTTCAAGACAAATTGAAGAATCAGATCATGGTTGCATGTTAAATAGGGAGAGCAGATCTTCCAATAGCTTTATCTGACTAGGAAACAACTATATTGGACTGGGCAATTTGACTGCGAAATGACTAAATTTGACTAGCCAATGTGACTGACTGAGGGAAAGGAAAACTTATTTTTGTTATAATTATGACCAAAAATTATTGTTATATATATTACCAACATTTGAATAAAGATAAAGTTTGTATTTAAAAATTAAGAGAATGAATAAATTAGTTATTATTGAGCCTTTTCTCCAATTATAATCATATAAATAAATGGTTAGTTAATTATTATGAAATTTAGTTTTTTTTTTATATTTGTTACCTAAAAAATTACTAATATGAAATACTAAAAAAAAAACTTAAATCATTATAAATCATTAATATAATATGGAATAATATGTAAATATATACTTTCCAAATTAAATATAAATATATAAATAATTAGTTACTATACAAATTAGTTTTTTATAATTATTAAATATAATTACTAATTTTATAAAACAATTTCTACTCTCATGTTTTTATTAAAATATATATGTATTAATTTTTTTCATAACCTTAAAATAATTTAATGATCTCATAAATATAAATTATATATAAAATTTTAATGATCTCATAAATATAAATTATAATATTTTATATAGAAATAATTTGTTAGTTTTCACAACTTCCAGTTTAATTTACTCATCTCATAAGTATGAATTATACTATTTTATATAGAAATAATGCGTTAGTTTTCACATGTTTTCACAAATTCAATGACACTAGTATTACCTTTTTCTAAAATTACAATTCAATATTTCATTTTTGTCCTCATAAACTGGTGCCATTTGGAAGTTTATAAATACAATTCAATTTTTTTTATAACTATCATTTAGAATTCTATAAATATAAATTTATTTTTTTGTGATATGTTTTTGGATGAGCACAGTATAATATAAGTGATTTGTCTATCTAAAATTTATAATAATATGAATTACTTCAGAAGTCTCCAATCACTTATAATTTTATTTTCCAAAAAAATATTAATTCTAAAAATTATGAAATATTAAATTTAATAAACTTATAAATAATTTTTGATGTATCAAAAAATTATTTAAAAATAAATAAATGATATTTATATAAATATTTTTTTATGTAATATAAAAATAATATATATAATATAAAAATAATATTTAAATATTACACAATCAGAAAGAAAAATATATTTAAAAAATATATTATAAGTTATATGATATATAATAAAAACATTTATAATGTGTTATTCTAGTTGAGAAGATGAGAAAGATTAATTTTCACATTCTCGTCTTTCCAAATTAGATTTTGCCACCTCTCAATTCATTTTTTCTACAACTTGGAGAGTTTTTTCATTCTTCCCGTCAATCTCCCCAAAAATGGACATTGTACTATCCTCAACAATCCAAATTTAGGCATTATTTTGTCATCTCACACATCTAGGGGTCTCACTACATTCTCCACCTTCTCACACTCCAATAGCTTCAACCCCTCCAACATTGGAAAGCAACTACCTTAGCTCATTGCACCCCATATTTTAATGTCCCTTAAATTAGATAGTTTCTCTAATACCAATATTTTCAATAATGGACAAGTCTTTATGTACAAATGTTTAAGTTTGAGTCTCAATCTGTCATTAAACATACCAGAGGGTCCCTCTATAATGTCAAAGGGTATAATATGTACATGAAGATACAATGCACCTATACTGGTTTTATCTTGATAATAAAATCAGCCTTTGGAAAAAAAATGTTAAGATTTTGTTGATTATCATATCACATTCATAGTTTATAAAATCATTTTTAAATTTAACTTTTTTTTTGTCAAGTAACTTTTCTACTCTATGGTACCACTCACATAGTGCCACCTCCACTTGAAAAGAAGAAGAGAAATAAAAAGAAAAACAAGGCTACAATTATTACCTTTCATTTCTTGACATTTTTCCATGAACAACTCCCCAACTTTACATTCAATCATAGCATTAACAATGGAAAACAACTAGTTATCTACACAATTTCCAATTTTGTCATAAATGCAATTCGCAATAGCAAGAAGGAACAAAGGAAAAAAATAGGCTTCATCACACTTAATTCATCAAATTCCCATTCAATCATACATGCAACCCACACCGACAAGAATGAACAAGGGAAGGCAACATATTAATTACTCGTTTTTTACTTCATCTAATTCCTTGCACCTACATCCCATCAAAGACAACCATTATAGCAAACAATAATCAATGTTAAAGAAAAACATAAGACCATCAAAGCAACATTGATTTCGATAGGATTTACTGACCAAAAGGGAGAGAGGATGCAGTAGATTTAAAAGAACATAATTCTACCTTATTTTTAATCTAAAGAAGCATGGCAAGTGATACCATTCAATTCATTCCTTAATCACTCCATTCCAAAAATATGGATATTAAACTCTCCTAGTTGCAATGCATAAAAAAAAAATGTCATCAACATATAACTGTGAACTTGAACTAAGTGTACAAGGCAAAAAAGTTAAAATTTGCAATCTGAATCCATCTTATTGATTAGCCTTTTCCTTTCAAAAAAATTGTCGCACACACTAAAATTCTCAATTAGTCCAAAAGAGAACAATGCAGTCTGAAGGACTCCAAGGTTTCCATCTAACAAAGCACACAATATATATTCAATTATGTATGGTATTTACAATAAAGACCCTATCACTGAACTTTGTCAAACCCTTTCCCATGATCTCTTTGCAATCTAACTAAAGAAATCTTCATAGAATCTTTCCAATGCAAGTGGGTTGTAAAACTTAACAAAGCACACAAATGCATGACCAATAATAATCTTCCCTGTAAAGATTTAATTGCTCTGATTCCTAGGCCCATCATGTCATGATCCATACATAAGAAATGTTATACTACCAAACAATTTCAATGAAGACAATTCACATGTTTGCAACAGAAATTATAGAAACAAATAACATCCAAGCACCTCTCTTCAGAAAAACTAGCGTTGATTATATAGAAACATTGAAATCTATACAATAATATATAAAGCCACACTTCAAGCTGCATATTGACATATTGAGTTTTATCAAACTCATAGTTCAGTCAAATAAAACTACCAAAGTCTTTAGAGTTCACCCAGCCTAAACGACAATGTAGCAACAAGTTCCACAAAACAGGACAGATGTCGTTTGGTGGATGAAAATAGATTCATCCCAAACCATAATACTAAAGTAGCCAATATAAGCACTGTAGAGACATCGAGGTAAAATGTCTCTGAACATAATCTTAAAAAATATCCTACACTTCATCCCTCCATATTTCAAAAGTAAATAGCTCCTGAATTTCTTAACTGGAATTACCATAATACTAAAGTAGCCCAGATAAGAAATGCAGATACATCGAGAGTAAATGTCTCTCTCATAATCTTAAAAAGAATTTTACACTTCATCCCTCTAGATTTCAAAAGTAAATAGCTCCTGAATTGCTCAATTGGAATTTTGATGATTCTGACCTTCAATAAGTCCATTTCCCTTGCTGAAAGAGCTAGATCTATATGCTCCAGATATGTTCAGTGATATATTTCAGTCTACATAATGTCTCATCAAACCATAAGCCTATTTTTGGTCCCAAGCATTTCAACTCCTAATAAAACAACACAACAGACATTGTTCTAATTTTAATTATCTCCCTATTAATTTCCTTCTAGATATACATGACCTGCTTCTTGACCTGTGCATACCAATGTCACAAAGTCCAAGTCCCTCTCCCTTCAGTCCACCAAAGACTTAGTACCAACAATGAATTTCCAAGCCCACTTAAGAAGATGTATGATAAGTCTGAGCAACATTGTTGTTGACTGGCTAGGCAAGCCTTGATGCCCAAGATAAATAAGGAAGTCTAAGAACGAAAAAAGAAACATAATCTACTTCATTCGCTGGCTACTCCACGTCCCTCCATCTGGACCTATGTCAACCCCCATAGTGACTTGGGAGTAGGTCATGCTCCACATCTAGTTCCTGTTTTTACATTTCTCCATGGCCCTGGGAGCTGCAAGCCATTAAAGTAAGTCAGCTTGAAGTTTTTAGATCCAGAACTATAAGTTCACTGCATGGATGAAATTGATCAAAAGAAAGATTTTCTCAAATACCTAGGCCAATTGCTTCAGAACCCTTCATGATATGTAACCTCTTGCAAGAGTCAGTGAACATCCTGCAGTGAGTATTCCATATTAGCAATTTGTTTTGTTGAAAACATTGTCTGAGCCACAAAGAAGGCGTTGACATTCTAGGAATAGAAAAAATGACAACAGTAAGATTAATTGCAAAGGAAAAAATTAAAATGTGAGAATGGCCTAGACATTCTTTTGACATGGTATATATGATATGTAACACAAAATTGGACAAAACTTGGATGGAGCATATATTAAAGTTCTCATTGGTTTCCAAATTATAACAGATCATAATTTCCTGATATTTTTTTTCTCATAGTTTATATATATATATATATATATATATGTATATGTATATGTATATGTATATGTATATGTATATGTATATGTATATGTATATGTATATGTATATGTATATGTATATGTATATGTATATGTATATGTATATGTATATGTATATGTATATGTATATGTATATGTATATGTATATGTATATATGTATATATATATATATATATATATATATATATATATATATATATATATATATATATATATATATATACACGTCATGTTTCATTATTGATATATCGTTGCATCATGAGATGGTCCTACTATTTTTGCTTAATTTCATATATAGCTAGAAATATATGACTTTGTTGATGAGTTCATCCTGTTTTGTACAGTATCCCATGTGGTGGAGAGTTGACGACCAAATATTATATTTTATTTCTCTTGTAGAATTTGTAATGTATACACAACCTTTTTTGCTAGTAGGACAATTAACTAAACAAGCTCCATCACAACAACTGTAATCATTGGACCGTTCCCACCAAACCCACCTAGAAGTTTTGTTCTGCAATCCTTTTTTTAATGTAAATTTATTTGTTAATCCATGCCAAATGTCATATGTTTGATAAATAACTCACTGCTGTCAAATAACAACAATGATGCCTTGTCTCCCATGTGATGCATTAAATAAATTGAAATTGTGAGGGGGACAACACAACATTTCTATTATGTCACTATGATCCCTTGTCTGGTCTTGCTCATATATGTATAAACTAAACCTAGATTCTCACTGCCATTGGATATCAGGTCTTTCCCACTTATTTATTAATTTTACTCGTGATCCTCTTTGCCATTAGATATCATGTCTTTTCCAATTTCTTTATCAACTACCTTGATGATTAATCCTCACTGCCAATGGATATCAGATCTGATTACAACCATATTCCACAGTTGTGCAAAAAGCTTGTTAGCCTGGGAACTTTTGATGATGTATATCATTGCAATGGTAGAGCAGCAGTTAGTGTTGGTGTTGTATCTGCTCAGGAGCAAGTTCACAATTTCACAACTGAACAAAATATAAAAAAGTTGACAAACACTAGATACAATTATTTCTTACAAACAAAACCATCTCCACAGAGCATCTACAGTCCTAAAAATTTATACTGTAGATGAAAGCCAAATCAATCCAAATCAAGAAAACTCAAATGTTAGTGGAGACATGCCATTGTCTATGCTGAAGAAACCTTTTTTCCATCTTGGATCTTCATTTGGAAAATGACACGAATGAATTAGAAGACTTATCTCTAATGGAAACCTCTTTACCTTCAAGAAATTCCTGCGAATCTAAGCTCTTAGAAGAGGCAAATTTGACAGATTCTCATGAGCCATTTTACAGTGCAACTTTTAAAAACATTTATTGCAATAACCTACACAACCAATCTCTATTGTCAGAAACATGAGCCCCTGCGATTTCTTCTTGATATTTTCTATTGATCTATATAGATATAGATACTGCATAGAAATTTAGAAGGTAGTCAGTGTCGTCTTCCACTATTTTGGAGGGCCATTCTGCCAAGAGGCAGAAGAATCTCCAACAAGGATTAAGCATAAATTAATTTTGAAATGAAGCTTCCTTGCATTATCCTAGTAAATTTGTCTTCAAAACAAAGGTTTTATTTATCAGCTTCTTTGGTTTACTTTTAATTTTTCACCCTTTTCTTAGTTGCAATATGTTATCTGAGAAGTGGGGACTATTTTTGGCAATGTGATTAAACGAATAGGATTAACTGAGTGGAAAGAAAATAGATGGAAGATTTACCATGGACATGTATAAAAATAATAAACATTAACCAATAAATCTATTAGTCAATTATTGTTTGTGATTTTTAGTGTATTAAATTTTGTAGGTTACAGTTGAGGGCCACCCAACAGAAGTGTTCATGTTCAGAAGTGTTGGGAAGTTGGGAACTAGTGCAAGAGAGATTGAATAAACAAATTATACAACAAATAAATATCAAGTGAGTATGTGTGTGGGGGGGGTAGGGGTAAGATAAAAAATTATATTTTAACAGTCTAACTATACTCTTAACGATATATAAAAACAAGCAGCAACATCTTGTGATGTGCAAATATGCTGAAATTCATCTTGTGGTGTACAAAAATGACGAAATTCTTTAAATGGACAGTTTATATGGAAATGGATAAATATGATCTTCGTAGATTGAACTAGAATACTGAGGTCATTCTGTGCATGGATATCTTATCTCCGACAATGATGGGGGAAGTTGTATACGTCTTTTAGTCCAACTAATTAATTTTTCTCCATGTTTAGGTTATACTTATCACCTTATGGGAAGTTCGACACAACTTCTCAACAAGCAGAACTGCTTCATTCACACAGAATATCTGTGCATTAAGAAATTCCCAGTAAATACTAGAGAGGCTTTATGTTGTGAGTTTCCCAATGCAAACAACACAAGTTGAATGCTCATTGAAGCATGGGAAATATATAACAAGCAGCATGCATATATGTTTGTGGGGAAAGAAACTTTTTTGATACTTGGAATAGACTCAAACAAATAACGACAAATTGAAGTACATAATACAATATGAACAAAACAAGATTGAAGAAACAAGTAACATATGGAACATATAAAGAGATAAAATGTTTGTTAAGCTTCAAGGTTGACCAATCTAAGCCTTAAGGTACCCTCTAAAGCAACATTGTCTCTAAGACTCATAGAAAGATTGTTTAATGAGCCAATAAGCATATGCTTTAACACAAGCACATAAAGAAGAGAATTATAAATGTGTAGAACATATCAACTAAAGCACATAAAGAAGAGAATTGTAAATGTGTAGAACATATCAACTACACTCCAAAGCCTAACAAGGACAATAGGAAGATGGACTCATGATAACTTTCATACTTTGCTCTGAAACCTGAACATAACAAATTCCATGGTCTAGCAATAGCAAAGTCTCATAATAAGATGTATGTCTCATACTAAGATGTTTGTGATGAACTCTTTCTCTGTCTCATAATAAGATGTCTTTCTCATACTAAGACCTTTGTGCTAACCTATTTTGAACATGTGAGATGCTTAATTTATTCTGTATAAGATGGTTGAAATCCCACCATGGTGATTAATTATCTCTAGAAAGGTTTATTCTATAGGTTAACTAACCTTAAGAAAGGTAAAACAATAAGTATTCATTCAAATAGATTGCAATGTACTGAGCTGTCTTCACATGAATGCCATGCAAAATATCATCTCCACATGGATTTTGTTAAAGGCTTCCTGATCTTGAATCAAAACCTTGATGAATCCGCATCATAAATTATGTATGAGATGGTATAAAGTCACTGTAAAAGCAGAACATCACTACTAACATGCTCTTTCGTAGAAATATAGATACAAGCTCTAGTCGCAACTATTATGGTAAGATAAAGTAATAGGACTAGAGAAAATAAAGTTTTAGGAGATCAAATTTCAATTCATGAACTCCTACTCAAGTCTCACAAGATTATGATAACTGTAGACAAATGAAAGAAGAATGATTACAAATTGCATTTCTATTAAATATCAACATAATTTAACATTGATAGGTAAGGGAAAATCTATCAAATTCATGTGAGATCTCTAGAGTTTTTCTCTTACAGATACAAGGCTACTTGTGACAGAATTGACTTCACTGGTGGAAGAGGAAAATTAATCTAGTCTTTGATTCCTCTGACAGATTGGAAAGCATTGTTGTAAAGATGATATTGACTTTATTTAAATTATATAAAATACATTCACGACAAAGAATACATGATACATGTATCCGAGAGATTATAAGACCACATGAACATAGAACACACTGATAGGTTGGTAGGAAAAATAACACATTATAAATTACGTGAAAGAAGATATCAAGTCCATGGAAAGAACCATGAGAGAGTCTGGACTCCATTGAGTCAAACATTGAAGTCAAAAATACATAGAACATGTATTACCTTGAGCAAGGGTTGTTTCACTTCAGCGTCCAGAACTTCTGAAATGTAATTACATGTCTATGTTGGGTCTAAACCACTCTAGATACTTACTTGACTTTCGAGTCAGCATTCCAAATGTTAAGATCATTAGAAAAACTAGTGTCAATGACTCTGGGAAAATTCCACCTACTGTTTATTCAAATAGTGCGTCTTCCCTTTCTCAATCCTAAGTTCCAACAACCTTCCTACTCAAAGAGAACGAGCAAGATTCCAAAATTCATTCAAACAAGATTTTAAAGTCTTCAGACGCTTTTGCATGACTTAGCATTCATTCCTAAGAAGTTCCATAGCACCAGGTGCAAAAAACATATCCATAAACGTTTCATCAGTCATACTAAATAGCTCCAATCCGAGTGCCGCTATTAATTCTTCTCAACAAGGAGTTAGGAAGCCAATGTTTAGAGCGGATGGCACACATGTTCTATGAGGGCTTCATGGTTACTCCCAAAATGTTGGGTAGCTAAAGAACAAAATTCAATGTATACTGATGAAGAGTTGTTGTGCCCAAATAACACATTCAAGTTGGAATGTTTAGGCTCCTTGTTTTGACCTACATGAGAATTAGATACCAATGGAATTTGCCTCTTCCGCCCTCCCAATTCAGCTCCAATATGCCCACTGGCAATTCCATATTCCATTTTCTTTGATGCATTGATCTCACTTCTTGGTTGATTCGGCGAAGTTGTCTCAGGGATAGACATTTGACTTTCTCTAAGTGGATCTCTTGAATCAAACCCTCTATTTGGTGTTGCTTGCAGGTGCCCTAACGAAGAAACATTCTCATGTCTCTCATCCAATCCCTCTTCTTGGGGACATCTTAGATCTTTAGAAAGGTCCAGAAACATTAGAGCAGACAATTGAACCTGTATCTTTTTGTTGATGCTCGAAAGCTAAAAATCCATTTCCCATGTTGTATTTTGGCCTATAAACTTGAGAATTAGGACTTGTCACTGATTCCAAATGATGCCTCACAAGCTCCTTGCATTTCTTTCTCAAATTTTGGATGAAATTGTCATAGGATTGCCTCAAAGTTGTTGGGTGTGGAGCCTGATTATCTTTTGTATTCAAAGGTATCGCCACATTGGACCCCAATTCGTAATGGGGTGGAAACGCCGCCTGTAAAATATTCACTGCAGAGGGGGTCCAGGGAGGGCAGCTACGACCTTTGGGAGCCCCTCCCCTGCGCCCCTGAAGCTAAGAATAGATGTAAAATTGCTTTGTAAAATGTTGTAATTTCATAGTCAATCTGGGCTCTTCATTAGGCGGATATCTGACAGTAGAAGTATGTTTAATTTAGGGTTTTTTGCCCTAGAAGGCAACCCCTCACTATATATGAGGGAATTGTATTGCATCTATGTATATCTTTATTCTGAGTGAGGAAGAGAGAGGAGATTGAGAGCGAAGAGGGAATTACAGCAAATCTGTTGTAGGTTGTATATCTTAAGTTTGTTGGATAATATAAAAGGAAGGATTGGTTGTTTCTCCATGGACGTAGCCCAAACTGGGTGAACCACGTATATTTGTGTCTCTCTTGTTTTATGCATTTTCTGTGTTTATATTTCTGCAATATTTTATGTGTTCCATTGCTCTGTAATATATAATTTTCTAACAACTCGTATCAGAGCCGAAGGTCTATTTGGCTGATAAAATCACAGGAAAGAAGGGTTCCTCGCTCGAATGGGAGCAATGGTAGAATATGGTAGGTTTAGGGTCGAAAAATTCAATGGCCAAAACTACCAGCTGTGGAAGATGCAGATGGAAGATTATTTGTATCATAGAGATCTATACCAACCATTGAGCGGAAAGGCAAAGAAGCCGACGAGTATGACAGATACAGAATGGGATATTCTTGACAGAAAGGCACTTGGAACAATACGGCTATGCCTAGTGGTGTCGGTAACGTTTAGTATTTCAAAGGAAACGACAACAGAGGGTTTAATGTCGACATTGGCCAAACTATATGAAAAACCTCGGCCTCAAATAAGGTATTTCTTATGTTTATTTAATATGAGGATGTCAAAAGGTGGATCTATTGCTGATCATTTAAATGAATTTAATAAAGTTACTAGTTAGTTAAGTTCTGTAGGGGTAACTTTTGATGATGAAGTTAGGGCTCTGTTATTTCTGTGCTCATTGCCAGAAAGTAGGAATGGTTTAGTTATGGCCATTAGTAAATATGTCTCTGGATCTAGTACTTTAAATCTTGATGATGTTTTCGGTGCAATCCTTAGCGAGGAAATGCGACGAAAAAGCTCCGTTGAGACATCAGGTAATGCTTTGACTGCAGAGACTAGGGGAAGAAAAATTGAAAGAGGAAAGAGCCCTGGATATCGTAGTAAGTCAAGAAAAGGTAGATCCAAGTCCAGATCGAGGATAGTGTGCTGGAAATGCGGGAAGAAAGGACACCTGAAGAAAGACTGCAAGTCTCGAAAGGGAAAAGAAGGAGATGCACAGCAAGAAACTAATCATGAAGCGAATGTAAAAGGTGATGTGTTACAAGATGCTTTTATTCTTTCATTAGAAAATATTATTGATGCCTAGGTGGTAGATTCAGGGGCCTCATTCCATGCCACACCTAATAGGAAACATTTTTATGATTATGTTCAAGGATATTTTGGACAGGTTCGATTGGGTGATGATAAACCCTGTAAAATCATTGGAATGGGTATAGTTTTCATAAAACAGCAAAATGGAAATCAGTGGCTATTGAAGGAGGTAAGGCATGTTCCAGATCTGAAGAAAAATCTGATTTCAACAAGGCAGTTGGGAGGTGAAGGTTGCATAACTACTTTCACAGATAAAACCTGGAAGGTCACTAAAGGATCCCTGGTAATAGTGAAAGGAGGAAAGGTTGGTATGTTGTACTTATGCAATGGTATTTCTAATTATGTTAATGCTTTAACCTCTAGAGGAGAAGATATGGCATTGTGGCATCATAGGCTCAGGCACATGAGTGAGAAGGGGATGCAGATTCTTCACTCAAGAAATTTGGTGCCAGGTTTGAAAACAATGTAAACTTTGAAACGGGAACTGATACTGTTACCCGTTTCGTAGAGATAGCAAAAAAATGACCCGATTTTCAAAAGTGGTGATGCAGAATACACATGTTTTTTTTAGAACATGGTTTTTGGAACTTTAATTTTTTTTCATGTTCAAGGATGAAATCAAGTTTTAGAATGGTAATGATTTTCATGCTGATTTTAAAAAGTGAGTATTCTGCATCACACCCTTTTTTTAAAAGACCTATTTTTTGACTTTAAATTTTCTAGTGTGTGAAATGTAAATAATTATTTCGTAACCCTTTTTTTAAAAGACCTATTTTTTGACTTTAAATTTTCTAATGTATGAAATGTAAATAATTATTTTGTAAATTTAATAATTTTGGAAGTGATCTTCTTCTTCATATTTTCTAGTTTTTTTTTTTTTTTTTTTTTTTTTTTTTGTAGTGGGGCTTTTATTGATTTGCATATTTAAAGAAGAAGGTCGATATTTTACATTTTCGATATTCTACATATTTATACATCATTAATTAAATTTTCAATCCACATGAAATAATTGTCTCTAAAAAACAAATATAAAAACCTACTCTAGCCTAGAATACTCTATGTGAGCCTACACTAGTCTAGCCTAGCCTCGCCTACATTACTCTAGCCCAATGTAGGCTAGACTAATGTATGCTAGCCAACTTGAGTCTAGCATAGCCTAGCCTAATCTTAGCTAACCTAGTGTAGCCTTCTATGGCCTAGCCTAGCCTACTCTATCGTAACCCAGCCTACCTTTTTGTAGCCTAACCTACTTTATCACTACCCTGCCTAATCTAGCCTAGCCTATCTTACTTTAGGCTAGCTTAGCCTAGCTTAACCTACTTTAGTCTAACCTGCTCTAGCCTACTCTTGCCTAGCCATGCCTATTCTTGCCCAGCCTATCATACTTTAGCCTAGCCTAGCATACTCTAGTCTAGCCTAGCCTAGCTTAGCCTATTCCATCAACAATTAAATTAGTCTACTCTATCGTTGTGTAGCCTATTCCACATTAGCATATCCTAACCCACTCTACTTTAACTTAGCCTACTCTAACACGATATATATATTCAAAATCAATTTAAAAAAAACATTTACATTTCAATTTTATTTTATAGCCGAAATTTAGATATAAAGATATTATCACTTTATATTATATAAATTCAAACATTTTTCATTATATATTATATTATTTAAATTAAACAAATATACCATAATACATTAGTAAATAACATATGAATTATCTAAATTTTAAAATCATTTTAAAAAATAAATTAAACTAAATACTACTAATAAAAAATTAAATATAACAAAAAAATGCAGTAGTATCCAATTTTAAAACTAAAGCACATTTGAACTTTACCATAATAATAACATAAAAACCGAATAAAAAATTGATTTTGAGTGAAACAAGTGTCAAAAATATTCATACCAAACTATAATATTTGCATGAAATTAAAATTAATCGATAGTGAATTAGATTGAGAGACAAAAATGACTAATTTAAATAAAACTAAATTACAAAAGCATATAGCATTCTCATAAAATTAAAATTATCCGGTATTCAATTAAACCGAAAAAGAAATCACCCCTAAATACAGAGATCATACCCTAATTTAAATAAAATTAAAATTAAAATTAAAAAATATTCATAATGGAAAGAAATCTCTCAGCAAAATACAAAAATGAAAAACTGATTTAAATAAAACTACACTACAAAAACATGTAATGAAACTACACCAAAGTAGAAACGAAACTTAAACACATTGGAAAGTCAAGAATAAGTACCTGCGGATGTGGGACAAACCCGGTTATTGTTTGTACCTGCGGAGAAAGTTAGGTCCGGCGCCCTTGCTGACTCATACAAAGTATTTTATATCATCTTTTTTGGGTATACATTAAAAATAAAAAATTGATTCAATGTTGTTCCATTTTCTTTTTAATTATTTACAACGTAATTTTGTGAAATTTCAACGCCCAACAGAATTTTGTTCATCTATTTTTACAGAAGCTTCAACATCTTTTATTTCGGACATAATTTACTTTAGTATTTTAAATAAATAATTATCATCTTTCACGAGAATTTCGTAAAGCTATTTTTTGAATTTCTGGTAACAAAATTTATTTTATAATTTATTAAAAACTTAAAATGAGCTTATAAGTTTGAAACCCTAATCTCAGTTTCAGTGGGTCTATCTTATCGTATGTCCTGTACAAAGACAACATGGTGCATTTCAACATGGTGAATAGTATCTTAAGGTGTTTGTCGTCAAGACTTCACTGGTGCATATTATTCTAAACGATATACAGTTCGGAGTCATGATAATATAGACAATCATATACACCATCTTGACATTGCAGAAGTTTACTTAAATTAACCATTGTTATGGTATCTAAAATTACCAAAAAGTTTATGGATTTGAATGGATTGCAGATTACAGAATATTTCAAGAATAGGGGCGGCCCACGGGTGGCCCTGCGTGGGTGGAGGAGGCCGGGGAGGGGGCGGGGGGAGGGCGGGGTGGGCGGGGGGGGGGGCCGGGGATGGGGCGGGGGGAGGGAGGGGTGGGCGGAGGGAGGGAGGGGAGGGGAGGGCGAGGGGTGGGCGGAGGGGGGCCGGGGAGGGGGCGGGGGGAGGGAGGGGTGGGCAGAGGGAGGGAGGGGAGGGCGAGGGGTGGGCGGCGGGTCGATTCCCGGAATCGACCCGCCGCCGGTCGGGCGGGAGGGCGAGGGGTGGGTGGAGGGGGGCCGGGGAGGGGGCGAGGGGAGGGAGGGGTGGGCAGAGGGAGGGAGGGGAGGGCGAGGGGTGGGCGGAGGGAGGGAGGGGTGGGCGGCGGGTCGATTCCCAGAATCGACCCGCCACCAGTCGGGCGGGGCGGGGCGGCCCGGGGGTGCCGTTGCGGGCGTGCCGCTGCTCCGTTGGCAATGGTAGCAATTGTGATCTTGGCATTTGTATATACGCAAACATAAGTTTATTACACTTGCAAACTGGTTATCAAATGGTGATGGGAAAGTTAAGTTCATAAGTGATTTAATGGTGGGATCATGACATACTATTAATCGATCCTCCACACCACCAAGGAGGATTTGATGTAAATTGCTAGATTGCACTGCGTGTTATTTCAACTGTGTAATTACAAGAATAGTCATAATGGCATACCAAGTTATACATGGAGATAACATATACAGTAACCTCCACAATACTTAATGTATATACAATCTAGATTCAACAAGAAAAGATATAGGTTACTGGATGCACTTTGGTTTAAATTTTATTGAGCAAGGCTAACAGTGAGAAACTTATTACGGTTGTAGTGGTGACAGTATTAATTATGAATTGGGGCTGAGACTGGATATAAAGAAAGGAGATTTCCTCTAAACTATTACTGATATCTTCATGCTATTATCATTTTTATTCAACCACGTGCAGAGATTTGTTTAATTATGCTAATGAAGGAAATTTCCTTCCTGATATTGAAACACTAGAGCACAGTGAGTACCATGTCGTGGATGACTATCTTCGCAATCAATACTGCACTGTATACCATATTCATTCCACCTACTTACTGGATTAGAGAGTCGTAATTTCATTGTTTCATGGAAACTCATAATTATAGGAGGTATACCAATCCTGTAATTCACTTGTGCACGATACGCCAAACGCATTGCTTCTAGTTGCCGATGAACATAAATTTTATCAGTGAAAGGATTAATTCTTTCATCATTAAAATGTGCTGGATGTTTCTCTATTAACAAGTTGAGTTGTTCCTTTAGGGGATGTCACTACATCAACACTCAAGCTGCTAATTCAAGTCGAAGTTCATATTAAGGTTATACATTATATTCAGCTGCTCACAAATTCGGTTTTATTCTGGCAATGACGAGAGGAGATGTAAATTAAAGTTTGATAACAATAAGGTTGACTGCACTATATATATAATTTCAAATTTACCTATTATTCTGTTCGGTAATATGAAATAGTGTCGCCTCATTTGATGATGTGTTGCCAACACAAGTTGGTTGAATAATGAACCAAAATTTTAGTATTAAGATATTATGCATTGACTAAGAAATCATAGAATTGAAGTTGATCAAACCCTAAATATTATTATCTACAATGCGAGAGCTCGAAGGGAAAGAAATTTGTGGCACTTCCTAAAGTACAGAAACAAAGAAAACTGTAGAGATAATACAATGTTACAGTTGTGATTAGAATGTATTGCACATTCTAATAATTAAATAACAAAGAAAATTGTCTCAAAGTAGCATAAATTCACACCTAAAATTGGTTTAGATCAACACAACAGCTTTAACAATGCCACAATAGCATGAACTTGTTCAATATTTTTATAAATATTAATAAAGCACAATATTCAAATTTACATGTCTCACACATGAATATTCCTGCTTCAATATAACAATTACTCTCACTAGATGTAGAAAAACTTAAACAAATATAATTTGGATAATTTTATGGCATCGTTGACGTGATGATGTCAATGCCAAGTAATATTGTTCACTTGAATATAGCTCGTCAGTCACTTGATTGTTACTAAGTATCCATTGATGATATTTTCCTTGTATTTCATAAATCTTTGTGAAATTGACCTAAGTTGATGACCCACTTAGTTGGGCATTCTACTAATTCTAAGGTAATCATCTTCCCTTTCCCCCTCCCCGAGCCATTTAGTTTCTCATCTTACTAATTTCAAATCAGAATTGGACCACAACTCTAATCTCCCAAGATTAATTAGTTCCTATACACCCCACCATCTAAAAAGTACCCAAGATCACAACTTCAGGATCACAAGATTACAATATCGCAAACTCTCATAAGAACAAATAGAGCTTAATTGTGAACCAATCTAAGATTAGGGAGCTCAAAAGTTACATTATCCATAAGAATGTGTTCATTTTATAGAGTCTTTTAGGTGAGTATTTAGTATGATATTTGTTTTTAAATGAAAAAAAATATTATTTAATTTCACAATTTGATTACTAAGAGGTACTATCTCAAATTTGGTTTTCATGTACATTCTTATTATTTTATTTTAATTAGTGATTTCTTTTCACCCAAGGGTCACATGTTCCTAAAATTAGTCTTAAATGTTGTTTTATACCATTTTTTCTTTTAGTAAATTTCGCAATTTATTTTACTTAAATCATTGTTATCTACTAATTTTCCAAGTTTTTAACTTTCCTAATTTCCCCAATTCAAAATTTATTTATCTTTTTGAGGATTTAACAAACTAGGCGAGTTTCTCTTGTTTGTAATTTCTTTCGATTATTTATTTAAATAATTCAGTTATTACACATGTTTGTTTAGATTTTTCTTCACATAAGATTACATTCATTTAACTTTAAAACAATTCTTATTTTTAACATGAAAGTTATAATTCATACACATATACTTGCTTAAATCTATCTTACACAAAACCCCCTTTTTAAGTATTAATTTACTAACATTAGACAAGACATCCCTTTCAATTATTATGCTTTCATATCAAGTATAGCTTTGAAAGTTAGCACAAATTAAGCTTTATATTAACTCGATACTTGTTGGATGTGTTATATTCTTGCACGACTAGCCCCAAGCATTGTTACAATGCACCAGATTCAGTGACGCAATTTTGCTATGTGGACCTAAGGATGGGGGCAAGCTCACTCATGGTTTTATGCATAGTTTTTTTCATATGGTTTTGGGCATGGTGGTTTTACCCATGTTATTTTGTAGATCCAATCAAGGGAACTACGGTTATTTTCAAATCCGGGTTTAATGGATTGGGAGTTTATGAATCCTTCGGTATGTATATAGTTGTAACATTAAAAGGAAATAAATGAAAAACTGATATGGCTTTCCCATTCTTGAGCTCCACGAGAAAAATCCCTACATATATTTTCTATTCTCACTATTGCTTTTTTTTTTTCATAATTCACTTGTAGGTAATTTATGTACAGAGTTAAAACCTTAATTTGGTATAATTGGCAATGGTAGAAATTGTAAGGGGGGGTAAGGGTAGGGGGCATGGGGGGTGGGGGGGGGTTGGGGGGGGTAAGGGTGGGGGGGGCAGGGGGGTAGTGGGGGGGGTAAGGGTAGGGGGTGGGAGGGGGGCAGGGGGGGAGGGGGGGGGCGGCGGGGGGGGCAGGGGGGTAGTGGGGGGTAGGGGTTGGGGGGGAGGTAGGTTAAGGGTAGGGGGGTGGCGGGGGGTGGGGGGTAAGGTAAGGGTGGGGGGGGTGGGGAAGGTAGGGGGTAGGGGTAAGGGTAGGGTGGAGGGGGGTAGGGCGCGAGGCCCATGGGGCCGGCATTAAGGAAGGGGGGGAGGAGTTGAGATTGGAGGTGAATGGGAGTTAGGGGGTGGGCTTATGGGGAGGAGAGTTGTGGGGTAGGGAAGGAAGAGTTGGGGAAATGGTGCATGGGTGGGTGAGTTGGGGGTAGCAAGGGCTGGCGCATGGGTAGGGCAGAAGGGGGAAGAGGGCATGGGTGAATGGGAAAGATCGGTAATGGGTTGGGGGAAGGGGGCACGACGACGGCCTACCCACGGTTATTGGGTGATTGAGTTTGAATAATTGTTTAAGACAGTTTATATAACTGATGTATGCATCGTATCTTCAAATAAATTAATGTTTTCCATATTTTGTTAAATGAGAAGTTATGAAGAATTTTTATTTTGTTGGATTATGTCTTAAGTATGATAAATTTTATTGTTTAAATATCTACAATGCAATATCAAATTAGAGATATAATGTCTGTTTTATTCAGTATACAAATAAAGACTTTTGAATTCATTCAGTGATATAATTTGTTCATAATGTCATGTTTTTTTAGTTTTATAGTTGAAAAAATTTCAATTTCTTTTGTATCTAGCATGTTGTGGTTGAAAACATGTTAAATTTATACTTAGGAAAGAAAAATGATATTCTACCAGAAACATTAATGTGTTTTTTCCTTAAAATTTAACTTTGTTTGAGACATAACTTTTATTAGCATTTTTTAAAAAGCTTGAAAATTGACCCTAAAAAAAAAAATCATTATTCCAGTATCAACACTTTCGTTTTGAAGCTATATTTTGCACGAAAATTTCGTAGTAAATTTCGTAGTCACTGCCATTTTTAAAACACGTTCAAAATTGACACCTAAAAAAAAAACATCGTTCCTGTATACACACTTTACGTTTTTAGCACTGTTTTTGATGTTTTTTGGCCAGAGTTCCCATTTTGAGTTTATAGTTCCCGTTTCAAAGTTTACATTGTTTGAAGCATGTTGATTTAAAATTCTGTGAGAATTGTGTTTATGGAAAACAGAAGAGAGTCAGATTCCTTAGAGTTGGGAAAGAAAATAAGAGTGAAAAATTAGAGCTTGTTCATAAAAATGTATGGGGACTTGCTCAGGTATCATCTCTTGGTGGATTTCATTATTATGTTACTTTTAAGAAAAAACTGGATTTATTGTATTCAAAATAAATTTGATGTATTTGATCTTTTCAAGAAATGGAAATATTTGGTTGAAAATGAGACAGGAAAAAGGTTGAAGTGTCTCAGATCTTTGATAGGTACTGTTCAGAGAATGGAATTCGCAGAGAGAAGACAGTTCCATGAACACCGCAAGAAAATGGTGTCTCAGAAAGGATGAACATGACAATCATGAAGCGTGCAAGGTGCATGAGATTGCATGTAGGATTGCCTTTACAATTTTGGGTAGATGCTATAAATACTATTGTTTATCTAATAAACAGAGGGACTTCAAGTTCCTTGGATGGTGGTATTCCAGAGGAGGCATGGACAAGTAAAAAGGTAAACTACTCCCTTTTAGAGACTTTTGGTTTTGAAGCCTTTAACAATGTAAATTTGGAAATGCGAACTATAAACTCAAAATGGGAACTCTGGCCAAAAAACCCCGAAAAAACATCAAAAATAGTGCTAAAAACGAAAAGTGTGTATACTGGAACAATGTTTTTATTTTTTAGGCGTCAATTTTGAACATGTTTTAAAAATGGCAGTGACTACAAAATTTACTATGAAATTTTCGTGCAAAATATAGCTTCAAAATGAAAGTGATGATATTGGAACAATGATTTTTTTTTAGGGTCAATTTTCAAAATTTTAAAAAAATGCTAGTAAAACCAAATTTTTATGTGTCAAACAAAGTTGTTAATGAGGAAAAACACACATTAATGTTTTTGGTAGAATATCATTTTTCTTTCCTAAGTATAAATTCAACATGTTTTCAATCATTACATGCTATATACAAAAGAAATTGAAATTTTTTGAACTATAAAATTAAAAAACCATGACATTATGAACAAATTACATCACTAAATGAATTCAAAAGTCATTATTTGTATATTGAATAAAAGATACAATATAACTCTAATTTAATATTGCATTGTAGACATTTTAAACAATAAAATTTATCATAATTAAGACATATAATCCAACAACATAAAAATGCCTCATAACTTCTCATTTAACACCACACGGAAAACATTAATTTTATTTGAAGATACGATGCATACATCAGTTATATAAATTGTCTTAAACAAGCATTCAAAATCACTCATATTTTCTTGCACACCATCAGAATTCACATCTTCGGATGAGTGACTGGATGCTGACTAAGATGTTCCATATTCTTCTCTTTCATCAACTAGTGCCCCATCTGAGTCCACATGCATGCCCAACATTTCAGGTTTCAAAATTCTTCTAGATCTACGACTGGTTTCAACAGACTCCCATGTCAACACTGTTCCTTCTGGTAACAACCTTTTCAGAATCTCTATCATCTTGAAGCGAAGAGTTCCTCTCTTTGTTAAATTGAAGTCATAAACAAGTATGTCAACATCCTCCAGTTTTAATATGTCTGTGCGGCGGCGATTTATATTTGTACCCTTTCTTTTTCTCTTTCCGCCATTTTTTTGTAAACTACCATCTTTAGCTTATACACACCATTGAATGGGTATGTATTTGTGGCATACCAATGTACTTCAACACTTGTAACATCCTCATTTTCTGTAAATACCTTTATAACTTTAGCAACCTAGAATGGATAGCCATTGGGATCTCCATCTGCTAGCACTGCAATCATGCAACCCTCCTTAATATCTTGTACTGAACCCTTATAAAGGTCTTCCATGGCTTCACGTTGTGCATGAGATCTTCTGGAACCAATATACATCTCTCTTTCTGCTTCCTGTGAAGAATTAATAATACCTTGAGATTGTTGTTGTTCAACAATGTTTATTTCCTCATGTTCATTCGACACATTTTGTGTCCAAATAAATGGATTTTTCAAAGATATATCTTCATTTGTTGTTGTTGAAATGATATCACTTTGATTATTGAAAAATGACTCCCACCAAACTGAATCAGCAATGTCAAAGTACTCATATGTATATCTAGTACATTTTTTAATTTCTTCCAGGCAATCAGAATAATTTATACCTCTATTCTTTCTGCGTGCATTTTGAACTTCACCAACTGATTGTAATAACAATATTTTTGATGCAAATATTGGATGATCTGGAGTGAACTTCAAAAATTGCAAACCTGATGATGGTGCCCATTCTGCAATAGTTCAATACTTCTTGCCCCATATTAGTGTTTTCCCATCAATTTTTTTGATACGAAATTGATGTTGGAAGCTAATGTCATTAAGTTTTTCAATGCATTTACCCTCACCATATGATCCCAGAATAAACTTTCGCATGTCAACAGTTTTTTCCAACACATCAAAAGTAGGCTCTGGCATGTATGATTTCTTAATACATTCAATTAGTGATGGCAAGCTCCCAACTTCCTTCCTCCTCAATGTGACTGAAAAACGACTGAACATTTGATCAATATGGTCATGAGTGTGCCCAACAAGAAGGAAACCAACCTTTACCTTTTGAAAAATTCTCAATTCAACAAGCATGTTTAGATATCCAAAAACAACCTGATTTTTGTTTTCACAGCAAGTGTTGTCCAATTGTAGATACAAAACTTCAAGAAGATTACCAAACAAATGAGAAATCACATCACGAATTATGGTTATGGTCAGATTTGCATCATTATGAATATTTGGAGCTGTGAAGTACACCCTTGGCAACATTTTCCCATTGAAGACCATACAACCGACCAAGTGAAACTAAATAAAATTTTCCTCCTGTAAATTTTTGGGTGTGCGAAGAAAATGTGGTAAAAGTGTTTTTTTGGTCCATACCATTAATTATCAAACCCAAATATTTATTCGAATTATCATAACACTTATTTCGATGCTTGTACAACTTCTTCCTTTCGTTTGTTTGTTGTTCGTGATGCTCTTGAAGTTCTTTGACAATTAAATCTACACGACATAAAAGAAATTCATTAAGAAATATGTTTTCATAGTTGATGACTATACAATTTTAAAAGTTAAAGTTATGAATGGTTACCTCTTTCTGAGCCTTCACATTTGTCCCTTTTTTATTTAAGATAAGCACATGTACTGCAAATCCCCATCCTTCTCTTCTTAGGAATATAGACATTGTTGAATTCTTTCTTCCATACCTTCACAAAATGTTGATATGTAATAAACCGGACATGTCCCTCAACACCTTCTGCATATTCTTTGTATAAGTTGTAGATTTCTCGTCTTGAAAAATTATATGGAATATGTATTGTCTCTCTATTTGGGATACACTCTCCATGCTTTGAAAAGAAATATTTCATCCATAACATTGCAGTATTTGATAATGGCCCAAACTATCTTTTATGATGTACTTCTGAATAAAATGTGGGATCCTTTTCCAAATTTTCTTGAATTCTCAAGAGATGAAAATTCCCAATCGAATGAAACATTTTGAAAGCATTTCTACACATAAATAAATTCCTAATATGATAATCATAACCTGACAATGTAGATTGCATGCACCCAACTAAATATGAATTTTGCATGCTTTTATTCATTGACAAATATCTCTTCCTTATTTCTAATGAAAATGTGAAATCCATGTGTTTCAAGCAATTTTTTTGGCAACATTCACTTGAAATAAGAGCGCTAATAGAACTCTTCTCGTTAGATATTCTGCTCTACCCCTTGTATAACTAGAACAACTTGCATTGATACGAAAAGGTCTGCTCCTACTCCTTGATACAATATTTCTTAGCAACATCTCCATCATTGGATCATCATTTGTATAAGGATTTTCATCATCATTAAGAGGAATGTTATCCACACTATGATTAGCTCTGCTTTTCAAATATTGACTTGGAGGATATTCTTCATCTTCCCCTTCTTCAGTGCTACTGTCATAGTCCTTAGAATTTGGACTGAATGGAAAATTTGACTTGATGTTTAATGGATATTCTTCCTCATGTGCATTGTCAGTGCTACTCTCATAGTCCATAGAATTAGGACTATGTCGAAAATGTGACTGTTTACTTATTGAAGATGCTACATCCTGTCCTTTGTCACTGCTACCTTTATACTCATTAGAATTAGGACTAAGTGCATCATCCTGTCCTTCATCACTGCTACTCTCATAGTCCTTAGAATTAGGACTAAGAGGACACTGTGACACTCCATTCTTTTGAAATTCATCATCACGCTCTTCATAACTGTTGCTCTCATAGTCCTTAGAATTAGGACTAAGTGGACACCGTGACACTCCAATCTTTTGAAATTCATCATCCCGCTCTTCATCACTGCTGCTCTCATAGTCCTTAGAATTAGGAATAATTGGACACCGTGAAACTCCATACTTTTGATATTCATCATCATGCTCTTCATCACTACTGCTCTCATAGTCCTTAGAATTAGGACTAAGTGGACACTTTGACACTCCATTCTTTTGAAATTCGCCATCATGCTCTTCAAAACTGTTGCTCTCATAGTCCTCAGAATTAGGACTAAGTGGACACCATGACACTCCATTCTTTTGAACTTCACCATCATGCTCTTCAAAACTACTACTCTCATAGTCCTCAGAATTAGGACTAAGTGGAAATCGTGACACTCCATTCTTTTGAACTTGACCATCATGCTCTTCATCACTGTTACTTTCATAGTCCTTAGAATTAGGACTAAGTGGAATCTGTGACTCTTTATTTATTTGAAATTCTCCATCCCCTCTTTCATCAGTGTTGCTCTCATAGTCCTTAGAATCAGAACTAAGTGGAAGAATTGACTTTCTACTCATAGTGGAAGAATTCCCTCTCTATTCATCAATATAAATAGAGTTGTTACGCGATGCAGATGTTGATGGTGTATAAATCGAAACTTCACTATCAGAACAATCCATCCCTTTCAAATAGAAGATGTCAAATGATATAAATGGAGAGTCTTCTAAAGATATTATATAGCTTAAAGAATGAAATTTTCCCTCCAAAAAGTTTCGCGAAAATATTTCCCTCCAAAAATTTTCGCGAAAATATTTCCCTCCAAAAAGTTTGTTAGATTTATTTACCTTCATTATTTTATCCTACAATTTATTGAAAAATGTAAACTAAATTTTTTTATGAAATAAATCACTAAAATTAAAATTGTAAACTACAACTTCTACATTAATTATTTTAATAGTTAAAGTATATAATATTTATTAAACAATTGATTTATTTTTTTTAATTTTTATAATATATTCTAAAAAAAATTAATCCCACATCCAACCCATTGTAAAACAATTCTACAATATTCACTTTATAATATTTTAAAACAAATTATCCTACTTTAACCGTACGGTGAAACATCTCCGTAATTTCACATATAAATTAAATTTCATTATCACTATTACTCACGTCACATCCAGCTTTTCTGAAGTTCGTTGAAAGACTCGTGAATTTGTGGAGCAGCTATATTGCTATCAACAAGATATTCAACGAAGAATTCTCACAATTGAAAGGTAAGTTATATTTTTTTCCTTGAAAATTTTCATATTAAATTAATTTAATGAAGAAGATTTTTTTTTTAAATTAATAATTTTTCTGAGCCAAAATAATAATTATCTCCATCGTGAGCATGGTGGGCCCGATCAAACTCAATTGCCCAATAGTTGTGGGTGGGTCGTCTCGCCCAATAGTTGTGGGTGGGCCGTCGTGGTGTCGCGCAGTGGCCGGGGAGGTCGGGCGTGGTGTGAGGGCGTCGGGGACTGGGGTGTGAGGGCTGCGGCGCCCACCCCGGCGGCTCGCTTGCCTGTCGCGGGGGTTGGGTGATTATTAGAATCGCCCAACCCCCGTGGCGGGCGGACGAGCTGCCGAGCTGGACACCGTAGCCTGACTCGCCCCCTATCACCAACCCCCCCTCTCAATACTCTGAACCCCTTCAACCACACCCCGTTCCCCTTCCTCCTTACCTCCCCTCCACATCCCCACATGACTCGCAAACACTCCCATCCCTACCCAGACCCGCCTCCTCACTCTCACCCTCATCCCCCCTCACTTGCACCCCCTCCCCGTCATCCACCCCCTCACCTCATGCGCCCTCATAGCCTCACCCATCCTCCCCACGCAGCCATCCTACCCACCCCCTCACACTCGCCCTCCCACCCACCTCACCTACCCTTCGCCTCCCTCTCCCTCTCTCGCCGCCCTCCCCACACCACTCCACTCCACCCCTTCCCCCTGCGCCCACCCTCCACCACTCCCAGCTCGCTCCCTCCCCTCTCCCACAGCCTCCCCACACCCCTCCCTACCCCCCCCCCTCCACAGCCCCCCTACCCCCCTCACAGCCCGCCTTCCCTCTCCCCCCGCCCTCCGCACCCCACTGTGCCCACGCTCCACCACTCCAAGCCTGCTCCTTCCCCCATCCCACGGCCTCGCCACACCCCTCCTCGCCTACCCCCTCCTCTGCCCCCATGCCCCCCCCCCCCCCCCCGTCCACCTCCCCTCCCACGACCCCTTTCCCTCTGCCGCACCCCACTCACCGCCCCAACCCCCTCTACCCCCCTCCTGCGGCTCCCCCCACCCACCTCCCCATGCGCCACCCCTCCCCTCCCCTCCCCGCGCACCACCCTTTCCCACTGCCCCCCCACCTCCCTCCCCACACAACATCGCTCCCCTCCCCTCCCCACGCACCACCCCTCCCTTGGCCCCCCGCCCCCCTCCCTCCCCTCCCTCCCTGCGCCCCTCCCCTCCCCTCCCTCCTCGCGCCCCTCCCCTCCCCTCCCCTCCCTCCCCGCGCGCCATCCCTACCTCCCTACCCACGGCCTCCCCCGCCAACGACCTCCTTGTTCCCCCTGCCTTCCTCCCCGCCCATGGCCTCCCTGCCCTCGTTAGTGGCCTGCCCCCTACCCGACCACCTACCCCCGCTCGACCGGAAGCCGGTCGGGCGCAGGGGCGGGCCGCTGGTGAGAGCGGGGGATGTCGTGGGCGGGGGGGGAGGGAGGGAGGGACAGGGGGGGCGAGGGAGAGAGGGACGGGAAGGGGAGCATGGGGAGAGGAGGGGCGGGGAGGGGTCATGGGCAGGGGAGCAAGGGAGGGAGGAGGGGCGGGGAAGAGTCGTGGGTGGGGGGCGTGGGAGGTGGTAGGAGAGTGTGAAGGGGTGGGGAGGGGCCGTGGGTGGGTGAGTGAGGGAGGGGGGAGGGGGGGGCGAGGAGGGGCCATGAGCGGGGGAAGGGGGGAGGCGAGGGGGGCGGGGAGGGACCGTGGGAGGGAGGGAGAGAGGAAGGGAGCGAGAGGAGGGGAGGGGGGAGGCCGAGGAGGGGGGCGGTGTGGAAGGAGAGCATGAGGGGGTGGGGCAGGGGCCGTGGGCAGGGGAGAAGGTGAACGTGGAGGGGTCCAGGGGGGGAGGGGCCGTGGGCGGATGGGGAGGGGTCAAGGGGGGAAGGGGCCGTGGCGGATGGGAAGAGGTGGCTGGAGAGGGGGAGGAGGAGTGTGAGGGGGTGGAGAGGGGGAGGATGGCGTGGGGGCGAGGAGCGTGAGGGGTGGCGAGCGTGTGGGAGGGTGAGGGGTGGCCGAGGGGTGAGGGCGAGGGGCAGGGCGCGAGGGGGTGGGTAAGGGGAGCGCACTTTTGGGGGGAGGTGAGGGCACGTGGGTGGAGAGGGTGGCGAGGAGGGAATGCGGGTGAGGGGGAGGGCGTGCGGGTGGGTGTGAGGGAAGAGGGTTGGCATGGGAGCGTGAGGGTGTAAGGGGGCCGGGTGCAGTGCCCCCGTACGATCATCCCCCGCCCACTACCCGCTCGCCCACACCCGCGCACTCCTCTTGCCCACACCCACCCGGCCCACCCACTGACCCTGTCCGCCCTCACCTGCCTCGCTGTCCACCCTGCCCCGTCGTCCCTCACCCGACTTCCCGCTCACCCACGGACCCACTCGGCGCTGACCCACCTGCCCGCCTGCCCATTAGGGGTGGCTGGGCGATTCTGATTATACAAATAAAAAAATTATGATATATTTTCGTTGTTAATTTAAGTTAATATGTTTTTGTTATTTACTGATTTATGTGTTTCTATTTTTTAGGAAAATGGCATCAAAGAAAATTTATGTGAATCTTTCTGGACCAAAGACTCTTAAAGGTGCATCTTCAAGAAACATTGGTGAACGAACTCCACCTGAGCTCATGGCTACAAATATTTCAAGTGTCTCAAGTGATAAGAAGATAATTTCAGATTGGAAGAATTCAAAAGAGGTGAAATTTCCATCAAGAGTCTGGTATGTGAAAGAAAAAGAAAGCACAAATATGAATATATATCTATATATTGATATACCAAATGATAATGGAAATTTTTAGGTGATGGGAAGAGTCATAGATATGTGTTCAGTACTGGACACTGAAGTTGTTTACGTACTTACAAAAGCTCCCAAGTCACATGAAAGGATTAAATACCGACTATCATATTCATTGTATGACACGAGAGAGGTATCTACAAAGTTATGTAAACAAATCGTAAATGAGATGACACAAAACATCGTAAGTATTGTTATTTATATTTGTATTTTGCATTCTTGAAAGTGTCTCGCTATATTTTTTTAACTTTGTTTTCATTGACATATGATATTTTGTTTGGTAGAATTTTGTTGAAATTTGTTCAACTATGTTGGGAGGCATTCATTTCATAGAGCATGATATCATGAAAGTTGTCAGCAGTTTTTACTCAGTGTCAGAAGAAGATATGGAAAACAAGCAAAATGTAATAATTGATGATGCTACAAAACTACATCCAAAGAATCAGAAAAAAAGGCCTCTGGTGGATAAATCTAGCAAGGGTAAACAAGTTACTTTTGAGGATGATGAAGTTGAAACTGACAGTGAAGCATATGTTTCCATTACTGAAGATGACATTGGAACTGAGAAAAGTCATAAAAGACCAAAAGTAACAATGCCCAAGAATAAATCTGTTGAGAATGTTATGACGAAGAAAAGTAAAGTTGAAGATCTTGAAGTAGTCATTACCAGCAGTCAAGAACCTAGTGAAACTTCAAAAGAAAGCAGAGAAATCATTACACTAGGAGCTGATTCAGATGATGGCATTATCAAAACAAAACAAAATGCCATTCGACAAAATTTGACAAAGAAAAACTTAATTGATGGTGGTCGTACATTTCAGCTTAATGTCAGACAAACCTATAAGGCAAGTGAAGGACAATGTCAATATCAAGTCAGAAAGCCACATCATCTACATGTTCACAACTTGAAGACATTGATGAGGTACAATCCATATGCTCATGTGGTTAGTTATGTGCTTCTTGTTGATCCACTTAAAGTTCCCAACAAAGAAGCATTTGATAGGTCAAAATGTTTTGAATACAATTATTATGTGCTTGGGGGGAACCATTCTGTAGAAGCTCAAAGACAATTGATGGAGGAATATCCTAATAACCCACGTTTTGAAACAATGAAATGTATCATTTATGCTGGTTTAAATGAAACAGAAGCAAAGTTAGTGGCATGGGATCATAATTCAGATAATGAATATAGGATGTCTATGACTTTCATCCAAAGGGTTAGATTTATTCATAGTGAATTTCAAGAAAAATGTGGTGGGGATAGGATAAATGTTACTGCAGATTTCCAAAAGGAATGTTGTATGGAAATATGCTATTAAATTGAAGAGAAAACCAATTCAAAAGGTGGAAAAGGAAACAAAAATAGTGATTTATTCAGAGGTGTTGATAACATTTTCCAATTGGCATTTAGAACTGGAGATGTTTAGAAGTTGATTGATGATATTTTTAGCATGTGGGAAGACATTGGCATTAAAAACCAGAGGGTCAAAAAGTCTAAGCCATTGATATGTAGCAACAGTAAATCAGTTCCTGAACTGAAGCAACTTCCAGACGATGTTACTATCACGCATTGGAGGGCGATGCAAGGAGTGAAAGATGAAAAAATTGTCAAAACAATATTATCTCGCGTGAGGTCAGGGGAATTATCATTGGAGGAAATGTTTGAAGAATTTCAAAAGTAAGTTTTCCGAATTATTTTTATTTATTTCTAGATTATAGTTATCTTTTAAATAAAACATGTTGTTCTTGGTAGTATTTGTTATACATATCATTATATTAACTTTTTCTTACTTTATCTATGCAGTCACAAAATTTACATGAAAATTCAAGAACAAATGGTTAGATTGTTGAATGAACATAGTTGGGATGATGTTGTACGCAAGTATCCCGATTCAAGTTCTACATCAAATTAAAAGATTTTTATCTTGCATTTAAAAAGGTATCTTGATTTATACATTCATTTTTATTCTTTTTTTGTGTAAGTTAGAAGATTATATTATAGAACAGAGTATAATACAAAAAATCTGCCGAGGCAGATCAAAGCAGGGATGTACAATAAACGAGAGCTAATCACCTGCTTAGAAGTTCAAACACAAAAAGACCAACTAGAAGCCCACCGCGCAGGGTGGCTTGAACAGAGCAAAACAAAACCTTAACACTGATACTGCCGACACATTACAGTGAGAAACAACATCACAAACAGACTAATGCCGAGACAGAAAGAAAGCAGAGGAGACCTGCACAGGTGCCTCCTTAGATGTATTTTCCCATTTGGCCGATGGTGTCCAATCCTATCTCCCGCACATGGCGATCCACCTTCGCTTGCATAGCTTCAAGGGACTCAGGCTTATGCTCTTTAGTGGTAGCCGGCTGTGGGGTCGGAGGAGCCGTGTTGATAGTGTCTCTCAGAAGCCTGATGAGCAGCGTTAGCATCCGATTGAGAGTCTTAACCGCCTCATGCACAGTGGAGATCTTGCTGTCCAGCGCGCTATTGTAATCAATAATCTTAGCCATTTGCGCCTCCGTGAGGTTCACCTCTGTGACAATGTGCTGCTTCTCCTTTTCAATCGATTCCAGAGCCTTGGCTATAAGGGTCTTGGTGCGCCAGCTCTCCGCCTTTGTTCTGACAAATTGAGTTGCCCTTTTCGAGGGGGTTCCCGGGTCCTTCAGCCAGTCCACCTCCTCTGCAACTTCCTCCTCCGTTCGCCCTTCCTCCTCCTGCTTGGCTTGAGCTTCCAGTTCAGCGATCTTCCGTTTGATTCTTGCTACTGTCCGGGTTTCATAACCTCCCTTGGCCTCCTGGAGGTCCCGGTTTGCTGCTGCACAGCGACTTCCTCCCGCCTCCATCACAGACGCTGCGTGCTCCTTCCAACTTAGGCAAATTCTATTCCCGGTCTCATGCTCAATACTGACTTGAAAAGCTGTGAGAAAGACAGGGCAGTTGCCCGCTGCTTTATAGCGAATTCCCTTGTGCATCCTCCTGAGGATGGTATTAATGTTGTTGAAGGTGGGAGTACTTTGATAATAAGTATGATTGAGGATCGCACAAGCGGAGCTGATGTAGGTCGAATAGGATTGATAATGGTTGCTTCCAATCCGACTGACCTTATGCCATGTGTTTTGTACGTTCCAACGGTGGGGATGGTGGAAGGTTGTGCTCGAATTGCCCCGTATGCCTGCATGCTCGATCTTAATCCGCGGAGCCTTGATCCACCTCTCCTCAAGCAGGATTGCCATTAATGTCATTGAAACCTTGCTATACGGATCCACTCCATGCGTATTGATTGTGCTTTTGCTGATGTTGTGCATTCTGTTTCTCGATCTGTAATGATCGCCTTTCTGAAAAACCTGCCGCCGCCAGGATCTCCACCGTTTGAGACGTCCTGTCATCCCGTAGTTTGGTTTGGCCTTACATCCATAACCGGTATCCTTAGAATTCCGGTACCAAAGCCGAATGCCATCACCAATTAAGGTTGGCTGGCCTGGAGTAAATCTTTTTCCGCCAGCTGTTCGCATGTAACTTTGATGATTGGGCAAGCGACCTCCTGCCAACACCTGTCCATAACATTGTTCGGGTTGTCAGCTCCATAGTTTGCCAAAAAATCCGCCAATCCATTCGCCTTTCTCCTTACGGTCTGGAAGACTAGGCCTCTCATCTCCGTAATTAGTTCTGCTATGCTCTCCGTTGCTTTGGCTAGCCTCCAGTGTCTGGTGGCCTTGCTAATGCTCGTTCCTGCCTGTAGGCGTTTAGCCGCCATGATGGCCAAGAGTGAATCCCCCTCGACTATTACATTTCCTCGCCGGAGATTCCTTAGAATTTTTAAGCCCTGCTCAAGCGCAGCAAACTCTGCTTCATTATTTGTACTTTCGCCCAGAGCTCTGCAAAAAATATGGATGATTTCCCCAGCCTGATTGCGAATGGCACCTCCAATGCCTGCTATACCTTGGTTGCCCCGTGAAGCCCCATCAAAGTTCAATTTCAAGCCACCCTTAGGAGGGCACTGCTAGCTTAAGATTTGCGATGAAGGTTGTGAAGAATTTCCCCCTGTTGGTTGATTACTGGACGCTTCCAATTGAAACACCTTTAAGATTTGTAAGTCCTGAATCGTAGGTTTTTCATCTGCTTCTACCTTACATTTTGCCTGTATGAGCTGTTTGATGTTAATTGTTATGGAATCTTGTGCTAATTCTACGCTTCGAGTTTCCTCTCTGAAAATTCTCCGGTTTCGCTCTTTCCATATATTCCAAACAATAAATCCTGGGGCAGATCTCCAAATACTTTCCACTTTGTTAACTCTAGAGTAGTTACTCCTCCAGTTGGAGATAGTCTCCTGGATGGAGTCTCTATTCCTGTCAGAAGCTCCCAGAATGTTTTCCATCCAGTGCCAGAGCTGGGAGGCCCAGTCACAGGAGTTAAAAAGGTGATTCATTGTTTCCTCCTCCTTTGTGCACATAGGACATCTGGAGGGTCCCCTGAACCCTTTTTTCATTAAGTTCTCCCAAGTTAGGCTTCTCTTAAGCATAAGAAGCTAGAGAAACGTTCTGATCTTCGGCCATTGAAGGCCGTCCCAAACTTTATTGGCCCAGGGCATTATGTCAGGTTGTTCTTCCCCCTCTATGATGCTCCTAGCCTCTTTCAGGGAAAAATCCCCGTGGCCTTTTGGACCCCATCTGAGCTTGTCATTTTCAGCAGCAACTCGAATTTTCCTTTTTAAGATTCGTTGATTTAGATCTTGAATGGTTTCCTGAATGTTTTCATTGTGGGTGGAGTCGAAAACCATCCACTCCCTCCAATTCGGGTCTTCACTGTTAGGAATCCAGTATTGATTCACTTTGAATCTGCCCTCATTTTGATGATTTTGCTTCAGGGGAAGGAGTTGAGGGGAGTCCAGTTTAGGAGACTGCTGCCAGGCATCCTCCCAGAAGAGTGCTTGAGTACCATTTCTTATCTCCCAGAAGCTATAGTCTTGGACAATGCTTCTATTGTCTTGAGCATGATTCCATATCGGTGAACCGTTGGGGGTATCCTGCATTCTTATTAGGTCTAGATAGTTGCTGTTTGGCATGTACTTCTCCTTCCAATGAGTGGCCCAGGGTAGGCTCGTTTCTGAGATCCACTTCCACCAAATCTTGGCTCCGCAGATTTTGTTTACTGTTGAGGGATCAACTAAATTCAGACCTCCCCTGTTCTTAGGTTTACACAGTTTCTGCCAGGCTACCAGAGACCACTTTTTCTTCTCGCTGCTTCCACTCCACAGAAAGGAGCGTTGGATGACTCGTATTTGGTTTAAAACCCCTTTCGGAGCCGGAAGAATAGAAAGCATATATTGAGGAATGGCCTGCAAAACCACTTTTGTTAGAATTAATCTGCCTGCAAAATTCAAGGCCCTGTTGGTCCAATGTTTACACTTCCTTTCCATGCTAGCTAGGACTTTCTCCCAATGGCCTTTCTGCCACGGTTTTAGAGTTAGGGGGGCACCAAGGTATCTTGAAGGTAAGGAGCCAATTTTAAACCCCAGAAGTCTGGAGAGATGAGATTGGATAGCTTGATGCGTGTTGAAGAAGAAAATAGTGGATTTGGAGAAGTTAATCTCCATGCCCGAGGCTTGGCTGAACAAATTGAGGATATCTTTGTAGGCCAAGGCTTCTTTTACTGTGGGGGAGCCATGTAACATGGTGTCGTCCACAAACTGTTGATGAGTTGTGGCTGGACAGGCTCTGATTGGTTGCAGACCTCTAATTTTACCTTCTACTTTTTTCCTGGCTATCAATCTACTGAGGCCTTCCATGAGAATGACAAACAGGAAGGGGGACAGGGGGTCTCCCTGTCTGATGCCTCTGGTGGGGCAGAAGGGAGCAGAGGGAACACCATTCACCAGGATGGAGTATCTAGGCGATTTGATGAGGGCTAGAATCCACTTGATCCATTGTCTACTAAAACCAAAAGCCTCTAACACTGCTTCCAAGTAAGACCAGCTTACCTTGTCATAAGCTTTGGAGAGATCTAACTGCATGAGCATACCGGCTTCTTTTCGCGAATGAAGAGAGTGAATCATCTCCTGGGCAAGCAAGATGTTGTCCATAATTTGCCTTCCCTCCACATAGCCAGACTGTTCTTGCGATATGATGCCGGGGAGGATAGCCTTCAGTCTGTTCGCTATGACTTTTGAAATGATTTTATAGATGACATTACAGAGTGCTATGGGTCTGAATTTTTCCGGAGTGTTGGCCTCCTCCACTTTGGGCACAAGAGCGATGAAGGTGGAGTTTAAAGATTTAAGGATGGTTTTGGAGCGTCTTGAGTCTTCCACGATCTCCCAGATGTCTTGCTTAACGATGTTCCAGCAGGCTTTGTAAAAGTTGATGGTAAAACCATCCGGACCCGGAGCTTTGTCATTGGGCATACTTCTGACTGCCTCCTCAACTTCTTCCATAGTAATTGTTCTTCTAAGGGTCCAGTTCTGCTCTTCTGTGATCATTCTTGGTATGACATTGGTAATTTCTTTGATGGCTTCCTCCCTATTAATCCCTGGTTCTTGCGCTATGAGGCTGAAGTGGTTTGTTAGGGAGGCTGAAATTTCATTGTGGTTTCTGATGATAACACCCTCACTGTTTTTTAGCTCCAGTATTTTGTTGGCGCTTCTGTAGTCCATGGCTGATCTGTGGAAGAACTTGGTATTTTGCTCCCCTTCTTTCAACCATAGGATTCTAGATTTCTGCTTCCACAATGTTTCTTCCTGCTTGCATCTGTTGTGCCATTGTTGAGTTAGCTCGTCTTCTAGTTTGCTGGTTTCCTCATCTCTGCGTCCTGCCATGCCATCCTTGTGAATCTGTTCCAGCTTACTCTCGATGATGGCCTTCTCCTGAAATATATTTCCGAAAACTTTTTTGTTCCAATCCTTCAGTTTCATTTTGATGTTTTTTAATTTCTGTTGAAGAATGTACATTTTGGAGCCTTCCTCCCCTAAGGGCTCTGACCACCATTTTTCCACCATCGTGAGGAAGGTTGGGTGTTCTATCCAGAACTTTTCAAACCTGAAGGGTTTGTTTCTGGGGGTGCCCTGTATCTCAACGGCTAGTGATATCGGCCAGTGGTCTGAACCTCCACTAGGGAGGATATTTGATTCAACAGCCGTCCCATCTAAAATCAGGCTTTCTGAGACTAAAAAATGGTCCAGTCTGGATGAAATGAGCCTTTCGCCCCCCCTTCTGTTGTTCCATGTATAATTGCCACTCTTGGGATAAACATCAACCAGTTTTGCATTGTCTATGAAACTTATGAAGGCCTCTCCATCCCTGTGTAGTTTCCTTAGGCCTCCTTTTTTTTCCAGGAGGGAGGTTATCATATTGAAATCTCCCCCCAAAATGAGTTTAGCATCATGGTGCCTATCTATGAATTTGGTTAAAGACTCTAGGAAACTAATTTTATCTTCTAGCTTCTGAGGACTATAGACATTGATGCATATAAAAGATGAAGAGTTACCTGTGGGCTGCACTTCCAGTGCCAGGTAATTTTTGCTAGCTTCAGCTGTTATAAGCTGGTATCTTCTTGTATCCCAGAAGGTTGCTAAGCCCCCTTCTCGCCCTTTACTTTCGATCTCCAAAACTTCAAGATTTCTCCCTAACTTCCCTCGTAGCCTGTCTATGAGAGCGCTGTTGCATTTGGTTTCTTGTAGAAACAGCATGTCCGGGTTATATTTTCCCATCTTCCGTTTCAGAACCCTCTGTTTGGCCTGACTGCTTATCCCTCTTGCGTTCCATGAGACAATCTTCATAGTTAAATGTTTGGTTGGAAGGACGGGTAATCACTTAACTGCCGTATCTTACCGGCATTGATTAGCATCTCTCCGAGTTCTTGTAGATGTTCAATGCTCGTCTTGCGGCCTCTGCGGCGTTTGTGTCTCGAGCCGGAGGTCCTTCCTAGCAGTGTTTGATAGTGTGGTGAACCTCCCTTGATGATACCTAGCTTTCTCTTCTGTGTTTCCATTATTGCCTTCTGCCGTGCTATAAAGAGATTATTGACCTTCCTTATTTCTTCCTCTGGTATTGCTTCAATCCCTTTGGCCTTCCAGCTTTCTACAAGCGCGGTTAGGTCCATCCCGTCCATAGCTAGGGTTTCTTCTAGCTCCAAATCCTCACTCCCTGCTTCACTTGTTAGCATATCTGTTTCTTCTTCCGTTTCTGCTGTTCTGTCCTGCATATGGATTTCTCCTATGAATGCTTCGTCCGTCGTTCCTTCTCCTGTGGGTTTTTCATGATCCTCTTGCCCTGCCTCCCTGTTGGGCATGTCCTGCTTTTCCTCCGAGTCCGTCTCCAGGTCTAGGATCTCAAAGGGATTACTGAAGTAATTTCTTTCTGTGTTTCCTTTCGTGTTCCTTCTCCTGTTGGCCCGCTGCCTGTTCTTGGGTTTGGTGAAGTTGTTCTTGTCTCTGTTGT
Source organism: Pinus tabuliformis (assembly GCA_031772625.1). Lineage (NCBI taxonomy): Eukaryota > Viridiplantae > Streptophyta > Pinopsida > Pinales > Pinaceae > Pinus > Pinus tabuliformis. The sequence goes on along the minus strand of CM062807.1, from coordinate 595,643,693 downwards.
TCTGTGTTTTCTCTTCTTCTGCCTCCTTTCTGTTCAAAGGACAATCCCTTACCAGATGTCCATGCTCGTGGCATTTCCGACATCTAAAAGGTATTTGCTCGTAGTCTAATGCCTGAAAGTATTCTTCATCTCTATATTCGAGCCATACCCCTTCGTGTAGAGCCCCTGACACATCCAGTTCTACACAGATTCTAGCATAGGTTGTGTATCTTTTCTGCATGGTTGCCTCCGATGCTTTAACAAAGGTCCCGAGCTTGTCCCCTATTTGCTTGAGTGCATTCAAACCCCAATAATCGATCGGGAGAGAAAAAAGTCTGATCCAGACAGGCACCTGGGTGAAAGTCTCCTTCTCCGGTACGAAGTTTGGCTTCCATGGTATCATGTATAACCCTGCTACTGCAAGGAAATACGGGCCGCCCTCAAACACTCTGTCCTTGTCTTCTAGACTTGTAAAGACCACTGTAAAGAATCCTTTGGCTCCCAAATGTAACTGCACGTCCCCTTTTGGCTTCCACTGCTATCTTATCCATTGGCACAGAGTCCTCTCAGAAGGCCAGATTCCCATAAATTTGCAGATGATGGCATGTTCAGCCATGTGTTCCCTGTAGGCTTGGATTTCAGGGTCGATGATTGTAACCCGCAGGCTGTCTTCTTTCTTAGGCTTACATGCATTGCTGGTCACGTGGGTTCTTTTGGGGGTCGCGCTGGTCTCCCCCTCCTTCTCCGGATGGACTATTCCCTTATTTTTTGGTTCTTTGTCTTTTGTGGGTCGTTCCTTCTCATTTTCTGAGGGCTGCGACTTGTCAGCAATTTTGTCTTGTTTATCAGCATCATTCTGCCTCTCTGTATTCCCGACTTTTGAGGTCTTGTCTGGCTTGTCAAACATCATTGGCCTTTTTTCCTTGATTTTCCTGCTGCTCTGTGTTGTCGCGCGGATTGACACGACAACCCTCAGACCGGGGGCTGTCACTCTTATCCCCGATCCCTCCGTTTAAGCCTGTCTCCCGCGGCTAACGGGGGTAGTCCCTGTGAGATGATGAGGACCAACTGTCGACCAGTTGGTTGGGAGACACGAGATACGATACAAAAAGCACTCGATGGATTTGATTAATTTAGCAGACCAGTGCCTTAAGAGATTATGGTTAAGATGATTACTTGTTAGATGATATAAAAAATGTGAACCATGAACAGCAATCATCTATCATCAGCTAAACCACAATATTCTTAGAATGACCAAAACGATATCCAGCAATTGAGAATTTTCAGAAAATGAATGCTTTAAACCACCACGAATCATAAACCATTAACCAGATATCAATTTCGCATCTCGGCTTGAAAATTTTAGATCTCAGCATAAAAGATATAACGTGAAAGCAACTGAAATCTGGCAAAATTAATTTTCCACCAATTTTTTTTTTTTTTTAAATCTTTTTCAAAATTTTATTTTTTATTTTTTAATATTATAAAAAATGAAAATTAAAAATCTAAAAAATTTAAAACTTAAAATCTATTCTAAAACTAAATAATATTAAAACTAAACTATACAAAACAAACCCTAAATAAATCTTTTTTTTTTTTTTTCTATTTTATTTTAAAACTAAAATAAAACAAAATTTTAAAATCTAATTAAAATCAAATCTAAAAAAAAAACATAACGCTAAAACCTAAATATATTAAAACTAAACGTGAATCCCTTTTTTATTTTTTTTTTATATCAAAAGCCCAAACGATGACTTAACAAAAATTTATTCCTAGCTTAAACTATGCAAAAAGTCATAAATGGAAACTAAATCTAAAAAAATCAAAATCGAAAAAATCAAAATCGTGACTGCGTAAACACTAATGCTAACCTAAACGTAACTAGACCCAAACCGCTGCACTAAATCAGGACGCAAATGCATATAAAATGACCTACTGAAAACGCAATCCCGCAAATATCCAATACGCATTTTCGATTTACCTGTTACGCATTATCGATTTACCTGTTCCGCTTTGTTGTTTCGATACCTGGAGTCCACTGTGGCTTGAGACGTGTTTTCCAAATCCGGACGGCGGAGGTGAATGCTGCAGCGAATCTGGCGTGTTTTGGATTGGTGCCCACGATGAAACCAGCTATACGCTTTGACTCCCAGATGCTTGACGGCAGAGGCTCTCTCAATGGTAGAGGTTTGCAATGTATAAATGCAGGTTGGACGACGGATCTTTATGCTGAGCCGAGGGTGAATCTGAAAGTTTACCACGCGTGCCCACAGAAACTCGCCCTGATCATATGAAACCCAAAGGATTTTTCTACGCAGAACCGTTAGAGGGACACGCTGTCTGCAAAAAAAATTTGTGTATTTGAAGCCGCTGGCCGTCGAAGAGGGTTTCTCGGACGAGCTTAATATCTCAGTAGCTTGCTGCGTCTGCGTGCATACTAATTTTGATGCCTGAAAACCGATTTCGATTGAGCTTTTCCTGATGCGTTTGCAGGTGCGTGTGAGCTGGGTGCAGACGTTTCTTTTTTTTTATGGCGGACAGGCATATGAAACTGCGTGAGAGTTGAAAGATCGAAAAGATATACGCAAATAAAAAAAATGGGTATGCAGGCTGGCCTGTATAGAACGTAGGCAGTTTCGTAACAGTGGATGGAGTTTCTGGTTGTGGTGATTTGATTATGGCTTTGCAGTTTCAGAAGAGCTTGCTGCGGATAACGTGAAGGGCAAACAGTGAAATGAGAGCAATAAGGAAGCATGGGAGGGTCAGATCTGTGTGCGGACAACCTGCTGAGATTGCATCATGAAACCCTGAGATATCTTTAAGAACCTGCTCCTGTAACCTGTCAAAAGAAAAGAGAACCTAAAATGAAGTATGCCAGAAACTAAACTAAAAACCCTAAACCCTAATGAAGACTGTGTAAAGCAAAAAAAAATTGAAACCTAAAAACAGTTGACTTAATGTACAGATTTAGGCCCTTAGCAGCCAGATTTAGCAGTAAGCACAGAAATATTTTAAAGAAAAGAAATTTCAGATTGTCACTGTGAAAAAACTTCAGAAATCTTCTCATGCAGATCAGAAAAATAAAACCGAATGATAGACCCAGGATCAAATCCAGCTGGGCTCAACAAAAAACGCTTGCGGGAGTTGGCTGGTTCAGCCGAGAACTTCCCCGAACGCCCACAAAATTCCTTCAGAAAATGTTATTCTGCACAGCTCAAAACAATCGTCAATAAAGAGGGCAAAAATGCTGCTAGATCTCAAACAGTAATGGAGATACCTGCCATTACTTCAGAAACCCTAACAGCACCCAAACCCTAGCAAGTGAGCAAGATACCTGTACCCACAATACTCTACAAAAGCTATTATTAACAGCTGAAAATAACATATGCAGAAAATTAAAACAATCTCACAGCATTTCAAGAGAGTAACACCAGCAAGATATGGACCCCAAAGTCTTCTTTTATTAACCAGAAACAGATTTACAAGAGAGCTTCTTCAGTCTTAGACTCACAGATCGAATGAATCGAAAATGACTCCTAGCACCCTATTTAAAGGAAATGATCCAACGGCTAGTTCGATTGATCCATGTAGAAATGATCTCGACCGCTGATGAGGATCAAGACATCTCTTGATCTCATCCGTCGATTTATTCACTTAAATTTTTTAATTTTTTATTATTTTATTATTTTATTTTATTTTTTTAAATTTTTTAAATTTTTAAATTTTTTATTATTTTATTATTTATTTCATTTTTAAATTTTTTAAATTTTTAAATTTTTTATTATTTTATTATTTAATTTCATTTTTTTTTAATTTTTAAATTTTTTATTATTTTATTGTTTTATTTCATTTTTTAAATGAATCATCGAACTAAACCTTTGGAAACATCCCCTAGGACCTAGGACTTAAGACTCGCGAGGGGATTTAAAACATTTTTCGACCCTCAAGACACATTACATCATGACTTTTACAACTTACATCTCAAGGGGACAAGCCCACTTAACACAGACCCTCATCAATCACCCAGTTCTGCGACACAACTATAATCTAGCAGATTAACATACTAGGATTCTCCTAAAGTTCTAATGACAAAATCCATCCCGGCTTTGGGGTCAGGTTTGAAGGAAAACTCTGCCGATCCATGGATCAGTGAGACGAAAAACCTTCCGGGACATAGATTATCATAGAAAGTTAGGTCCACCTAGGCAATTTTACATACATGACTCTGATCTGCTTAGATTATTTACAATTCATACATGCAGACTGGGTTTACAATCAAAATGATCAAGTTGCTGATGATGGCAGGATGGCACGGACATGCTGATCAAGTGTTGCTCCTTTCTGTCAAGAAAAACGGGGTGCACTGCATGGGTAGTTGACCAGTAGAGGTCAACATCTGGCTCTACTTGGGGACACGTTGCTGCTTGCAGGAATGTGAGAATCCAGAATCTGCATCCATACAACACAAAAAATAAGTAGCGTCCATCCAAAAATCAGCATATGCGTTAAGCACAATAAAGATAAAAGCTCTTCATTTATTAACTATCTAAAGCAGAAACGAAAATGCGGAAAAAACAAGGAGTAGGGTTAGAAATACGATACAAAGGATGCCCTACGGCATCAGATGTGTTCAATATAGTGCATACTGAGCATTTGCCTGCTTTCAGGCAAATCTGTCGGCTGCTTGTCGGATGTGCCATGTCCAATTTTGCATATGGTAGGACTCTTTCCTATCCAAAAATCAAGCTGCTCGCGGCCGTCTGATGAGTCAAATCTTCTTCTTATTTTCTTTCTCTTGCGCTTTTTCTTTCTGGCTGGTTGAATTACTGATGACCTGGTACTTTCTGTTCCAAAGCTATCAGATGAAGTATGTAAGATATGCGTGCTATGTCTTTCTTCATCTTGCATCTGATCTTTATCATTCTTAAGTCTGTCTGGATCACCCTCAATCAACCATCTTTCAATCGAATCAACAACCTCCCAATAATAAGATGAATCTTGTTGCAGCAAATGAGAAGACTCCTGATCTGTTGATGTTTGCTGGTTTCTCTTATCCTCTGCCATTTGCTGAAACCTTTGAACTTGTATTTTAATGGCATCCATCTGACTAGAGTGTTCAACCTTTGTAGCACTGATTTGTCTGGCATGGTGTTCTTGCATGTCTTTTATTACTTTAACATTCTTTTCCTTTATGTCCATCAAGCAATGCTGCATAAAATTTATTTCTTCTTTATGATTTGCTTGCATGTCAGCCACTTGATTATTATGATTGAACGTCATGATAGTCATTTCCTCATCCATAGTTAATAACTTCTTTTGCATAGAGTCAATTTCCTTATCATGATCAGCTTTCATGGTCACCATATTTTCCTCTAAGACTGACAACCTGCTTTGCATGATTCTAATTTCTGTTTCATAATTAGTTTTTATGGCCTCAATTTCTTTAGCATGGTGACTTTGCGTGACCTCAATCTCCCTGTTACGTTTTTCCAGATGGGTGCATAAAGTTTTCACATCATTGACATAATTAGTTTGATTGATTTCCATATTTCTCACCAGCATCATTAGGTCTCGTATAATTTGCTTTTGCTCTTCTTTTTCATTGTCATTTGTCCCTGATTTTTCACTATCATGAACTTGATCTGCAATATTTCCAGTGGATGACACATTCTGACATGATGAATCGTCTTGGGATCTTTCAGCTGGACCTCTTATCAAATTACTTTCATTCTGTTGCACAATTTTAGAGGCAGAAGGCAAGCTGTTTGGATAACCATATCTATTTTTAAAAGCATCGACAATGTCTTCTAAAGAAGTGAAAGATTCCTTTGGAAAATTGTTAAACCAATTCAAAGCATCATCTTTTAAAGAAAGGACAAATAGACGCATTTTGATATCTTCATGATTAAACTGAGGGGATCTACAGTATATGGTCATGATGCGAGTAAACAAGACTATATGCCTTCTAACAGCGATTGGATCACCATCCGAGAAAATAGGTAACTTAGGAATGGCATCTTCCGGAAAATCATGGAGACGTTCAGTAAAACGACATGGCTTAAATGAATAATCCATGATGAATGATAAGGGATTAAAAGGATGATAGAACTAGATACCTGCTCAAGAAAATCAAGAGATGAAAACAGTGGAGTCGCCACTTGAACAATGAATCTGATTCTAGGATCCAAAAGGTAACCACAAGCAAATATGAGGAAATCTTCTTGTCTGGAAAAAATGAGAAAGTGGAGTCGCCACCCAAACAAGAAACAAATCCAAGAGATGCTGCTGATATGGGACGAAAAGATGTCAATAATATTGAATCTGCCAGCTCAAATGAGAGATGAGAAAAATGATAAGATGAATGTCGATGAAACACCAAGGACAGATAAACTCTGTCCCCGGCAACGGCGCCAAAAAATGTTGGCGTTGCCGGGCCAGATGAAGAGATAAGAAATGAGAAAAATGATTTGTCGTTTGAAACACCGAGAAAAAGTATCCCCGGCAACGGCGCCAAAAAATGTTGGCGTTGCCGGCTCAAATGAATGATAGAAAGATGTACGATGAATGGTGAAAAGATGATGAAATGCCGAGAAAACAAAGTCCCCGGCAACGGCGCCAAAAATGTTGTCGCGCGGATTGACACGACAACCCTCAGACCGGGGGCTGTCACTCTTATCCCCGATCCCTCCGTTTAAGCCTGTCTCCCGCGGCTAAGGGGGGTAGTCCCTGTGAGATGATGAGGACCAACTGTCGACCAGTTGGTTGGGAGACACGAGATACGATACAAAAAGCACTCGATGGATTTGATTAATTTAGCAGACCAGTGCCTTAAGAGATTATGGTTAAGATGATTACTTGTTAGATGATATAAAAAACGTGAACCATGAACAGCAATCATCTATCATCAGCTAAACCACAATATTCTTAGAATGACCAAAACGATATCCAGCAATTGAGAATTTTCAGAAAATGAATGCTTTAAACCACCACGAATCATAAACCATTAACCAGATATCAATTTCGCATCTCGGCTTGAAAATTTTAGATCTCAGCATAAAAGATATAACGTGAAAGCAACTGAAATCTGGCAAAATTAATTTTCCACCAATTTTTTTTTTTTTTTAAATCTTTTTCAAAATTTTATTTTTTATTTTTTAATATTATAAAAAATGAAAATTAAAAATCTAAAAAATTTAAAACTTAAAATCTATTCTAAAACTAAATAATATTAAAACTAAACTATACAAAACAAACCCTAAATAAATCTTTTTTTTTTTATTTTTTTATTTATTTATTTAGATTTTAATTTGATTAGTTTAGATCTAAAGAATTTTGCATAGTTTTCGTTTTCTATAGATTTTGATTTTATTTTTAACTTTAATGAGATTTTAATTTTTGTTTTATTTTTGTTTTTTTTTTAAATAAAAAAATAAAAAATAATAAAAAGTTGTTATTTAAAAATTTAGGTTTTGTTTTATTTTTTTTATATAGTTTAGTTTTAATTTAGTTTAATTTTAGAATAATTTTTAAATTAGATTTTAGTTTAGGTTTGTTAGGTTTTATTTTTTTTAGCTTAGCAAATTTAAATTTTATTAAAGCTTTAGTTTCATTTTTATATAGTTAGGCTTTTAGCTTTAGTTTTAGATTTTAAAATTTTTGAATTGTATTTTATTCAGATTTTAGATTAACTTTTAGATTTTTATTTTTTTTGATTTTATAAAAAAAAAAAAAAAAAATTTAAAAAATTTTGAAAAAATTAAAATTTTGTGGAAAATTTGTTTTGCCAGTTTCAATGGCTTTTCGTGTTATATCTTTCATGCTGGGATCTAAATTTTCAAGCCGAGATGCGAAATTGATATCTCTTTAACAATTCATGATTCTCGTGGTGGTTTAAGGTTTTCATCTTTTCGAAATTCTCAATTGCCGGATATCGTTTTGGTCATTCTAAGAGCATTGTGATTTAGCTGATGATAGATGATCGCTGTTCACGGTTTATGTTTCCATATCATTTAACAAGTAATCATTGTAATAGCAATCTCTTAAGGCACTGGTCTGCTCAATTAATCAAATCCATCGAGTGCTTTTTATATCGTATCTCGTGTCTCCCAACCAACTGGTCGATAGTTGGTCTCATCATCTCACAGGGACTACCACCCTTAGCCGCGGGAGACTGGCTTAAACGGAGGGATCGGGGATCAGAGTGACAGCCCCCGGTCTGAGCGTTGTCGTGTCAATCCGCGCGTCAACATTTCATCTTGTTGTTCACGCCTTCAATTCTGACTCCTTCTTTCATCTTTTGTAGCTGTTTCTGCATAACATCTTGCTTAAAAGTTGGGGTCCCATTGGACCCCTCTGCTCCCATCCAGTCCGACAGCAGTTGCCCCCTTCGAAACAATGCTGCCAGAGTGGTTCTGTGGTGTTCCAGGCCTACTACAGCTGCATAAACGCCAAACCCTTCAGTGACGTATCTCTTATTTCGTAGCAGTCTTCACACAATTTTCTGTGACATATTTTGAAATCCAATCTGCGAAATATTCTTGATTGTTGTAGAGGCCGGAAACATGCCTGAGATTCGGTATTCTGAAAAATACTACGACGATAACTATGAGTACAGGTGATAATATTTCATACATTCATTTCTATTCATCTGTGTACTATTTTTAATTTATAACTTACACATATATTTGTTTATTTTATAAAAGATGAGGAAAGAAGATAATGGAGCACCAAATAGTTTCAAGACCTTTATTGAAAAAATAAAGATCGAAAGACTGAAGAAGCAATGTATTAAGAATGTTGAACTTGATCCAACTCTTAATCATTTCATTTGGAATGGGCTAGACACTATTCAATATCAAGTAATACAAGGTGATTGTGAAGACATTGCTAAACTCATACCGAAAAGGGATTATGCCCTAGTTATTGCAGATATTCCCCATGGTTTCAATATTCCAAACATTTACTATGATAGTGACCCTTATACTTATCAAGCTCTTAATAAAGTGGTTGCGGGATTTGTAGAAGTGACATCATCACCATTATGGAGATTTGTGACATTTCATTCAGACACACAATTGGCAATGATATTGTCAAGCTTCGAGGGGAAAACAAATTCAAGGATGCAACTTACATGGTAAGACGTTTAAAATGTATATTTGATTAATGTTGAAAAATTCATTTATGTACAAGTTAATTGAACTTTTACTATTTCATGTTACAGGCAAAAGTCAAATCTTCTTAACAATGAAGATCAACAATTTATAAATGATTGTGAGTTCATTCATATTGATATTTGGGCAAAAGCTGATAGCCATATTTCTATGATTTTTAATCGGGTGGACGAAAAGAGCCATAGCCAAATACTGACTTATGATGCTGTTGTGAGAAAACTAACATATGAAGACAAAGAAACAAAAGGAGATATAGTTAACATTTACCAAAAACCACAATTATTGATTAACTATCTTATAGACATATCTTCAAATGAAGGAGATTGGGTTGTGGATTTATTTTCTGGCTCAGGTAAGTTTTATTATATGGAATTGAATTTCAATATGTTATTTTTTTAATTAATATATCATTGTACTAATTTACTTCATTATTTCTTTTGTGCTTGATAATTAGGTACAACACTAGCATGCTACCTTCAAAAAGGAAGAAATTGCATTGCAATTGAGAAAAATCCATTACAGTGCAATTTCATTCAGCAAATAATTAATGCTCTTCAATTTCTTCCAGATGAAATGCAAGAAATTGGGTTGAAGAAAGGGGACTTTGGTGAATCACGTGTGGCAAAAAAGGCAAAGGAACCCCAGCTACCATTACATGGAATGTTTGGAAAGACATACATTGGGAGATTCGCAGACATCAAAGATCCATTAGAAGAGGAAAATGAGCAAAAGGAAGCAGAAAATATTGTGGAAGAAGACAATGATGAAACTCTAGAGGACGAAGACCTAGACCCGATAAGGATTATAGATGCGATTGCATAAAATTTGAGATTCGTATTTTTTGGATTTTCTATGTATTCCTTTGTATTTGGGTTTTTTGACCTCCCACCTGTGCGATCATGATTTGTGATGATAGGACAGACCAGAGAGGGATATAGATGTGATTGAATGTATTTTGAGGTCCAATTAAATGCTCCATGAGGCGTTTTCCTATGTATTTATGTTATTTGGCTATCACTGCCAGAGAAAGGCAAAACGATTGGGTTTCCCCACGTCGACGATTCCTTTCCATTGTAAACAGATTCTTGTGGTGAACAGTCAAGTTTTCCATGATGGAGGACTGTAACCGATGTGTTACAAATACAAATAGTGCACAATTGCGGAGGTTGCTGAAGATTGTTGCGATGCGCAGAGGCAGAGATTTTTGGAGGCCGCTGGAAGGTTGTTGAGAATTTGCTTGGAGGTCAAGCGAACACGAAAGGCATGCAGAGGCCGAGAGAAGCTCGTAAGAGCCAAGAACCAGAGCCAAGAGCCAGAGCCGAGAGCCAGAAAGCTTGAGAGCTTCAGAGCCAGAGGGCCAAGCATAGGCAGAGCCACGAGAGGTTGGAGGCAGAGCAAGATGGACAGAGCCAGTTAGCTAAGAGAGCCAGAGCCAGATGAGCCAGAGGCTGAGAGCCAGAGCCAATTAGCTAGAGAGCCAGAGCTGCAGAGCCAAAGAGCTCAAAGTAGACTTCTAAGAGCCATGATGCCTTAGTGAAGCTGCAAAACATGAAAGAGATCAAATGATCTAGCTATTACTGGTGTCCAGAGTGTGATGAAGATAGAAGAAGGCATTCCAGAGACAGTTAAGAGAATTATGAGGGAGTCAGAGAAGTCAGAAGCTCAAGAAGCTCAGAGCACTGACTGAAAGAGTCAAGTCTAGAGAACCCTAGATCTGTCTGCAGAGTGAGGACAGCCAGCGGGATAAGATGGCATTCTAAACCCATAGGTTCAGTGTAAACCAATGGAGTTGAGCATGGAGCTTGTAAAATATTTCAGCCATAATCCCAAAGAGTCTAATCGAGTTTATTAGAGCTTAAGGAGACGTAGCCCAAGATATCAGGGTGAACTCCATATTAAACTTGTTGTTATGTGTGATTGCTTATTGCTGCATTTTATTTGATGTTATATGTTTTATATCAGTTTAAGAAAATCAACTTAAAGCACATAAACAGTTTAATAACAAACACAAGCATACACCTATTTCAAGCATTATTAATTCCGCAATTGGTTAATCATAAGGTCTTGGAAATATTTAAGCTTTGGAAGTGTGAGAGGTTCTTGTAAGCTTGACAAGAAGCCTTTAGTGCCCCATTTTCAGATCAGCAGTGCTGCAAGCTGGCATAGTGTGGTTATTGTGGTTGTCCTAGGGGCTCTTGGCTTGAGGGGCTCTCTAGCAGAGATACAATTCAGGTTGTGACGGTGCAAAGAGATGGCACAGTGTGGTTATTGTGGCTAGGGGGCATCTTGGCTCGAGGGGCTCTTTGGAAACTATATGTGAGTCAATTCTTTGGTGTACAATTCGAGGTGGAGGTACCTTTGGAGCCTTGGTAAACAAATCATGAACAAACAACGTGGCATGGCGCAGAGAGGAATTGGTCCAAGAGGGCAATGAACAAATCATATGAGGGAGGATCGTGAGCTTGGGGAAAAGTTGGACCATAAACTTGCGCTCTCGCCTAGCAGGGTGGGTTGATCACCACCATTAGATGTTCTAAAGAATCAGATAAGACATGCTACCCTCCTCTTGGAACAACTGAGCCAAGACCGCCATGATGACATAAATGTTGTAATAAGATTCATGGAAAACCTACAATGCAACCAATGGCATATACATAATCGTTTTGCTACACTGCAGAGGGGTCAAAGGAGGATATATGAAAAAATGGAGTGCTTAGAAGGGAGGTTCGCACACATGGAGAAACACATAGATTGTAACTTCAAACCCCCAACATCTCTTGGAAATTGACCAGACAATCCAGCCATAGTCAACTCTTCAGATCCTTAATGGTTGTGATTTACATTCTCATTTTGGATGTGTTTTGGATACTTTGATATTACTTGTATTTTGTTATCTAATTCTATTGTTCTTTCCTAACTAACAAATCTCGTCAGAGTGAGGTTAAATTTTTTTTTTAAATCTAATTACAGTAATGTAAATTTTCTTTGAATTAATAAAATCCTTTGATATATATATATATATATATATATATATATATATAATCATTAAATTAAATTAAACTTTTAAATTTTAATTTTTTGAAAAATAATAAAAATTTCAAATTTCAAATTTCTTACTCAATTGTCTTTATCTTACAGGGTAGATTCACATTCAAGATTACTTTGGAAAAATAAATTTATAAACTTAATTCATGAAAATAAATTAAATGTTAGTAATTATAAAACTTATTTTTAAAACTTTTTGGAAAAATTGAATTTATAAAACTCCTTATAAAATAATTAAATATAAATTAAATCTCATAATTAAAAAAAACTTACAAGAGGAATAAACCTAGTTTTATATTTTTTTAATTATTTATTTAAAAAATAAATATAATCAATAAAATTATATATATAATATATATTAATTTTTGTTTTTAACCTCAAAATAATTTATTTATCTTATAAATATAAATATAAATATAAATTATAATATTTTATATAGAAATAATGCATTAATTTCCACAACTCTTAACTCTTAGTGTTCAAAAATGCAATGACACTGGTACTACCTTTTTCTAAAACTACAATTCAATATTTTCAATTTTCTCTTCATAAGCTCACGTGCTATTTGGCATTTTATAAATATAATTTTATTTTTATTATAAATGTTTGGTGAGAGACTATGTAATATAATTTTATTTTTGTTATATATTTTTGGATAAGCACTTTGTAATGTAGGTAATCCGTCCATCTAGAAATCTATAACAATATGACACATTGTAGAATTCTCCCATCACTCATAATTTTATTTTGCAAAAGAATATTAATTTTATAATAATATTTGTATGTTGATGTTTATAAAATGCAAATTTTATCAAATTTTTTATATTTAATACTAATATTATAAAATTTAATATAATAATTTTAAAATTATAACCAAATATCAAAAAACTTAGGAGTACCATTTAATTTTTGACCAAGAATGTTTGAGATTGTTGGAATGTGGACATTTTGACGGAGAGGGTTTGAGATGGTTGACGAGGTAGAGGAATCTGGGCAAAAAATTTCAAAAAATCTTGTAGAGGCAGTGTTTGAATCGTGTTTTTGATGGTGGAAATGAATTCAACATCATCAAAAAATCCTGTAGTCTAATGAGGCGGAGGAGTTGCCGGAAAATTATGGAAATTCCAGTTATGTTTAGAGAAAATAGGGTAAAGATTTTTGTAAATCCAAGTTATAGTTGTTAAACTTCAAAATTTTAGGTGTTTTAGATGATGTTGAATTCATTTCCACCATCAAAAACACTATTCAAATCCCTACCAGAGAAAATTTTTTGCCAGACGACTTTCAACTGTCCGGGCAATTCCTCCCCCTCGTTACACGACTCCGTTGGAATGTCGACATTTTGACAGAGAGCACGTTAATTATAATCAAATATCGAAAAACTGAGTACCGTTCAATTTTTGACCGAGAGGGTTTGAGACTGTTGGAATGTGGACATTTGACCGAGAGCACGTTCCGTTTGCCCTGCTGATAGCCTCTAGCTGCTAGCGAACTTCTGTACAGCCGAGGCTTTCTTGTGCATACTTATATTTGTACTTTTGTGGGAGAGAAAATGAATGCCGTAGTCTAACTAGCCGGACATATACGTGCGAAACAGCTCGCTGGCAATGGCAGAGATGTCAGTCTGGAACAAGCAGAGATGTCAGTGTTTAGCTCTTTGAACGCGGGAACAAGCAGAGATGTCAGTCAGGCGGTCAAAAATAGAACCCCACAAGGAATGAGTGTCCAGAAGAATCATTCCAAACGTAGAAGTTTGTTGTTTCACAAAAAGAGTGTGTCAATGAATTAAATATAAATAAAAGTACACACTACAGTTTCAAATGTAGACGAAGAGAATCATTGACAAATAATTTTGTCATTTCACGCAGCGTTACCAAAAATTAACAATAAATACAACACAGATGAATATATGTGTTTTTGTTGGTGGCAACCTCTCGATAGTAGAATTCAATGAGTGAACCTTTTCATCAGTTTGTTAATTGGTGGTACTAACTGTTGTTATGGAAGGAAATATTTCATGGACTGCAATATTGGTTTCCCAGCTGGTGGAAAGGTCTATACAACTCAATTCTCCTACCATTTGAGGTCGATTATCAAAAAAGGGTAAGAAACTTACATTTCTAGCATTTGAGCCTCAGACTTGAAACATATTGTTTATGAATAAAATAAGATATATTCAATCATTCAATTGAAACAGACTGTTTATTCAATAGAAATTATACACACTGAATCAATAACCTGGATTTGTGAAGCTCTTGGAGCCGAAAGCAGAATCAGGCCCGGTGGAATCCGACGGATTGTCAAGACTAAACGATTCCACCAAAATGCCCGAACAAGCCGAACCTGCAAAACGAGAGACTGTTGGTCGACCATCCGCCGAGGGCGTGGGCATTGAAGAAAAAGCTGAAGGAGCTCCCACGGCCGAGGTTGAGGTAAGTCTGAAGAACCATATTCAGTTTAGTTCTTAATGTATTGAGCGGGTTCATTCCAGTTTAACTCATGGTCTCTTCTACTATTAGTTGAACAGGCTAAACGATCCTGTCGGCCTTTCTCTCACATATTCAAAGTTAAGTTTGTACAGCCGTTTCAAAATATTGGTACCAGAGGTTGTATGACTCGTATTTTTTTGGTTAAGCTCAGATGACATATTTTGCAGCAGTATCACGTTTGATATTCCACCATTTCGATTTTAGGTTTTGACGAAATAAATTAAATTAGAGGTTGTATGACTCGTATTTTTTTGGTTAAGCTCAGATGACATATTTTGCAGCAGTATCATGTTTGATATTCCACCATTTCGATTTTACGTTTTGACGAAATAAATTAAATTAAATGTAGTATTATAAGTAAGAAAATATAAAAGTAATAATATAAGTAATATGGGATCAAATTCGATAGAAGGGGTTAGTTCATAACGTGGAAGGTGGAAGGCTGAGTAAATTTTACACAATCACAATATTAATGATAAAGTATAAATTATTTTTCATAGACTAAATCATAAATAAAATTTCAAATATAAATATTTTCAATTTTAATGAATGAATGTGTGTATAAATATTTTCAATTTTAATGAATGAATGTGTGTGTTTTTCTTTTAAAAAGTTTAAAGCTTCAAATCAAGAGTTAATTGGAGTAGGTATGTTTTAGTAGATTTTAATAGTAAAAAAATATTGTATATAAGTGGGTCTCTTGTCTATTAATGAAGAAGAGTTTGGTGTTTTATTTAATTATGACTTTTACACTTAAAATTTAGTTATTTCTTATTTTTAAAATTAGGAATAAAAATATTTTTTGAAATTATAAATTATTATGATTAAGATATTTATTTTAATTACAAGATTATTATAATTAGCTAATTAACCCACTTCACTAGGCCAATATTTTGGAAAAAGAAAAAACATATGACTCACTGACTTTAAGAAATATCATTCAATTGTGTACTATCTTTCAACTTTAATTAACATTCCATAAGGGTGCATTAAAATAGAACTAATATCCTTTGTCGTCTCGTCTCATCTACTATAACGTTTGACATCTAATACTTACAATTGTCGATTGTGAAGCCGTAGTATTTGGAGGTCTAAAATTTGCTTCCCTAAAATTTGTTGGAATTATAATTTAATTTGTAATTTTATATTTAAAGTTTCTTATGTGTTAAGAGTTATTTTTGTAAGGCTATATCGAAGTATCATTACCAAGTTTTAGAACATTGAAAGATGGTTGGAAGAAATTAATTGTAATATACTAGTCAAACAAGGTTGTCTCATGTTCCCCATTTTTTTGGCATTTACATTGATAAGATAGAATGTTGGTCGAAAGAAGCTAGTTGTATTGGGCCAACTCTTGTTGGTATAGCCATCATCCTTCCTTTTTATGCTAATGATATTGTTCCTTTGACCTTAATAATGATTTAAGAATCCTCAAAGACTTTTGTTCTAGTATAGGTATAACTATGGACATAGAAAAAATAAAGGTTATGTTAATCAAATGTCATCAGATCATTTATGACACTTTCATATATATGATAATAATAGTTTGGAGGAAGTGTGCTCATACAAATATCTTGAAATCTATATTAATCATAAAATCAATTGTAACTATAGTGTTAAAAAAGGATAAATGAGGGATGAAAATTTTAATATGGACTTGAAAAACAGTGTAAATTAGCAAAACTTTAGTGGTGGGATAAGAAAAAAATTCTATTTGATACTCTTGTCACTCCTTTTATCTTATACAAATATGAACTCTTGGGATGCAATATTTCTAGAGAATCTTGGATAAGTAAGGACAAAATCCAAAAGAATGTTATAAGTTAAAAACATGATATTAAAACCAATGTACCCTATCTTATCATCCTTACAAAAGTGAACCTATCCCCCATTTAGTAGGTGGCCATGGTTAGGTACTTAATGTATAAGAACAATATAAACAATAGGGATGA
Source organism: Pinus tabuliformis (assembly GCA_031772625.1). NCBI lineage: Eukaryota > Viridiplantae > Streptophyta > Pinopsida > Pinales > Pinaceae > Pinus > Pinus tabuliformis. The sequence continues at coordinate 595,627,058 of CM062807.1, read as the reverse complement.
CAAGAGCCTCCCCAAAATTGCTTCCAACTCTAAGCATAACCACCAATGGTTCAACATGAGAATGACATTAAGATGCCATGTATGGGTTAAGTTTTTGGGGATTATAGGAAGATGTCACCATGTAGGGATAATATTAAACTATTATTAGTAAATAAAAATAAGTTAAGATAATATAAGGACACAATTAACCCTAATCTACCAGATCAAAAGTATATTTCAATTTCTACTAGCACAAAGAATGAAACCGAGATTGCTAAAATACTAACCAAATCCCTTAAGCTACATAATGAAATTAAATGTTAGACATTTCCAAAACATTGAGATGCAAGAATATGTAATCTTTTTAACACTAAGAAGGTTGAGAATAAAAACTACTTTTCTTAAAATACCTTCAATACCCCCAAAATTAAAACTCAATTTCAAAATATTTGTTACAACCATGTCCTTTATAAATTATTGAAAAATAAAAAATATAATAAGTTTGAAAAAAAATTCTAATAATTTTGTTAAAACTAAGATTTAAAAAAATCGAATGTCAAATATATTAATTATGTTTTCTCAATAAATATTATCGTCACATTATATTAAAGTATAAAATATATTTCTTCATCTTTCCATTTCAATGTTGAATTTAAAATATGTATTTAAAATTATGTAATTGATATTTATCGTGGAAAGAGTCATTTCAAATATTAATTTACTTAATTAAAAACTTGATTTTTTGATATGAAGTTGATTTAGTTATCATTAATATTTCATGCTAGAATGTCTATTAACTACAAATATAGATATACTATAACATTTTAAATTTGTCTCTCTAACATCATAATTTTTTATGTTTATGTTAAGTTGGTTGATGTATGGTTTATTAGTAAATTAATTTTTTAAATAACATGTTTTATCGTTATTTTATGAGAAATTTTAAAAAATAGGAAATAATAATTTACATTATAGGGTTGGAATTAAATATACTTCTAAAAGAATAAATATTTTTTTTAATAATACCTTTTTTGGTTTAAATAATTTTATTTTATGAAATTATATCAAAATTTATTTTCCATGATTTTTGAGGCTAGAAATTATATTTACAAAGCTTAATTATTATTATTATTATTTTTGGTCTACAAAATGGTTTATTAGTCCAAATTTCATTATACAAAAAATTATGCTATAATATTTGTAAATTCTAATTGAAGTAGAAAAACCATAAGGTTTATTAGTCCAAATTTCATTATACAAAAAATTATGTTATAATATTGGTAAATTCTAATTGAAGTAGAAAAACCATAAGTTAAGTGAGACCGATGAGGAAGTACCAATAATGCCTAGAATGAGTGGATTAACTAAAACTTCATGGCTTGGATTGTGGTAAAGTTGTTCGAATCCAATTCTTCATATTCTTTCACCACAATAAAATAAGAATAATTGATATTTTATAAGTTTATTAAAATTATAAAACATTTTATAAAAGAAAATGGAATCTAAAAATAAAATATTTAAATGTTCATTTAATTTGAATTGTTTAACTCAAATAATTTATTATTAAAATTTTTATATAAATTATATTTTTTTTGTGTTAAAGATTGAAATTATAACGATTTAAGTTAATATATATAAAATTTATTAAAAGAATATAATTTAAATATTATAATTTTATATGTAAATTAGTTTATTAGAAGTTAGTTATATATAAGTATAATATTTATAAGTTGGTAAAATTGAGTTTTTTTGTGTAAGGGTTAGGCTTTTATTAGAAAAACAGTACAAGCTTCAAGCGATAGCTTAGTTGGTGGAGTTCATGTTGCTAAGTACCTTGCCTATCTGGAGCTCATGGGGTCAAATCTCGTTGACACCCTTGGGGTTAGGCCTTTCTAGTTTGGTCAGCGAATAGATCCCTTCACGTTGATCTACCAAGATTTTCCCATGGATGTAGTGGTCACTCAGTGCTCGTGAACCACCCTTAAAAAAAATTTAGAAAAACAGTACAGAGGAAGTGTATTTGTGCTATTGGTCTACTCGAGGGGAAAGTGAACTAGAAGAAAAAATTCAAAATCTTTGTATTACATTGTCTTCATTTGAGCATTGCATCAAATAGAGAAAAAAACCCATAAAGACTATGAAAACTATGAGACTAACTGTAGGCTCCCAAACCTCGCATTTCTGATGAAAATTAAGTAAATAGAATAACACTCTTGTCATTCCATAGAGCCATTCATGAATGCTATGGAAAGCAAGGCACTATTAATATAGGATTGGGACTGATCTAGCCAATTATGCATAAGACCACTTGATACTTATGCCTGAGAGAGGCACGCTGCTAGCAAAAATGCAAATGAGAGGAGAGCCGACTGTAGACCAACCAAGAAGCCCTTTGTCGATGACTTGAACCCTGGTTGGTACGGCTAGTGACAAGCCCTTGACCATGTTAGCACCACGCATAACAGACCCGAAAGGAACCCAAGCCATTGTCATGCCCAAGTGGAATGTCTAAGAGATCGAGCAGTAATGTGAACATATGCACCTTGGCACTTCAAAAATCCTTCACTTTAATAAGAAAATTGATGGAAATGTGATGTCCAATACACAAAAACTGAAAATGCCTTCTCTTTCACTCTTAAACACCAGTGAAATATGTGTTCACAAATCCCTTTGGTTTAATTGAAAAATCAAGCTAATCACAAAAGTGTGCAGTTGATTTTTATAAAATTACCATTAGCCTTGCTATATGCATAGGATATTGCATTGAGTTTTTGGTCAAACCCAAATTAGTTTGGGGTTGACCTAATAAAATTATAAAATTTCCATAGTTTAACTTTGTACATTAAAAGTTAGTATTTTTTGAATATATATATATATTGCAATTTGATTGGCTATCATATTGAACATGTTATTGCTCAATGTTTTTAAATGTAATGGCTGTCAAGTTATACGTATACGTATACGTATACGTATACGTATACGTATAACGTATACGTATACGTATACGTATATGTATACGTATATATATATATATATATATATATATATATATATATATAATTTAATTCGAAGTGTCCGACTGTTGCTTAAAAAATTACTATTTTATGTATTTAATGGTGTCAATTTAGTAATTATAAAATATTAAATTTTCGATATTATAATATAATATAGTATTTATAAAATAATTTGAAATTTATAATTAAGTTGATCTATCAATTAAAGTATTGGACTTAAATAATGATGTAATTGCAAAAATGCATGCATCACTTACCTTTTGAAGTTTTGGAGTATAGGGCCTCGTTGATGTATTGCAGCCATCTATTGTACTCTATCTTCATCTCATCATCTATTGTGTTCGCCTCAATCATGGAAGTTCAAGGAGAATGTGACAAGATCCCTCTCACTCTCGAGCAACTTGCAGAGTTATTTGGCTTTGTTGTAGTGTGTTAGTATTCGTTGTCCTTCTCGAAATGGATACAATGAAGGAAAGAAAGAAGAGAGCCCATTGGGATCTTGACAATGCACTCATCCTTAGTGGTCTAACCATCCAAGTTATGAACATGGTGAACACACATAACTTTACTAAAAGAGATCTTGAACAATCCATAGCCATTGAGTGGTGAGGTAATTAGGAATAACTTATTTATGATACATTGGAGCAGGGTAATGTTAATTGCAATAATAACCTACATGTTTCCAAGGATGGCTCATCCTAGTCATGAATATTCATGGGGAAAATTAACTCCTCTAGGACTTACTATGTTCATCTACATTTTCCTTGAGTTCTCCACCATACATCATTGCTTGGGTCACTCTGGCTTATCTTTCATTCCCTATTTCTTCTATTTTTTGCCACACATCAAGGAGGTTACTGAATATTCGTTCATAGTATCGAGTGTGCTAATATCAATGTTATTGGTATGGCTCCTCCTCCTCCTCAGCTATGCAATAATAGCCAATAGAATCATATTAGATATCATTTCTTAAAAAAATCCCACAATCATTTCTAGAGGCCAGGAGAAATTTTATAAGGGCCAACAAGTAATTTTTTGAGGTTGAGTTGGGTTGGACATCTTGATAAGAGGATCTTCTAGGTAGTGCATGTGAAGGACTACACAGCATTGGCACAGAGGTTGATGTAGGGGTTTCGAGCAGCCCAATTTGTGCCAGATTTGCAGCTAGATCAGTGTTGGGTGAGGAAATATTTGTCTCACTAATTTTTGTGTCCAATTTATCATGTAGAGGATTGTTAGTTTTGGGAATCTAGAGGTTGTAGTCATAATTTCATTGTTGCATAATAATAAAACCCTCAGTTGTTGGACTAGTTTTCCCACATTGGGTTCTTCTGGGGATAATTGTCCAAAAATAATATGTCAATTTTATTGTGTGTGCTATCATTTTCTCAATGTCCAGTTTATTTCCGCAACGTACTTTATGTGTGAAAATTTGTGGTGTGATTTATTCGTTATTTTTTGTAACAAAATAAACTACATAATTTAATTAGCCAGAAGAATAAATTTATAGTTGCTACAATTTAAGGAAATTTTCACATTGCTAAAACTAGTAATGCCACTCCTGTTGCTAATCTATTCTTTTGGGAAGTTGTAAGGTTACATGGAATTCCCAAAAGTATCGTCTTTGATCAAGACATCAGATTTTTGGGACATTTCTTAAGAAGATTGTGGAGGAAATTGGGAACATAATTGAACTTTAGTTCGGCATACTACCCACGAATGGGTGGTCAAATTGATGTGGTGAATAAAATTTTAGGCAATATTTTGTACAGTTTGGTTGGAGATCATCCCAAACAGTGGGATCAAGTCTTGGCTCAAGTTGAGTTTTCTTATAATGACACTCCACTTCTCTTTTACCAGGCACATAGATTCTATATACCTTTGAAGTTTCAGTGTAGCCACGTTGCTCCCCCATGCATGAAAAGGGTGATGTAGGGCCTCTTTTGGATGTTTCCACAATGGAAGGGGCACCTTTTGGAGATGTACACATGCACTTTGGGACTTTATTGGAGTTAGGATCACTTTTGTACCTTTGCATCAGTTCCTTGATGCATTATTGCCTACTTTGGAGGATGATGTCATGGTGGAGACCATTCTTCTCCAACACGTTTTAGTTATCTTTGGTATTATGTTATGTTTTAAAACTATTTCAAGGTCATCTTATGACCTTTGGCCTAGTTGAATGCTCAAGTAAAGTTGTTTAGGGGTTTTACTTGTAAAATCATGAAAAAGTGACTTGATTACCCTCCTATACGCGCAAGATAACCATGCACATTTCCGTATACATGCAATTTTTGTATATGGAAGTTGCACATATACTGTAGATTCACATATATAAAAGACATGCATATATGGAAGATATGTGCATATATGGAAGTTGCGTATATACGGGTGATGCACATATACAAAAGATGCACATATATGGAAGTTATATATACTAAAGTTTCACATACATGGAGGTTATGTGTATATATGGAAGTTGCACATATACTTGAATTATATGTGCATATAGAAAAGTTTCGCATATACAGAAGATATGCGCATATCTTCTGTATATGCACAATTTCCATATATGCAAAATTTCCATATATGGAAGTTGCACATGTACGGTAGATGCACATACATAAAAGACATACATATATGGAAGATATGCACATATAAGAAAGTTACGCATATACAGAAGATATGCGCATATCTTCCGTATATACACAATTTTTGTATATGGAAGTTGCGCATATACAGTAGATGCACATATATAAAAGATGTGCATATACGAAAGATATGCACATATAAGAAATTTACACATATACAGAATATATGCGCATATATGGAAGTTGCACATATACGGTAGATGCACATATACAAAAAATGGACATATACGAAAAATATGCGCATATATTGCGTATATGCACAATTTCCGTATATGTGCAATTTTTGTATATGGAATTTGCGTATATACGGTAGATGCACATACATAAAAGACGTGCATATACAGAAGATATGCACATATAAGAAAGTTATGTATATACGGAAGATATGCACGTATCTTTCGTATATGCGCAATTTCCATATATGCGCAAATTCTATATATGGAATTTGTGCATATACGAAATTTATGTGTAGACGGAAGATATGCACATATCTTCCGTATATGCACAATTTTCGTATATGTGCAATTTCTGTGTATGGAATTTGCACATATACGATGAAGATACATAAACGACGTGCATACACGGAAGATATACACATATAGGAAAGTTAGGGATATACAGAAGATATGCGCATATTTTCTGTATATGCACAATTTTCGTATATGCGCAATTTCTTTATATGGAAATTGCACATATACGGAAATTGTGCATATACAGAAGATATGTGCATATCTTCCGTGCATACATAACTTTCTTATATGTGCACATTTCCGTATACGTGCAATTTCTGAATATTGAAGTTGCACATTTACTATAGATTCACATATATAAAAGACATGCATATAAGGAAGATATACACATATAAGAAAGTTACGCATATACGGAAGATATGTGCATATACAGAAGTTGCGCATATATGGTTGATGCACATATATGGAAGTTATATATACTAAAGTTTCACATACATGGATGTTATGTGTATATACAGAAGTTGCACATATACCTAGAAGATATGTGCATATAGAAAAGATTCGCATATACAAAAGATATGCGCATATCTTCCGTATATGCACAATTTCCATATATGCAAAATTTCCATATATAGAAGTTGCACATCTATGATAGATGCACATACATAAAAGACATACCTATATGGAAGATATTCACATATAAGAAAGTTACGCATATATGAAAGATATGCGAATATCTTCTGTATATGCACAATTTTTGTATATGGAAGTTGCACATATACGGTAGATGCACATATATAAAAGATGTGCATATACGGAGGATATGCACATATAAGAAATTTATGCATATACAGAATATATATGCATAAACAGAAGTTTTGCATATACGGTAGATGCACATATGCAAAAGATGGACATATACAAAAAATATGCGCATATATTGCGTATATGCACAATTTCCATATATGCGCAATATATGTATATGGAATTTGTGTATATACGGTACATGCATATACATAAAAGACGTGCATATATGGAAGATATGCACATATAAAAAAGTTATGTATATATGGAAGATATGCACATATCTTTCGTATATGCACAATTTCTGTATATGCACAATTTTTGTATATGGAATCTGCGCATATACAATGCAGATACATATGTATACGATGCAGATACGATGTAGATACATGAATGACGTGCATATACAGAAGATATGTGCATATATGAAAGATAATGTGCATATACAGTAGATGCACATATATAAAAGACGTGCATATACGAAAGATATGCACATATAAGAAATTTACGCATATACGGAAGATATGCCCATATACAAAAGTTGCGCATATAAGGTAGATGCACATATACAAAAGATGCAAATATACGGAATATATGCGTATATATTGCATATATGCACAATTTCCGTATATGCGCAATTTCTGTATATGGAATTTGCGCATATACGAAATTTATGTATATACGGAAGATATGTGCATATCTTCCATATATGCATAATTTCCACATATGAAATTGAGCTAAGGTCATTTCAATCTTTCATCCTCTCTTTAGGTGTAACCACAAGTTCAACCAGTGAAGGTGTCCCATGGGTCTAGGGAAGCCTCATTGGAATTGAACCTTTCCTAGTGTTGAAAAACTCATATCTTTACACCATTGGAGTCTTGTAAAATTTTCCCCTTATATAACACATTTTGAGAAGGATTTGTTATCATTAGGGCAACCAAGATAGTTTCAACATTCTCCTAACTTACAAGGCATTAAGGATGCACATGGTACAAACATGCTATCAAAAAAGGATAAATGCAAAGCTTAGTTAGTAGCAAAGGGTTACTCCCAGTTACAGTATTTGTTGATAGTTTTTCTCTTGTTCCTAAGTTTACTTCTATTATAATTATTACATATATTGTACTAATTTGATCTTGAAGTAGAACAAATGGATGTGAACATAACATTCCTTTTTGGGGATCTAGAAGAAGAAAACTACATGAAGAAACTAGAAGAATTTGTTGTATTTATGTTTTTTTGAAACATGTACAAGTCCTTGCTTGCACTACATTTCTCAATGTACATATTGTTCGAGACCTTTTCTTCATATTTGGAAGAAATTTTGCATGGGGAAATACCATGTGTTTGTTTACATAATCAAACTCTCATATGAATAGGAAATTCATGCTTTAAAAGGATTTCATGAAAGAGAAAGTGGCAAGTGGCAATATGGACCCATTTTATTTATTCAAAAGACAAAAGGAAGTGCTCCACTTGAGGAGGATTAGGGCCTTGAAAAAATAAATATTATTTTATGAATTAGGGTTTGATTTGGAAGATATAAATAGAGGAGAGGGTACTTTTTCCAAAGTCATAGCTGGAATATTGGGAGTTCCCTCCAAGCTTAGTTGAATATATTTGGGAGGATTAGAAGAGGGGTTATGTAATATTTTTCCATCACTCTATTCTTTCCATGAATGATTATGGTTTTTGCAATTTCCATGACTTTGGGTGAGACTTGTTTGGTCCTCTTGACCATCTTACAAAATCAAATTCAAAAAATGATGTATTTTTGGTTGTTTGTCCAATAAGAAGGTTGTACTAATTTCTCTACTTCATTTAAGAGTTCATGTTTTGGTTATTCCTTTGTTGTTCATGGTTGTTTGTTATCACTTGGTGGTAATTTCATGTTTATGATGGTGCATCTTCTTTAAGGGTTCCTAGTTATTCTTTTTTTTCATGTTGCCAAGCTCCCATCTTCCAACTCTTAAGAAGAAATAACGACATCACTAGTACCTCAGTAGCCCCAATCAAATCTCTCCTTTTACTCTGTCGTTATTCGAAAATTTGTTTTGTACTAATTAAGCCACATTAGTGAATGGCTCAATTGTGTCTTCTTTGTCATATTCAAAGCCTTGCATTTTGATTTTAACTCCATCATCCAAATAGATAGGCATTGGTCTTTGTAAATTCCACCATTCTTTTTATTTTAAATAAATACCATAAAACTAAATTTTGGTAGGGTTTCCTCCCTTGTGCTGGAAAAGAATTGGCCTAAAGTGAGGAAGCATTGTTGTTTTGATGGGCAACATTTCCAAGTTCTCATAGGGTTGCACTTGGTTAAGGGAATTTGTAATATTTGATGTATAGGTTTGGTAGGTAATAAATTGGCATTGTTGTTGAGGATGGTGTCCAATTCCAAATATTTAGTAGATTAGTTACAATGGTTTGACGAGGGCATTTCTTTGAAGATTTGGTGGCTCTAGGAGGAAGAAAAGCATTGTACCAAAATATTTTGAAGTGACATGTTGTATGTAGAGGCGAAGACATCCAACAGGATTGAAGGCATTTTAAAACTCACCAAGTGACTCCATTGATGTCTAAAGGAAGTATGTTTGTAATATGTTTTTTAAATTTCATATCAAATTTTTAGTTTGAAGATAGATGGCTTTTGTGGTATGATTTCATCTCACTTTTAATCTTTTTAGTATAATATATTTTATTGAATTAAGGCTTTTGTGATCCATATCAAATTTTTGATTCGGCGAAAATCACATAGAGAAACATTTGTCGACGCGTTTCGAACCAACCAGTGTGGTTCATCGTCAGGACAAGTTAAATGAGCAGATTTCATTTTGCACATTAAATAGACAGGGCAGAATATCCCAGGACCCAATTTTCCAGACAAGATAACGGCTAAAATGACAACAACTAGATAGAGGTGATGCTTAATTTGAGCAAAAACTGGAATAGTGGTGGAATCTCTGCACCTTTTAAGAAAAGCGATATCTGCCTTCAACTTAGAAACCTGCAAGCGTGCCCGTTCAAAACGATTAACTTTAGTTGCCATGGCTCCTCCGTGCAGGGATTTAATTATTGAATTAAGGCTTCTGTGATCCATATCAAATTTTTGAGAATTCTTCGGCGAAAATCACATAGAAAAACATTTGTCGACGAGTTTCGAACCAACCAGTGTGGTTCATCATCAGGACAAGTTAAATGAGCAGATCTCGTTTTGCACATTAAATAGACAAGGCAGAATATCCCATGACCCAATTTTCCAGACAAGATAACGGCTAAAATGACAACAACTAGATAGAGGCGATGCTTAATTTGAGCAAAAACTGGAATACTGGTGGAATCTATGCACCTTTTAAGAAAAGCGAGATTTGCCTTCAACTTAGAAACCTGCAAGCGTGCCCGTTCAAAACGATGAACTTTAGTTGCCATGGCTCCTCCGTCCAGGGATTTAATTATTGAATTAAGGCTTCTGTGATCCATATCAAATTTTTGAGAATTCTTCAGCAAAAATCACATAGAGAAACATTTGTCGACGCGTTTCAAACCAACCAGTGTGGTTCATCGTCAGGACAAGTTAAATGGGCAGATCTCGTTTTGCACATTAAATAGACAGGGCAGAATATCCCATGACCCAATTTTCCAGACAAGATAACGGCTAAAATGACCAAAAACTGGAATAGTGGTGGAATCTCTGCACCTTTTAAGAAAAGCGAGATCTGCCTTCAACTTAGAAACCTGCAAGCGTACCCGTTCAAAATGATGAACTTTAGTTTCCATGGCTCCTCCGTGCAGGGATTTAATTATTGAATTAAGGCTTCTGTGATCCATATATTTTCCTTATGCATTCCCCCACTCAAACAGGGGAATCCCAATTCAACTCTTTGCTTCTGTAACTCCTATTCACTACAATATTCCCTACTATTATTTCTTGCCATATTATGTCCCTTTTCTCTATATGGAAAGGTTGAGGTCAAAAAAGCATCAGATCACTCACTTGCCATGAGTGGGATAGAAGAAGAAATACTTTTGAAGCTGCAAGGAACCTATGCCCGTGCACACAACTTTTCATACAATTATCATTATGATGAAGGTACACTTCCATCAAGTCTTTATTGCATGCTAGATTTGGACATCTGAACTATGAAAACCTTCGTTTGTTGAAGAAAAATGGTGTTACTAGTTTTCCAACTATTCCTAGGAAACTTAAGCAATGTGATGCTTATACCTTAGGAAATCACAACAAATAATAATTTCATGATTCTCATTCTAGAGCACATAGAAAGTTTGAACTCATTCATTTTGATTTATGTGGCCCTATGCATGTTCCTTCTACAAATGGAAATAAATATATGATGACATTTATTGATGACTACACCAGAATGTGTTGGGATTATTAATGCTTGTTCCTCTCTCTTGTATTGGTTAGGTTCCCTCATAGTCTATCAAGGCTAAATCCTAGTTTGGAAAACTTAGTTGATTGATGCCCTAGTTTGAGACCTCATCCTTATAAAATCCTAATATATGATAACCATTTTTATTGTTTTTGGAGTTGTGCTTGCTAGACTTAACTCTACTTCCTTAAGTAACCTCAAGCCCTAGCCCTAACCCTAGGGTTGATGTTCATGGTTACTTGGTTGATGGTTAGTGAGGCGCTATGTGCTTTCAAGATTGGCACATCATGCAAGCCTCACACTTGTATATTGATGGTCAGAGGCCACACATTTATTTTGAGTTCAGTTTAGGAGGCTTTTGGGGAACTTTCACCCATTGATATAGTTTATTGAAGTATTTGGGAATTCCACTTAGAACCATTCCTTTCCACTTGCACAATGACTTGGAGTTGAAGCATACACTTTGGAGCCCACTTGCCCACATTTGAGGGAGCTTAGGGGCTGGTGGATGATAGGTTTGAAGATTGCTTGAAGATTGAACGTGCTTGAGAGGGCCTTTGGAAGCTCGAGGCTAAGCCAAAAGCCACTTGTACCTCTCTATTTTTGGAGAAGGATCACATTTTGAGGGTTTGGAAGAAAAATGGTCATCTTATCCCTTCAAAAGTAAGCCCAGATGAAGCCATTATTGAAAACAAATATGCAACCTAGAAAGAAGAAGTTGGACTCCTAACTTGGGGCAACCACAAATCCCTACCTCAATAGTCGCATGTACCAACGCATCGATTAATGTCACGTCATCGCCCCAGTTTCATTCAGTATCAAGTGACATCCTATTGGTAGAAGTAAAGGTCTGTTGTACAACTAACACCACCCACATTCTATAATATTGCCCATATGTGTACCAAAGTAGAGAGCATTACCAAAAAATACCTTATGTAGTAGTGTCTAAAAAAACCTTGATAAAATATGTAGGCCGATAAACCTTGATGTCAATTATTAATTATAGATCTTAATCAATGTAGGCTGTCACCTACTCAATCCACTAGGACACCTCTTCAAATACAATAGATTGACCAATGGATTCATATTCCTCCACCATTGCATCAACCCATACATGTTGTTCTATTGATTCCTCAAAAGAGGATGGCTTAGTCTCTATAAGCTCAATCATTAGAGCCATATAGCCAGTGTAACTCTCAGGTGACCTCCTTTACCTGCACAAATTTGAAAGATGGGTGTGAAGACCACCTTTCTCGATGGCATTGTTGAGGAATAAAGTTACATAAAGCAAGCACAGGGATTTGAGATATATGACTGGGAGATATGTGTAGACTCAAAAGAGCCTTGTATGTATATACAGAAGATATGCACATATCTTCCGTATATGCACAATTTTCGTATATGTACAATTTATGTATATGGAATTTTCACATATACGATGCAGATACATAAACGACGTGCATATACGAAAGATATGCATATATAAGAAAGTTAGGGATATACCGAAGATATGCGCATATCTTTCGTATATGCACAATTTCCGTATATGTGCAATTTTTGTATATGGAAAATGCGCATATACAGAAATTGTGCATATACAGAAGATATGTGTATATCTTCCGTATATACATAACTTTCTTATACGTTCACATTTCCGTATATGGAAGTTTCACATATACTGTAGATTCACATATATAAAAGACATGCATATACGGAAGATATACACATATAAGAAAGTTACGCATGTATGGAAGATATATGCATATACAGAAGTTGCGCATATACAAAAGATGCACATATACAAAAGTTATATATACTAAATTTTCACATACATGGAGGTTATGTGTATATACGGAAGTAGCATATATACCTGGAAGATATATGCATATAGAAAAAATTCGCATATACAAAAGATATGCGCATATCTTCCGTATATGCACAATTTCCGTATATGAAAAATTTCCATATATGGAAGTTGCACATGTACGATAGATGCACATACATAAAAGATGTACATATATGGAAGATATGCATATATAAGAAATTTACGCATATACGGAAGATATGCACATATCTTCCATATATGCACAATTTCTGTATATGCAAAATTTCCGTATATGGAATCTGCGCATATATGGTAGATGCACATATATAAAAGACGTGCATACACAGAAGATATGCACATATAAGAAATTTACGCATATACGGAAGATATGCGAATATACAGAAGTTGCGCATATACAGTAGATGCATATATACAAAAGATGCACATATACGAAAGATATGCGCATATCTTCTGTATATGCACAAAAATGCAGCCTCTATATAGGCGCAACCTCTGTATATACACATCTTCTATATATACGCAACTTTCGTATATGCACATATCTTCTATATATGAATAAACTTTTGTATTTGCACATATATGAAAGTTGTGCATGTACAAAGGAGATGCACATATATGGAAGTTGCACATATATGAAAGATATGTGATACAGAAGATGTGCACATCTTTAGTATATGCGTAACTTTTGTATATGTGTATATCTTCCATATATGCACTTATTTATTATATGTTCATTTCTTCCGTATATGTTCATATTTGGAAGTTTCACATTTATAATAGATGTGCATATACAATAGATGTGCATATACGGAAGAGATGTGCATATACGAAAGTTGCGCATATACGGAAGAGATGTGCATATACGGAAGTAATCTCTACTTCCTTTGTGTCTTGTAGGCGAACCTGGGCTAGCATATGAAAGTCTTCTTACACACTTGTGTTTTCCACCTCCCTTTAGTCACACATAATGTAGTAGGAGAAAGAGTAAGCGGCCCATTATCCGCACATCATTTCTTTTTCATGCAAAGAACAACTGAAATATAGTGTAATTAGGAAGATACTGTAACAAATCACCGAATATCCACATCTTATCACACTTTTCATGCTCACATGATCACTTGCACACAATTACACATCACACACTAAGCTTCTATAAGCTTTGTATTAGAAATTAGATTATCTTTATCTTTATTTTTATTTGCAACTTCTCACATATCTTAATCAGGGGGAAACATAAGTGGCCAAATTCAACACATATTTTTCAATCTATTTTTCTAGTTTTTACAAATAACATAACTTAATTAGTAAAAGAGTAAGTGGCCTATCATCCACAAATCTTGTCACTAACCAAAAAAATTATTCATTTAATTAGTTTTGGGACTAAGGCCAAGTGTCACTACAGAAAACAAGTATACGAAAGAAATTGCGCATATACGAGAATTCTACATATATGGAGGTTGCATATATACAGTGACTAAAGTTACGCATAAATTATCTATATATGCATCTTCCATATATGCACAATTTCTGTATATGTGCATCTACCGTACATGTTCAACTTCCATATGTGTGCATATACAGAAGTTACACATATAAATAGTCGTGCACAACTTCAACCTATGTACATACATAGCCTTCATATATGCACAACTTCCATATATACATATATGAATGTTGTGCATATACAAAAGATATGTGATGCAAAAGATATGCATATTTTTGATACATGTGTAACTTTTGTATATGCACATATTTTTCGTATATGCGTTTATTTTGTATATGTGGATTTCTTCTGTATATGTGCATATTGGAAGTTGCGCATATACAATATATGTGCATATACAGTAGATATGCATATACAGAACATATGCGTATATACAAAAGTTACGCATCTATAGAAGGTATGCGCATATACGAAAGCTGTGAATATATGGAGACTATCATATATGCATGTTACGAAAGTTGTGCACTTCTGTATATGCATAACTTATGTGTATATGCATATATATAGAAGTTGCACATATACAAAAGATATGCACATATACATAATATATTCACATATACAGAATTTGCGCATATATGGAAGATATGCATATCTTCCGTATATGACCAACTTCCGTATATGTGCATATTTTCCGTATATGCATATATATTGTTTATATGCACAATTTCCATCTTTTGGACTTGCAAAAGGTGTAAAATGAGTTTATAAAAATAGGATTTGTAAATTCTAGAAGACTTGAAGTCTTGGATGTGAAAACCTAGGGCTTGTAGATAAAACCTTAGATCTGATGTTTCTGTTGAAAGAAGAAACCCTAGTTCATGCAAGGAAGGAATGGCATCATGTTGATGATGAGGACAAGGAGGAGAACCATATATGCACATATATAGAAGTTGTGCATATACAGAAGATGTGCACATATACAGAAGTTGTACATATACAAAAGATGTGCACATATACGGAAGTTGTGTATATATGGAGGTTATAGTATATTCGTATTACAAAAGTTGTAGACTGGTTTTATGTATACACAACTTTTGTATATGCTTGCAGACTATTTTTGTTATGCAGAACTTCTGTATTTGTTATTTGTTGTTTTCTTTAATATCTCTTAGTAATTATATTTCTCTCCCATAATTTTAACATGGTATCATAGAAAATGGTTTTATTTGTCCTGGTGGAACACATGACGTATCCATGCATATTTCTGAGCTTATATATGTTGATATAGGGTGTATATCTAAGGAATATGTTAGGTGTGTAGTTGGACCTATTTTCAGGTGATAGATTTCCTAAGAATTGGGTATCAACTAGGCCTTTATGTTACACAAAGTGTTCCCATTGATGACAACAATATGTCATTGTTTTCAAAGGGAATGTATGAGACAATAGCAACATGTCTCTTTATGAAGTGATATGATAGTTGGATCTTTCAGAAAGTATCATTACATGAAGATTTAGGTTCTTGAAGTTGTTTTAGTTTTTGACGAAGTTATGTTGTACAAAATAGTCTACAAATAGAATGGTTGCATAGATCTCCTAAATAGATTTCCAATGGTATTTCCTTCTTAGAAAAACCCCTCCCAGATGAGAGGTTATGGCTAGTTAAAAGTCATCATTAGTTGTATTGAATTAAAAGAACCAAAGTGTTAGGTCCCTATAATGCTAGTGTATTCCCCTTATTGTTATTAGCGTATCCCCCTATTGTTATTTGTGTGCCCATGTATCCCCCATGTTGTTACTATTGTGCCCCATAGAAGCCCACTATTGTTATCGTTGTGCCCTTACATTATTATTGTTATGTAGGCTCTAATTATATTATGAAATGACTCCATTTGCACATATATGGAAGATATGCACACATCGGAAGTTGTGCATATATAGAGACTAATCTATCATATATGCACAACTTCCACATATGAATATATAAGGAAGATATGTGAATCTACACAAAATGTTCTTATAGAAATGATATGTGCATCTACATAATACATGTGCATATACAAAATATGTGCACATACGAAAGTTGCACAACTTCTATATATGTGCATCTCATGTATTGCATATCTTTCGTTTATGCACAACTCATGCACAACTTTCATTTATGTTATTTAAAGAGGAGCCCATTAAGTCACTCACTTAAGTCATTCACCTCACTTCTCTCAAACTCTTCGTGGAGCTCCTTTGGATAGAGCCGCTCAACGACCTTCATATCCCCTCCAATTAGAAAATTTCTCCCTAGTTGAGCAAAGATGGGACATGATATGGGAGAGCAAACAAGTGGAATTCTCCCTAGTTGAGAGTGAGTGTTAAAATTATACAACTATAATAAAATTCTACTTTGGACAGTTTATTTAATGGAGATGATGATTTAATTGAATTCCTATTTTATAGAGGACAACAATTGACCTAAAGATCACTCAAATTAGATAAGGGAAAGTGTACTTATGAAGGAAAGCCCACATATGCACATTTAGACAAGGTCGGCCCTAAAGAAAATTGGATACCCATGGAAGCCTATGAATACAAGTGGCCTCAAGATCATTTGGATATCACCAAGCATCTTATTATTATTTTCTTATTGATTGGTTTGCACAGGTCTGAAGCAAGGGAAATGAAAGAAGTATGCAAACGTCCAAAATTATAGGCTCCAAGGTTTGCATATGATTTAGGGTTTTTGAGCTATAGGCGCAAACTTTTCACTGAGAAATTTTGACCCCAAACGTTGTCACACAAGCATCAAGGGAGCGACTGGGCTCCTATAGTTACTTGAACAACTCCTCATGCATGCGACCGGGGAGTTTGACTGAAATTAACCATTGAATGAAGTTGACCACAGATGGGAAAAGTTGTCTCTGATATATTCTGACACTGGAAACTTGTTTTTGAAGTTTACTGGGTTGTATTTCTAGATGATATTGTATTGGGATCATTGTAATCTATGCTAAAATTTTTATGAAAATCTAATAGAAGAATAAATTCAAAAGGTTCCCCCCTAGTGGGGCTTTTACTTGGTCTTTGACCAAATCTAGTGTTTCTTGTTGATGTACGCATATACGAAAGTTGCGTACATATGGAAGATATACACATAATATACGGAATACATGTGATATAGAAAATGTGCATATATAGAAGGTGCGTGACTTTCGTATATGCACATATTTCATATATGTGCATATCTTCCATATATGCGCATCTTTTGCATATGCACATACCTTTAATGTATGCGTATATATGGAATTTTGACATATACAGAAGATGCACATATACAGAAGATATACATATATACGGAAGTTACACATATACAGAAGATGTGTGCATATATGAAATATGTGCATATATGGAGGTTGTCGTATATGCATATTAAGGAAGTTGTATAATGCTTTTGTACATGTGCATATATAGAAGTAGTGCATATATAAAAGATATGTGCATATATGAAAGTTGCACATATACATAAGATATATGCATATATGGAAGTTGTGGGTATACGAAAGATGTGCATATATGGAAGATATGCGCATATACGGAAGTTGTGTATAACTTTAGCCTCTCTATAGGCATAGCTTCCATATATGCACATATATTTAATTTCTATATATGTGCATATATTTAGTATATGCACAAAGATATCTTTAGTATATGCGCATATACGAAAGTTGCACATATATGGAAATTGCGCATATACAGTGGCTAAAGTTGCGCATAAATTATGTATATGTGCATCTTCCATATATGCACAACTTCTATATATGTGCATCTATTGTATATGCACAACTTCTATATATGTGCATATATAGAAGTTTTGCATATACAAAAGTTGTACACAACTTCAACCTCTATATATAGGCAACCTCCATATATGCGCAACTTCAACCTCTGTATATACACAACCTCCGTATATGCACAAATTTTAACATTCTATAGATGACTCTTGGACTTCCACTTTTCATTACATTTATGATATATTGAAATTACATAATCCATGAATGATGTGGAAAATGATGACTCATATACATCTTGACATGACACCTTGACGAGACATGACATGACATTGATGACATAGACCACATGATGATATGACAATGTCAAGTCATTCTTTCTGTTGTTGTCTTCATGTCTTCTTGAAAGATAGTACATGTTCTTCTTCTTCCTCCATAAGGCTTGAAGGTAGGGACTCTTCAATGTGATCTTCATCTCTAGCTGTTGTCACAATTTAGTGTCCCTTTGTCTTTTTTGATTGATCAACTTGTTTTTACAGCTACAAAGGTGTCTTCTAGCATGGTCTCCTTCTTTATCTCCTCCATCATCATCTTGTCACAAAATTATATAATACCTACAACTGAAATCCACTCATAACAAGATGACATCAGTCCGATAAGGCCATATTCTAACATGCTTCATGACAACCATTAACTGAGCTGAAACCAAGTGATAGGCTGAGACACTAGATCAAGGATTATGCAGTGGTGCAGATCAGGAGGTTCGGGTCTAGGACTGAGCCTTGATACTGTGTAATGCACAGTTTAGGCTGGCCAGGGGAAGATGATTATGCAGTTGAGGAGGTCAGGCAGTAAGGATGGAGGCTTGAGGCTTCAGGTTTACTACTGCGCAGTTCTTGACAAATAGTGGCTAAGGGCTTACGTAGTTGCACAGTTCAAGTGGTCAAGGTTGAGGCTTTTTTCTTGAGACTCTACAATGCACAGGGGAAGGTGACTGAAAGGCAGGGATCGTGTAGTTCCGAAGCTCAAGGGTTAGGGTTGAGCACTGAGACAACGCAATGCGTAGTTTTGGAAGGAAAGATCTAAGAATTAAGGTGTGAGCTTGAGGACTTATACTGTGCAGTTCAAGAAGGCTGAGTGAGATCAGGTTGCTCAAGAATGTACTTTTCCGGATTTAGCTAAGTGTGGGATCAGTAAATCCAAAGTGAAAAAAGACAAAACTTGAGCATGATCACACACTTATAACAGTTGATGACACAACATTGATCACCCAGAACACATGAACAACATACTTCCATTAGTGCAATGACATAACATAGAAAGGCCTATCCAAACTTTCCCTTTGTGGCTCTTAACATAGAAGGAATGCCTTCCATGTGAGACATGTAGATGAAACATCCTACATATTAAACATGTGGAATTGAAGTTGACATCATGACATTGATTAAGAGTCTTATTTTATACATGTTTGTTCAGGGAACAAAACAAGATTGCTTGGTCCTAGGTCATGGTCATCAAGTTGTAATCCAATTCCAAATTGGAGTGATTAACTCACTCTACATATAAGAATGAAGTGAAATGGTTGCAAGCATTATCTCTTTCAAAGTTCACCTCACCAATATCAAGTAATACACATATGAATGAAAAATGCTTCCATTCACATTACAAATAATATCCAACGAAAAAGATTACCATGCACATTACAAATGCACTACCATGATGAATGCATACATGTTGGTCTAGTAATAAAGAAAGGTCATGCATTGAAGAATGATATGACACCCTTGGTCAAGTACATAGTTAGTTTTCCTACACTTAATTTCAAGAAAGGTGTTATGACTAATAAAATAGGTTGAGCACAACTTGATGGTCGAAAAAATATAGCTCCTAATAAATCAAAACAATTAAATAACATTCAAATTAAAATCCTTTAAATTAAACATTTATAATTGCAATTTAATACTTGTATAACAATTTCCACTTAGTTTGTGGAAAATGGCTTTAACCCAAGAAATCAATTTTAACTTTGTGTTATAATATTTTTCAATTTTTAAAATGTAATTTATTTTATATTTTATTGATAGTGTAAAGGTCACACGTGAGATCCAAAACATCTATGCATATTTATACTAATGATTCCAAAATCATTCAAATTGGTATTCAATTGTCAATTGATAACTATAATATAAATTCAATGTACATACACAAATGCACTTACAAAGTTTTCTAACTATAATATAAATTCAATGTACATACACAAATGTAATTATGAAGTTTTCACAAATTTTTAAGCTAGTTTTCTTAAACAATGACTATAATTTGACGTTACATTCAAACCTTGTATTCCATAAATAAAAAATAAACAAAAATTCTAAAATCATATTATAACTAAATAAATTTGTGAAATATATGTGTGTGCGCATGGTTTTCTTTAACAATGACTATAATTTGAAGTTACATTCAAACCTTATATTCCATAAATAAAAAATAAACAAAAATTCTAAAATCATATTATAACTAAATAAATTTGTGAAATATATGTATGTGTGTGCTCTTTTATGATTAGTGGCCATCGAATCTCAAAAAAAATAGAGAGTGGAAGGCATAGGAAATTGGAGTGGAGGTGAAGTTTGATGTATATTGTATTATTAATAAAAATAATTGTTGATCATTTCCCATGGTTTTCCACGTAAACTCTTTGTGTTGTCTTAATAAATTATTATTGATTTAAGATTTATTGTAATTTATTTATTGGTTGGTGTTCAAAATAAAGAATATTGAGAACATTTTTAAACATGGTTACAATGTCTAATCAAACAAATTAGAGATTTTCACAATTTTTTAAATATATTTATTTTTGGTTTTTTAGGTGATTAAATAGTTTGTCTTTATCTATTTAAAGTTGATATAAAATTGTATTTTTTTTTTGTTGTTGGGTAATTCTTAATAGAGACATTGGTAATGCTTAATAGACACATTGGTAATGTTTAATAGAGACATTGAATTGCTTTATTTATAACTTATTCAAAAATATTTTTTAGTTATATATATATATATATATATATATATATATATATATATATATATATATATATTTATATATATATATATATATTTTAAATATTACATATCAAATTTATATTAAACATAAAAAAATTACGCATTTATTTGGTATTTAACTAGATATTGAAGTATGAGGATGAGAAGGAAAAGACACAAAAATATTTCCACATACTTTCAAGGACATGATAGAGTTTGATGAGTCACAAAATTCTGAGGAGGCTATTACATAAATGAAGTACTACTACAAGCAATCTAAGCTAGGAATGATTGGAAAGAAAAAGGAAGCCTCAAATTCAAAGGAAGGAAGCGCAATCTAAGATAGGAATGATTAGAAAGAAAAAGGAATCCTCAAATTCAAAGGAAAGAAGCATGCAATTGCACAGAAACTACTTGGAAAAAAGGAAGGGAATTCAATCACCATTAGCAACGGTGAGTTTTAGAAAAGGTTTACTAATGTAGAGAGAGACCTATTCACTCAAACTGTGAGAGAGGAGGCTAAGGGCTATGGAGGGGAACCACATAAATGTTGAACTTATGATAAAAACCATAGGAAGTGGGACTACCCATGAAAGAATGATGGCCTGAGGTTATAAACTGCATATTGAATTTCTTATATAAATTAATATTATTTTATATAACTAATTAATTTATATCATATCACACTTAAATATGAAGTGAAAACATTGCTTATATATATATTTCTATTAAAAAATAAATAAATTATTTTATATACATATATAATTTGAAACCTATGAATTATTAGTTTTATTTTAATATTTATTAGAAAGGTTGAGTGATGTTGCTAGGTGTTTATTGGGGAGTAGTCTACCTAGGTGGTAGAATGGCATGTTTTCCGACACCGGCCGGAAAATGCTCTCTGCCACCCTCCCGGAGCTCCGCCACCCTCCTTCTCTGCTTCTCCGCCACCCTCCCAGGCACGCCACCCTCCCCAGGCAATTCTGACATTCCTGCCACGGCCTGACAAAAAATCGGATTCGGATCGCAGGGAATGGGGCCTGACATCCCCTGACAGGCTACTCCGATCGGGGACGAGCTATTGCAGCCGCGGTGTATTGTTCCGGGGAGCTCCTTGTTTCGACTGAGTTCAGACAGTCTCAGAATCCTCTGGTTCTTTGTGTTGAAATGGAAGGAAAAGAAGAAGACGTTAAGCTCGGGGCGAACAAGTATTCCGAGAGGCAGCCGCTGGGGACTGCGGCACAGACGAGGGAAAAGGATTACAAGGAGCCGGATCCCGCGCCACTGTTCGAACCCGGGGAGTTGGCGTCATGGTCCTTCTGGAGGGCGGGTATTGCAGAGTTCATGGGCCAAAAATAAAACTCCAAAATCAGGGATCTGCGATTCCAAAATAATTATTTTCAACTTCTTGATCTCTGTGAAAAATACCAGTAATAAAGAATGACGGAAGAGAAAGGAAAATGAGTTCGGTGGAATGAGGACCAGGGTCCCATAGGGGACGATATCCAGCTATCTGATTGAGGAATTCTACGATGGGCTGTTGAAGATTTAACCCTGTTTCTCAGCTGCTGTAAGACAAATTCTCCTCCTTCACCGTTAATTATTGGGCCAGTCTGCTTATGAATTAAATATAAATAAGCATGCTTAGTGATTTCTGCAAGGGATTTTCAGAAGTCAACCCAAATGGAAAAGAGGAGTTATTACTGATGTTTTATGGAGGCCCATCTTGCCTCCATAAACCTGGGGATTAGGTTTTTTAATATTTTGTCAATACCCATCTTTGTTTTCTGTGATAGGTTTATGATAAATTGCCCATTTCTCTATTACCTTATCTCAGGGAAATTGGTTTCATTGCATGAAAGTTGAGCTCTATATGATTTGTTTTTGAGAAGCATACAGATCTGAATGTGATGCAAATTGTATTTTTCTTACTGGGCCTGCGATGAACCATCCCAATTCTTGTGCAAGTTAGTAAGAAAATTTATATATTTTCTGACCTGTGTGTCATTCCATGTAAACATTGCTGAAGCCCAAGGGAACTGCTGTTTTTTAGGTGTTTCTGTCCACACCCATCTTGCTTTTTCCTGCAACTGGAGTTCAAGGGGAATCCTATTGATTCATATTGAGTCGATATAGTTTAACCACGACTGAGCAAAATATGCATTCCAAATGTTGTCAACCTAAGAAATTGACACTGTGCCTGCTTTTTCTGATCTCGGCATTGGCTCTGCTCAGTTCTCTGGCTTTTCTTCAAATTTCAAGTCAGCCTCTTGGCAAAGATCAGTATTCACCATTCTCAGATCCTAAGGTAAAAGTTATCTTAGAGGATGAGAAGCTGTTGTATGAAATTTCAGATGAATTTCAGCCATCTTTAATCTCCTCTTCTGGAATCCGGACAGATGAATTTACAGATAAGAACGGAACTCCCACCGGTTCAGAGCCAAATAACAAACAGGGCAACCCGAAAGACGCGGTGTTGAAGGTTTTTATGTATAATATGCCACCTGAATTCCATTTTGGTATGTTAGATTGGAAGCCAGAAAAGAGTGTATGGCCGACAAATCTCACTGAAATCCCTCGATATCCGGGCGGACTCAATTTGCAGCACAGTCCAGAATACTGGCTTACCTTGGATCTACTGTCTTCGAACATACCAGGCAGAAACTCTCCTTGCAGTGCCCGGAGAGTTGAAAATTCCAAAGAGGCTGATGTTTTCTTTGTGCCCTTTTTTTCTTCATTGAGTTATAACAGGCATTCAAAAGTTGAGACCCGTGGGCATAAGAGTAAAAATGAACTTTTGCAGGAGAAATTGGTGCATTTTTTGATGGGTCAGGAGGCCTGGAGGAGATCAGGGGGGAAGAATCATGTAATAGTTATGCATCATCCAAATAGCATGGTAATAGCAAGGGAGCAGCTTCGGTCGGCAATGTTCATTGTAGCTGACTTTGGACGATATTCACCATTGGTAGGCAACGTAGAGAAGGATGTTGTGGCTCCTTACAAGCATGTTGTTCCTTCCCTTGCAAAGGATTCTTCATCATTTGAAAGCCGAAGCATTCTCCTTTTCTTTCAAGGTGCTATTTACAGGAAGCATGTGAGTTCTTGAATCCAAATGCAATTATTTCCACCATTATTTTGGCCTCTTTAAAGTGTGCTTGCATGCAGCCTGTTGGTTTTCTTTGTATTCTTTTGTTGGTAGGAATCCCTTCTTGAGGCACCACAAGCCCATGAATTTGATTCCATATTTATTTTGTTTCAAAAGCGAACACGTTGAATTTACCTTCAATGTCCATTGCTGACTTGGTTTATAATTATCAGGGTGGATATATTAGACAAAAGCTCTATGCTCTTCTGAAGGATGAAAAGGAAGTACATTTTACTTCTGGGAATACACAGAGGGATGGAATAAGAAAAGCAACTGAAGGCATGCGGTCTTCAAAGTTTTGCCTAAACATTGCAGGCGATACACCCTCTTCAAATCGGCTCTTTGATGCTATTGCTAGCCATTGCGTTCCTGTTATCATTAGCGATGAGATTGAGCTTCCTTATGAGGATGTCCTTGATTATACAGAATTTTGCATTTTTGTACAATCTGCTGATGTTGTCAAAAAAGGGTTTTTGATAAGATTGCTTAATAGTGTTAAAATGGAAGAATGGACCCGCATGTGGCAAAAGTTGAAGGAAGTCAGCCACCATTTTGAGTATCAGTATCCAGCTCAGCCTGATGATGTTGTGCACATGATTTGGAAAGCAGTTGCGAGAAAGCTACCTTCTGTCAGGCTCTCCCTTCATAAAGGAAAGCGCTACTCCAGATCTTGGCTTGCAAAGCACAGAGATTCCTTTTTCAGTCTACAAAAATTGGCTAGAGGCTAGCCTAGATTCGGGCATGATTTCTGCAATTCAGATTCACATTTGAAATTACCAAACAGAAGGTAGTGTAGTCACAACTCACATCGTTTCCATGGTACTTAGACATGCATGGCTTAATCTCTTTGACGAGCATATGACTACTGATAGAATCAACGAGTAACCATCAAAGTAACTATAACTGATTTAATGAGAGCCATGTGCAGTTTCATAGTCTGAATTAGTCCGATGTTCAAGATGGAAATTGCATTGTTTCCAAACATGAAATGGATTGAAAATGTTATTTTTTCTTGTATTTGTAGTTCCTGGATTTCATGTGCATTGCCAACAGAAGAAATGCACAAAAAATATCAGTATCAGAGAAAATAAATCGGCCTAGTTGATTATAGGTGTACTCTTCTACATTTGCAAATGAAGTCAGGACTTGATCGCTGTATATTGAAAAAATGCAGCCAGGTCATTCTCATGTATCTTATTGATTATAGGTGTACTCTTCTACATTTGCAAATGTAGTCAGGACTTGATCGCTGTATATTGAAAAAATGCAGCCAGGTCATTCTCATGTATCTTATTTTTGAGATGAACATTATCACTTATAACTCAAAATTCATTCATATTCATGTTAAAAAGGTGAGTTTCACAATGGAGGGAAAATAGAATGAATTTCTGAAACAAATAAGCTTTTAAGCTACAAACCTGATTTTTAAAAATTTGGATATATATATATGTATATATAAATTTGAAATGAGAATATTCCACTTAATGGATTCCTTAAACAAGAAAATATATATATATGAAGGGAATATCAATACTCAAAAAACTCAAAACTCATTTATAAATGAGGCTATATATCTAAAATCAACTTTTAAGTTGGAGGTTGCAATGTTATATCTATCTAACCTAGAAATAAAACATAAATTAAAATAATAAAGTGTAATAATTACCATTCTCATCTTCATCTTTAAGATAATAAAGTATAATAATTACCATTCTCATCTTCATCTTCCTCATGAAAATAAGAACACGATACATCTTCAATGGTGGAATGTGGAGTAAATAACTATTTCCAATTGCATTGCTAGATTCCTCAAGATTTAGTGCAGCAAGAGAGACGCCTAAGTCAGGATTTAAGATCCACATCGCAACCTTTTAAAGGTTGATTCTTATATTCTTGACCCCTATGAGATACAAGGAAAATGTTGGGATTCACATAAACAAGATCTCTAGCCTTCTACAAACACTACAAGTTGAGTTTCATTGAATTATAAAATTATAGAAGTTTCAATTCCTTTCCATTGACGGAGAGCTTACTATTTGTGAGAGAATACAAGTGACAAAGGGTGAACCATTCGCTCCATGGAAAATTTACCATTGGTTACTCTCATCCAAAGTTGATTCGTCTAAATAATCATCCAAATTAACAATAAAATTAGCAAATTCTTAATTCACCTCCTTATGTAGATGTGCTAGAAATATTCTCATAACCCCCCGTTTCACTCCATTCACCACCTCCCTATTCTTATGTGTTGTCTTCATCTTACCATTGTTTTTGAATAATGAAGTCTTTGTCATAAAATCTTAGGTTCAAGGCAAATGCTAAAGCGCGTTATGAAGTGTTGAACTATTCCAACTCTCAAGAATGATTTTCTTCATTGAATCAACAAAATAAGCATGAAGAAATAAAAGCTAAGGAGACTCTTGTAAAATTATTTCCATAGTTTTTTCAATTAAAATATTCATTCTATTGTAAACCTCTCCCAAGAAGTGTTTGCATGTGGTTGCATTTCAAAGAAGCTCAAACACTGGTGATGTGAATTTGAGTAAGAAATCTATTTTGCTCCACCACTCCTCATCAAGAGACAATTTGTGCACCATAGTTCCCTTCTCTAAATCCATCTATCTCCAATCAGCCTAAAGTTGACTCACCGCCATGGAAGCTAATGGTTTCTTAACATCAATAAGGTAATGCAACATGATGAAGTTTAAGGTGTATATTGTCTCAACAACTTTTAACAACTGCAATCTAAAGTATTCTTGAAATATTGCTTGACATTGTTGGTGGTTGGCAATAAATTTGACTATATCCCTAGCTTTCCCTATGAATTCCTTAATCCATGAAACTTTATTGTCAATCTCTTCTTGAACCATATTTAAATTATGGATAACGCGGTGAGTCCAAAAAATGTAATCATACTGGCTCTCCAAAATCAAACCTGTAGCTTTGCAAACCACTATTTTATCCATGATAACTTGCACCACTTTAGTAGGCCCTATTTTCTTAATAGCTTTGATTAAAATATCTATGATAAATTATCATTTATCTTGAAAGTCCTTGGGCTTCAAAATCATTGTTCCTTTTGGTGAATTGATAATGATATTGATCAATGGCCTATGCCTAGAATCTATCCATCCAAGACAATGGTAACCTCAAAGCTACTCCATGAAGCATGAATACGTTCTAAAATGCCCTCAATTGTATCCTCCTTTTTTAGTAGATGGGTTTGGAGTTTTTCATGATGAAGCCCTTTGAACCCTTGAGGAGTTGCATTAATTGCCCTCTCTATATCTCTCCAATAAGAAGATTAAACCAAATACCACAAGTATAGATGGCCATTGCCACTCTTGTTTCAACTGCTTCTCTTGTGAACATTCACCATTTTAGCTATTTTTCTCTATTGAATTGCAGAGAAAGAGCCTTTGAAATTTTTTATACTTGTGATCTAGAATGAATCATTATATAATTTTTCATCTATGTTGGTCCTTTTTGGGTGGAAAAATTGGAGTAATTGACTTGCAGGGCCCATTTAGTGGTAGGTCCTTGTTTGGGAATTTGAGGTTCTATACCTTCCAGAGTTGTTTTGAGGCATCAAATGACACTTGTTGGGGTCAAAACTTTAGGGGTGTAGCTCGCAACTCTTGATATGATTATACACACTGTGACTTTTCCAATGGTGTGAAAATCACCTAACAGAGAAATGGTTTGAATACTATCGGCATTTTCTTGAATCTGGCTCACAGACTCTTTAATGCTAATTCTAGTAGTTGTTTTTAAATGGAAAACAGAAAGATCACTATATACTTCTGAGGGAGCTACAGCGGGTAGTTCCCATCGGGCAGAAGGTTATGGTTCTTCATATTCAAGTTCCGCAGAATTTAGAACACGACTGAAACTTGATGCAAACATATCCATTAAAGGGTTTTCTTCAGCCTTAGAATCTCTCTCTTCTAGTTCTCGGAAAAAAATTGATTTCTAGGAAGGGTCCATTCTTTCAATGAGTATTAATTCATCGACCTATATATTATATGGTGTAGCATTAAATGCTATACGACAAAAGAGATGAGACTCACCTTATCCATTGAGCCACTCAAAATTCATGGTATGCCATTACGATGATTTGGCATTATTTAGTTAGTTAAACTAACAACCATTTGCTATATAACATTCAATATTGTGGAGTCAAAAGGATCATGTGTAAATGTTAAACCTTTAAAACGATGTAATTAATTTAAAAAATTTAAATAATCAGATTTGATTTGGATTTTAAATTCAAATTTTAGAGATAACTTTAAAATGAGACAAAGCTTGCACCATTTGCCACATTGGAGTTATAATGGTTGCGGACCCTTCAAGACAAACTCAACGGCCTACTACGTTGGCATGATTGATAACGTGTACTCCACGTTGAGTAGAAGTGAAAGACTTCTGGCCTTGTTTATTAATTTTAACAATCCAAACCTACTTTATGCCATACGCAGAGTATTCTTTTTGCGTGAAAGATGCATGTGTTTCATTTGCTAACCTTACTGGTCATTGTGGATTGTGAAACTATGTGGGGTGGCTATAAAGAGATTCTTAAACTCTTAACTTATTTGGTGTTTGAAATTTAAATACAAATTGTTTAGTGGCCTGGATATGGCCCAATTATGTTACATGCTCCCAATATGACAGAAACGCATTGTGTGTTCCTTATATGCCTAACTGTGCATTATCATTATACTTTGTGTATTGTTGCAATTTGTAGTAATAGTAACCTGTTGGGGTTACAAATTTATATTTCTCTATAGAGTAACCAATGAAACACGCAAAATATGTGTAAACCCTGTGACTACTCTCCAAAAAGAATGGTTAGCTTCATTTAAGAGTGAAATTGCACATTTCTCCATACTAACTTCGGTATGCTTTAAAGTTTATACTACAAAAAAAAACATCAACATAAGAAAATATTTTAGCATATTAACAATCAATAAACCATATGAAATGTGAACATGAGGTTAATGTGTAAAAGGTCATACCTAGTTGCACATAGTTGCTCACTAGTAGGATTCATAACAAGACTTCGAAGCTTTCGTTTGTGCATGCAATTAATCTCTTACAGAAATATGAATATATTGCATGCAATTAGTTTCTATGTACAGTATTTCGGATAAAGCTGGTATACTATCAGATTTTGCCCGTATGTTTAGATTTAGATTAATATTTTATGTCACTGGTGGTATTTTTTTAGTATAAAATATTAGTATAGCAGAAACTATTTGAACTAGAGCAAGCAACTGGCCATATGTTTTGATGGCATCCTTGGAATTACCCTGAGAAATCTGAAGTTTTGCTTTTGTCTGCCATAGTTGTTTTGCCTTCTGTATTCTAAATTACTAGAATACAAATGCTTATTCAAATGCGGAAAAAAGGAATGGTTAAAGTAAAAGGTCAACTTTTTTAAAAGATTTTCTACACACTTTGGCTGAACCCAGTGATAACTAAATAACGATTCTTTAATGCAGAATAAATACTTGAAAGAATCGTAAAAAACTTGATGGCCAAGAAAACATACCTCCAACAATTGATGCTACTCACACTCCACTTCCTTTATTTGTTTTCTGATGTGTTTACAGAGACAAGAGGATACCCGAATGATTAGTGACCAACTAGTCCGCTCGACTATATGTCTATGAGCAAAACGCTCCGCTGTAGCTGTGAACAATTACGCAGCACCCCCACATCACACCCTTACAGCCACAGATATTGTAGATCAGCTCTACAATTTGAATCGATCCCCTCCATGCATATTCAGGCAGCAATGATAGCGGGATGGGTCATCACTGTGTGTGTTTAGACAGACCTGAACATTGACTCAACCATTGCAAAGGAAGACTGCATGTTGAGGAAGGGAAAAAACACTACAGTCACTTACACGAACTCATTGCACATCATATTGTTAAGATTGCAACAAGATGATGGAGCTTAGTGAAAAGAGTCGCCTTCACTAAGTGGGCCCGCAGGCTATTTTTGGCGCAAGTCTATTTTTAGACTATGTCTATTTTTAGACATATGGATCATGTCTATGGATTGCAGGTTGCTGTTTATGGATGATTGATCAAGTTGGAAAAAATAGATGGACTTCTATTTTTGATGAAAGTGTGAGTGATCACAGTGTGAGTGATCAAAGTCTATTTTTAGACTGGCTGTCAAAAATAGAAAAGTCAAATATTATTATCTCACAATAATATTTGGACTATAAACTTAATCTTATTCTCTTGGAGCACTTCAGTTTGAGCTACAGAGGTGGCACATGCAGCTATCAGAAGGAAATACGCTTTTCTTATGAGTCAGTTGAGTTGTTGCATGCATGACTTCAGTTAGAACTCAATCAGTTGAGTTTGGTGGAGTTGATTCTGGAGTTGATGGAGTTGTGTTCAGTTTAGCTTTGTTAAACTGGTTGTATTTAGTCTAACTGGCAAATAGACTAGAGATGAGTTGGCTGAATTAGTTATTAATTAAGTCACAAGTTATTAACTCATAATACAACTAATGAATACATCAGTTAACTCAGTTGCATGTCAGTGCATGTTCAGTTCAACAGGGACAGGTGGTAGAGAATCAGATTGCTATCAGTTGTGACTATAGTTGTGCACCAGATCTTGCACAATCAAGGGATTGAGTATGCCAATGAGTTTGCTCACGTATTTGCCCACATTATAGCTTGTGCTCATGTCCAACAAAGTGTGAGTGACTATTTTGCAGGTGAAAAACTAGTTTGGTAAGCCATTCTCATCAGTTCTTGAGCAG
Organism: Pinus tabuliformis; assembly: GCA_031772625.1. Classification (NCBI taxonomy): domain Eukaryota; kingdom Viridiplantae; phylum Streptophyta; class Pinopsida; order Pinales; family Pinaceae; genus Pinus; species Pinus tabuliformis. The sequence goes on along the minus strand of CM062807.1, from coordinate 595,595,704 downwards.
GTATTGAGCAGTGGAGGCAGGCAAGCAGTGGAAGAGATTTGGAGATCAGATCTGAGCTGTATTGTGTGTAACAGAGGTGGAGATACTTGTGAGAAGTATTATGTTGTGTACTGTTACATGACTCAATCATTAATATACAGATAGTTGGGGTTTTTAGCGAGATGCTTTCCCCGGGATACATACTGTGTTAATGTGTGAATGCTCTTGATGTTTTATTGTTATTGATGTTGCTATATTGTTGATCAACGTAGAGGCGCTTATGTATTTATGTATGTTTTCCGCAATAGTACATGATCAGGATAATCTCTGTTGAATATGTGTTAAATTATTCAACATTTCTACATGGTATCAGAGCGAGCTAGATAATTGTAGAAAAAGTTTCGACATGGTATCGGAGCTGTTGATCATCAGATCTACTATTCAAGAAGTGTTTACATTCTATTTCTCTAGGCAGAGTCTGTAATCAGGCCAGGTAGCCTCTGGATTCATCCTTCCTTTGGAAGGTGAGATATCCGGTGAATGCCCATACAGTCAATCTCTGTACAAGAAATATTGTGTTCTCACGAATCTTATATTCGAGGCAGTTGAGTTGGAGCTAGTGGAATTCGAATTTGCAGCAGTGTTGTTGAAATGTCTTTCAACAGATTGCAAATGTTATTCCAAAGCAAGAGCGACCTGGCGCTCAAGGATAAACTCAGTAACAATAAAGGTGAGAATGGATCTTCATCAAAGGTATCTAATGAAGAGAATTGCGCTTTGGCTGCCAAAGCAAAGAAAGGGAAGAGCAAGAAAGCTTCTCAGTCTGGTGCAAAAGGCAAGAAGCAGGATATGTCCAAGGTGAAGTGTTTTCACTGTCACCAGCACGGACACTATGCCACAAATTGTCCGCAAAAGAAGAAGAACAAGCAAGCTGCTGGATCTGCAGGGGGAGAGGCCTTAGCTTCTCAGTTTGAGCTTGATTTTTCATTGATCGCATGCTTGGTTTCAAGTGTGATGGGATCAGTGTGGTTCTTGGACAGTGGTGCGTCTTTTCACATGACGGGAGATAGAGATTTGTTCTCTGATCTGGAGGACAAAGATCTTGGAGTGCACATCGAGATGGGCGATGATGGTAGATACAGTGCGACCGGTATCGGTACCATTTCCTTTGAGAGGGAGTATGGTAAACCCTTTGTATTGAAGGAAGTCATGCATGTTCCAGGATTGAAGAAGAATCTCATCTCAGTGGCGATGTTAGAAGACAAGGGGTATGATGTTGTTTTCAGCGAGGGAAAGGCCTTCCTGCGCAGCAAGACAACTGGTGAGACCCGGAAGATAGGGGTTCGAGTGAGGAACCTTTATCAGTTGCATGTAGATGGATGCGCAGCAATGGCAGGCAAGGCAGAAGGATTGGTGAGCCGGGATGATGGCGAGTTGTGGCACAGGAGATTGGGTCACCTTCACCATGGAGCCTTGAAGATACTGCAGAAGATCACTACAAGGCTTCCTAAATGCACACTTGCGCAGTCAGATCAGTGCAAGGGGTGTACTTTGGGGAAGTTTTTGAAAGCCACCTTTCACGAGAAGGATAGTCGCGCCACGACGATCCTTGAGAGAATTCACACAGACATGTGTGGACCTTTCTCAGTTGTTTTGATATCAAAACATAGGTATTATGTGATTTTTGTTGATGATTTCTCTCGTAAGTGCTGGATCTTCTTCATGCAGAAGAAGAGCGAGACATATTCAAAGTTCTGTGAATTCAAAGCACTGGTCGAGAAGGAGTCGGGGAAGAAGGTGAAGGCTCTTAGGAGCGATAATGGTGGTGAATACATCTCGGACGAGTTCAAGGATTTCTGCAAGGCAGAAGGGATTCGTAGAGAGTTCATAGCTCCCCATAACCCACAACAGAACGGGGTAGCTGAGCAGAAGAACAGAACGATTGTGGGTGCTGCATGGGCAATGTTGCATGATCAGGGCCTACCCCTTCACTTGTGGGCGGAAGCATGCAATACAGCATTTTATGTGCAGAACCGTTGTCCTCATAGGATACTTGGCATGAGTACACCCGAGGAGGCTTATTCTGGTAAGAAGCCTGATCTTTCTCATTTGAGGATTTTTGGTGCTAACGTTTACATGCATGTGACGAAGGATGCCAGGAAGAGGTTGGAGCCGACAGCAGAGGTTGGGATATTTGTGGGGTACACTGATACGCCCCACAACTATCATGTGTATTTGCCAGACAGTGGTAAAACTGTTGTGCGACGGGATATAAAATTTCAGGAGGAGAAAGCCATGAAGTGTTCGCTTGAGAGGGAGCCACACTTGCATGCAGATGAGGAGCTATTAGTTCCTAAGGATGAGCTTCAGGACGTGGATCAGCCACAGGACGAGGTTCATGGAGTGGAAGAGACCACTCATGCAGCGCCAACCATCAGAGGGCGAAAGCGCTTGACAGAAGCTGAGCGACTGGCTCAAGATGCAGAGAAAGTTGTAGGACCACCTACAGCCCAATGTAGGCAGAGACAGTCACCTTATCGGTACACTGGATACATGGCTCTTATGAGCAAGTTTGTTGTGACTGAGCCATCCTCTTTCGAGGAAGCTGTGGAGGATCCCGCATGGGTAGATGCCATGGTGGAAGAGTATGATTCTGTTGTCAGAAACAATGCATGGGAGATTGTTCCTAGACCGGAAGGGAAATCAGTGGTGGGTTCGAGATGGATCTACAAAGTTAAGCAGGCAGCTGACGGGAGTGTGGAGAAGTACAAGGCAAGATTTGTTGCCCGAGGCTTTTCACAGATTGAGGGGATTGATTATGAGGAGACCTTTGCACCTGTCGCAAGGTATTCTTCCATACGGACGATTCTTGCTCTCTCAGCGCAGATGGGATGGCACATTCATCAGATGGATGTGAAGACTGCGTTCCTCAACGGAGTCATTGAGGAGGAGGTGTACATTGAGCAACCCGAAGGCTTTGAAGTCTTCAGCAGCGAGTCGCATGTGTGCAGGCTCAAGAGAGCGCTGTATGGGTTGAAGCAAGCACCACGTGCTTGGTACACACGGATAGACAGCTATTTCACAGGACTTGGATTCTCCAAGAGCGAGGCGGATCCGAACCTATACCAGATTGTGGTGGAGGGTAAGTTGCTTATCATTATACTGTATGTTGATGATTTGATTCTAACGGGTGATGAGCTGTTGATATTGTCATGCAAGAAGGATCTTGCAACAGAGTTTGAGATGAAGGATTTGGGCCTCCTTCACTATTTTCTGGGATTGGAAATATGGCAGCGCAGTGGTGGACTGTTTGTTTCTCAGGGAAAGTATGCTCGGGATATACTAGAGAAGTTCAACATGCATGGCTGCAAGCCTGTTGATACTCCTCTTCCTGGAGGTTGGAGGAAGGAGGATGCCACTTCGGGAGAAGAAGTGGATGCCACTGTTTATCGACAGTTGGTGGGGTCGCTGATGTATTTGGTCAATACACGACCTGATATATGCTATGCAGTTAACCAGCTTTCACAAGCTATGGTTAAGCCTACCAAGCTCTTCTAGAAGGCGGGCAAGCATGTATTGCGCTACTTGAGAGGCACATCGGGATATGGTTTGTGGTACAGACAGGAGGATGAGGTGAAGATATGTGGCTTCACGGATGCAGATTGGGCAGGGAGCCCAACAAACAGAAAGAGCACATCAGGAGGGGTCTTCAGTATTGGATCGACAGCAGTTTCTTGGTACAGCAGGAAACAGAGATCCGTGGCACTCAGTTCAGCGGAGGCCAAGTATATGGCAGCAAGTTTGGCTGCATGCGAGGCTATATGGATGAGGAAGATCCTAGTTGGTTTGTTCGGTTCTCATTTGGATCCTACTGTGATTTACTGTGATAACCAGAGTTGCATTAAACTCTCGGCTAATCCTGTATTTCATGATAGATCTAAACATATTGACATCAGGTACCATCATATCAGAGATTGTGTGCAGCGGAGGATCATGTTACTTTCGTACATTCCAACGGAGGATCACGATGCTGATATTCTGACGAAGGCTCTCACCAGGAGAAAATTCGAGTACCACCGAGGCAGGATAGGGGTTGTTGATAATCCATATCTTGTCGAGAGGGAGTGTTGAGATTGCAACAAGATGATGGACCTTAGTGAAAAGAGTCGCCTTCACTAAGTGGGCCCGCAGGTTATTTTTGGCGCAAGTCTATTTTTTAGACTATGTCTATTTTTAGACATATGGATCATGTCTATGGATTGCAGGTTGTTGTTTATGGATGATTGATCACGTTGGAAAAAATAGATGGACTTCTATTTTTGATGAAAGTGTGAGTGATCAGAGTGTAAGTGATCAAAGTCTATTTTTAGACTGGTTGTCAAAAATAGAAAAGTCAAATATTATTATCTCACAATAATATTTGGACTATAAACTTAATCTTATTCTCTTGGAGCAGTTCAGTTTGAGCTACAGAGGTGGCACATGCAGCTGTCAGAAGGAAATACGCTTTTCTTATGAGTCAGTTGAGTTGTTGCATGCATGACTTCAGTTAGAACTCAATCAGTTGAGTTTGGTGGAGTTGATTCTGGAGTTGATGGAGTTGTGTTCAGTTTAGCTTTGTTAAACTGGTTGTATTTAGTCTAACTGGCAAATAGACTAGAGATGAGTTGGGTGAATTAGTTATTAATTAATTCACAAGTTATTAACTCATAATACAACTAATGAATACATCAGTTAACTCAGTTGCATGTCAGTGCATGTTCAGTTCAACAGGGACAGGTGGTAGAGAATCAGATTGCTATCAATTGTGACTATAGTTGTGCACTAGATCTTGCACAATCAAGGGATTGAGTATGCCAATGAGTTTGCTCACGTATTTGCCCACATTATAGCTTGTGCTCACGTCCAACAAAGTGTGAGTGACTATTTTGCAGGTGAAAAACGAGTTTGGTAAGCCATTCTCATCAGTTCTTGAGCAGGTATTGAGCAGTGGAGGCAGGCAAGCAGTGGAAGAGATTTGGAGATCAGATCTGAGTTGTATTGTGTGTAACAGAGGTGGAGATACTTGTGAGAAGTATTATGCTGTGTAATGTTACATGACTCAATCATTAATATACAGATAGTTGGGGTTTTTAGCGAGATGCTTTCCCCAGGATACACACTGTGTTAATGTGTGAATGCTCTTGATGTTTTATTGTTATTGATGCTGCTATATTGTTGATCAACGTAGAGGAGCTTATGTATTGTGTATGTTTTCCGTAATAGTACATGATCAGGATAATCTCTGTTGAATATGTGTTAAATTATTCAAAATTTCTACACATATAATTAATCAAATCAAGAACCGATGGAAAAACGAGCTATAGGTTTGCAAATTCCACCCTAATATTTACAAAATTCACCCCAAAACTCGTCATCCATGTGGTACTTCCAAGCTCTGCTCACTCTGATTTGATGGTGTAAGGCTGAAGGGGATTGAGTCAGTGAGATTGGGGACCAAACAGAAGTATTTATAGCCAAGCTTATGTTGGCTATGTGTCAAGTGTTCCACAAATCATGGTAGAGAACTTCAAAGGGAGTAATGGACCACTCCAGGAGCTCCCAACAAGAAATTAATTTAATTGCAGTTGATTTCTGTAATTTAAGGAAATGACTGCAGTTGGTTTCAGTAAATGAAGGAAATAACTGCAGTTGTTTCCAAATTATCGGCGGCAGTTGAGGAGCCGTTAATAGCCGTAAAGGGAGCTTACATTCTCCCACTTGGTCCATACTTCCAATCTTAATGTCTCATCTTAAAACCCATTGATAATCTGTATTAAGTAATAGATACATGAATCATGGTGATAAGTCCTCTAATGACGAGTATTATCTTCCATGTATTACTATGTATTTATTTCTATTATAATTTATGTGGCAACAATTTCTTAATGAATAAACCCTATGTTTATTCTTGGTCCTACACAGATGAATTCTCTCAAATCAAATTAAGGTGCACATAAATATGAGGAAAACATCACAATAATTAAGAATTTCATTAAAATTACTTGTCCATACAATGAGAAACTACATAATGGAACCAAGTTCCATATTCATTACATGATCTTTGAATTTCAACGGTGGCATGCCCTTAGTCAAAGGATCAGCGATCATCAACTCAGTGCTAATGTGCTCAATGACCACTTTCTTTTCTTTAACACGTTCTCTTATAGCTACATACTTAATGTCGATGTGTTTATTTTGACTCCCACTTTTGTTGTTTTTAGCCATAAAAATAGCAGCTGAATTGTCACAATACATTCTCAATGGCTTAGAGATAGAATCCATAATTCTAAGCCCATAAATGAAACTCTTAAGCCATACACCATGTAAAGTAGCCTCAAAATAGGAGACAAACTCGGCTTCCAATAGTGGAAGTGGCAATCAAAGTCTGCTTGGCACTCCTCCATGATACAATTCCACCAGCCATCATAAAAATGTATCCTGATGTTGATTTGCGTGAATCAACACATCCAGCGAAGTTAGAATCTGAGTAGCCAATTACTTCCAAATTGTTCTTCTGTCTATACATAAGCATGTAGTTTTTGGTTCCTTGAAGGTACCTCATTACTTTCTTTGCAGCTCTCCAGTGGTCTAAACCTATATCACTCTGATATCGTCCCAACATTCCCACAACAAACGCAATGCCAGGTCTTGTGCGGACCTGAGCATACATTAGGCTTCCGATAGTAAAAGCTTATGGAATTTTCTTCATTTGTTCCCTTTCAAAGTCATTCTTCGGGCATTGTTCAAATTGAACCTATCACCCTTCACAATGGGAGCTAAACATGGTGAACAATCCTTTATCCAAAATATCTCTAAAATTTTATTAATATAGGTTTCCTGTGATAAACCCAAGATGCCTCAAAATATGTCTCTATGGATCTTAATGCCAATGACATAAGATGCCTCAGCCATATCCTTCATATCGAAATTTTAAGATAGGAATTGTTTCACTTCGTGCAGAAAACCCTTATCATTGGTTGCTAGCAAAATGTCATCCACATATAAAACAAGAAAACAAATTTTACTCCCACTAACTTTCAAGTATATACATTGATCCATAATATTTTCTACAAAACCAAAAGAAGAAATTACATTATGTAATTTCAAATACCATTGGCGGGATGCTTGTTTTAAACCATATAATGATTTCTTGAGCTTCCAAACCAATTTCTCACCATCACTAGAGGGGAATCCTTCAAGTTGTTTCATGTAAACCTCCTCCTCTAGATCTCCATTGAGAAATGTCGTTTTCACATCCATTTGTTACAAATCCAATTCAAAATGGGTTATTAATGCCATAATAACGCGCAAGGAATCTTTCTTAGATACAGGAGAGAAAGTCTCTGTGTAATCAATTCCTTCTTTCTGAGTGAATCCCTTAGCAACAAGTCTTGCCTTGTATCTCTCAATGTTGCCTGAGGATTCTTTCTTTGTCTTAAAGACCCATTTACATCCAATGGCTTTTGCACCATTAAGCAACTCAACAAGATCCCAGACTTCATTACTCTTTATAGAATTCATCTCTTCCTCATGGCATCGTACCCTAATTCTGATTCTTTGCAACTCATGGCTTGTGAAAAAGACTTGGGATCATTTTTGGCTCCAATGTTATAGTCAGATTCTTGCAGATACACAACATAATAATCAGGAATTGCTAATCTCTTTGGTCTAGTAGATCTTCTTAATGTTGTACCACCATCTTCCTGAGAAGTATGTGGTTCAACTCGTTGTTCAAAAGTTCTTGGAAACTCTTGAACTACCTGATCTCCTGGAATGTCGTCAGCAGCTTGTGGAACTTTAACAATTGGTTGTTTATCACCAGTTTGTACTTGAGGGGTGTTGTGAACAATAACTAATCTATCACTTGAGGTGGAAGGTTGAGATTCTGAATGATCCTTCTCAGAAACTATGTTCTTGGTTTGATTGCTCCCACTGATCAAGTCATTTTCAAGAAACTTTGCATTTCTTGATTCCACAATCCTAGTGCTATGAGATGGACAATAAAATCTGTAACCTTTATACCTTTCAGCATATCCAATGAAATACCCATTAATGGTCCTTGGGTCCAGCTTCTTCTCTTGTGGATTATAAATTCTCACTTCAGACGGGCATCCCCAAACACGCATATGTCACAAACTCAGTTTCCAACCTTTCCATAATTCAAATGGTGTTTTAGGAACAGCCTTGGTTGGAACTCGGTTTAATATATACACTATCATCTTAAGTCCTTCATTCCACAAGGATTTAGGAATATTGGAGCTGCTAAGCATACTCCGCACCATGTCCAATAATGTTCGATTTCTTCTTTTTGCTACACCATTCTGGTTGGGTGAACCAGGCATGGTGTATTGGGCAACAATCCCGTGCTCTTGAAGAAATTTTTGCAAATGGCCCAGGTGCTTGTCCATCTTCTATGTATCTACCATAATATTCTCCACCTCTATCTGATCTCACGATCTTAATTTGCTTGCCGCATTGTTTCTCTATTTCAGCCTTAAAGATCTTAAAGGCATCTAATGCTTCGTTATTTTTATGAAGCATGTAGAGATACATATATCATGAGTAATCATCTATAAAAGAGATGAAGTATCTCTAACCATGTGAGTCCATGTTTGGACTACATATATCAGTATGTATGATTGCTAATATGTCTAAACTCCTATTAGCACCTTTCTTTGACTTGTTGGTATGCTTTCCTTTTATGCAGTCCACACAAGTCTCAAAATCAGTAAAATCCAGAGTATTAAGTACCCCTTCATTTACCAATCATTTAATTCTTTCTATGGAGATATGACCTAGTCTCTGGTGCCATAATTTAGAGGATTCTTCATTAATAACACATCTTTTAGTGCCACTGTGAACATGCATTGAATCATAAGTGACATTGTTTTGTAAATTAATGCAGTACAGACCATTAGACAAAATACCATTCCCAACATAATCAGATTTATAAATTAAACTGAAGGATGTTTCTGAAAAGTTAAAGGAATATCCAAAAGGTACAAGCCTTGAAAGAAATCAGGTTTCTAGAAGAACTTGGAACATAAAAGGTCTTTTCTAATTCTAAAACAAAGCCACTACTAAAAGTTAAATAGCATGTTCCTATAGCTTCCACATGCGAGCCCATCTTGTTTCCTAATAAGATGATTTTCTCACTTCCCACTATCTTCCTTAGGTTTTGCAAACCCTGCAAGGAATTCGAAATGTGAATTGTTGATCCAGAATCAATCCACCAAGTTTTAATATTGACATTAACCGTATTAGATTCATAACAAACAAATGAGATTGCATTACCTTTGTCCGCAAGCCATTTATGAAATTTGGCACATTCCTTCTTCATGTGTCCCTTCCTTTTACAGAAGAAACACTTGGAATCCTTCTTGATATCGGCTTGGGGAGGTACTTTACCTTTCCCTTTCCGATTGGCTTGAGATTTTCCCTTTCCACGCGTTGCCAGCATTGCACTTTCTCCTAGTTCCATCACCAGTCTCCCTTCCTCTTAAAACACACATGGTCATGAGTTCATTAATTGACCATTTATCCTTATGTGTGTTGCATGAGATTTTTAAGAGTTCATATTGGTGCTGAAGGGTGTTCAGAATGTAGTGCACTAGGAAAGACTCCAATATTTCAACCTCAAGTTTCTTCAATTGAGCCACAGTGTCCCTCATTTGCATGATGTGCTCATGCACACCTTTCACACTAGTGAGCCTTAGGGATGAGAACTTCATGATTAGGGGCTTGCTAGTGCCTTGTCTGAAGTGACGAATTGATCATCAATGGCTTTCAGCAAGTCTGGACCTTTTCATGCTGATCAACGGAACCACGAATACCAGCAGAAATTTTAGTCTTAATGAACATCATGCTTAGGCGATTAGATCGCTCCCATCGTTCATAAAGCGTGATGTCCGCTGCAATGTTGGTATTAGTGAGTGCTAGTGGTTCATCTTTCCTAATAGCATAGTCTATGTCCATCCACCCCAAATGAAGGAAAAATCTCTTCTTCCAAACCTTATAGTTATCTCCCTTAAGTTAAAGGATATCACAAAGAATTTCAGAGAAATTTGTAGGTTGTACAACTGCATAAAATTAAAGATCACATGCTTATGTTAAATTTGAGGTCTAAAAATAAAATTTCATGCTTTACCAATGTAAACCATGCTTGAAATTGAATCTAATGACATAAAAATTGCCTGTGGGCAAAATTTTCAATTCAAGCAGATTCAATTATTCTTTATGATATAATTTATTAAATTATTCACTTAATTCATAATTCTAAAGGGTATATTAAGATTATAATTCGATATAAATTCTATCTTAGATTTGAACTTTATGATAAAACTATTAATTCATAATTCCTGTGGGTAAGTTATGAATATTTTATCCTAATTAATTATATAAATATAATAAAAATTCACGTGGGATAAAATTTATTATATTTAGTATAATTAATTACAATTAATGTCTAAATATTCTTTATGTGATCCTAATCAAACATAATATATAATATTATTTAATTAGAGATGTTGTGGCTATTCTCTAATCAATTAAAATTATATGGATCACTAGACATTATTTCTTACATAAAAATTAACTTGATATGAGAATAATGATAATTTGCATAAATAAAACTATAATATTCATGCATAACATTTAACGATGGGTCTCATATACTCATCCAAAATAGCATGTTTTAATTAGAGTAGAAATAATCAATTCATGCAAATTAAATACGAGCATAATTAATAAATTTTGCACAATAATTATCCAAATTGCATATAATTAAACTAAATAAATATTATAAGCATAAATATTGAGCAAAAATTAGACATATTTCCAAATAAATGCCTTAATTCAGAAAATTCTCAAATATGACATTTAGCCAAATAGAACATGTCTATAAACACCAAGGCAGAGATAAAAATGGCTCTGATACCAAATGATAACTAAATAACGATTCTTTAATGCGGAATAAATACTTAAAAGAATCGTAAAAAACTTGATGCCCAAGAAAACAGACCTCCAACCATTGATGCTACTGACACTCCACTTCATTTATTTGTTTTCTTATGTGTTTACAGAGACAAGAGAATACCTAAATGATCAGTGACCAGCCAATCTGCTCGGCTATATGTCTCTGAGAAAAATGCTCAGCTGTAGATGTGAACAATTATACAATACCCCCACGGCACACCCTTACAGCCACAGATATTGTAGATCGTCTCTACAATGTGAATCAATCCCCTCCTTGCATATTCAGGCAGCAATGATAGCAGGATGGGTCATCACTGTTTGCGTTTAGACAGACCCGAACATTGACTCGACCATTGTAGAGGAAGACCATGTGTTGAGGAAGGGAAAAAACACTACAGTCACTTACACGAATGCATTGCACATCATATAATTAATCAAATCAAGAACTGATGGAAAAGAAAGCTACAAGTTTGCAAACGCCACCCTAAGATTTACAAAAATAACCCAAAAACTCTTCATCCATGTGGTACTTCCAAGCTCTGCTCACTCTGATTTGATGGTGTAAGGCTGAAGGGGATTGAGTCAGTGAGCTTGGGGACCAAACAGAAGTATTTATAGCCAAGCTTTCGTTGGCTATGTGTCAAGTGTTTTACAGATCATGGTAGAGAATTGCAGAGGGAGTAATGGACCACTCCACAAGCTCCCAACAAGAAATTAATTTAACTGCAGTTGATTTCTGTAATTTAAGGAAATGATTGCAGTTGGTTTCAGTAAATGAAATAAATAACTACAGTTGTTTCCAAATTATCGGCGGTAGTTGAGGAGCCATTAATAGCCGTAAAGAGAGCTTACACCCATCTTATATAAACTGTGTCTGGGTGGCAGGGATCAGTTTTGGGGGTGGCTGGAGAGAGACACCAAAATTTAGTGAACGACAACCTCAAAAATAGTAATAAGGAAATACAAAATCTGTTCTTTTCTATCTGATTCGTAACTCAAATAATTTAACATTTTATATCCAAGAAAGAAAGGTTATTAAAATACATTTCTATGTTATATTTATGGGTCACATTTTCCTAACCACAGTTGGGAAAATACATTTCTATTTTTTATTTATGGGTCACCTTTTTCTAACCACAATTGGGGGAGGTTTGGGACAATTCAAGTACTAGAATATAATGTTTCCCACATTTTAAGTAAGATGAAAAAAGTGGAAAATTTGTCTCTTCATTTTATTTGGAAAAATAAATGTGCAAAATACATTAGCAAGTTTAGTAGATGTATTTTTGTTAAATATTATTTTTAAATTTAGATAATGAACAACACTTATGGTTCGAAACGCTTAAACAAATAAATTCTAATATAAGTATCACCCAAAAAAATTCTCAAAAATTAAGATATAAATCAACAAAACCTAAATTCTAATACTACTTTTAATTTCTAACTATTATCAAACTAGGTTATTGCTTTCCCGAACTCAATTTAACTGGTCAATTCTTTTACTTCAGCTTCCTTTTGTGGAAAACCATAGTCTATTTTTTAACTCAGCTTCACTTATTTCACTGTTAATGTACCTCGCTATATATTTTCTTTGATTGCATCCCTACTTAAACATCGAATGATTTCTTTGCACAGTCCAATGTAAGCAGCCATGTCTTCAGGGAGAGCACCTGCCTGCTTCCAAATATCTGGAAGTAATTCTACTGCCTTGCTCACTGTCTCATGCAGTTTGCAATCACGGGTAATTGCTTCAGGCGTGCATTGGAGTAGTGCAGCCTCAACTGTGTCTAATACTATCTTGCATTCTTGAGCAGCTTCTGTAAAGTTTTCCAATGGCAAGGTAAAATTACTATTACTTCTTACCATATGTTTGATAAGAGGAAAAGAGATTTTACTGAGAAATTATAAAAATCGTGGACAATAGAAGCCTTTCTACAATGATGAGCTCAGCTTAACAGACTAGCATTCTTCTCTGCCCTAATACTATTGGCTCAGCATGCGTCAACAAGTCCAGTCAATATCTTATTTTTTGCAAGCCCAGTAATGAACTACACCTGAGAATAGATTTAAATACAAGTCTAGATTTGGAATAGTACCTCTTGGCTTCCCCAGATCCTCTAGGGACTTTTCTTTTAGATATGTAGCTTCAAGCTGCAGTTTGACAGCATGCATTGACATACTCTGAGTGTGAAATTCTCCAAGGGAGTGCCCTTTCTGATGTTTGACGTTGCTCATTTATGGCAAGTGCCCATCTCATCTTGGGTATTATTGTATTTACCTCTATTTTTTTTGGCATTATTTTTTACTGAGGAGAATGTTAGAAGGTCCAGCGAGCTCCTATCAAATTTGATTAAGAAAGGAAGATTGATTAATTAATTAATTAATTAATATTCTAAATATTAGATGATTTTGTCTTTTTCTAACTTATTCATTTTTAGTTAATTTTAACTAACATTTAACAACAAAAAAAATTGAAATCTTAAATTTTAATAATTTGCAAATTTCATTAAACTCATTGTTGGACGCAACGCAACTTGGCCTAAATTTTGGCAAAGACTCTACATTTTGTGGAGCGGAGCGTGCAGTGGAGCATGCAGTAGAGCATCGGAACGCAAAGTGCACTGCTTAGTGGAGCATTTGGAATATATCATGTGGTGTAAGGGCTTCCGGATGGTTTGAAGCCCCTCCTTTTTGTAAAAGTGCACTATTTTTGTAAAGGTTCAATGGTTTTGGACCATAATTGTTTGTTTTAGGGAGTCCATTTTCCATGGTATTGTAATGATGCAACTCCCTGATGTAATAGTATATAAGGAAAAATAATAAGAAGAAAATCATCATATCTATCTTTGGATCAAGATCAAGTGTTATGGTTGTATCATTGTGACTTGTAGTTTTGTAGCAAAGAAAAGGCTCTACAACTGAGTGCGCAGAGGCTTGAGTTTGCTGCTGAGTGCATAGACAGTTTGTGGCTTAGTTTGCAAGCCAAGAACTGTTTGTTGTACAAAATTTATTATATTAAGCAATAGTTCTTGTAGACATAGCCTCCCATTGGGGTGAACCACAATAATTTGGTGTCTTCATGTGTATATTTTCTTATTATCTGTTGTAGAGTTGTAGTTATTACAATTGCATGTTATTACAACATAGTGATGGTTTATGATTTTATATGACATGTTTAAATATTTAATGTAATGTGGCAAAGAGATTTATGAATGATAAGAATAAGAAACATAATAATACCACATCTCCACATCCTTCAAGGCCACAGAAACCTGGTTTTGCATCTTCCCATAATCACTTCAGGTGAGATTATGATATGCTTATAGGTCATTGTCGAAAGGGCCAATGATTGAGGGTTTTGTTGGTGCGCAGTATAAATCAAACCTAGGTCAGCCCAAGCCAAGCCAACAAATGGTTTCGCTGCTGGGAACGGGATTTGTTTGAGAGATATGTGGATGTGGTTTTGTTGCCGGGACTTGGATCTATTTGAGAGATATGTCGAAAAAAGAAATTCAAGACTGGATAGAACTAAAAGAACAAAAATTTACGGATTAAGAAAACATAAAACCTCGTCTAACAATCGAAGCTTGGTTACAGAAGTATATTTTTACAAACCAATATGAAATTTTCTTCGCTTTATTTCCTGTTGCGTTATACGATTGGATATTGAGGTTAACCGAAAGGAATAATTGTTTTAAAGGTGAAGAACCTATGGTGTGGATTCATGAACTAATACATCTACTCAAGAGAACTGACAATAGGATTTCAAGGGTTGTCAATTTCTAGATTGATAGTATCTTGGGAGGATTCATTATTGAGTTCACAGTAGACTCGACTGTGTCTTAAAATGAAGCAAAACAACAATTCTTCAAGGAACCGTGAGGTAAGTATTTGAAATCCCTGAAACTTCGGATTAATATGCTTCTCTATGGAAAGGGAGTTTTACAGATGTAATCAAATTTCTAGTTTACTTATGTTTGGAAGAAGAGGGAATAAACCTAAGCAAGGGATTGGAACAATGCGGAGTGGAAAGAGATATAGAGTAGATAAAAGAAAGAGATCTTGTGGAAAATATCCAAAGACCTTTATAGAGACTGATTATAGTCCTCATTTGAGTGAATCTAAAAGCTAAAGAGAAGAAATCCACTGTGATAACCCTTAGGTAACTCCACAGTATTCACCCTTCTAGCCTCAGAGTTTGCCGAAGCCAGAATCCAATAATAGTTAGGGTGTTTTTGGCTCTCTCTCTCTACCCCTCCCCCTTCCTCTACCCCTCCTATGCTGCATCCCCCTCCCCTTACTTCTCTACCTCCCCATCCCCCTACAAGAAGAAGTATGGTTGATGATATTAAGCTACCCGTTTTCAAAGGAACTGTTTTGGTTTTTATGTGAAGCAGTATGGACAACAAAGCAGATCAACAATGAGAGTATAAAGAAAGTGCAACTCGTTACGACATTACAAGATAGATAATTGTCATGGTATATGAAGTATTCAAATAATCATAACATAACATTTACGAATATTAAAACAACACTGATAAGAGAGTTTAAGAAACCGAAATTTGAGTCATTGTGCATCACCGAGTTGAAAGAGATCAAATAGGAACCTATTGAGTTTGTTTATGAGTTTGATCAGAGATTTAAGGTGTTATTGGATCAAGTAATATTTGACATAGCTTCGGAACAACATCAAGAATGGTTTATAGTCATGTTGCTACCACATATCAGATTTCCATTGATGCAACAAAAGATAGAAACTCAAGACGAAGCTCTAGAAATTGCGATGAAATTAGAATCTTCGCCTATAGGATATACTAATGCAGGCATGCAATAGATTCAGAGTCAGTTGACGAACCTAACCCTGCAGTTACAAGACATCAAGAAAAACAAAAAAGTTTGAGAAGAAGTATGGTGTACAAAATGAAGATCGGATGGCCATTCTAAAGAACAGTGCCCTATCTTTAGGAATTATATGGCTGGTGGAGCACCGAATCCTCTGAATGCATGATCTAGCTTGTGGTGAAAAATATGTAAGACTAGAGGTGAACATCGTTCAGAATACTGTTACTTGTTAAAGAAATATATACAAACTCCAAGGAACCTATATTGCAAATTTTGTAAATTAGTAGGACATGATAAGAATAATTGTTGAGCTTATGAACTAATGATGGAGCGTGGTGTTGACACTTATAGAATGAGAGCAAAAGAGCATGGACAAGAAGGCAATGGATAATGTGGTGTTTGAGGAGGTTACCAAGGAATAGGTCGAGGTGGTTGCTTTGCAACCAACTCACAAAATAGAAGAAAAGATAGATCAACGACTTCAAAATCAACCTCTTTGAGGGTGCAACCTCCTTTACATTACACAAATGAACAATTCTTGGATGATGTTAGTGCCTAGATTTACCTCAGGCTGAAAAGGTAGGATCCAGGGCCAACATCAAACCACGCTCAGCCTGGTAGCTAGCCCTACTAGGTCAGGAGAGGGCTCTCTCCGGGTCAATCTCAGCAAATAATGATCTATGGGGCTTGAGATGACTGAAATATCTTCTGATTTTAGGCTAGGTATATGTGCAAGAGAGTTGATTTGATAAAATAGTGTTTTGTTGGCTCAAAAGGAAAGGCACATTTTGGGGTTGCGGGGATTGAGGCTCATTTCTGCAGAGATCTCAATGGGGCAAGGTAGGCAATCATTTTGGCACTAAAATTTTAGTGAGATGGAAGGAATAGACAGGTGAGGTGTTGAAGAGGGTAAGAGCAATCATGGATCCTCCCAAACAGCTGAAACATCAAATAACTAAAGCAAACTTCAAGTAGAGCACTGCACTTTCAATGAATTCTACTTACACTCTTGTTTGTTTAGTTTAGAAGAAATAAGATAGATAATGGCAAGCAATCACATAAACAAATTCACAATTACAAAGAGAATCACTATACCAAGACAAATTTCCACATGAATCCCAAAGAGTGTTGCAAATCCTGGTCTCAATTTCTTAGCCAAAATGAAAATATGAGTGTACAATGAAGCTCAATGGTTTCTCAAGAGTCCAACCATGCTAATGACTGAAAAACAACATAATATAGACAAAGATAGCTCATATTTGCCTCTAGGGGTTGAGCTCACATGTTTAGGAGCTGATCCAACTGATTTTAAACTGAGAACTAGAAACTAGGCAACATAACAGCATGCCTCTAGAAACAAGGGAACTGATTCATTCAGTTTCAAACAACCTTTAAACTGATGAATCTACCTCTACAAGTGAAAATTTAACATATTTACATCATAATAAAACAATTTTCATCAAATTACATCATAAATTTACCATTAGGAAAGTGAAAAAGTCAAACTAGGCAAAGCTGGGTGAAAAACAGAGCAAAACTTGGTCAAACTGGCAATTTTTCCTCTATGCGTCGCGCATGATTCTCTATGTGTCGCACCTGTTTTGACCCACTTTTGGAGGCCTTCCTAATGTCTAAATGATCTCCATATATGCTTGCTAGAAAGGCCTACCTGTCTACTTTCCAACCCAAGTGGAATTTTTTAATTTGACCTCCATTTGCCCCTCCAAAAGAACATTCTCCCAACACTGCTTCCTGCGTGTCAAAATAGGGGCAGTGAGGTCACTTTTTGAGTGTTTTTGACCTTTTTGAGGGCTCAAAACCTGCCCAAATTTCTTGGCCATAGGTAGGAAAGTGTAATTTTTCATGCCAAATCTAAAAATTCTGATTTTTTGTGATTTGGAGGCCCCTAGCAAAAGAAAGCGCCATGTGGTGCGGCGCATAAGGCAGAAAAACCTGTTTTTTGTGCCAAAAATTTTCAAAATGCAAAAATTGCTCCAAATTTCTTGAAATTTGGGCTAAGGCTTCTATATCAAGCATGATGTTGGGCCAAGGAAGCCTTAGCCAATATCTGAAGTCCTTCATCCTCTTTTTTTCTCCTTGATGCTCTCTTTAACTTTGCTTTCAAACTCTTGATTCTCGCTTGGCACACCAAGTTCCGGGATAAATAATGATATGATAGGTTTCTAAGCATATTCTTTTCATTGATGGCCTTCTCCATCTTCCTCTCCAAGTGTACATTGACTCTTTCAAGCCATG
This sequence comes from Pinus tabuliformis, assembly GCA_031772625.1. Classification (NCBI taxonomy): domain Eukaryota; kingdom Viridiplantae; phylum Streptophyta; class Pinopsida; order Pinales; family Pinaceae; genus Pinus; species Pinus tabuliformis. The sequence continues at coordinate 595,577,611 of CM062807.1, read as the reverse complement.
ACTCCTTATTGGCATTGATCTCTTGCTCCAATGAAGTGAACTCCACCCTCCTCCTTTGGGTAGCTTGGCGATTTTCCCGAATGTTTTGCAACTCCATAATCACCTACTGGTCCTCAAGCTACTTATTCCTCTGCTCCAAGTACTGTATAGTCCATTGAGCTCTATCCAAGTTGGTAGACAAGGCATCAATGTCTGCCTGCTGCTCTTTAATGATTTCTCTAAGATTTGTGCTTTGTGGGCCCATATCGGTATCATCACCCTCAATGAGGATGAAATCAGTCTCCCGCTCAACTGATGGTCCTTCCTCCTATAGTGGCCTCTTGCCTCGCTCCTGAACCTGTTGTGCTGATGATGGAAGTGAGGCCCCTTCCCCCCGGGTGGAAATAACACTCGCTTTGCTGCTGCCAACAATCGTCTAGTGCCCTTCTGATAGGTGATGAACACTAGCACACTAGCGGTCTATGTCTCATGGCCCTCATGCTGATAAGAAGGTTCACCTGTCTCATGCCCAACCTATGAAGGTCCCTGTGAAGCTCTAAAAAACTCATGAGAGATGAAGTCATCCCAAGTGATTCCCTGTAAACCAAGCTGATGAACGACCACAATTTTGATGACAGCAAAATGATAAATACTATTGAACTCTGCTGAGGGGTCTTGTGCTGCACAAGGGTGGTCATCTTCTCTATGTTTCGGCACATGAAGTAAGGGATGTTCATCATCCGTACCCAGGTGAAATGCATTAGCATCCTGATATGATAAGCATATAAGCGAGAGAACCAGCCCTCACAGCTGAAATACTTCATGATGAGTTTCATTAGACAAGCATATTCATCTTTGAGGTACCGAAAAGGAAATACTCTCTTGAGCTGTCTCAAAAAGTCGGGCTTGATGTATGGTTTATAATGCTGCCGGTCAATTTTCTGCCTCTTGTTCCATGGCTCTCCAATGTTAGGTATGTCGATTGCTATTGAAATGGATTCTGGTGTTAATGTGAAAGTGACACCAACAAGAGTGGCTTGATCACCATGTAAATGCAACACAAATAAGTAGGCCAACTCATGATGAAACTAAATGCTAGCAACCTTCTCACAAAATTCATAACATGATTGATGCTGGAAACAAAAGATGGCAAGAGGGCAGGCCTGTAACTCAGCAAGAGTGGTTGGTTCTTCTCTGATATGTTTGCCACCTCTATGAGGCCTCTTGGGTGCATGTCCCTCTGTGGGTGAGTCACTTTGGGTCTCTTCTTCATAATCATATGAAGGATCAGATGTCGTGTCTACTGGTAGGTAAATTGTCTTGGAGAAATAGGTGCTGATATGTCAAATTGCCTTGGACTGGTTTTGGTGATGTGTTTACCTCTACCACCAAGGGAAAACAGTGAAATGAGGGACTGTAAGGGGAGGGAAAAATAGTGGGGAATTTAGGGACTGTTGGGATAGATTTTAGTTAGGGAAATATGGGATGTTTTGGGAGTTTTTGTATAGGATTAGGGTTTGGGAATTTACATTTGGGATTTTGGGAAAGGGAACTTGGGATAGGGGATTAGTGAATTTAGGGGGTAGGGGGAACTTAGGGAATAAGGGAATCAATGAAAAATGGGGTAAGGGAGTGAACTTGGTGGCAAAACAGTCAATCAAAACCCTAGTAGCAAGTTTCTTTGAGGTATTTCGAATGGTAGGGTTTGATTGTTTTTTAAACACTCACCATTCATCAACCACCATAACATAAACACCAAATTTGGATAAAAAATAGAGGTGGAGGCTCTACCTACTTGGAGCAAGACAAATTCATGTGTTTTTGGTGATTTGAGCGAATTCTGGAAGTTTTCGGGCTCTCTGGCTGTGTGCGCCGCGCATCCAACCCAATGCGTCGCGCCCCACATATTCACCGCGCCGGTAACTTGCAACGATTTTCACCCAAACTTCTCTCTTACTCACCAAAATCACTTTGCCTTACTTCTCTTTGCTCTTGGAGTGCAAATGAGCTTCAACATTTGGAGATATGATTTATACCTGGAGCTTTTCAAATTTAATTTTGCCAAACCCACTTTCATAATGTTTTACAAATGACTTTATTTCAAACTCTGTTTTTTTTTTTTTGGACTTTTTCACTTCTTTTAAGTTTTATGATGAACTAAATGACCTGAGCTTTGCTTGTTTTGCAGGTGTTGGAGCTTCTAGGGCTAAGGAAAGAAACCAGGGTGCAGATGAAGGAATTTACAATGAGGAAAACAAAATTTTCATGATTTTTGTACAATAAAAGCTAAATACTCTGTTTTTTCCTCAAAATAGAGTTTTGAGGAAAAACACATTTTCGAACACTTGGCGATGAAATTTATTGATATTGAAACCTCCTCATGGCCTGCTGGTAATTATTAGACACTTTGAAACATTTTTTGACCAAACCCTAATGAAACCCTAGACCTAATTGACAATGAAACCCTAAAGACAACCTTTGCAATCTTTAAGATAAAAAAAAAGATTGTATATGATTTTTTTTAATGAACAAACATGAGCCAGCAGGTAGATAACATGAGGAAAACTATAGGAATGCCACTGCCGTTAGATGATCCATGCACCTAATGGAATGCAAATGATTGGGCGGCACACCTAATATGAAATGCAACAAGAGGATTTGATCTCTGACAGAGGGATGAAAATACCGACTCTACAAATGACAAGACCTCCTTTCTATATATAGGAGTCTAAGGAGTCACAATATAATTAGAGCCGACATAACAATAATAATGTAAGGGCACAACAATAACAATAATGAACTTCTATGGGGAACAATAATAATAATATGGGAACAACATGGGCACAACAATAACAATAAGGGGCTACAATGACAATAATAATAACGAAATACACTCATATTATAGGGACCTAACATGCCCCTCTCCTTCAAAAAAGTGTTCTCCTCAATGCTTGAGCAGTTCTAGATGTTTTTGTATAAAATTTTCATCCTCCCATGTCGAATCTTCAGCAGGTAAGTTCTTCCTCTTGATGAGATACTCTGAAATTGATCGATTTTGTAGCTATCGAATTCTTGTTTCAGTGTCTACTTCAGGTTCCAATATGATTTTTCCTTCCTCTTCAAGTTCTGGAAATATTGTTTGAACTGGGAGCTTGTCACCTATAACCTTCTTTAAGCATGAAACATGGAAAATTGGATGCACTCGAGAAGATGCAGGAAGTTCCAATTTGTATGCCATAGTACCAATCTTTTGCAACACCTTGTACGGACCATAATACTTTGGGGATAATTTATTATCCTTCTTATCTTGCTTGAGGGACATTTGTTAGTATGGTTGTAGTCATAGAAATACCCATTCACCTACATCAAAACTTATTTCGATGCGATGTTGATCTGCCTATTCTTTCATTCTATTTTGCACCAAAGTCAGGTTATCCTTTAAGGGTTGGAGAACTATTCTTTGATGCTCAATCGTATCTTCCACTGACTGAACCTTAGAATTTTCTCTTAAATATGATGTGATGGATGGTGGGTGATATCCATAAAGTGCCATAAATGGGGTCATTTTTGTTGCAATATGGAAGGAAGTGTTATACCACCATTCAGCCAAAGGAAACCATTTGACCCATTCTGTATGTTTATTAGATACAAATCAACGAAGATATCTTTCCAAACACTTTTTTATCCTTCCAAACATTTTTTCACTATCTCAATTTTCCCATCAGATTAAGGATGATAAGATGAGCTATGAGCTAACTGAGTACCGAGACAAGAAAATAATTTTGTCCAAAAATTTCTAGTGAAAATAGGATCTCTGTCTCTTACAATAATCTTTGGGTTTCCATGTAGCTTTTGAATTGTTTCCATAAATGCAGTAGTAATTGTATTGGCTTTAAATGGATGAGATAATGCACAAAATTGCGCATACTGGGTAAGTCTATCAGCTACCACCATGATGACACTCTTTCCATCAGACTTGGGTAAACCTGTGATAACATCCATTGAAACCTCATCCCAACATTAACTTGGAATGGATAAAGGTTGTAATAGACCTGGGGTCTTAACTGTCTCAACTTTATTTTGTTAGAAAACCAAACATTCCGCCACAAAATTTTTAGTATTGCCAACATTTACTTCTCATAAATAGCTTTGTGTAAATACTTTCCTTTGATTGGACGACTTTCAAAAGAAATGGGTCTTTCTTCTTGCATTAAAACAGCACCAATTCCATTTCCTGGGGCATCACATTTCACAATAAAGGTTTTTGTGAAGTTTAGCGTAGCTAAGACTGGTGCTCGACACATTGCCTCTTTAAGATGTTCAAAGGTTTTCGTTGCTTCTGGAGTTCAAGAAAATGCATCATTCTTGTTGTTAGAGGTGTTGTTGTTCTCCCATAATTCTTAACAAACTTGCGATAATACCTTGTAAACCCGAGAAATCCTTGTAGATGCTTTATGGATGTGGGGATTTTCCATTCCTTAATGGCTTTAATTTGTCCAGGGTATACCTTAACACCTTCATGAGATACAATATGATCCAAATATTCCACCTCTTGTACTCCAAAGAAACATTTGGAGGTTTTTGCATATAATTGTTTCTCCTCCAATAGTTTGAGCACTCTATCAACATGTTGAAAATAATCCTTCCAAGACTTGTTGTAGATTAGCATATCATCAAAGAATACTAACACAAATTTTCTAAGGAAGGGTTTGAAAATGTAATTCATCAAACCTTGAAATGTAGAAGGTGCATTGGTAAGGCCAAAAGACATGACCAAAAATTCATAATGACCCTCATGAGTTCTAAAAATGTTGTCTTCTGAATGTCTTCAATCTTCATTCTGATTTGATCATATCCTGAACAAAGGCCCAACTTGGTGAAGTAAATTGCTCCATGCAATTCATCCAAAAATTCATCAATGACAAGAATTGGGAAATTTATCTTTAATAGTGAGCTTGTTGATCTCTCTATAATGTGGACACATGCCATGATCCATCCTTCTTGTGCACCAATACTACTGGAGCAGAGAAAGAACTTTGACTAGGTTGAATTATACCAACCTCTAGCATTTCTGCAACCATACGTTCAATTTCACTCTTTTGGGCATAGGGATATCTGTAAGGCCTGATGTTTGGAGGAACACTTTCTGGAATCAAATGAACAACATGATCATGATCATGAATAGGTGGGAGGCCTTTGGGAGTCTCAAATAACTTGGAATTATTATCCACGACTTTTTGGAGATCTAGAGAAATACATGATTTCGATGTGGGAACCTTTAGCGAACATAATTATGCAATTACGCCACGTTGTACTTCTTTCTTTAGAAGCTTTGTCATGTCATTAGAGCTGATTATCTTTCCTAGTTTCCCTAATATACCCCTTAATTCAACTTCCTTTCCTTCTGGAAAAAAAAAAAAAGGAAAAAGTTTTCTTGAAAATTAAAAGCTATCATACCCAAAGATTGTAGCCATTGGACTCCTAGTACAACATCAGCATCACCCATTGGAATGGAAAGCATTGGACTATTCAACACGTATTCTCCCATGGATAGCTTGATATTATAGCACTTTCCAGAGAAATTTATGGTTCCTCCATTTGCAACCATCACTTAACACTCTGGTGTTGGACATAGGAAGCAATTCAATTCCTTCCTTATCTTACAATGAATAAAATTATGGGTATTTCCCGAATCAATCAACATTAACACCTTTTTCTTCTTGATATGTCATTCTATCTTGATAGTTTGAGAAGTGGTAATTATGCCCAATGCATTACAAGATATGGTCGGATTTATTTCTTCCTTCTCTAGGGTTTGTTCCTGGTGTGTATCCTCTTCTTTTGATGTTTCTTGTTCCTTTTCTTCTTCCTCTTCGCAATCTATGTAAAATAATTTCTTCTCAGCACACTTATGACCTTTAGTGTATTTTCTATCACAACTATAACAAAGCCCTTTTTCTCTTTTTTCTTCCAATTGTTGTGGTGTCAACCTTGTAAGTTGTGAAAGACTATGGGCAACAACACTTCCATCTTTATAGTTATGATTGGTAGGCTTCCTTGTTGCCATAATTTCGCTTTCAATTTTTCTTGCCAACCTAAATGCCTTCTCCAATGAATCAAGTTCTCAAAGGCGAACCTCATGTTGGATGCTATTATTTAAATTCCCTTTGAATACATAAATCATATGCTCCTCTGGAATATATTTTATCCTTATATTCAATTTTTCAAAGTCCTCAATGCGCTCCACCATTGAACCCTTTTGTTTGAGATTTATTATTGGCTAAAAAAGGTGTTTCTTTTTGTGTCCTCATAATGTGCTATCATTTCTTCCGTAAAAGTTGTCCAAGTGACAATTTGTTTACAAGAGCAAAGCCATCTATACCATACAAACTGATTAGGTTCCAAATATAAAGTCGCAATGTGTACCTTTTGTGTGTTTTGCATATTATGAAGATCAAAATATTGCTCCATATGTAGTATCCATGTTACGGGATCCTTGCCATAAAACTTCCTCATATCGATCTTTGGAACATGGTGGGTCTTCAATACAACATTAGAGTCTATGAAATAATGACTAACATTTATTTTGTTCTCATTATGGGTTTCCTCTACTACCTTTTCGCCATTAGGAAGAATTTCTTGTAGCAACTTTGTCAAACCTCCTTTCAAATATTCCATGTCTTTCTTCAAATATTCGATGTTTACTTCTAAACCATCCATCTTAGCTTCCACACCATCCATATTAGCTTCCATGTATTTCTTTAAACCATCCATCCTAGCTTCTGTTACTTTTTGTGAGAGTGAACTTTGTTGCACTTGGTCTCGTAATTTTGATATATCATCTTGCATTGTTTCCTCTTCTTCATGAGTCATGCTAGAGCTTTCAAGTTGCTTACTAGGTGTTTCCATTTTCTTTCTTCTGGGCATCAATTAATTATAATTATGCTTCACTATGCCCTTTAAATTCCTTCAAACTAATTTTTCAAACCAAACTTATGCAAAATTTTAAAAAGACTACACACTTTTTTTCGCTTTGTAGGATATCGATATTGAATCTATTGTATATCTGTAATTTCGGATCTCCAAGGTTTGAAATTTCATCCTGAGGTATCCCTATGAGTCTTATTTCCAACCCCGTAATTTTTATCAAGATTGGATTCTCCAATAAAGTGTTATTCTAAATCTCCCACAATGACCTGATTATAGATTGGTTCAGTAGAGCAAACTTTTACGAAGTGCCACGTGTCACGGTTTCAACCTTCGGACCTGAAAATGATATACAAAAAGATAAAATCCATCTTCTTTCTATACCTTCTGACGAAATTTCATTCTGATGCTCAGAGATAAAGTTATGACGATTTTTCTCAGGTCAACTGTTTGAGATATAATTCGGGAGCCTTTAAAAATCCTAACTTCCTTGGATCATATCTCCGAAAATACAACGTGACAAGATCTGAAATTCGTACTCAAGCTTCATCAATATTTTGGTTTAAATGGTTTTTAATTTCGTTTTCGGAAACTTTGTAGAAAAAACATTATAGCGAAAATTCCACAATGACCAGTTTGAAGCAGCGAAGCCCTAGAATCCAAAGCTCTAATACCTAATGTTATGCAACTAGCTCACAAAATAGAAGAAAAGATAGATCAACGACTTTGTTTGGTCTAATATGTGTATGCAAATTAGAGTTCCATTTACTATCAACCCGAGTAAGTAAACTTCAAGGATCATCCAATATATATGGACTTAGAGACAACTAAACTAAGCTAGGTGAAGAAATGCCAAAGCTCCCTTACAGGAGGTCTTTCATTGGGATCTCCAACACCTATTCAGTCATTTAAAAAAACTAAATATAAAGACATTGTGACAACTGTAAGAAATATTAAAGCTCCCTTATAGGAGACTGTCCATTAATATTTCTAACATCTTAATCAATTAACTAATAAATGAAGGCATTTAAACATAATTCAAATTGATTACAAGAAATATTAAATCTCTCTTACAAGAGACTATTCATTTACATTTCCAGCATCAAGATATTTAAACTAATGAAACTCAAAACATAAATGAAAGAAATCTTACTATACCAAAACAGGCATGCAAGTGAGGCAATGGGGGCTCTCCATAGCTCCACAAGCACGTTTAGAAAGAAGTCAAATGTAGAAGAAAATCCAATCCACTTTATTTATCGTCAATTGCAAATTGCAATTACAAGCTCCAAGTCCTACATTCCAAGAGGTCCTAAACTCTACATCACATTGATTCTAAAATCTAAAATTCCAAATGAAGAACTGAGTTTCTAAATTCTAAAAATTAAGATTACACAATGAAAATTACAAATGGAGATAACACTCCTATTTATACAAAAGCTATGATAACAAACTCATAAATGTAAATCCACTATTCCCTCCTTTGACCCACATATTTCTCAACCAATGGTGACACATAACCCTATCCTCCATGATCTCCTCCATGAGGTCCATGATCTTCTCCATGAGGTCCATGCTCTCCTCAAATTCGAATTTGAACATAGAGTGCCACATAAAGATGCCTTGGAAGCTTCCTTTGTACCTACACATGTCAGCAAACTCATTCTAATTGTTAGGTATAAGTATATGGAGATTATTTTCTAAAGTTTAGCCATAAATTCTCTTAAAAATTCTAAGAATTGATAATGTTTTGGAAAACACAAAGGTAACCCATATAATGATGAAAGTGAAGCTGATGCGGTGACATGGTGGTGAATAGAGCTGAGAAAATGTGTGAATGGAATGCAAGTGGATGTATTTTAAGGATAATTCATAGGCCCAACATACCCCCAAACTGAAGGTATTGCATGTCCTCATGCAATCTATTACATTACTTTTGATACTTGAGCTTTGGCTTAGACTTTGCATGATATCATTTGCTTAACTTTTGCAAAGTGTGTTTGTTGAATTGCAACTTGGTTGGTTCTTGTGTTTCAACCGTATTTTGTTTGTTGCATTCAAATTCAATGTATGATCTTTGCATAATGATCATGTGATTTTTATTGCAAAATATTTCGTTGGAATGCATCATGGTTGGTTCTTGTGTAACAACCATGATTGTGTTGGCATTCAATTATCTTTTAAATACTTTTTACAAAGCCATTTTTATGCTCATGATGATGTAATAGTAAATATATTTTGAAATTATGTGGGTTTTAGAATGTGATATATGAATATGGAAAAATATGAAGGTGACAAATATAAATGTATCCCTCCCCCAAACTGATGGTTTTGGGAATTTTATGAAATGAGGACAAGAAGCTTTTTCCAAAAATTATCATTCTAGCTTTTAAGGAATTAAGTGGTTAAAAGTTAGAAAATATCGTACCTCAACTTACCCTTTCAAAAATAGATGAGAATTGTGCATGTGTGGCTACAAAATTCTGATCATAGTCTTCTTTACTTGGTTGTGAAAATGTGGATGAAGTCAAAAAAGTGAATCTTTTATTGTTGTTGCATCCACTGCTAAATCTACTGTTGGATCTTCTGTTGAACGTTCGGAATCTTCTGCTGAATGTGGCTGAAAATGTATAAGGATTGGAAGGTATACAAATTTAGAATTTACACTTCCCCCCATCTTTATTGATTGACTTGTCCTCAAGTCATTTATATCAAAAACTGAATAGTAATGAAAGTAAATCTGCTTCCTCTACTACAAAATGATTGGTCTTCAAGTCTTCAACGCTTGTTGGCACAATTCTTGTCATGTGATTAAATGTTTCGGTGTCAAACATAACAAGAAATTGTTAACTTAGTGGCCATTGATGGATGCCACTAGTCAACACGAGAGCTCCCATCTTTGATGTGGATGAGAGTCAAGATGCCCCGAACACATCTTTCTAAGTATGATTGAATTTGTTGTTGTTGAATACTCAGAAGATCTGACGAACAAGGGACATTGATGTATTCCCTTGTTTATCGACATGATAGCTTGCCCTTAAGGCATGCAAGCTTCAAGGTGTTTTTAGAAAAATATTTAGACTCAAGGACTATGGACTCAATGGTGTATGGAAGCAAGGTTTTATTTGCAAGTGTAGGTAAAAGGAAACTGACAATGAATATGTAAAGTGGGCCAAAAAGTTTGTAGATGAGCTTCGTTGGTTTTATTGGTGGGTTAGGATTGAAGGAAATGTAATGAAGTGTATGTGGAATGTAATGAAGTGTTATGTAGGATTGGATAATGACTCTTGCTGGGAAAAAAATTGATTTATGGCATGCAAACTGTCAAATATAGAAAATCGTCACGTCAAATTCAAGTGTGGATAGGTATTTCATCATCCTTTTACCTTTCCGAACAATCCACAAGTCTTCGAATTTTCTTATCTGTCATGCAACATTGAAACCATTAAACTATTATTGGAAGTTCAAGAACTTGTAATTTTCTGGAAATTTTGTTTATGTTCATGGATTTGTTCTTTAGGATTTCTCATGAAATTAGTCATTTGAAGACCTATTGTCATCAAAATTTAATTCCCTTAATGTTCAGTTGATCATCCGAAACCTGCTAAAAAACTTGGCATAAAAAAAACATTAGTGTGTTCAATAAGGAATGGCCAATTCCTTCTTGATTCCTATGCAAAAATTAATGCCAAATGAAACAGATTATGGATAATCAAAAGCGTCATTTTAGTCCAATTGTTGATGTTGATAACAGTCCATTTTTTATCAAAATAACCATGAAAATAACTCATCTCCCTCTTTATGTCAGATGTCTCCTCGAATGACAAAGAGCATATGCTGCAGATTAGTTTGTCTCATAAACACATAAAATATTGATGAAGCCAACTCTAAGCATAATCCTCCAATTGTTCGATAAATGAATCCTCCTTTGTGAGATTTGCTTCCAAGTGTTCTATTTTTAAAAGGTGTATGGTGCATTTTTTAATTTTTGAAATCTCACAAAGGCCAATGCATAACTTTATTTATCAATAAAATTAACCTGAATCCATTTTAATGGTTTTATGGAGGTGAAAATTTTCCTTCAAATCTCCAACTTTTGCATGGCATATTAAAAGTGACAAGTAAAACAAAGTTTGGACTTCCATGATAAAAAATGTGAAACTTGATTTGATACTCATGTGCCTGAGTTTCATGAAGTTGCTTTTTATTTTATTTTATTTTTTATTTATTTATTTTTTTTAACTGAATTAATCATTTGTTTCTTAATTTTACTCTATCACATATAAATGGAATTTACCAACTGAAAATAAAAAAATAAAAAAAGTCTAAGTGTTCAACCTAAATTAAATTAATATTAACAATATAATAAAATAAAGCTCAATCATTTTTTAGATCCTGAGAATGTTGGCTCCAAAAACCTCGTGGGGCAGCCAAACTTCAATCATTCACTCCAATTCTTTAGTCATCTGTCCTTCCCTATTTTTGGTGTGCGCTTGTAATGTGTAGGGTGACTAAAGCCAGTTTCAAAACCCAATCCCCTAGCAACCAAAACCTGTGCAGTCCCCCAGGAGGAGAACACATGCCACAACAGTCTTCCTTTGACTTGTCCCTGGCAGGACTATGGATTTGGTCACTGTCAAGGCTGGCTTCACTCCTGCATCCAAGTAAAATAACCCAGGTGAGTGTAGCTATACTCTAATTTTCTATAAAATCCAAAGAAACATACTATGCTATAATGAAGACAAACAAAATTAGATTTTTTTTTACTATCTTCGTCTTCAAACTCAATGTAATCATCTACAATGCCATCTTCATCTTCCTCAAGACCACCTGTTGTTCATGAAACCATGGTTGCCAAGATGCTTTGATGGTAATATTAAGTTCATCTATAGCATATATGGTCGATAATAATGGGACTCAGCCCCTCTGTATCACCACTATATACCCAATGAATATAAAGTATTTTATGTTTTTAATTTACATATAGTAAGTTCATCTATTACAAAGTTTATCAATAAAAGTTTATAATATTTGATATATACATTGTTATATACACAAACATTTATAACATATAAAATTTGTGATAATATACAATTTATTTACAAGTTGTTTGATCTGTTTTCACTGTTCAGGTTATGGGAATGCCATGTAAAGCTTAAATCAAGACCAACTAACTCAAAGAAGAGAACCATCGAAGCAAGGTGAAAAAATGATAAAAGAAGTCATAATTTAGCAGAATGTGTCAAAATTTCAAGCATTAGAAAACTATTGAAAGATTCTCACCAAATAAAATTGCCAAAACTGTACAAAGTCAAGCAAGATTTATGCAATCAAAAAGGCTATAGGAGATGGAAAGACAATAGGAAAATTGAAATTAATGTGCGAAATGACCCAATATCCAAAAAAAACAAGTGTATTGTTGTTGAAATTAGAAATGATCTCTGCAAGTTCTGGCACGTATTTACCTGCATAGCTCTTTCCTGTTGTGTAAAAGTCGCGTTGTTTGTATTCGGGAAACCTTAAAAACCAATTTTGAAGAAAAACAAATGTGTATGTACCAGTCATGTTGTCATGCAACGCGTTAAACTTTTTTTTATTATTTTTGGAGCATGCCAGCAACATTTATCTATATGTCGTGAAGCTTTTCTTAGGAGCTAGAAGCTAGCTGCTGCCATGACATAGAGTACAAATTATTTTCTACGATCAAATTTGTTCATGTAGGGATTTTACACGTTATTTTTGGAGTGATTTCCGCTAGGGTCTATCTGAATAACGTAGGCTTGGGTTTTTCGAATCTGAGCATGATCCCTAACGTTCAGGTGGTTTGAATGCAGTCGACAAGAATTATATAGCCTTAGCCAAACAATCAAATCTTACCAAAATTTGTGCCCAAAAATCTGCATGCTCAAATCGCTCGAATTGTGGCCGTAAGGATAAGAGTGATTGCGCAGCAGCAAAGAGATAATTGTTGTTTAATAATTGTTCCCCAAGGTTTCTGTAGCAACGCATATGAAAATGTCCAAATATTTGTTAGTTAATGGCACTCTCATGGGCCTACCTCCTAATAATTTCTGGTGTCCCCAACCGATATAGATCGAGCATTGGTCGAGTCGGCTTTCCCACTTTCAACACACTCAAGCCCTTTTATTGTCAATGGACCGACATTCACGACTCTTTGCATCTACACCTATGCTAGCATTGGCTTTACCACTAATTCTGCTTATAACACTACTGAAACTGGTGCTTGAAACTCATTAATCTGACTGCACATGTGCCGACACTCTTCTCTCTTTCTGTAAGCTTGTCCAATAGTAAACCCAATGTAGCTCTCAGGTCTCGAAAGCGCCATTGCAGTAATAATATGACCTCCACCAAGCCTTTCTCAGACTGCCCTCGTTGAGGCGCACAACAGGGCGAGTCTATTCACAATTTCGATGGCGGAGAGATGACTATTTTGCATCTCACCATTTGCTACAACGTGACCCACGATAGATTGAAGTGCGCTGGCCAAACGTATCAATGGATTTTCTTGGGGTTTTCTACAACAATGCGTTGTTTCTCTTAATTATGTTTCTTATTTTCGGAGGAAGGGCTATCAGCGTTGGTATTCTGGTATTGCGTAGGAAGAGCCAAGGGTGAGCTGGACTGAGAGCCCGAGCTCATGGAGAGAGATAAATATTGTAAATTGGGAGCCGCATTCATCTTGTTTTCTGGGCATGGTTGGTTCCTCAGCCATGTCTTGATCATCGACAAACCAATCTCGTTGTTTGCCCTGGAATTTTGAGGAAGCTGGATATGGTTTTTGGTGGAAGCCAACGAGATTATATCCCTTGTCTACAGATATTTCGTGCAAAGGGCAAGAGCCATAGCAATAGCCATAACGAAAACGATGGCCATAGTGTCTGCCTGAGGAAATACACGTACCCTACCCTCAATAAGTTCAACATGTTTATCTAAGAAGATCTCTTCCATACTGGTGCCCATAATTTTAACAATGTTGTTGCACAAGCACTTATCGCTAAACATAAAGAAAATAATAGCTGAGACAAGTGTTGGGCATCTTAGCGTTACAACAGTTGTTGTCTCTGCATGGTTTTTAGTGTGTTGTTTGGAAGGATTTTTCCCTCATGGAGGAGGGTGCACAAGATATGGAAAGGCAGTCCTTCCAAATGCGTCTTCTTGGAGCTGAGGTGTGACTAGTACATTTTGGTTTAGGATTTTAGGACTTTTTACAAACAATGTTTATTTGCTACTTGTCTGCTTCAATTTCTTTATAAGTGTTTTCAGTTTTAACTTGAAATTGAGAGACAGAGATTAAAGTGTAGATTTATTCCAACACTGCTTTTGATTTTTTTATATGCAGATTTGGCTTGTTTTTATTTAATTTTGAAAATAAATCAATATATTTTATGATCTTCCTGATCGCTCGAAGCGCAAGAAGAGAGCATACTAACCTATTGATTTATTTTATTTTATTTTATTTTTGTAGGTTAGCGTGGATGTAAATTTATTTATGAGAAATGATGATGATTTATTATTATTATTATTATTTTTTAAACAAGACTAAAAGAAAACTCTACCAAATCTGGTTTTATTTTGCTAATCTATTCTATTTTAACTTGAAAGTTTTTTTTATTTCTTAAGTAAAAGAATGCTTCCAATGAAGCCATCTACGGACTAAAAATTCATAAACGCTCACATCTAAATTTAAAAAATTTACTTGATTGTTTGCAAGGATGTGAGTAACATGTTTGATCCTTGGATTTGGCGCAAGGTTCTTTTGAAACTAGTCTTTGATATTATCCTTGCTCTCCAAGATGTACCTGTTCAACATCTTTAATTTTCTCATCCGTAGATGGATTAGTAAGAAATGGGGGGTTTCAAAAGACTGAATTTGAATCTAACTAAGTACGAAAATAAATAAATAAAATGCTCAAACTTGAACTCTGTTATGAAGATCTTGTTGTCACCAGGTTTCACAAGTTAGTCCATAAAAAGAAATTGCAATAAAAATAACTTCCTAAGTCTATCTCTAAATCATCCTCCCTAGCAACGGCGCCAAAATGTTTGGTCTAAAATGCAGATGCAAATTAGAGTTCCATTTACTATCAACCCAGGTAAATAAACTTCAAGGATCATCCAATATATATGGACTTAGAGACAACTAAACTAAGCTAGGTGAAGAAATGCCAAAGCTCCCTTACAGAAGGTCTTTCATTGGGATCTCCAACACCTATTCAGTCATTTAACAAAATGAAATCTAAAGACATTGTGACAAGTGTAAGAAATATTAAAGCTCCCTTACAGGAGACTGTCCATTAATATTTCTAACATCTTAATCAATTAACTAAGAAATGAAGGCATTTAAACATAATTCAAATTGATTACAGGAAATATTAAAGCTCTCTTACAAGAGACTATTCATTTATATTTCCAGCATCAAGATATTTAAACTAATGAAATTAAAAACATAAATGAAAGAAATCTTACTATACCAAAACAAGTATGCAAGTGAGGCAATGGGGGCCCTCCATAGCTCCACAAGCACGCTTAGAAAGAAGTCAAATGTAGAAGAAAATCCAATCCACTTTATTTATCGTCAATTGCAAATTGCAATTACAAGCTCCAAGTTCTACATTCCAAGAGGTCCTAAACTCTACATCACAATGATTCTAAAATCTAAAATTACAAATGAAGAACTAAGTTTCTAAATTCTAAAAATTAAGATTACAAATGAAGGAGATAACACTCCTATTTATACAAAAGCTATGATAACAAACTCATAAATGTAAATCCACTATTCCCTCCTTTGACCCACATATTTCTCAACCAATGGTGACACATAACCCTATCCTCCATGAGGTCCATGATCTCCTCAAATTCGAATTTGAACATAGAGTGCCACATAAAGATGCCTTGGAAGCTTCCTTTGTACCTACACATGTCAACAAACCAATTCTAATTGTTAGGTATAAGTATATGGAGATTATTTTCTAAAGTTTAACCATAAATTCTCTTAAAAATACTAAGAATTAATAATGTTTTGGAAAACACGAAGGTAACCCATATAATGATGAAAGTTAACCTGATGTGGTGACATGGTGGTTGAATAGAGGTGAGAAAATGTGTGAATGGAGTGAAAGTGGATCTATTTTAAGGATAATTCCTAGGCCCAACAGACTTAAAAATCAATCTCTTCGAGGGGGAAACCTCCTTTACATTACACAAATGAACAATTCTTCGATGATACAAACGAAAAACCTCCTTTATATATATAGGACCCTAAGGGATCAAAATATAATCAGAGCCGACATAACAATAATAATATAAGGGCACAATAATAACAATAATGGGCTTCTATGGGGCACAATAATAACAATATGGGGACAACATGGGCACACCAATAAAAATAAGGGTATACAATGACAATAATAATAATGGAATACACTAGTATTATAAGGACCTAACAGTGGTGGAGCTGGTCGAGGACGTGGACAGATCATTTGTTATAACTATGCCCAGCCAAGTAATTTTGTGAGAGACTTTTAGAATCCCACAACAACATGTAAGTATTGTAAATCCTTTGACCATGTAATTGAATAATGTCCTATACTTATGGTAAAGATGCAAGAATAAATGAATTATCAACCAACACAGAATATTCAAATGATGACTGCTGAAAGGAGGACCGACTAACCATGAATTAGTATTGTCACTAGAAGTGGAGCTGCAACCGATGGTGATAAAGTGAATTAAAAGAGAGAACCTAAAAGCACATGGGCAAAAAATATTGCTAAGAAAGTTCTTTTTTCTATATTCAGAAAGAAAAAGAAGTATTTATGGAAGCAAAGCGAATTTTGATGGATGTTGGAGCTTCAACCTCTCATTCACAACCAAAGCTTGATCATAAGAGTGCCTATGACATATCATCAGCTTCAACACAAGATCGAGCTCCGACACAAGACCAAGATTCAACAAATCAAGCAGGTATTTTAAAGTCTTTTCTATAG
This sequence comes from Pinus tabuliformis, assembly GCA_031772625.1. Classification (NCBI taxonomy): domain Eukaryota; kingdom Viridiplantae; phylum Streptophyta; class Pinopsida; order Pinales; family Pinaceae; genus Pinus; species Pinus tabuliformis. The sequence continues at coordinate 595,560,695 of CM062807.1, read as the reverse complement.
ACTTGTATGAAATTCTTAAGAGATCAAAAGGTTGTATAAGAGCTTCAAGAATTGATAGATTCTTATGCATCTAAAGAAATGTCGCGAAGTGAGATGCGTGCAATCAATAATTTGCATCAATAGAAGAGAACTGGAAGAGAAATGAGACTTAGTGCGCAGATAGGAGTATATGAGATGGATCAAGTTAATTTGGATCTCGGATCTTATGCTAATGTATTGACAAAGAAGACATGGGAATTAATGGGTAATCCAAAGCTACAGTGGTCACTTATTTAGTTAAGAATGACAAATCAACAAAAGATCTTCCCTCTAGGAAGACTGCCAGGTGTCACGGTGGATATTGAAGGAGTTTGCACTATTGCTGATTTTGAAGTAATAGAGATTATTGATGACAGTAACCCTTATCCTGCATTGCTTGGAATTGACTGGGCATTTGACAATTTGGCCATAATTAGTATGAAGAAGAGACATATGATATTTGAAGGAAACAATATGAGAGTAATTTTTCCTTTGGATCCATCAGAAGGAGTAAGATATACAGAACCAGTCAAAGAAGAATATTCTGCATCTGACATAGATAATATCTATCAAATGACAGTGAAGGAACAAGACTGTGTTAACCCTACTTAAGAAGGCAAGTTGAGTTGAGAGTGTGATAGTTCTTGTACTTCAGACTTAGAAGAAAAATTGTAAAACTGGTTGCATGAAGTATCCACAAGGCGTTGTGCAAGAATTACCAAATCAATTCACTATATGATATATGAGGTATGTAACCTACCTTCTTATGATGACTTGGATGATGTAAATACTTTTCTTAAGTATTATGAAGAACAAGTTCTAGAAAGTCAAAGGTCTTCAGCCTTGGATATAGCCCTAAAAGTTACCCTTGCTAGATGGTGGAATGCACACAAGAAGAATATAGGAGGCTGGCAGGAATGTCGAAGACTAATGTGGATGAGGTTTGGACAAATAGATACAAAAGTAGAGGCATAAAATATGATGTTGAAACTAATCTAGGAAGCATATCTAGCTATGTAGTACAACATGGAAAGAGATTCCACAACAAGAATAGGTACATGGATACATTCATACATTAGAGACAATACCTAAGAAATGGTACCTAGAAACAAAGCTTCGACATGGTACCATGAACTGGGAAAACATGGTTGATGGCTTCATATTAACATCCAGCTTTGAGGACGATTGCCCATACATAGATTTGGCCCTTTAAACAGTCAAGAAGAGGATCTTTGAGAATGCAACTCCATTGACATGGCAGCAACCTAATTGGCCTACGCAGATAGAAAATGCACTGGAGTGTTATAACCTCACTGCAGATGAAGAAGAAGATCCTCACGACATCGACATAGCAGAATTGAAAGGATACCGCGAAGTAACTGGACTTGAGCTAGAAATACCAAATATAACGAAGCCACTAAAGACCAATAAGGTGAACATAGGATCAGAGAAGGAACCCAAGTTTGCAACAATAGGAGACTACTGGGATGAAGAGACAGTCAGTAAAGTTATAGAGTTACTTCATGAATATCAAGAACTGTTTCCCACCAAGTTTTCATAGATGAAGGGTATAATAGGAGATCTAGGAGTCATGAAGATTCCCCTTAAGCCTGATGTGAAGCTAGTCAAACAAAGACCTTACAGGCTGAACCCGAAGTATAAGGAGAAAGTGAAAGTAGAGCTTGATAAGATGATAGCAGCAAGAATTATTGAACCAATAAAAGAATTAGAATGGGTGAGTCCTATGGTGGTGCAAGAGAAGAAGACTCAAGGAGAAATTAGGATCTATATTGATCTAAGAAAGTTGAATGATGCATGTTTACATGATCCCTTCCCTACCCCTTTCACAGATGAAGTGCTACATAATGTAGGAGGTCGAGAAGCTTACTCATTTACAGCTAGATTCTCAAGTTATCATCAGATTAGGATTGTACCTAAAGATCGTCGTAAGACCGCATTTGCTATAGAATGGGGCTCATAACAATACATAGTAATGCCTTTTGGATTGAAAAATGCCTCTGCTATATTTTCTAGGGTGGTGGTCGCTACTTGTAAGGAATACATCCACAAATTTTTAGAGGTATATTTTGATGATTTGATGGTATTTGGATTGTTGAGCAAACATGATGGAAGTTTAAGACTTATTCTCGACACATGTAGATAATATCATATCTCTTTGAACCTAAATAAGTGCATATTTTGTATACCTTTTGGCATATTGTTGGGACATATTGTTTGTAAGCAAGGACTAATGGTGGACCCTGCTAATATTGTTATCATTATGAACTTGCCTCCACCTAAGATAGTAAGACATCTTCACACTACATTGGGACATACTGCGTATTACAAGAAGTTCATCAAGGGGTATGCTCAAATTATTGCGCCTATGGAGAAATTGTTGAAAAAGGATATAACTTTTTAGTGGGATGAAGAATGTCAAAAGAGCCTCAACATATTGAAAGAAAAAATGGTAGTTGCACCTATACTAGTATTCCCTTATTGGAATAAGAAATTCCATGTCCATGTGGATGCCTCTTGTATAGCTTTGGGAATAGTACTGAAACAACCTTGTGTAGGAGAGGTTGATCATACTATAGCTTTTGCAAGTAGAAATTTATCTAAAGCAGAAAATAATTACACCACTACAGAAATGGAAGGACTGGCTATGGTATATGCTTTGCATAATTTTAGACACTACTTGTTGAGATCACACTTTAAAATGTTTACAAATCCTTCTGCACTAAATTATTTGGTTAATAAGCTTGTCTTAGGAGGGATGATTTGCAGATAGCTATTTTTATTCTAGGAATATGACTTTGAGATCATTGTTAAACTAGGGAGACTGAATGCAAGACATGACCATTTATCAAGACTAGAAACAGGGGAAGAACCAACCAGCTTAGAGGCTAATCTCCTCGATGCACGTTTATTTGCAACCAGAATTGTGAATGACCATTTCACAGATATCATTCAATTTTTTACCATAGGAATGACTCCTTCAAAGTATACTATGTAGCAAAAGAATGAATTAGTGGTTAAGGCAACTGAATTTTCATTAATAGCAGGACAGTTATATAATATGGGACCAGATGAGATATTGCGCAGATATGTTCCTGAACATGAAAGGAAAATGATTCTAACAGAGGCTCATGGGGGTGCAGTTGGTGGACACTATGTACTAAAAGCTATTGCGCAGAAGATTTTGAGAGCAAGATTGTGGTGGCTTGCACTACGTAAAGATGTGAAGGAGTATTGTCAAGCATGTGATGTATGTCAAAGAGTAGGGAAGCCTTCAAGAAGAGATGAGATGTCATTGGTACCACAAGTTACGTTGCAAGCCCTTGATAAGTGGGCCATTGATTTTGTTGGACCTGTTAGCACTTGAAATTTCACCTCAGGCTGAGAAAGGTAAACCTCAAGGCAACATCAAACCACTTAGCCTCGTAGCTAGCCCTACGGGGCAAGAGAGGGCTCTCTCCGGTCTATCTCGGTAAATATCTTCAATTGGTGAGATGACCAATAGGGTAACACTGATTTTAGGCTAGTAAACTGATCAAAAGGGTTGATTTGGGGTTTTTAGGGTTTTTGGTGGCAAATTGAGGAGATGGCAATTTTGGGTGCGGGGATTGGACACAGTTTCTGCAAGGGGTTCTTTGGGGCGAGGTAGGAGACAGTATCGATGCCTTTGATTGAGGTGGATGATTAAGAATGACAGATGAGGAGTTAAGGAGAGCAAACAATAACTTTGAATTCTCCTTAAACAGTATAAAACATTGAAATTAAGCAAACTTAAAAGCAGAGCATGACAGTCATGAGTTCTACTTTAACACTTCATTTACTTAATGTGCAGAAGGAAAAGAAAGGAAATGATTCACATAACACACTTACAAGTACATATAGAAACACACCATCAATACATGTAACCACAAGAATCCCAAAAAGGACTGCAAAACCCTGGTCTTCCTTAGCCAAAAATTGCAGAGATACAGTGAATAATACAATAGTAGCTTCTCCCTCAAGAGTCCAACCTCTCCAACCATGAAAATGATTGAGAAAATACATAATATAGGCAAGCCAACCTCTTCCCTTGCCTCTAGGGGTCGAGCTCATCCTTCTAGGAGCTGTTTCAACCAATTCTAAACTGAGCACTAAAATCTAGGCAATCAAAACAACTTGCCTCTATAAGCTAGGAAACCAATTCATTCATTTAATTTTCACCTATTTCATGAATGAATCTTCTAGAAGAGATACATAAGTGTAAAAGTATCAAAAAATTACATTATTTACATCAAGGAGGATAACAATCCACTCCAAAAAGTCAAACATGGTCAAATCTGCGTTTTTTTGAGCTGTACAGTGAAATTTTGAGAAAATTGCCTGATAGGTCGCGCGCCTCTGCCTGACGGGTCGCGCACCTTTGAGGGCACTTTTGGGGAACTTCTAGGTGTCCAAATAGGGCAATCGTAGGCTTGTTGGAAAGGTCTGTGAGTCTACTTTCCAACCCAACTGGAATTTCTGAATTTGGTTGTCATTTGCCCCTCCAAAATTGCAATCTCCCAAGACTGCTTTCTGTGTGTCAAAAATGTGGCAGAAAGTCATTTTTTGCTTGTTTTTTGACTTTCTGGAGGCCCAAAACTTCATAAAATCTCTAGGCAATGGATGAGCATATGTAACTTTTCATGAAAAATCTAGAAATGCTGAGTTTTTGCAAAATGAAGTTGCCAAGAGAAAGGGTCGCGTGGGGGGTGAGACCCGTTAAAGGGACAAAACCTGTAAATTGCTTGAAAAAAACCAAAATTGACCCAAAATGCTCAAAATTTCTTGGGATTTGTGCTGTGGCTGAGCTATTTAGTGCCATGCTCCTTCAAGGAAGCCTCGGCCAAGATGTGGAGGGGGTCAGACCTTTTTCTTCGTTTTTGTGCTTTGGCCAACCGCCTTTGGAGCACCTTCATTTTTGCCTTGCATACGTGCATTCGGGCCCAATAATGATTTTTCATATTCCAGAGCAGGCTCAACTTCTGGTGTTGACTCACGGTCATCACTTTGCTCATAGTCGGTTTCGGTTTCTGACATGGTTTCAGGGGCAAAGTGGCTGAAATGTACTGCTGCTTCTGCTTTGAAATCTGTTGTTTTAACTGTTTTGAAATGTTGTTTCAAGGGGACAAGTAGCACAAGGGAAATGTTAGGGAATGGAGACTTGGAAGGGAAATTGGGAAAAATATATGAAACAGGGGTTAAAGAGAGGAGTCATGACATCAACATCATCATACAATTTCATTTGCAAGAATGTTATGGAAGGTAGGGTTTAGGGTTTGATTTTTGATTTCTTAATATTTTTGGTAGGGAAATTAAATAACAGTGATAAGGGAGTAAGAAATGGGAGGTGGGAAAATGTAGCAACAATAGGAATGAAAAGGAATACCTTAAAACAGCAAAACAAACCCTAGCAACTTTGATATTTTCAAGCAAAAGCACATGGAGTCTTTACTTGCAAATGAAGGCTCTTAAAATATTATCATGATCTTCTCAAGCTTTAGCAAACCATAATTTATATGATTGAACGCCTACCGGACAAGCTTGAACAATTTGTGGTCGCTTGGCAGCTTGCTGGTAATTTTCTATGGAGGAAACCCTGATGGGTCGCGCGCACTGCCCAACGGGTCGCGTGCCCTCAACGGGTCGCGCCTGTGTAATTTTTACACTGCTGGAGGTGCCCTGACGGGTCGCGCGCCTGGTTCAACGGGTCGCGCACCTTCCCAACTCACACAATTCGCTCAAACTCTCTTGGAAACAATTGCTCTATCACTTGAATGCGAAATGAGGCTTGATGGAGGGAGATTAGAGCCTTTATAGCCTGGCTTTGAATAAATTTTATGTCACAACCCACTTTCTAATGTTTTTCCATGACACTTTTTAAACTTTGAATGTTGTTGTCTTTTTGGTTTCCTTTTGTCCTAAAATTGATTGATTTGATGTTTTTCCTTGATAATTTTTGCAGGGATAGCTTCTGAGGGGTCTTGGCAAGGGAGCTAGGGTTGCGTGTTTCCTTTCAAAGAATTTTTGAAGTTTTACAATTTTTACAAAATTTTGAGAAATGACCTTGGCTTTAAAAACAAGGTTCTTAAATCCAAGGTGAAAATTAGCTGCACAAGATAGAATCTTTCGACGAAACACTTTGAAAATCATCCCTCTGGCTTGCTGGGCACTTATTGACCTTCAGAGACATGACCTTGAAGATAAATTTGACCTAAACCCTAGACCTAGAAATTTTGACCTCAAGACAAGACAAATAACCTTGAAAAAGTTTAATGACTAAAACAACTTGATCCAGTAGTGCCAAGAGGGGAATAAAGACACCAGCTCCTCCATCAGGGTTATGGCATGCCTAATGGAATGCAAGACACTGATGAGACACCTACTTATGTAAATGCAAAGAGCTTTGATCGCTGATGGAGGGCTACTAGACCGACTCTAACATTGGCTCCAATGGGGATGGTAGCTCCTTGGAGGTGCCAAGAACCTTAGACCTCTGGGAGAGTAGACCAGTGCTTTATCATCATTGGGCAATGGAGTCACTAATTCAAACTAAAATGCATGACTGAAAAATGATGACTTGACAACACAAATTGACTCTCACTCAACTAAAAACTGACTCGATACTTAAACACAACCGAAAAACTGGAAATGATGCTCAAAGTGGAGCTTATTCATCAAAACCTACTCTAACAGTTTCATTTATCACCTGATCAAGTGAAATGAAACAACCAATGTAACCAAGTAAGTTTTCCATCTGCTGTTCGAATTCTCCACAAGTGCTCACTTATGACCAACAAGAGAGAACTACTGAAAGGCAACTCCCATGACAACTTAGAAACAGATCCGTTGAATGATATGAATTCTCTATCCGCCTCCAAAAACACTGCATAAGGATCATGAAATTCAAACACACTGGAACTTAGCTCATCCAATGGATTACTTCTTTTCTCCTCATACCATGAATGCAAACTTTGATCTGAGCCTTGTGACGAGACCTCTGCTGAAAATGACAAAGAAACCGGCTGTCGGATCCAATTCATATCAGCACATGTTTCAAGCTCACATGCAGTCAATGGAGAAAGACTTTGACTGCAAACCTCATCCAAAACATCAGCTATTGGGTCATGAAAAACCTGAAAAGACTGTTGTAATGTATCCATTGAAAATGCATGACATCCTTCTGGCTGTTCATCTTTTTCTTGAGAGATTTTACGAAGATTCTGCCTCATAAACTGAAATGCTTCGAAACAAAAGGGTATAGAATCTTCCCGCATCATCAAATCGTGTATTTCATCTTCCACAGCTTCATCTGTAATCTGCCCTTCAATTTCATTTGGTGGCTGCAAATCTGATGCTACAGGCTGCTCAAGAATTTTGTTATCTGCCTCATCCTCAACATTAACACTGAGAGATTGCTGATTTGTTATAGGCTGTTCATTTGAAGATTTACTATGCAATCTACCCTTCAAAAACTGAAATGATTCGAAACAGAATGGTATGGAGTCACCTTGAATCATTAAATCATGTGTGTCCACTTCCAAGTCTTCAGCTGCAACTTGACAATCAATGGCTTTCGGGGGTTGCAAATCTAAATACATGAAGTCTTGAACAAAATTTTCTTTGCTCTCAAGATGATTCAAATCAAGAGTTGTTGACATTTGATTTCTGATTGCATGGTAGTTCTCTCTGATGAACTGAAACGAATCAAAACAAAAAGGCAAAGATCCTTCACTTACTTCAAACTTTGCCGCACTTTCCTCGTCAATGTCATAGCTGATATGTGATGGCTGAACATTGTATTCAAGCTGCTGAAAATGAACTTTTTCCTCCCACAAACTAGCTACTTGTTTGACTGCAAGATTAGCTTCTGTTTGGAGAACATAATCATCATCATACTGATCAAACTGAGGCAAATCATCAGTATAAAACATATCATCAAGCATGCAGGTCATATCAGCAGTTCTTTCTTCGCCAAGGTGATCTACAAAACAATCATTATCAGATCTATGACAACTAGGATAAGAAACAAAATGTTTTGGATCAGCAACTTGTTCTTCTTCAATCAGCGAGACTTGAACATCATAATCATTCCTTGTGTTGATCTTGTCCATCATCTCTTCTACTGCACTTACCAAAATATCAAGCTTTACCTCTAGAGATGTCGATTTTTCCGGATCTATTTTTTTCATCTCTTCTTCCTTCATCCTTGCCCTTCGGATCAGCAGATGAGCCTCTACATTTACTGCACTGTTTTGCATCTCGTGAAGCGTTGCAATATCCCTTTCTCTCAGCTGAAACTCCATTTCCGAATCAAAGGCACCCGGATAGTGCAAGAGAGCAGATCTAGGAGGAGGCCTTACATCAACTGGCATCGAATAATAAACTTGGTTAAATCTGGCTGAAAACTGTTGTACTGTCTCCCCTGGCATTCTTTTCAGCTGGTTATACTCTTCTACAATCAAGAGAAGGTTTTGCTCGATCATCCACCTGTTGAGAAAAACTTTGACAAACTGCTGGAAATCTGAGATGCTTGCATCAGGCAGGGTTTTGAACCAACTCTTAACTTCAGCTTGCAAAGAAAGAGCAAAAAGCTTAATACTGACATCTTCTTCATCAACTTCAAAAAGATCTAGAAAATTCTCAAAATTCTGCACATGTTGCTCAGCGTTGACATTCTTACTTTCACCATCAAACCTTGGCAAGTATATATCATAATTTTTGGGGAAAGCATGAAGAACAGAAGGTAAAACAAGAGGTTTATACCGATCTGGAATTTTACAAGGTGTAGGGGTATGTACAGCAGGTATAGAATCAGTCTTGGTTGCTTGGGGCTCATCAATTTGAAAATGGTCATCACAAAATTCGGAAAAAGGATCATGATTAAGCTCAAAGGTATGCAAATCTTCGGTATTCACAATCTTCAAAGGGACATAATCAACTGCAAGCCTGGGATCTTTTCTCAAGCATAGTATACTTTGCAAAGCCTTCTTTACATTCTTGGGAAAAGAGAAGAAATAATTTATGACAAAGAACAAAATGTCTTGGATGAAATTCCAACTTGAGTACCTGATCTTGCCATATTCTCCTTTCATGTTTCTGCTGGTCGGGATCATCCTCCAGTGGAGTCTTTGGATCTGATCTCGAAAATGATTTAGAGTCGCCAAGTGAATGATTTCAGCCTTTCAAGTGTCTGATCGTTGTTCACCATCAACAATAAGATCTGAACTTGATACATGTACTGGGGTAAAATGCAATTGAAGTGGCCGTATTCACAAGCTCACAGAGATTGACTGAAGCAGCGTTTATCTACTTCCGCTAATGCAAAGCAAAAGCGTTTCGAAAGCTACCTGGCATAACTTTAGGCTCCGTCTAAGACTTATGAAACAAACACATCAATCAACAGACAAGTTTGTTCTCCCCAGTATGGTTGCCAGTATGTTAGCGCTTGAAATTTCACCTCAGGCTGAGAAAGGTAAACCTCAAGGCAACATCAAACCACTTAGCCTCGTAGCTAGCCCTATGGGGCAGGAGAGGGCTCTCTCCGGTCTATCTCGGTAAAGATCTTCAATTGGTGAGATGACCAATAGGGTAACACTGATTTTAGGCTAGTAAACTGATCAAAAGGGTTGATTTGGGGTTTTTAGGGTTTTTGGTGGCAAATTGAGGAGATGGCAATTTTGGGTGCGGGGATTGGACACAGTTTCTGCAAGGGGTTCTTTGGGGCGAGGTAGGAGACAGTATTGATGCCTTTGATTGAGGTGGATGATTAAGAATGACAGATGAGGAGTTAAGGAGAGCAAACAATAACTTTGAATTCTCCTTAAACAGTAGAAAACATTGAAATTAAGCAAACTTAAAAGCAGAGCATGACAGTCATGAGTTCTACTTTAACACTTCATTTACTTAATGTGCAGAAGGAAAAGAAAGGAAATGATTCACATAACACACTTACAAGTACATAGAGAAACACACCATCAATACATGTAACCACAAGAATCCCAAAAAGGACTGCAAAACCCTGGTCTTCCTTAGCCAAAAATTGCAGAGATACAGTGAATAATACAATAGTAGCTTCTCCCTCAAGAGTCCAACCTCTCCAACCATGAAAATGATTGAGAAAATACATAATATAGGCAAGCCAACCTCTTCCCTTGCCTCTAGGGGTTGAGCTCATCCTTCTAGGAGCTGTTTCAACCAATTCTAAACTGAGCACTAAAATCTAGGCAGTCAAAACAACTTGCCTCTATAAGCTAGGAAACCAATTCATTCATTTAATTTTCACCTATTTCATGAATGAATCTTCTAGAAGAGATACATAAGTGTAAAAGTATCAAAAAATTACATTATTTACATCAAGGAGGATAAAAATCCACTCCAAAAAGTCAAACATGGTCAAATCTGCGTTTTTCTGAGCTGTACAGTGAAATTTTGAGAAAATTGCCTGATAGGTCGCGCACCTCTGCCTAACGGGTCGCGCGCCTTTGAGGGCACTTTTGGGGCACTTCCAGGTGTCCAAATGGGGCAAGAGTAGGCTTGTTGGAAAGGTCTATGAGTCTAATTTCCAACCCAACTGGAATTTCTGAATTTGGTTGTCATTTGCCCCTCCAAAATTGCAATCTCCCAAGACTGCTTTCTGTGTGTCAAAAATGTGGCAGAAAGTCATTTTTTGCTTGTTTTTTGACTTTCTGGAGGTCCAAAACTTCATAAAATCTCTAGGAAATGGATGAGCATATGTAACTTTTCATGAAAAATCTGGAAATGCTGAGTTTTTGCAAAATGAAGTTGCCAAGAGAAAGGGTCGCGCGGGGGGTGAGACCCGTTAAAGGGACAAAACCTGTAAATTGCCTGAAAAAAACCAAAATTGACCCAAAATGCTCAAAATTTCTTGGGATTTGTGCTGTGGCTGAGCTATTTAGTGCCATGCTCCTTCAAGGAAGCCTCGGCCAAGATGTGGAGGGGGTCGGACCTTTTTCTTCGTTTTTGTGCTTTGGCCAACTGCCTTTGGAGCACCTTCATTTTTTCCTTGCATACGTGCATTCGGGCCCAATAATGATTTTTCATATTCCGGAGCAGGCTCAACTTCTGGTGTTGACTCACGGTCATCACTTTGCTCATAGTCGGTTTCGGTTTCTGACATGGTTTTAGGGGCAAAGTGGCTGAAATGTACTGCTGCTTCTGCTTTGAAATCTGCTGTTTTAATTGTTTTGAAATGCTGTTTCAAGGGGACAAGTAGCACAAGGGAAATGTTAGGGAAGGGAGACTTGGAAGGGAAATTGGGAAAAATATATGAAACAGGGGTTAAAGAGAGGAATCATGACATCAACATCATCATACAATTTCATTTGCAAGAATGTTATGGAAGGTAGGGTTTAGGGTTTGATTTTTGATTTCTTAATATTTTTGGTAGGGAAATTAAATAACAGTGATAAGGGAGTAAGAAATGGGAGGTGGGAAAATGTAGGAACAATAGGAATGAAAAGGAATACCTTAAAACAGCAAAACAAACCCTAGCAACTTTGATATTTTCAAGCAAAAGCACATGGAGTCTTTACTTGCAAATGAAGGCTCTTAAAATATTATCATGATCTTCTCAAGCTTTCGCAAACCATAATTTATATGATTGAACGCCTACCGGACAAGCTTGAACAATTTGTGGTCGCTTGGCAGCTTGCTGGTAATTTTCTATGGAGGAAACCCTGATGGGTCGCGCGCACTGCCCAACGGGTCGCGCCTGTGTAATTTTTACACTGCTGGAGGTGCCCTGACGGGTCGCGCGCCTTCAACGGGTCGCGCGACTGGTTCAACGGGTCGCGCGTCTTCCCAACTCACACAATTCGCTCAAACTCTCTTGGAAACAATTGCTCTATCACTTGAATTTGCAATGAGGCTTGATGGAGGGAGATTAGAGCCTTTATAGCCCGGCTTTGAATAAATTTCATGTCACAACCCACTTTCTAATGTTTTTCCATGACACTTTTTAAACTTTGAATGCTGTTGTCCTTTTGGTTTCCTTTTGTCCTGAAATTGATTGATTTGATGTTTTTCCTTGATAATTTTTGCAGGGATAGCTTCTGAGGGGTCTTGGCAAGGGAGCCAGGGTTGCGTGTTGCCTTTCAAAGAATTTTTGAAGTTTTACAATTTTTACAAAATTTTGAGAAATGACCTTGGCTTTAAAAACAGGGTTCTTAAATCCAAGGTGAAAATTAGCTGCACAAGATAGAATCTTTCGACAAAACACTTTGAAAATCATCCCTCTGGCTTGCTGGGCACTTATTGACCTTCAGAGACATGACCTTGAAGATAAATTTGACCTAAACCCTAGACCTAGAAATTTTGACCTCAAGACAAGACAAATAACCTTGAAAAAGTTTAATGACTAAAACAACTTGAACCAGTAGTGCCAAGAGGGGAATAAAGACACCAGCTCCTCCATCAGGGTTATGGCATGCCTAATGGAATGCAAGACACTGATGAGACACCTACTTATGCAAATGCAAAGAGCTTTGATCGCTGATGGAGGGCTACTAGACCAACTCTAACATTGGCTCCAATGGGGATGGTAGCTCCTTGGAGGTGCCAAGAACCTTAGACCTCTGGGAGAGCGGACCAGTGCTTTATCATCATTGGGCAATGGAGTCACTAATTCAAACTAAAATGCATGACTGAAAAATGATGACTTGACAACACAAATTGACTCTCACTCAACTAAAAACTGACTCGATACTTAAACACAACCAAAAAACTGGAAATGATGCTCAAAGTGGAGCTTATTCATCAAAACCTACTCTAATAGTTTCATTTATCACCTGATCAAGTGAAATGAAATAACCAATGTAACCAAGTAAGTTTTCCATCTGTTGTTTGAATTCTCCACAAGTGCTCACTTATGACCAACAAGAGAGAACTACTGAAACGCAACTCCCATGACAACTTAGAAACAGATCCGTTGAATGATATGAATTCTCTATCCGCCTCCAAAAACACTGCATAAGGATCATGAAATTCAAACACACTGGAACTTAGCTCATCCAATGGATTACTTCTTTTCTCCTCATACCATGAATGCAAACTTTGATCTGAGCCTTGTGACGAGACCTCTGCTGAAAATGACAAAGAAACCAGCTGTCGGATCCAATTCATATCAGCACATGTTTCAAGCTCACATGTAGTTAATGGAGAAAGACTTTGACTGCAAACCTCATCCAAAACATCAGCTATTGGGTCATGAAAAACCTGAAAAGACTGTTGTAATGTATCCATTGAAAATGCATGACATCCTTCTAGCTGTTCATCTTTTTCTTGAGAGATTTTACGAAGATTCTGCCTCATAAACTGAAATGCTTCGAAAAAAAAGGGTATAGAATCTTCCCGCATCATCAAATCGTGTATTTCATCTTCCACAGCTTCATCTGTAATCTGCCCTTCAATTTCATTTGGTGGCTGCAAATCTGATGCTACAGGCTGCTCAAGAATTTTGTTATCTGCCTCATCCTCAACATTAACACTGAGAGATTGCTGATTTGTTATAGGCTGTTCATTTGAAGATTTACTATGCAATCTACCCTTCAAAAACTGAAATGATTCGAAACAGAATGGTATGGAGTCACCTTGAATCATTAAATCATGTGTGTCCACTTCCAAGTCTTCATCTGCAACTTGACAATCAATGGCTTTCGGGGGTTGCAAATCTAAATATATGAAGTCTTGAACAAAATTTTCTTTGCTCTCAAGATGATTCAAATCAAGACTTGTTAACATTTGATTTCTGATTGCATGTTAGTTCTCTCTGATGAACTGAAACGAATCAAAACAAAAAGGCAAAGATCCTTCACTTACTTCAAACTTTGCTGCACTTTCCTTGTCAATGTCATAGCTGATATGTGATGGCTGAACATTGTATTCAAGCTGCTGAAAATGAACTTTTTCCTCCCACAAACTAGCTACTTGTTTGACTGCAAGATTAGCTTCTGTTTGGAGAACATAATCATCATCATACTGATCAAACTGAGGCAAATCATCAGTATAAAACATATCATCAAGCATGAAGGTCATATCAGCAGTTCTTTCTTCGCCAAGGTGATCTACAAAACAATCATTATCAGATCTATGACAACTAGGATAAGAAACAAAATGTTTTGGATCAGCAACTTGTTCTTCTTCAATCAGCGAGACTTGAACATCATAATCATTCCTTGTGTTGATCTTGTCCATCATCTCTTCTACTGCACTTACCAAAATATCAAGCTTTACCTCTAGAGATGTCGATTTTTCCGGATCTATTTTTTTCATCTCTTCTTCCTTCATCCTTGCCCTTCGGATCAGCAGATGAGCCTCTACATTTACTGCACTGTTTTGCATCTCGTGAAGCGTTGCAATATCCCTTTCTCTCAGCTGAAACTCCATTTCCGAATCAAAGGCACCCGGATAGTGCAAGAGAGCAGATCTAGCAGCAGGCCTTATATCAACTGGCATCGAATAATAAACTTGGTTAAATCTGGCTGAAAACTGTTGTACTGTCTCCCCTGGCATTCTTTTCAGCTGGTTATACTCTTCTACAATCAAGAGAAGGTTTTGCTTGATCATCCACCTGTCGAGAAAAACTTTGAAAAACTGCTGGAAATCTGAGATGCTTGCATCAGGCAGAGTTTTGAACCAACTCTTAACTTCAGCTTGCAAAGAAAGAGAAAAAAGCTTAATACTGACATCTTCTTCATCAACTTCAAAAAGATCTAGAAAACTCTCAAAATTCTGCACATGTTGCTCAGTGTTGACATTCTTACTTTCACCATCAAACCTCGGCAAGTATATATCATAATTTTTGGGGAAAGCATGAAGAACACAAGGTAAAACAAGAGGTTTATACCGATCTGGAATTTTACAAGGTGTAGGGGTATGTACAGCAGGTATAGAATCAGTCTTGGTTGCTTGGGGCTCATCAATTTGAAAATGGTCATCACAAAATTCAGAAAAAGGATCATGATTAAGCTCAAAGGTATGCAAATCTTCGGTATTCACAATCTTCAAAGGGACATAATCAACTGTAAGCCTGGGATCTTTTCTCAAGCATAGTATACTTTGCAAAGCCTTCTTTACATTCTTGGGAAAAGAGAAGAAATAATTTATGACAAAGAACAAAATTTCTTGGATGAAATTCCAACTTGAGTACCTGATCTTGCCATATTCTCCTTTCATGTTTCTGCTGGTCGGGATCATCCTCCAGTGGAGTCTTTGGATCTGATCTCGAAAATGATTTAGAGTCGCCAAGTGAATGATTTTAGCCTTTCAAGTGTCTGATCGTTTTTCACCATCAACAATAAGATCTGAACTTGATACATGTACTAGGGTAAAATGCAATTGAAGTGGCCGTATTCACAAGCTCACGGAGATTGACTGAAGCAATGTTTATCTACTTCCGCTAATGCAAAGCAAAAGCGTTTCGAAGGCTACCTGGCATAACTTCAGGCTCCGTCTAAGACTTATGAAACAAACACATCAATCAACAGACAAGTTTGTTCTCCCCAGTATGGTCGCCAGTATGTTAGCGCTTGAAATTTCACCTCAGGCTGAGAAAGGTAAACCTCAAGGCAACATCAAACCACTTAGCCTCGTAGCTAGCCCTACGGGGCAGGAGAGGGCTCTCTCCGGTCTATCTCAGTAAAGATCTTCAATTAGTGAGATGACCAATAGGGTAACACTGATTTTAGGCTAGTAAATTGATCAAAAGGGTTGATTTGGGGTTTTTAGGGTTTTTGGTGGCAAATTGAGGAGATGGCAATTTTGGGTGCGGGGATTGGACACAGTTTCTGCAAGGGGTTCTTTGGGGCGAGGTAGGCGACAGTATTGATGCCTTTGATTGAGGTGGATGATTAAGAATGACAGATGAGGAGTTAAGGAGAGCAAACAATAACTTTGAATTCTCCTTAAACAGTAGAAAACATTGAAATTAAGCAAACTTAAAAGCAGAGCATGACAGTCATGAGTTCTACTTTAACACTTCATTTACTTAATGTGCAGAAGGAAAAGAAAGGAAATGATTCACATAACACACTTACAAGTACATAGATAAACACACCATCAATACATCTAACCACAAGAATCCCAAAAAGGACTACAAAACCCTGGTCTTCCTTAGCCAAAAATTGCAGAGATACAGTGAATAATACAATAGTAGCTTCTCCCTCAAGATTCCAACCTCTCCAACCATGAAAATGATTGAGAAAATACATAATATAGGCAAGCCAACCTCTTCCCTTGCCTCTTGGGGTCGAGCTCATCCT
Source organism: Pinus tabuliformis (assembly GCA_031772625.1). Lineage (NCBI taxonomy): Eukaryota > Viridiplantae > Streptophyta > Pinopsida > Pinales > Pinaceae > Pinus > Pinus tabuliformis. The sequence goes on along the minus strand of CM062807.1, from coordinate 595,544,364 downwards.
TCTAGGAGCTGTTTCAACCAATTCTAAACTGAGCACTAAAATCTAGGCAGTCAAAACAACTTGCCTCTATAAGCTAGGAAACCAATTCATTCATTTAATTTTCACCTATTTCATGAATGAATCTTCTAGAAGAGATACATAAGTGTAAAAGTATCAAAAAATTACATTATTTACATCAAGGAGGATAAAAATCCACTCCAAAAAGTCAAACATGGTCAAATCTGCGTTTTTCTGAGCTGTACAGTGAAATTTTGAGAAAATTGCCTGATAGGTCGCGCGCCTCTGCCTAACGGGTCGCGCGTCTTTGAGGGCACTTTTGGGGCACTTCCAGGTGTCCAAATAGGGCAAGAGTAGGCTTGTTGGAAAGGTCGGTGAGTCTACTTTCCAACCCAACTGGCATTTCCGAATTTGGTTGTCATTTGCCCCTCCAAAATTGCAATCTCCCAAGACTGCTTTCTGTGTGTCAAAAATGTGGCAGAAAGTCATTTTTTGCTTGTTTTTTGACTTTCTGGAGGTCCAAAACTTCATAAAATCTCTAGGCAATGGATGAGCATATGTAACTTTTCATGACAAATCAAGAAATGCTGAGTTTTTGCAAAATGAAGTTGCCAAGAGAAAGGGTCGCGCGGGGGGTGAGACCCGTTAAAGGGACAAAACCTGTAAATTGCCTGAAAAAAACCAAAATTGACCCAAAATGCTCAAAATTTCTTGGGATTTGTGCTGTGGCTGAGCTATTTAGTGCCATGCTCCTTCAAGGAAGCCTCGGCCAAGATGTGGAGGGGGTCAGACCTTTTTCTTCGTTTTTGTGCTTTGGCCAACCGCCTTTGGAGCACCTTCATTTTTGCCTTGCATACGTGCATTCGGGCCCAATAATGATTTTTCATATTCCGGAGCAGGCTCAACTTCTGGTGTTGACTCACGGTCATCACTTTGCTCATAGTCGGTTTCGGTTTCTGACATGGTTTCAGGGGCAAAGTGGCTGAAATGTACTGCTGCTTCTGCTTTGAAATCTGTTGTTTTAACTGTTTTGAAATGTTGTTTCAAGGGGACAAGTAGCACAAGGGAAATGTTAGGGAAGGGAGACTTGGAAGGGAAATTGGGAAAAATATATGAAACAGGGGTTAAAGAGAGGAATCATGACATCAACATCATCATACAATTTCATTTGCAAGGATGTTATGGAAGGTAGGGTTTAGGGTTTGATTTTTGATTTCTTAATATTTTTGGTAGGGAAATTAAATAACAGTGATAAGGGAGTAAGAAATGGGAGGTGGGAAAATGTAGGAACAATAGGAATGAAAAGGAATACCTTAAAACAGCAAAACAAACCCTAGCAACTTTGATATTTTCAAGCAAAAGCACATGGAGTCTTTACTTGCAAATGAAGGCTCTTAAAATATTATCATGATCTTCTCAAGCTTTAGCAAACCATAATTTATATGATTGAAGGCCTACCGGACAAGCTTGAACAATTTGTGGTCGCTTGGCAGCTTGCTGGTAATTTTCTGTGGAGGAAACCCTGATGGGTCGCGCGCACTGCCCAACGGGTCGCGCGCCCTCAACGGGTCGCGCCTGTGTAATTTTTACACTGCTGGAGGTGCCCTGACGGGTCGCGCGCCTTCAACGGGTCGCGCGACCGGTTCAACAGGTCGCGCACCTTCCCAACTCACACAATTCGCTCAAACTCTCTTGGAAACAATTGCTCTATCACTTGAATGTGCAATGAGGCTTGATGGAGGGAGATTAGAGCCTTTATAACCTGGCTTTGAATAAATTTCATGTCACAACCCACTTTCTAATGTTTTTCCATGACACTTTTTAAACTTTGAATGCTGTTGTCTTTTTGGTTTCCTTTTGTCCTGAAATTGATTGATTTGATGTTTTTCCTTGATAATTTTTGCAGGGATAGCTTCTGAGGGGTCTTGGCAAGGGAGCCAGGCTTGCGTGTTGCCTTTCAAAGAATTTTTGAAGTTTTACAATTTTTACAAAATTTTGAGAAATGACCTTGGCTTTAAAAACAGGGTTCTTAAATCCAAGGTGAAAATTAGCTGCACAAGATAGAATCTTTCGACGAAACACTTTGAAAATCATCCCTCTGGCTTGCTGGGCACTTATTGACCTTCAGAGACATGACCTTGAAGATAAATTTGACCTAAACCCTAGACCTAGAAATTTTGACCTCAAGACAAGACAAATAACCTTGAAAAAGTTTAATGACTAAAACAACTTGATCCAGTAGTGCCAAGAGGGGAATAAAGACACCAGCTCCTCCATTAGGGTTATGGCATGCCTAATGGAATGCAAGACACTGATGAGACACCTACTTATGCAAATGCAAAGAGCTTTGATCGCTGATGGAGGGCTACTAGACCGACTCTAACAGGACCCATCAACCTACTTGGAAAAAGGACCGGTGCGAGGTACATAATTACAACGATTGATTACTTGACAAGATGGGCTGAAGCATGAAAAGTAAGGGACTGCAGCGCAGAGACTGCTGCAAAGTTTATTTTTTATTACATATCGTCTAGATTTGGGTGTCTAAAGATTTTGATGAGTGACCAAGGTTCGCACTTTCTAAATAAGACAATTAAAGCATTGCCTGAGGAGTTCCAATTGTATCATCAGAAGAGTACCCCTTATCATCCTCAAGCCAATGGAATAGTAGAAACATTTAATAATATTTTGGAGAATACACTTACTAAGGTATGCAATGTGAATAGAGATGACTAGGACCTTAGAATTCTAGCAGTATTATGGGCTTATAGGACCACATGTAAAATGTTGACAGGTCAGACACCCTTTAGGTTAGTTTATGGGAAATAATTTGTGATGCCCATGGAGTACATCATGCCTAGCTTGAGGATTGCAGCTTTTACAGATATGGAATACCATGGTATAATGAAGGAAAGAATGACGCGGTTTCTTATTTTGGAAGAAGATATATTGATAGTAGGATTTCATCAGCAAGTACAGAAAGCAAGAGAAAAGGCCTAATATGATATACATATTAAGTAGGAGAAGTTCTAGGTAAGAGACCTTGTTCTCCTTTATGACAATAATTTTCTAAAATTTCCAGGAAAATTCAAGATGCATTTGTTGGACCCATACATTATCAAGCATATTACTGATGGAGGCGCAGTTCAATTAGAAAAGTTAAATGGAGAATTGATTTAGGGAAGAGTAAATGGAAGTAGGTTGAAGTTGTATAGGGACAACCTTGCCCCTATAGCTTCGCTTTGAAGAAGAAAGGAGAAAAGTCTTAGTGCCACTGTAGTTGAAAGTGGGCATTGGACTATAAACTATGTTGTAGAGAGCTTCGACGTAGGAGGTTACTTCTCTACAGTTTTGATAATTTCAAAGTTCGTAGGATCCTCGACTTAAGAAGGGTAGTCTACTACAATATGGGATGTGTCGAAGTTTTCCAGAAAAATATGACCGTTAAAAGGGAAAGTTAACATCAAAACACACGGGAAGTTGCATTTATGAGGATGGATTGACAAGATCTAGGGATATATATGAAATTAATGAGAAAAATCTTAACACAATCCAAGCTAATGATGGGGTCATAAATTTAGAATTTTTATAAAAATATGCGTCCCTCCCAAATTTGGGGATTTGCTGAATTGAGAATTCGAGTATTGCCATTGCGAAGAAGTCGCATAAATTTTTGCATGAATATCTTACTGACTAAATAATTCATTCAGATATTCAACTAGAATGGCTTAGTCGGATTCATGGAAGCAATAACTAAAGCAATAGCTAGTACACCTACAGCATCAGCTAATATGCCCACAATAGCATCATCACAGTAGAGATCCCCAAGAAATAAACTGACCAAGGAAGAAAGAACAAAGAAGAAACATGACAAGAAACTTGTTGAGCAGCCTGAATAGGTGAGTGCGCAGCGAAGAGAAGCAAGTCACAGATATTTTGCAGAAGTTCAAGAGTGCCTACAACAGCATTGCAGCAAAGATCAGAGGAAAATCAGCGGAGTGACTCGAGACGAGTCACATGTGAGTGTTGGGGGGATGTTGTGTGCAGCCCAAATTGGCCTAAATTTTGGAAAATACTCTACATTTTGTGGACTAGAGCGCACAGTGGAGCATGTAGCGGAGCACGCAATAGAGCAGCAGAACGTGAAGTGGACCACGCAGTGGAGCATTTGGAATATAATGCACAATGTAAGGGATTCGTGATGGGTCGAAGCCCCTCCTTTTTGTAAAAACACACTATTTTTGTAAAGGGTCAATGTTTTTGGACCATAATTGTTTGTTTTAGGGATTCCATGGTATTTGGACCATAGCATTGTAATGATGTAACCCTCCGATGTAATAGTATATATAAGGTAAAATAATAAGAAGAGAATCACCTTATCTATTTTTGGATCCAGATCAAGTGCTATGGTTGTATTGTTGTGATATGTATTTTTGTAGTGAAGAAGAGGCTCTACAGCTAAGTGTGCAGAGGCCTGAGTCTACAGCTGAGTGCGCAGACAACCTGCATCTAAGTGCACAAGCCAAGAATTATTTGTTGCACAAGATTTATTATATTAAGCAACATTTCTTATGGACATAGCCCCACATTGGGGTGAACCATGGTATTTGGTGTCCTCATGTGTATATTTTCTTATTATCTGTTATCAAGTTGCAATTATTACAGTTGCATGTTATTTCAGCACAGTGATGGTTTATGATTTTATATGACATGTTTAAATGTTTAATGTAATGTAGCAAAGTGATTTATGAATGATAAGAATAAGAAATGTAATAATACCACATCTCCACATCCTTCAAGGCTGTAGAAACCTGGTTCCGTATCCTCCCATAGTCACTTCAGGTGAGACTGCGATTTTCTTACAAGTCGTTGTCGAAAGTGCCAATGATTGAGTATTTTGTTGGTGTGCAGTATAGATCGAACCTGGGTCAGTCCAAACCAAGCCGACATTCATATATACATTTAAATGTGGAAATGGAAATGACAACAAACATTGAATTGAAGTACTGGCCTCAATCGACCTACACATGTGGGTCAAGTACTATTGGCCTGAACCAGAAAACTTAAGAAAAGAATGTCGATACTCAAACAACTCATATCTTATGTCATTAACGTCGAATCAATATTTTTTGGTTTGCTCCAGAATCACATTTATCACAATGTTAGTCAATTGACACAAAAACCTTCATATTTCCACTCAACTTCTTAATTTTTTTATCTTCATCCATCCATTCCTAAACTCGCTTTATGTCTCTATAGGGGCCCTACTATATTTGTGCAAACTCCAACAAAATAAGTATGGTCTCTAAATGCCTAGCCTTGTGGTTTCAGTGGAAGTTCCTTCTCATTCCTTATAATTTTTGCGCAATTACCTTCTTTTCTTACGATATAAATTGAGAGTAAAAGAAAAACAAAAATCACACTCACCTAAATAATCACGCTTTTGACCACTTATTGAACCGCTATAATTAATTGCCATGACATGTATTGTCAATCTATTGTACGTAGATTTGTGTTAAATCTTTTTTATCGATATTTTTTTATTTTCATTTTACTGGGAATTCTAAAATCATTTATATGGGAAAAATAGTAGGCATTTTATGCCAAAAAATTTCGTAGGTATTTGTGCAACAAATAGGAATGTACAGTCTAATTTAGTAATCCAAACATATACAATGTTCCTTTGGTGATTCTTATTGTGTAGAGATGTCAATTGTCTAATAGGAAATACTTACTTTTTATGTAAAGTTCATAGCTTTACAAATAGTTATCAACATCACTAGGTGTGTTTTGTTTTGCAACGCTATTTTGAAAATACAAAGAAGTGCTAAATAAGAGCTAGTCAATTGCAAGATTGTGTTCTTTTTATCACTATCCCAAATGACATAAACAATTTCAAAGCGCAATCAGTCCTCTATCCTATTAACATCCTCGAAAACATATCCTCATAAACCAAAATAAAGTTGAACACTCTCTCATTTTCAAGCAAAAGTAATCCAACCTACATAGCATTTAGCAAACAAATCATAATACAAACTTCAAAAATAAGTACATATAAAAATGGTTGAAATATTAGATGTTAAGAACTACCATTTGAAGAAAGAATGTAACAGAGATGTTACTCGATGATGTCTTAAGTAACAATATTATTTTTAGAATCCAATCATTTTTATATACTCTAGGAGATTGTTTGTTCAATCCATTTGAAGTCCAATTGAATTTTCGTTACTCATTCATTGAACTATGAAATGGAATAATATAACACTTATTGATGTTGTATATATCGCAATTACATAGAGGCAAAACAATCATACCAATATGAACTAGCACCTAAATTCTTGCATCAACTTCATGAAATTCATGGTGTTGACACATACCTTCATTGAATGTTATTCTTGGCTTTGAATAGTAGTTGCCAATATGAAAGAGGACTATGGGGAGACACATTTACATATGATGGCTAACCAAGTGGTTGAACATACCAATTGGAGTTTGTTCATTAAAAATGAAAAAAATGTATTTTCTCCTCCATAATCATCTAAATACAAGTCCACTGTACATTTTGTTTCATGATAAAAATCCTATTAATGGATAATTTGAACATTTATTGTACAAAATATTGTCTGGATGAAACTTCACCTCTACTTATTACTTTTCACCTCTTTGCAAATATCTTGAAAATCATTACCAATCCATTATTGATCAAATTCAAATTCATGGATTAGAATGAGCAAAAACAATTGTATCCAAATTTCCTGATAGCGTGTTTACTACAATTTGTCACTTAAAATCACCTCAGTTTGATGAACAATCCTTGAGACTCTATATTGTCCAATCATTTTGCAACGCAATGATATTTTGCGACCAAGGTGCATTACATTGTCTAGAGAAACACTTAGAAAATGACATTATATAAAACCAACCAACGGTTGCAAGGTAGTAAGGATAACTTATTAATATGGAAATTCCATATGAAAAGGGAAAAATTGAAGGTCCTTAATTTTTCTTGCAATGGACATCAATCATATTTAATGTAAACATACAAATATGGCCATTTGTCACTAAAAGAGTTATCAAATACTCCTCATTAAATACAAATTGCAATCAAACATATAACTTAGTATCATTCCAAGTAAGTACATCACACATTCATTATGAACCATTGTTGACAAATCAAAATATGGATCAATACAATTTGCACTATGACATGGTAGAAATGCACCAAAGCCCCAAAAATTAGGATGAATGTTCACAAATTGAAACAAATGCCACATATGCATAGTACACATAGTATTCAAAAGAGTAGAAAACAATTATGGAATAATGATTGTGACTCATCCAAGAGTACCCCTATACAAACTTACATAAAGAAAATTAAAGACACGCCTAGAGCCAAATGTCCAATATGTAAAAAGTTTCAATTTGGAAAGAACGTGATAAGAATTGGACATGACTTAGAACAAATTTACATACACACATGTGGAAGAGACAAAATATTTGCGAACAGGATCATATGCAAATCTTGTAAAAGATAACTTGACAATGCAAAGTTACCATGTTTTGCAACACATAAACAAATAAGACATAATAGTCCATTTTCAATTGTAGCAACACTCTCAAAAAATGAAAAGAGGCTTGTAGCATTAATAATTTATTTCGCACAAATAAGGAAATGGGGATACAAATGATCCTAAATGGGCTTAATCGACTCAATAATCAATGTACCTATGCCCATGGATATTCTTCAAAAATCATTGCCACGATCCATGGACGATACAATAACAATTGTTATTGCATTAAAAATACGATTGGAATACAAGAATGCATATCAAACAGGGAAAGTTTGTGTGCACACTATGATGAAAGCACTGCAATAACTATGTTCTCGATATTTATATAAAGATGAAAACATTTCCATAAATAGCAATTGGAATCATGTTCTATGATCAAACATTAATGATAATACACCCCAAGATGAAGAAAATGATAATCAAAGTGAAATAGAAAGTGATTCAACAAGAAAAATACCAACTAATACCTTGGTACATTGATTCACAGGCTCACAATGTATCCATGATTTGCAAGACAATTTCATTAAAATAGCACCAACTAAAGGACAATGACCACTTGTAATTTTTAAAGGCAAATATGTCAAAAAGATGAGTTCCCAACACCATTCTTTGGAGATCCATGTGACAATGATATTGTATAAATATTTTGTTCCCAAGAAATAGTCCAATGGTAATTAATTCATTACAGTGGTGATTTTTCATATCACATCAAAAATTTGTTCTTTAAAACAATGCAGATAATCATTATAAAATTCACTTCATGCATTTCAATCTGAATCAAGAAAGGAAAAATACAAGGAATAAAGTTATTAGCAAAGGATGTTAATTACAACCACAATTTAGAATTATTACTAAAAAGTCACATTGGATACACAGTTTCAAGTGCACAAGGATTTCTCCTAACTACCTACAACAAATGAAGAAACGTATATTTGCAATGATGCAACAATTGGGCCCTCCACCTTTATTTGTTATGTTCACAAGTGCATAGCATTGTTGGAGTCTACTAGTAGAGACACTAACTAGATTACATAACAACAGAAGAAAAAGGAAGCATGTTGAAACAATAGAAGAATATGACATTGATTATATTGTCAGAAAGGACCCAGTAACTTGTACATGTTACTATAGACATAAGGTAGATGCCATAAAACAGTTGATTTGTCAAGATGATACATTATTTGGAAAACAATTGGATTACTACTTTGTAACCGTGTCTCAAAATAGAGGGATCAAACATGAACATGGTCTTCTATGGATGGAAAGTGCTCCAATATATGGAATAACCAGTAACTCAGAAATTGAAAACTTCTTGAACAGATATATAACTTGTAACACACATCACCTTGATCCAGAGCTTGCAAATATACATGAATATCATCATACCAGAAGTTGTGAAAAAAGGAAATCATCACATTGTACATAAAATTTTGCCAATGCCCCCAATGAAAAGGACAGCATTTCTTGAACCCATTAATTCAATAGATGAGTCAATAAATGAAAAAGAAATTTTATCATGTAGTACCCTAGAATAACGACATTATGATAAGTCAACTACTTTTGAATATTTCTTGGATGAATTGGATTTCACAAAAACTGATTACATCAAAGTAATACAAAGTACATTGACACAACCAATGGTGCTCTTGAAATGAAAACCATCACAAATATCAAACAATAGATTTGCAATAAATATGCAACATTTATGAAATGCAAATACAAATGATTAATATGTGCTTAATGCATATGTTGTAGTGTCATATTGCAATTCATATATGATCAAATTTTACAAATCAATGACAATTGCATTGAAAAGGATACAACAAGAACGTGAAAAAATAAAAATCGATGTTTTTAAAATGATATGGTGATTAGGAAATGCCTTACTTAATCTTTAACAAATTTCAACTAATAAAAGTCCATATAACACTCTCCCTACCATTGAATCATAGTTCAACGGAATGAAACTTTATAAAAATAGCTCCAATGGATGAGAATACATTTATCCTTAAACCATCAATTTTGATTAAATAAGAACCTGACAACTTTGAAGTCATCATGTGTAATTCGATCATTAACTACTATATCAACAGGCCTCATGCTATTAAGCATATATGTTTGGTTGAATTTGTATCAAATTATAATAAAAATGACACACCAATATAAAAATTTAAAACACGAAGAGTAATATGATTCAACAAATACAAAAAATACATTGACCTTGAAAACTATTACAGAGAAAAACTTTTTCTATACGTCCCATTTCAAAATGATGAAAATGCACTAAAGAAAGAATGCCAAGAAGGAAAATTGCATACATACTACATGAGCACACAATAAAGAGAAATGAAGGTAAGTTCACATGCAATATCGACCCAACATGGGCTAATTTGGAAGAAGCAATTCAAGAAATTGACAACAACCCTATAGATTCTATTGACACAATAAAAAAACCTCGAAGATCTAGCCACCTTGATGAAAAGTATAACCTAGATAAAGATTTGTAATTACTCTAATACCAAAAAAAAATGACAACTTAATATCGGTTTTCAATTGACAAAACATATATTTATGCTTAACAATCAAGAATACTACAAAATTAGAATAATGCTTGATAAAGTACAACAAGCAATTGTCAAAGGCATTGCAATGAAAAAATGGATGAACATAGAGAAACCACCCTACTTATTCTGGACTTGGAGGAGATAGTACTGGGAAAACATTTACAACAAAAACCATATTTCAAATGCTTATGTGAATTTATGATGCAAATTGCATTACAAATCCTATAAAAGAGAATGGATTGATATTGGCATATACAGGTAAGGTTGCATATAATGCAGGTGGAGTAACAATTCATTCTGCATTGCTAATTCCTTTTAATAAGTCTAGTTTCCTTCCACTTAGCAATGAAGTCCTAGACACCCTAACAAAACTTTACCAAGAATTGAGAGTAGTTATGTTTGATGAATTTTCTTTGATTGGGAGTCATTTTTTATATTACATAGATGATTGACTCAGGAATATTAAGCATGTTCAAACAAAATACTTTGGAAACATTGACATCATATTTTGCGACGATCTATACCAAGCACAACCTATACAAGATTAACTGATATTTGAACAATGTACAATGAGAAAGCAACCAATAGCATATTAATTTTAGCAAGAACATGTAAGTATTGAATTGCACACTACGATGCGTCAAAAAAATGAAAAATCCATCACTATTTTGATTAGGATGCATACAAATAATCAAATAGAAGATTATTTTCATTGTACCTCAATAGAAATTCTATTCAAAATTCTCCTAATGACCCCACATTACCTTATCTATTTTTTAGGAATATTGTTAATGCATTGCACAACAAGAAAATTTTATCTATCATTCCCAACGTGAAATTGTAATTGATGCAATTGATGATGAAGAAGAAAACCATGGAAACGTACCTTGTCATGCACATATAGCAACTGTGCCTTCATAAATCATGCTAGAATTAAACATGCTAGTACATATTTTGGAAACTATGACTCACAAGATGGTCTTTTCAATGTTGTGGATGGTATCATTAAAGGATACACAAAATCAGATAAATTTCATACAATATGGATCAAATTCCATGATCCAAGTGTTGGATCATGAAAAGCTCAAAAAATTTCTTCTTTATATAGCCAACATTTTTTTCAAGATTGGACTATCATATTGCGCACAACAAAACCAGTATCAATATTAGAAAAAAATAAGACATTTGAAAATTAGAAAACGGTTTCTAGTTCAGTTGGCATGTGCACATACAATACATAGGTGACAAGGCCTAACACTAGACAACATTTCATTTTATCCTTTAGGAATACAACTACATGGATTATTATACATAACTTTGTCTCATGTAAGAAACATATAATCATTATATTTGCTAAGCCCACTTAAGAAAGAAAACTACAAAATTAAACACAAAATTTCTCTTGAAATAGAATACCTGCAAAAAATTCAAAGTGGGAACTAGGCTACAATTATCCATCCATTTAAACAAATGCATATACCTCAATTCTTTCTCTAAACACCCACAATTTACAAACACATGTCGATGATATGCTAAGCAACTATGATCTAATCCAATCTGTCATCCTATGTTTACAAGAAACATGTTTGATACAACCCATCTTACTACAAACACTTTAAGAATTCAATTTCATATCAAATTATAGTAAACATGGTTTACTCATATGTGTCAAAAAACATATAATATTTTGGAACATATGCACATTTTGGAACTTATTGCATTCAATTCAATAGTTTCTTCCTATATATATATATATATATATATATATATATATATACATACATATACATATATATCTATGTCTATATGTTTCTTTGCCTCTATGTTTGTGTTGCAAGATATATATGCATATATGTCTTATGTCTATTTGTGTCTTCTATGTCTTCATGTGTCTTTGTGTCTATCATTGTGTCGCAACACAAAATTGAATCATTTTCTTGTCTTCATAGATTTTGTTACATCTAATGAGTCTATTACCATGTCCTACAACTACTTCCTTACCTAAGTCTTGCCTTCAATTTGTATTTAACTTATAGATTCCACTTGTTCTAATTTATATACACACTAAACTCATTATTTATGTTTCTACACTCAATTGTAATATTGATGTTGCATATCCTTGATCTTGTAGCCCCGAAGAACAAGCAAGCATAGACAAACAACTAGAAACAATAGTTGCAACATAATCAAAGAGGTAAGTGAATTTGAAACAAAGTGTTATGGACTTTATTGTAACATGTAATTTATATTCATTGACATTGTGTGCTAGTTCTAATTTTACCTTTTATCACACCAACATCATCCATACATAGATTGAAATCATCATCCCTAGTTCTAATTTCAATTAAAGAATTAAACATTCGTAAACCTGGAATTTTTTTCAATGGAGATGTCATGGTTATTTATAGTATGTATCTTGAAAAAATGCATAAAGCACAACAAATACTACGTGTAGATTTGACAGATACTGAAGGAATCATGGGGTCAATGCATGAAGTTGGATTACAGTTTTAGCAAGGGATGGTGCATTGTGGGTAAAAGAAAACAACTCGATCAAGCTATTTTAACTGCTCTATCGAGAAATATTTGAGCCCTCAATAGAGCTATTTGAGGGATTAAATATTTCTTGATCAATAATTAAATAAACGCTCGATTAAGCTCTTGTGTAACATGAAGTTATCTAGGAGCTCGATCGAGCCATTTTTTTGAAATGTCCCCACAATGTATTGATGAATATAATGATAGGCATTGGTCTATGACTTGGGAGTTACGTCTTTATATATTTATTGTCAATATTATTATGATTAAAATATTCATAACCATATCAATTAAATGTTTGAGCCTTCATGGTTTTTAACGATGTTGTTGACGATGTTGTAAATCCGTCAACCAAGGGGGTATCCCGATGAAAAGTCTCAATCAGACTTCACATAGTTTGGTGTGGGAGCCCTTCTGGAAATAAGGCCCGACTATTGTATGTTATTTTAGATTTTCCTTGGTTACAGTGGTCAGTACAAGAAGTCATGCACAAGTACCTTCAGGTTAGCAAGGGAGTATGCCTTTTGGAATGTTCAGTTGCGAATGTATCAAGGTTCTTCTAACAAGAGGGGAGAGAAAATTGGGCCTTTAAAAGACAAGTAATTGTACTAATATAGAAAATACACACGATCATGTACATATTAATGAATCTTTGGAGAATTAACGAAATAGTTCACACAGAAGCAACGATTTTTAAAGCACATGCAACACACCTCCAACAAGATGAGTATCAAAGCCACCGAAATAGTTCAATTTTCTTAGTACAGATGAAAATAACATACATCACAAAATTCCAAAGAATATTATTATAATATTTATGATATACACATGAAAGTGTGTTGGCTCATTGAACTTCTGAATTAAGAAAAATTTCCATGATACATCAAGACATCGAACACCACTAGCTCCAATAGTGGAGTGTTAGATCAATTGCTTGCTCCTCAAAGAGAATTATGTTCCTCTCTAATGCCTAGTAGGAGGATCCAAGGTAAAAATTCCCTTACATGAGAAATGAGGGTGTACATATAACAAATGGGGTGATAGTTCACCCCCCTCGTGACTCTTGTGTAGGAATTTACAGGGTAAGTTCCTCAGATAGAAAACCAAAGGACATCGCTCACAAACAGATCACATATCAATACACCAGTATTCTTGGCGTGGTTAAAACCCTCAAAGAGGGAAATAGTCCATGGCCTAAGCCAACACAGCCACTTCAAGAAATTTATTAATGTAAAAGAAAGAAAATTTACATAAGCTTCTCTCATGAATGGTCACCTAACAAATGACCCTCCATGCTCTTTAAATAGAGATCATGGACCAATCGGGTGTTAAGCCATGGATCAAGTGTCGGTAATACCGAGGAGAGAATGAACCATTGGATCACTTCATGTCTAGAACATATCATGACCGTCAGATTGTAAGTTACAAAAAGTACATACTAAAGAAACACACTTTACCTAACTATACACTAGACCAAGTTGTACTTAATTATTTCCTATGTGTCAGAATATCCTAACATCCCCCCTTAAGAACAGCTTGGGATAAGATTGAAGGATGTACAAATATTACACAATAGGAGAAAGAAGGAGGCATTAGAGCCTAACCCCCCTTAGTGACAACTTCCTAAACTCTAACCATAAATCGAAGTTTAGTAAACTTCACCTTTGTGAGAGCCTTTGTAAAGACATCAGTTGAACAATATTGCAATTCAAGAACATGGTCATGAATGATCTTTCCGAAGAAGTGCATGTGTAGTTCAATGTGTTTGTTGTGCTGATGTTGGACTGGATCTGTGCATAGTTGAATGGCACTTTGATTATCACACCAAAGTGTAGTTAGATGTTGTTGCTGAAAACCAAACTCTCATAGGATCTGATGAAGCCACAGGGCTTCCTTACTAGCTTCAACGGCGCCATGATACTCTGCTTTTGTTGAAGAAAGAGAAATGGTAATTTGTTTCTTGCAAGCCCATGTAATACGTCCAGAACCAAGAGTGAATATATAACTTGCAGTAGAATTCCGATCATCAAGGTCACCAGCCCAATCAGAATTAGTGAAACCAACCAATAAAGTAGATGCTTCTGCACTGTAATGAATCCCAAACTGAACTATACCTCGAACATAACGAAGTATTCTTTTATCTGCTTTCTAATGACTTTCATGTGGGTTTTGGATAAACCAAGAAATAAAGCCAACAAAAAAGGAAATGTCAGGACAGGTATGGGTCAGATACAAAAGTTTTCCAACAAGCTGACGGTATAAGGTAGCACCAACTTCAGGGGAAGTAAAAGTGACTGAAATTTTGGCTCCAGACTAAAAGGGGGAAGGGGTTGGCTTATAGTCTTCCATGTGAAATTGGCGTAGAAGATCACAGGCATACTTGGGCTGGGAAAGGGAAATACCTTCTTTGGATTGAAAGACTTGAAGACCAAGAAAATAATGCAAGTGTCCTAAGTCTGTCATTTCAAACTGATTTTTAAGGTTGGACTTCACATGGCATATAAGGTTGGTATCACTACCAGTAAGGATAAGATCATCAACATAAATAACAATAATGATAAGAGACTTACCCACTTTCTTGGTGTAGACACTATTGTCAGAATGACACCTAGAAAATCCAGTATCTATAAGAAATCTATCCATTTTGGCATACCAAGACCAAGGGACTTGCTTGAGACCATAAAGGGATTTCTTAAGCTGACATACAAGGCTGGAGTATGTTTGTATAAATTCAGGAGGTTGTTCCATATATATTTCTTCATGAAAGTCCCCATGCAAGAAGGTGGATTTAACATCCATCTGATGGACTTCCCATTTGAAAGAGGTAGCAATGGAAAGAACAAGGAGGATGGAGTTCATTTTGGCAACATGGGAGAAGGTTTCAATATAGTCAATTCCTTCAATTTGTGAAAAACCCTTAGCAATAAGATGAGCTTTATGTTTATCAACTTTTCCATCTGGTCCAAATTTGGTTTTGTAAACCCATTTGCATCTCACAAGTTTTCATCCCTTTGCAAGAGGAACAAGGTCCCATGTATCATTTACCAATAATGAATGATATTCTTCATTCATAGCTGTGTCCCAATCTCGATGGCCTGAAGCTTCTGCAAAGGTGTCAAGATCATAATTCCCTGAAACTTGAGCCAGTAAAGAAGAGGATCTATCAAACTGAGAATGTGTACGATGTTGATCTATAGGATCACCCGCAAGAGCACCTACTACATCCTGGGTAGCGCGAACCCATTTTGGAAGCTGAGGAGCTGAAGGAGGATCCTGAGAATGTGGGGGAGGATTGTCATCCTCGCTTTCATCATCTGAAGAAGAAATATTTTCAGAAGTAGAAGGGATAGATAGAGGTGGCACATCTGCCGAACTAGGCTCTTAGACCAATATATTTTCAGCAAACTTTACATCTCTTCTAATGATACCACTTTTGTATTTAGGTTGAAGAAGTCTATATCCTTTGACATCTTCAGAATATCCAACAAAAATACATTTTTCCCTCTTATGTTCTAAGGCTTTATTTTTCTCATATGGAATATGGGCTTATGCTTCACTTCCAAAAACACGAAAGTGACTTACATCTGGTTTAATTGAGATCCATGCTTCTTCTGGAGTGATATTCTTTAAAAACTTAGTAGGGGTGGGATTTACTATGTAATTTGCACAGTTAATTACTTCTGCCCAAAAATTCAAACTAATCCCTTTAGATTGAAGCATACAATTAGCCATTTCTTTTAAGGTGTGATTATTCCTTTCAGCTACACCATTTTGTTGTGGAGTATATGGAATAGTATGTTGCAATTAAATTCCATGCTCAGTGCAAAAGTTGATGAATTTGTTGTTAACATATTCTCCATCGTTATCAGATCTTAGCTTAAGAATTTGATGTGCATATTGTTTCTTAAAAAAGGCCTTAAAGGCCAAGAACATGTTAAAGACTTCACTCTTGAGTTTTAAGAAGTATACCCAAGTGCATCTAGAGAAATCATCAATGAAAGTTAATAAATACTTGTAGCCAGAGAATGAAACAACAGGAAGTGGACCACATAAATCACTATGCACAAGTTGTAAAGGGGCTAAGGTGTGCCAAGAGGAACATTTTTCAAAACTATCCCGATGATGTTCTCCAAGTACACATCCGGAACAAACACCATCTTTGCAAGATACCATAGGAAGACCTGTCACCATATTTTCTTTACATAGATTTTGAAGGGAGCGATAGTTTAAGTGACCAAATCGCTCATGCCAAAGTTTTCTCACTTCATCATTATGAGCAACAAATACAGAGGGAAGAGTTGATGACCCAAATTTGTTAAACTTATACAACCTTGTAGAATCATCAACGATGCCAGTAGTTAAAATCTATCTAGGATATATTAGGTCCTTAATTACAACATCATGAGGTGAAAATTCAACGGTTTTACCTTCACTTGAATGAGTTATCTGATATACAGATAGAAGGTTGCAGGATAAGGTAGGAACACATAAAACATCATTAAATTGGCCATTGTCTAGATGAATAGTTTCAGTCCCTACAACGCTAAGAGATCTATCATCACCAAGATATATATTTTTGGTGTTACAATCATTTAAAGAAGAAAACATGGATTTTTTTTTTTCCCGTGTGGTAAGAAGCTCTACAATCAATGAGCCACTCATAAGAATGAGAAGAAGAAGATACATTTAGTGCATAACCAAACTGAGATGCTTTACAACCACATGCAAAAAGTGTTATTCCTGAAGATGAAGTTGAAGTTGAAGAGTGCTCCAAATGGATGTTATGCTTCTTCATGGTTGCTTCCAAGGCTTCCATCTTCTTAAAGAATTTAGATTCTAAGTGGCCATCACGATTACAAAATTTGCAATGTATATCAGTCTTCTTCCCTTTGTTTTTATTTACCTTATCATTTTGTTGAATTGATTTTTCATTTTGAGACTGAAATTGCTTAGGACCCTTGTTTGGTTTAGGACCATTCTTTTTAGGATGCTGCTTCTTAGGATTCTTTGAATTTTGTTGCTACTGGGCTGCTAAGGCTTTCATAGAAGAATTTCCAGTATTAAGAAGATCGATATGTAAGAGTTTTTCTTGTTCTCTTATTAAATAATCACAAAAGGCATTGAAACAGGGGTACTTGTAGTCGTGTCCTTGGGAAATAGAAGCTTCTCTAGTAGAATGGAAGGTGGAAACAAACACAGAGTTGGTTGGTCCTAACTTAGTAAGAATGGAATAGATAAAGCTACCATATTATTTCTAAACCTTAACACCTTCCAAGAGAAGTCTAAGGGTCTTAAACTTGGAAAAAGAATATTCAATGGAAGAAAAGCTATTGGGGTCCAACATAAGCAACTCATTTTCAAGTTGATGGGCTCTAATTTCATTTTTAATTCCAAAAACTTTATTGATTTGTTTCATTGCTTCATTAGGGGTATCAATTTCTGCGATATGGAATCTAAGGTCTGGAAAAATAGACATCCCTATCAACCCACGTTCTTGATCTTGCTTATTTTCCCATTTGGCTCGTTTGTCTTCATCTTTAGGTTTAGACTCTTGGTCTAAGGCTATTCTATAAAGACCTTTACTTCTAAGTAAATCCATAATGTAGGATAGCCATTAGAAGTAGTTGGTGTTGTCAAGAATAATTAGACATGGAATTTCCATTTTAAAAGAAAATGAAGTTGTAGATGTTGAAACTAAGTGTTCCAATGGAAATATCTCAAAAAATTAGGCCGATTAAAAAAAGGGCTCTGAAAACGGCTTCCGGATGAAGAAGTTATAGATTTTTGAAGAAAAGTTGTTGAAGATGCCGACGAACTACGTGAATGTTTGGAAGTGAATTATAATGTTATATTTGAAAAAAAACGCCCCTTTCCAAACTTAATCTAATTAGCTCACTTTAAAAAAAATATTACTTTATGTGACCCACTTTTATAAATAAGTGAAAGTCACTTTTACAATGGTACTTTATGAACTATCCACTAAATTGTAACTTAAATAAAAGATAAAGAGATTTTAGAATTATAAGTGACTCACTTTTTATAATGGGTGAAAACACTTTTACATAAAGTGACTTTAAAAACATAAGTTACATGTGCTTTTTGAAAAGTAACTCAACAAAAGAAAGACATGAGCCCAAGACCTCTATTCTTATAAAATAACTTTGTACCAAGTGAGTTGGTTTAGAAGGTTAGTAATTTTTGGAAGAAGGAAGGTTTTTTTTTTTTTTTTGTGCCCCCTCCCCCCCCCCCCGCCCTCTCCCCCCACTAAAGCTTTAGAGTGCGTGCTTACTTGAAAAACCTTTTTTTTGTCTACAAACAAAAAAAACCACACAACCCAAAACGAACAAACAAAATTAATCTGAGCTTTATGGCTTAAAGTTAGATTTGATCAAAAACTAAATATTTTTCTCAAAGTTTCTGATTTTCCGATATCACACTAAGGCGTGGCGAAAAAGAGCATACACATGAGAAAAAAACCTTTCTTTTTGTTTCTGGTTTGCCTAGATCGCACAGAGTCGCGGGGAAAAGAGCATACGCAAAAATGAAAGGTATAGATCCAGTAAATAAAAAAAAATATAAAGGACTATAAACTGAAATAAATAGGGAGATAAATAACTATAACTGCAAATAAAGATTGTATACCTCCATATCTTAAAAATGATGTACCTAGGGCTACCAGAAAACTTTTTGCATCAAACGAAAGGGGTTCCTCACTAGAACAGATGATACTAACATAATAGAGCAGTCCTCTTGGCCTGAAAGCGGTCAGAAAAAATAGATCTAGGAAACGACAGTCGGATGCAGTTGTACTAGCTTCAGAGTTGGATCAGCAATGGATGCGGCCGTCAAATGGCTTTGATACCATGTATGAATTTACAAGGTAAGTTTCTCTGATACAACACCAAAGGAAACCTCTCACAAACAAATCACAGAACAATACACCAGTATTCTTGACGTGGTTAAAACCATTAAAGAGAGAAATAGTCCACGGCCTGAGCCAATGCGGCCACTTCAGGAAATTTATTAATGTAATGGAAAGAAAACTTACATAAGATTCTCTCATGAATGGTCACCTAAAAAATGACCCTCCATGCTCTTTAAATAGAGATCATGGACCAATCGGGTGTCAAGCCATGGATCAAGTGTCGGCAATACCGAGGAGAGAATGATCAAGCATATCACTTCATGTCTAGAACATATCGTGATCATGGGATTGTAAGTTACAAAAAGTATATACTAAATAAACACAATTTACCTAACTATACACTAGACCAAGTTGTACTTAATTATTTCCTGTGTCGGAATATTCTAAAGTAATGCACAAGTACCTTCAAGTTAGCAAGTGAGTATGCCTTTTGGAATGTTCAGTTGTGGAATGTATCAAGGTTCTTCTACTAAGAGGGGAGAGAAAATTGAGTCTTTAAAATACAAACAATAGTACTAATATAGAAAATACATATGATCATGTACATATTAATGAATCGTTGGACAATTAGCAAAATAGTTCACATAGAAGCAACGAATTTTAAAGCATATTCAACACACCTTCGACAAGATGAGTATCAAAGCCATTGAAATAGTTCAATTTCCTTAGTACAGATGAAAATAATTTTCAGGCTAGGAGGTAACCCCTCAAAATGAGATTGTATTATTCATTGTGGTTGTTCATTATTATATACAAGAGGGAGTGACTGTTGAGTTTCATCTCCTGATGACTCTCCATTTTCTCTATTATTTATTTACACTATTTACAATTGTTCACCCAATCCCTATGATTAGGTGTCAACATTCCCCCCCTTAATCTGAAGGGATGTTGGTGAGTCCAAGCATCATCTTGAATCTTTCAAGCTTGTCTCTTCCAAGTGCTTTGGTGAAGATGTCTGCAATCTGCTCATTAGTGGAACAATGTCGAAGATGGATTATTTTGGCCTCAACATGATGTCAAATCAGATGATATTTTATATTGATGTGCTTCGTTCGATCATGGAACTTTGGGTTCTTGGCCAACTTTATTTCCAAGGTATTGTCAATCATGAGTGGAATCGAATGTGGTTGTTTTACCTCCAAATATTCCAGAGTTTTCCTAAGCCACACGATTTCTTTTACTGCCTCAGCTGCTGCCACATATTCTGCCTCTGTTACGGAATCTATTGGAACTGATTTTTTGCATGATCTCCAAGAGACAGCTCTTGATCAAAAAATCATAGCATAACCCGAAGTAGATACCCTAGTTTCTTTGTATCCATCGAAGTCTGAATCAGAGTATCCAATCAAGTTGAAGTCGCCCACCTTTGTATACTTGAGTCCAAAGTCTTGAGTTTCCTTCAAGTACTTTAGAACTCTTGTTGCAGCAGACCAATGTCCCTCGCAAGGCTTTTGCATAAACCTGGAGAGGATTCCAACAACAAATGAAATGTATGGTCTGGTAGTAGTCAGGTAGTTGAGACTTCCTACAAGTTGTCTATACTTTGTTGCGTCCTCAAATTCTTTTCCTGCAATGGATGTGAGCTTTAAGTTTTGTTCCATTGGAGGAGTCATAGGATTGCATTCCGCCATCCAAAACCTGTTCAACAGATTTCCAATGTACTTCTTTCGAGAAAGGAATATGGACTTCGGACGTTGAGTTACTTCAATACCAAGATAGTAATGAACATAGCCCAAATCAGTCATTTCAAAACCTTTCCTTAATTCCTTCTTTATGGATGCAATGTAGCTCTCATTGTTCCCTATCATCAAAATGTCATCTACATATACCACAATATATACAACTATTTTGCCAACTTTCTTGACAAACAAAGTTGCATCATCAAGATCATAATGTTTGAAATTGAGTTTCAGAAGATGCTCAGTTAGTTTTTCATACCAGGCTCACGGTGCTTTTTTGAGGCCATACAAGGATTTCACAAGTTTGCATACTTTATGTCCGTGTCCTTTCATAGAAAATCCTTCAGGCTGGGACATAAAAACATTATCTTTTAGCTCTCCATTCAAGAAAGTAGTTTTTACATCCATTTGATGGACTTTCCAACCGTTCTAAGCTGTTAGGGAAAAGAGTGTCCGGATGGTAGCCCATTTTGTTATGGGGGCAAAAGTATCCTCATAATAGACCCATTCCTTATGTGCAAAACCTTTTGCCACAAGCCTGGCTTTGTGCTTGTCAAGTGATCCATCCGCTTTATACGTGTTCTTGTAGATCCACTTGCAGCCAATTGGTTTGGTTCCCAATGGAGGATCAACTAGCTTCCAAGTGCCATTCTTTATCAAGGTATCATACCCCTTTTACATTGCTTCTTTCCATTCATCATGAGAAGCAACTTCTTTGAAGGAAGTTGGTTCAAAATCTGTAGACAAATTCAATTCACAATCATAAGAAACATCCATATCAACAAGTGAATCAGAGTCATCTACATCACCTCCATTTTTCCAGGTTGAATTTCTAGTTCCTGTCTTTCCAACCTCCGCAGGGTGAAAACTTTCAAGTGTCTTTGTAAGCCACTTTGGGGGACCTTTCTGAGATGGTCCATGCTGCTCCGTTGATTGAGTTGGGACTGAATCAAGATTGAGTCTCCCAATTCTGTCAATCACATCACTCAAAGTATTATCCATTGTTGGAGTTTCATGCGGGGGAGAGAGTGCTTCAGAAGAAGATTCCACATGTTGATCTAGTATAGGAATCCCCCCTTCAAGATGTGGAATCTAATTATCAAATTCTTGAAATGATTTTGCATTTACGAATATATCCAAGCGATCAAGTTTCCGCTCAACAACATTGTCAGTTTTGGATGATTCAAGAAAGATTACATCTCTAGATACAACAAAATTTTTATTTCATCATAGAGATGGTATGTTTTGGAGGTGTTTGAATACCCCAGGAAGATACACTTACAACTCCTTGCACCAAGTTTGTTTCTATGTACCTTTGGCATCAAGGAATAACATGCGAAACCAAAGACCCTGAGATGCTTTACCAAAGGAATGTGCCAATACCACATTTCATAAGGATTCTTGTTTCTAATAGAATTAGATGGACATCTATTCTTTACATATACAACACATAGAACTGCATCAGCCAAAAACATCAATTTTACATTCTTGAAAAACATCATGGAGCGCACCATATTTAAGATTGTCCTATTCATTCTTTCAGCGACTCCGTTTTGTTGGGGATTATAAGGAACATTTGTTTGATGTTTGATCCCATGTTGGTGAAGATAGTTTTCAGATTCATTTGAAGTGTATTCTTTTCCATTATCAGTGCAAATAGATCCAATATGAGATTTTGCATCATTTTCAATCCATGTATGAGAGTTCTTGAATGTTTGAAAAACATCAGATTTGTTCTTCAATAAATAAACCCAACACATTCTGGTGTAGTCATCAATAATGTAATCATATATTTATTTCCATTTGCAGAAGGAACAGGAATTGGACCACATAAATCTAAATGAATGAGTTCAAGTTTTCTATGTGCTCTGGAATGTGAATCATGAAAAGATTGTTTGCTATGCTTTCCTAGAATTGCAAGCATCACATTGCTTAAGTTTCCTAGGAATTGCAGGCAAACCAGTAACACCATTTTTCTTCAACAAGAGGACGTTGTCATAGTTCAAGTGTCCAAATATAGCATGCCATAATAAACTTGATGTAAATGTACCTTCTTCATAATGATAATTGTATAAGAAATTGTGTGCATGATCAGAGGTACCCTGTAGCTTGAGAAGCCTTTCTTCTTCTATCCCTGTCATGACAAGTGAGTGTTCTGGTGCTTTTCTCACCTCAAACTTGCCATCAAACATATGAATGGAGTGTCCTTGCTGGTGGATGTGGACCAAGGACAACAATTTTCTCCTCAGCTGTGGGATATATAAAACATGATACAGAAGAAATTCTGGAAGACCAGGAAATTTAAGCCTGATTGTGCCAAGCCCTGACGGGTTGAGTTTTGATTTGTCTGCAAATTATACTACTCCATCAACATTGTCACTAAATTCTTCAAAAAAATCTCTTCTAAAAGTCATGTGGCAAGTTGCTCCTGAATCAAGCAACCAATCATTTTTCCAAGAAGCAAGTGAAGCATTAAATAAGTCTTCATTTGCTCTAATATTACAGTGTGCCACAACATAGTGAGCAGATTCAGGTGCTTTACCTTTTCCTTTGTCATTAGTTTTACCTTTGCGTTGGTTTCTCTCCTACTCAATTCTCTCCCAAGGAAACTTACATGTGGATGCATCATGTGATCCATCTCTTTTGCATCATATGCAATTCAAATCTGATTTTTCTCCTTGAGAGTGTCTACACCCCCTGCCTATGAAATTTCTTCCTCTTCCTCTTCGACCACCTCTTCCTCTGGAAGAATCTTGAGCAAGATTCTTCTCTCTATGTGCAAGACACACAGCCTCTTCAAAAGACTGAGGAGTTGTCTTCTTCCCAAAATATTTCTCTCTTTCAGCAAATTTTTTCACAAGGGAGTCAAAGGTAATATCTTTGAGGTTTCCATTTGCTTGCAATGACTCAAGATAATTTGAGTAAGTGGGATAAAGAGCCTTGAGAAAAGTTATCAGAGGAATGTCCAGTTCAACATTAGTGACTTTGATATCATGCATAATATATTTTACTTCTGATGCAAGAGCAAGAGGATCATCATTTTGTAATTCAAGGGTGAACAATTTAATCATGAGTTGAACAACTTCAAGTGCAGAGTGTGAATCATAGAGTTCCTTTAGTTTTTGTAAGACTTCGAAATCATTTGAAAATGGCGAAATATGGCGACTCACCTCTTCATTTACTAATGTTGCAATCAATGCATAAGCCTCGTTGTTCTTATTTTCCCAAATAGTGAATTCCTTGTCTGAGGTAGGCTTTTCTGGCTCTTTGTCTCTGTCTCTAACACACACTCCTTTCCACAACTCACTAAAAATGAGAGGTGTTTGATTTTCCGCAACCATTCTAAATAGTTCTCCTTTCCAGTGAGAACCACTCTCATAGTAGATATCAGTGAATGCATTGTAAAACTTGTGTATTGTAAAATAAAAACTGCTAGTGGCAAAAAAATGCAATTTTGGTGGCTAAAATTGCACTTCTAGTGTAAAAAATGCAATTTGATATTTTAGGACAGAGGTATTATATGGGGTAGGGTTATATGGGGAAGGGTAGCGCTTATATTTCTAAGGAGGATCAGTGCTTATATGACAGCGTATGGAGCAGCGCTTATGGAGGAGCAGCACTTATATGACAGCGTATGGAGCAATGCTTATGGAGGAGCAGTGTTTATATGGAGGCGTATTTGTATGGAGGAGCAACGTTATATGGCAGTGTTCGAGGGAGGGCCAACTGGAGTGGAGAGGGTTCGTAGTTTGCTCCTACATGGGAGGCACCACTGTAGTGGGAGCCGTGGGGAGAGACACACGCTATGGGAGGAGTGACTTAGTCATGGAACTGTGTGTTGAATGGAAAATCGATATTAAAAACTAGTATCACAGTCACGATAACAAAAAACATAGTTATATATTGACCAATGCGTGTATCACAGTGACAAAGGCAGTATGGCAATATAACAAAAAATTCAGAACCGTCGGGAGGCACAACATACAGCAAAAAAGGAGCGCAATGTTATGGGCTATGAAAATAAATGCTGGAAATCAGACTGTGTAGTAGAATGTTCGAACGAACAACATTAATAAATATGGACATCATTAATAAATGCTGGAAATCGGACTGTGATACCTCAGGTGATGCACACCAGGGCTCTGCACATTAATGCAATGTACTGTGATCCCATTCTTGACACCACCGTTCCTTTGCGCAGCTCTCAACACCATGGTCTTCACACTCAACACGATTTTAACAGTCAATTCAGATAGGACACAACTCAGAGAATGATAACAGGTAGAGAAATTGACAGAAATGACAGATTCTGGAGCTGCCAGAAAAATGGCATAAGGGAGTTACAAGAGAAGAAAACTAAAAATAGAGGTTGGCTCTGATACCATGTCAGGCCAGGAGGTAACTCCTCAAAATGAGATTGTATTATTCATTGTGGTTGTTCATTATTATATACAAGAGGGAGTGACTGTTGAGTTTTGTCTCCTGATGACTCTCCATTTTCTCTATTATTTATTTACACTATTTATAGTTGTTCACCCAACCCCTATGATTAGGTTTCAACAATAACATACATCACAAACATTAAAAGAATATTCTTATAATATTTACGATATACACATCAAAGTGTGTTGGCTCAGTGAACTTCTGAATTAAGAAAAATTTCCAAGATACATCAAGACATCGAACACCACTAGCTCCAATAGTGGAACATTAGAGAAATTGCTTGCTCCTCCAAGAGAACTATGTTCCTCTCTAATGCCTGGTAGGAGGATCCAAGGTAAAATTCCCCTTACATGAGAAATGAGGGTGTACGTACAACAAATGGGGGATGGTTCACCCCCCTTGTGACTCTTGGACTACCCTCATGAGTGCTTAACTTCTCTATGACATTTTGACTTCCTTCATGACTTTTCACATTACATAGATGACTCTTGGACTTCCTCTTTACATTACATTTCTCTAATATTGAATTTACATAATCCACAATATGATGTGGCACATGATGACTCATGACATGACACTAGTGACATGGACTTCATGATGACTTGGAAGTGTCAAGTCACTCTTTATTTTTTCTTTCTATGTGTCTTCTTGAGAGATGAAATAAGGTCTTCTCCTTTCTCTGTATAGCTTGAAGACAAGGAGTCTTCAGTGTAAACATGATTTCCAACTATTGTCGAAGACTGATGTCCCTTTGTCTTCTCTTGATTTATCAACTTTCTTTTCACAAATAAAAAGGTTTTTCTTCTAGCAGGGTCTCCTTCTCCATGTCCTTCATCATCATCCTATCATAACATGATAGAAAACATGAAACTGCAATATAATTATGACAAAAAAACATCAGTTTGATAAACCCCTAGTCTAACATGCTTCATGATAACCACTAGCTGAGCTGGAACCAAGTGGCAGGCTAGGAGACAGACTTGGGGATTACACAGTTGCACAACTCGGGAGGTTAGGGGTCAAGACTAAGCCTTGAGACTACATAGTGCACAGTTTAGGAAGGCAAAGGCTTGTCATCTTCATAGTTGAGGGACTCAAGAGTTCAAGCTGATGGCTTGATGATTGAGGTTGACCACTATGCAGTTCTAGAGGTA
Organism: Pinus tabuliformis; assembly: GCA_031772625.1. Classification (NCBI taxonomy): domain Eukaryota; kingdom Viridiplantae; phylum Streptophyta; class Pinopsida; order Pinales; family Pinaceae; genus Pinus; species Pinus tabuliformis. The sequence goes on along the minus strand of CM062807.1, from coordinate 595,517,493 downwards.
CAAAGGCTAAGGGATTACGCAGTTACATATTTTAAGAGCTCAAAGTTGAGGCTTGATACATGAGACTACATAGTGCATAGAGGAGACTGGATGGAGGTATGGATTACACAGTCATGGAGCTCAAGGGTTAGGATTGAACACTGTCACTGCGGAGTGCGCAATTTTGAGAGGCAGGGTCTACACATTGCGTAGAGCCAAGAGGTAATACTAAGGCTTGAGAACTGAGACTGTGAAGTTACAAGAGGCAAGGTTGAGGCTTAAGGACTAAGACTGTGTAGTGCACAGTTCAGGAGAGCTGAGTGATGCCAGGTTTCTCAGTCGGTAAGTTTTCTGGATTTGGCTAAGTGTGGGATCAGTGAGACCAAAGTGAAAAACGATACAAATTAAGCATGATCACACACTTAGAACAATTGACAACGCAAAATTGATCACTCACAACACGTGAACAACATACTTCCCTCAATGTAACAACAATGCGAAAACTTTTCCCAAGTGTGACACTAAAGGTACACGTTGGGACGACAATGACGACACTTGTGTGACAATGCTTGAAAATTTGGGAATGAGTGTGATAAATGTATACATGATGAGAATGACTCATTAGCACCAAGGTTACCCCTTGAAACAAACCAAAACTACATATATTTGATATGTGATGCTTTCCTATGTTAAAAGATGACACTTTCATTTTCTTCAAAAAGGGACAAGAACACTTAGAGAAAACACATGTAATGACTACAAATAATTGTGATGATAGCATGCAAAATCAAAATAGGCTCCAAAATTTGGATGCAAACCAAGATTTTGGAGGGTGTTCTAGCAATGAAAACACTTGGCGACACAATGGTTAAATTCTAGCTTCTCTGCCTTGGTTAATTATTTTGTGCATGGTCTAGTTCTTTAGGAAGTATTGATTCATCGTTCAGATTACTATGGTTTCCCACTTACCTCATGTGTAAACATTTTCCTCTTTATCCTTCCTAGATTAAACACAACCATGGAGCCATCCATATCACAATGTTTCGAACCAAGAGAAGGGTAATTTTATTCGCCAGCTTTAAATTTTCAGAGTATAGTTTTCATCTCTAATGTTTCTCTGCTCCCAGCAGGCCTGGACAATACCCCAATAGATGCATTTCAGGAACACTAACATTTCTCCATTGCTAGCGAGCCTTGATAGTACCCCGACATAGTTGCTTGCTTCACCTCCCTGCGTAGGATGCCTTTCACTTATTTCACCCTTTAATTAGTTATTTTATATAGGACTGTGCATAGACACTAATTTAATTCATGGGGTGGAAGATGGATCCTGACTTATTGAGAGAAGAAGAGGTTATTATTTCAAAGAAGCGTATATAAAACCTCTGATATTAGTTTGCTCCTTGTCCTTCTCTACTTGATTGGATTAGCGTGGAAAACACCAAAACATAAAGAACTAAGTGTAAGCATGAGGTTTCCTAAATAGAAACAAATATTTTGGTTTGACACAAATCCTTCCTTATGCAATGATCATATTTTCGATCATAACATCATCGACCAAAAGGTGTGAACCAAGACGAAAAAATATTGAAGGTTCCCCAAATGTTGTAGTCTCATAAATCCCTTTTCTATTTTACCACATTATATTTCAAGCCAAAGGGGACATCCTTAATGCCAATACATACTGAACAAAAAAAAAAGAAGATACAAGACTCAACAAGGAAACAAAATCCAAAAATAGGATGTGAGACAAAGTTAGAAAATATAAAAAAGAGTATAGGGCATGAGTGCAGGATAAGTGTGTGAGGGGAGAAAATTATGTAGCTAGACCTACTTCTAACCTAGCCAGCTAGAAGGTCAGGCCAAATATAATTAAATTTATAATGTAGCCACCGTAGCTTCTCCCAACCTGCATACACAAAGATACAAGCAATTAAAACAGATATAAAACAATGTGCAATGGAAAAGATAAGAGCTTGAATAACTTGCACAAAAAATTTAAGGTCTTTCATGTCAGCTGAAAGATATTTCATAGCCACTACTTCTAACCAACTCACATTCTTATCTTTTCGATGAAAACCATAATTGAAAAAATCTTAGAAGCTTCTTGCGAATGTATCTTCATTTGTACTATCCTCCTTAGTGTGCATGAGAAAATATCGAAACTTGTTATTTTTGGCAGAGCTTTCTAGGTAAGATTGCTCAAACCACTCAGTGATGGAATGATGAAATTCGAAAGAGTCCTCTCAAGAACCCTGAAATATTTCAAAAGATGAATATTAAATTAAAAGCACGAGATCGGGATGACAATCTTGTGAGGGAGAATGAATTTGAATGTGTTCAAAAGGCTCATCTAGTGAGGAACTGACATAACCATTAACGAAGGCTGAAGTGTAACACCCTCCTCCCACATCAACCCAAGTAACAGTCCAACCAGGGTAAACATGTGACGAGAAGTTACTATGATATGATTTGACTCCCTATGTATCAGTTAAGGAAGTTGAATCGATGGAAACACACCATACAGACCTTCCACATCAACAACAAAACTCCAAGAGCCATCCCAACCACTTAGGTAACCATCCCTTGGGTCCCACTAAGTTTTTAGACCATTAAACCCTGTGATGTTCCCTTGATATGGACAAGGATGCATCTAGGAGGCTCCAGACACTCCCACGACATGGGTATGCATGTGTCTGGGGACTTTTCTCCTCAAACTTGTGCCTGCAACTCCAAGATTTGTGCCACTTTTTAATGCCCAAATCCCAGGTCACTGCCCAAAACTCAATAACAGGTTCAGAAATGAATTATCACAATGTAACAATGATACATCTACGAAAACATTGATAAGGACTAGACTGGACCCCTACTAGCCATGATAGGCATTTCATCAAACATATCACAAACATAAAAGCTACAAGTCTTAACAACATAACTGAGCATAGCGGGCTCGTACTTATTTGAGAATCACTAAGAAGCATTGATGCCTCAACACATTAGCTAAAATTTCAGCTATTAGGCCATAGATACATTGTTCATTTTACGAATAAAAACATGATGAGATCCATACATAGCCATTGTCATAATACATGTGCATAACCATCATAATAACAAAAGAAATACCAAGGAAACAACAACCATATAATCCACATATAAACCTGTATAATAGTCATGAAATAACAAATATAACTAACCTCATATTAATAGTGCAAAGGCCAACCAGGTGTGGGACTTCCATGAACCACCCGACCATAGACATGCCTGAGCCAAATATCTCTTCATCCAATCACCCACATGCCATATTCCAAGCATGAATGTGGGATCTCATAAAACCAGCCAAGGCATCCAAAGGCCAACCACCTCAACCCATCAAACAATGATTCCACCTCATGGTCGGACATCACAAACCATCACTATATTGGTCCCTACCCAAGCCTTTGAGGGCTCCAGAGCGTTTGTTCCAACCAAGGATCCAGGACTAGTAGCTCAACCCACATCTTCGTTCAAGCTTCTAGAGCGTTAGTCCAACCATGGGTTCCAGGATTAGTAATTGAACCCACCTAGGGCTTACAGAACTAGTAACTCAACCCAAGTTGTTATAGGGCTTCCAGAGCATTTGTCCAACAAGGGCTTCCAGGAGCTAGTAACTCAACCCAAGCTAAAGGAAACATGAGAACCAACCAGAAAAACAGATAAATGAACCCATAAAACCATGGCTATCCAGGAAATGGAAAGGCTAGGCGAATTCACTGTCAATCCAGGAAACCCTCCATGCCAATGACAAATCATGACGAATAAATCACATGCATATGCCATTCCTGCCAAAACTAGTGAAGAAAACAGACATGCATGTTATGAAACCAGCTCACAAAAAGATAGAAAAGAGAGATCCACGCCTTAGAATTCAGCCTCTTCGAGGGGGCAACCTCCTTTACATTACATAAATGAACAATTCTTGGATGATTCAAATGACAAAACCTCCTTTCTATATATAGGAGTCTATGGAGTCACAATATAATCCAGCCGACCTAACAATAATAATATAAAGCCACAAAAATAACAATAGAGGGATTCTATGGGCACATTAATAACAATATGGGGGTAATGGGGGCACAACAATATAAATAAGGGGTATAACTACAATAGTAATGGGGTAATCACTAGTATTATAGGGACCCAACATGCCCCTCTCCTTCAAAAAAGTGTTGTCCTCAACGCTTGAGTAGTTCAAGATACTTCTGCATAAATTCTCATCCTCCCATGTGGAATCTTCAGCGGATAAGTTCTTCCACTTGATAAGGTACTCTGAAATTGATCGATTTTGTAGCTGTCGAGTTCTTGTTTCTATGACTGCTTCCGGTTCCAATATAATTTTTCCTTCCTCGTCAAGTTCTGGCAATATTGTTTGAACTGGGAGCTTGTCGCCTATAACCTTCTTTAAGCATGAAACATGGAAAACTGGGTGCAATCGAGAAGCTGCAGGAAGCTCCAATTTGTATGCCATAGTACCAATCTTTTGCAACACCTTGTACGGACCATAATACTTTGGTGATAATTTATTATCCTTCTTAGCTTGCTTGAGGGACATTTTCTTATATGGTTGTAGCCGTAGGAATACCCAATCACCTACATCAAAACTTCTTTCACTGCGATGTTGATCTGCCTGTTGTTTCATTCTATTCTGTGCCAACACGAGGTTATCCTTTAAGAGTTGGAGGACTTGTTGTTGATGTTCGATGTGATGTTCCACTGCCTGAACCTTAGAATTTTCTCTTAAATATGATGTGATGGATGGTGGTTGATACCCATAAAGTGCCATAAATGGGGTCATTTTTGTTGCTGTATGAAGGAAGTGTTATACCACCATTCAGCCAGAGGCAACCATTTGACCCATTGTGTCTGTTTATCAGATACAAAGCAACGAAGATATCCTTCCAAACATTTGTTTACTATCTCAGTTTGCCCATCAGATTGAGGATGATAAGATGAGCTATGAGCTAACTGAGTACCAAGACAAGAAAATAATTCTGTCCAAAAATTTCCAGTGAAAATGGGATCTCTGTCACTTACAATAATCTTTGGGTTTCCATGTAGCTTTTGAACTGTTTCCATAAATGCAGTAGAAACTGTACTGGCTTTAAATGGATGTGATAATGCACAAAAGTGTGCATACTTGGTAAGTCTGTCAACTACCACCATGATGACACTCTTTCCCTCAGACTTGGGTAAACCTGTGATAAAATCCATTGAAACCTCCTCCCAACGTTGGCTTGGAATGGATAAAGGTTGTAATAGACCCGGTGTCTTAATTGTTTCAACTTTATTTTGTTGGCAAACCAAACATTCTGCCACAAACTTTTGAATATCTGATTTAAGGCCATCCCAAAAAAATTCCTTCTTAACCCTGTGGTAAGTTTTTAAAAATCCTGAGTGCCCTCCTAAGGGAGAAGTGTGCAATTCCATAAGAATCTTTTGTTTTAGCTGGGAATTCTTACAGAGGTATAAGCGATCTTTGTACCATAACGAATCATTTTTCCAGCTAAATGTATCAGACATACTGGAATCTTGTTGTAGCTTTCGAATAAGTGCCCACACTTCTTCGTCATTCTTCCATTCCTCCCTTGCTTCATTTATCCAATCTGGTTGGATGATAGAAATAGTGCACAACAATGCTTCCACATCCTCATCCTTTCTTGAGAGTGCATCTGCCACCACATTTTGCTTCCCTTTTTTGTAGATGATTTCAAAGTCATAACCCAACATCTTTGTGACCCACTTTTGTTGCTCTTCAGAGGATAATCTTTGTTCTAAAAAGTATTTAAGGCTATCATGATCCGTTTTTACCTTGAAGTGTCTTCCCATTAGGTAGGGTCGCCATTTCTTAAGTGCATGGAGTATTGCCAACATTTCCTTCTCATAAATAGCTTTGCTTAAAAACTTTCCCTTGATTGGACGACTTTCAAAAGCAATGGGTCTTTCATCTTGCATTAGAACAGCACCAATTCCATTTCCTGAAGCATCACATTCCACAATAAAGGTTTTTGTGAAGTCCGGTGTAGCTAAGACCGGTGCTTGGCACATTGCCTCTTTAAGATGTTCAAAGGCCTTTGTTGCTTCCGGAGTCCATGAAAATGCATCTTTCTTCAATAATGTTGTTAGAGGTGCTGCTATTCTCCCATAATTCTTAACAAACTTGCGATAATACCCTGTCAACCCAAGAAATCCTCGCAGATGCTTTATGGATGTGGGGATTTTCCATTCCTTAATGGCTTTAATTTTGCTAGGGTCTACCTTAACTCCTTCATGAGATACAATATGACCCAAATATTCCACCTCCTGGACTCCAAAGAAACATTTGGATCTTTTTGCATATAATTGTTTCTCCTCCAATAGTTGTAGCACCCTGTCAACATGTTCAACATGATCCTTCCAAGACTTGTTGTAGATTAGTATATCATCAAAAAATACTAACACAAATTTTCTAAGGAATGGTTTGAAAATTGAATTCATCAAACCTTGAAATGTTGAAGGTGCATTGGTAAGGCCAAAAGGCATGACCAAAAATTCATAATGACCCTCATGAGTTCTAAATGCCGTTTTCGGAATGTCTTCAATCTTCATTCTGATTTGATGATATCCTGAACGAAGATCCAACTTGGTGAAGTAAATTGATCCATGCAATTCATCCAGTAATTCATCAATGACAGGAATGGGGAACTTATCTTTAATAGTGAGCTTGTTGAGCTCCCTATAATTAGGACACATGCGCCATGATCCATCCTTCTTGTGCACCAATACTACTGGAGCAGAGAAAGAACTTTGACTCGGTTGAATTATACCAGCCTCTAGCATTTCTGCAACCATACGTTCAATTTCACTTTTTTGGACATAGGGATATCTGTACGGCCTGATGTTTGGAGGAACACTTCCTGGAATCAGATGAATAGCATGATCATGATCACGCATAGGTGGGAGACCTTTGGGAGTCTCAAATACCTTGGAATGATTGTCCAGGACTTTTTGGAGATCTGGAGAAATAGATGATTCCAATGTGGAAACATCTAGCGAACATAATTGTGCAATTACACCCCTTTGCTCCTTTTTTAGAAGCTTTGTCATACCATTAGAGCTGATTATCTTTCCTGGTTTCCCTGCAATACCCCTTAATTCAACTTCCTTTCCTTCCACAGAAAATTTGATGAAAAGTTCTTGAAAATTAAAAGCTATTGTACCCAAGGATTGTAGCCATTGGACTCCTAGTACAACATCAGCACCTCCCATTGGAATGGAAAGCATTGGGCTAGTCAATACATATTCTCCCATGGATAGCTTGATATTATGGCACTTTCCAGAGCAATTTATTGTTCCTCCATTTGCAATCATCACTTGACACTCTGGTGCTGGATATAGGAAGCAATTCAATTCTTTTGCTACCCTACAATGAATAAAATTGTGGGTGCTTCCTGAATCAATCAACACTATTACCTTTTTCTTCTTGATTTGTCCTTCTATCTTGATGGTTTGAGGAGTGGTAATTCCCGCCAATGCATTACAAGATATGGTCGGATTTATTTGTTCTTCATCTAGGCTTTGTTCCTGGAGTATATCTTCTTCTTTTGACCTTTCTTGCTCCTTTTCTTCTTCCTCTTCACAATCTATGTAGAATAATTTCTTCTCAGCACACTTATGACCTTTAGTGTATTTGCTATCACAACTGTAACAAAGCCCTTTTGCTCTTTTTTCTTCCAATTGTTGTGGTGTCAACCTTATAGGTTGTGGAAGACTAGGGGCAACAACACTTCCGTCTTTATAGTTGTGAGTGGTATGCTTCCTGGTTGCCATAATTTTGCTTTCCATTTTTCTTGCTAACCTGAATGCCTTCTCTAATGAATCAGGTTCCCAAAGGCGAACATCATGTTGGATATTATCCTTTAAAGACCCTATGAACACATCAATCCTATGCTCCTCTGGAATATCTTTTACCCTTATGTTCAATTTTTGGAACTCCTCAATGTGCTCCATTATTGAACCCTTTTGTTTGAGACTTATCAATTGGCTAAAAAAAGTGTTGCTTTTTGTATCCTCATAATGTGCTATCAATTCTTCCGTAAAAATTGCCCAAGTGATAAATTGTTTACGAGAGCAAAGCCATTGATACCATACAAACTGATTTGGTTCCAAATATAAAGTTGCCATACGTACCTTTTGTGTGTTTTGCACATTATTGAGATCGAAGAATTGCTCCATCTGTAATATCCATGTGGCAGGATCCTTGCCATCAAACTTCCTCATATCGATTTTTGGAATATGGTGGGTCTTCGATCCAACATTAGAGTCTATGGAATCATGATTAACATTTCTTTTGTTCACATCATGAGTTTCCTTTACAACCTTTTCACCATTAGTAAGTATCTCTTGTAGAAAATTTGTCAAATTTGTCTTCAAATCTGCCATGTCTGTCTTCAAATCTGTCTTCAAATTTGCCATGTCTTTCTTCAAATCTGTCTTCAAATCTATCTTCAAATTGTCCATCTTAGCTTCCATGCCCTTTATCTTAGATTCCACGCCATTTATCTTAGCATCTGTTAGCTTTTGTGAGTGTGACATTTGTTGCACTTGTTCTTGTAATTTTGATATATCATGTAGCATTTCTTCCTCTTCTTCATGAGTCATGCTAGAGCTTTCAGGTTCCTTACTAGGTGTTTGCATTTTCTTTCCTCGAGGCATCAGTTACCGATAATAATGCTTTACTATGCCCTTTGAATTCCTTCAAACCAAGCTTATGCAAAAATAAAAAATAAAAACTACACACCTTTTTTTACTTTATAGAAGCCTGATATTGAATCTGATGTATCTCTATAATTTCGAATCATCCAGTTCTGAAATTGTGACCTGTAGTAGCCTTCTGTGTCCTCTTTCCAATGCCACTAGTCTGAACCAAATTGGATTCTCCAAGAAAGAGTTATGCACAATCTCCCACAGTGACCTGATTATAGACTAGTTCAGTAGAGCGAACTTGTATGAAGTGCCACATGTCACTGTTTCAACCTTTGACTCTGAAAAATATATAAAAGAAAACTATAGTCCGTCCTCTTTCTGTACCTTCTTACGAAATTTCAATCCGATGCTCAAAAAGAAATTTATGACGATTTTCCCCAGGTCACCTGTTTTGAGTGTAATTCAGGAGTCTGCGAAAAGACCAACTTCCTGAGATCATATCTCCGAAAATATCGCGCGAAAAGCTCTGAAATTCGGACCCAAGGTTCAGCGTGATTTCTTCCCAAATGGGTTTTTTTTCAACTTCTGAAATGTCACAGAAAAAAAGTTATAGCGAAAATGCCACGATGACCAGTTTGGAGCAGCGAAACCCTAGAATCCAAAGCTCTGATACCAAATGTTATGAAACCAGCTCACAAAAAGATAGAAAAGAGAGATCCACACCTTAGAATTCAGCCTCTTCGAGGGGGCAGCCTCCTTTACATTACATAAATGAACAATTCTTGGATGATTCAAATGACAAAACCTCCTTTCTATATATAGGAGTCTATGGAGTCACAATATAATCTAGCTGACCTAACTATAATAATATAAAGCCACAAAAATAACAATAGAGGGATTCTATGGGCACATTAATAACAATATGGGGGTAATGGGGCACAACAATATAAATAAGGGGTATAACTACAATAGTAATGGGGTAATCACTAGTATTATAGGGACCCAACAATGCAACTCGGTACATACAAGCAAAACCAGTTGTAACTGCTAATCCTGATGTCCTCTTGCACTTTCCTGCTCTTCCTTTGCCTTCTTTATCCAAGACTCCAAGTATGCCACACTCTCCAAGAGTGCTCAAGGAAAACTCTAAGTGTCCAAGAGTATGAGAGAGAGAATAGAGAGAGAGCTCCAAAACTAAACTAAAAAAAGTTTGTGAATTGATCCTCAAAAGCTTTTTTATTAATGAGGCCTCTAATTTCTTCATTTTCTATTATTTTCCTTCATTTTCCTCCTCACATGCAACCTGTGACCTTTCACCTCCCTTTTTTCCTAATTTCCATTATTTTCATAAATAAATGTGCCAAAAATGCCATTTTTTCTTTCCAAGGCCTTTTCCATTGCCTTTGCCAATTTCCTTAGCCATTAATCAATCACCAGTGATCCCCATCACTATGCTTTTTTCCAACATTAAACTTGGAATAAGTGTGCCATCAACAATGGTTATTATTTTTCCTTTATTAACTTTTATTACACAAAATTTTAACCAAGGTTGTTACAGAACCCTCCCCCTTGGGGGAACATCGTCCTCCATTTTCAACAACACCTACAACCAACAAGGTTGTTGTAAGAAAAATATATTGCACATGGATCTTTATAACTTAGCTCGTTGCAGTATTTACAATGATCATCCTGCTGAGAAAAAAACCAACATGACAAGATAACAAGTATACATCATAATGACATGACACCCATACCACTTATTATAGATTTATAACATAGTTGATGGCGATATTTACATCCATATACATATGTACATATACCAAACATCACCAAAAAATGTAACAAAAACATATACCAAAACATTTTTCAACCAGTGAATAATAAAGGATACATAGCCCGCATCTGATATTCCATCTCTCGTGTAGCTTCATAGGGCCCAAAGTGCTTACATTGCACCTTAACCTGCTCAATTGCTTGGTTCCGGAGCATGAGCATCTTTCTCTACAAAATGCACTACAGTTTCGGCTGGAATTATCCTTCTGGCTCCACCTGCAATATAAACCAGCCAATCACATGATCAACATCTTTAACATACTTATTAAGAAATGATACATGGAAAACATCATGGAATTTCACTGTTGGAGACAGTGCAAGTCGATAGGCTACTAGCCCAATCCTCTCAACAATGCTAAAAGGTCCACAAAACGAGGGTGTTAGCTTGGCACATGATCAAATCCTTAAATAACTTAGAACTCCTTGAATAACCTATTCTGATATGCATAGCTCTTCTGCCTATCTTGTACTATTTTCAAATTCTTCTTGATTACCTACATTTCCCTCTCCATCTCTGCCAACATGCCTAGTCCAATCAACACCCTGTTAACAAGATCATTGAAACTGATGGGAGTATTACAACTCCGCCCATACAAGGCCTCAAACAAACTCATCCTCAAATATTCTTGTTACCCATTGTTGTAGCTGAAATTTACTAGTGAAAGGTACTCTTCCCACTTCCATTGCTGATGCATCACATACATCCTCAACATGTCCTCCAATATCCTTTTGACCCTCTCTGTATATCCATTTGCCTACAAATGATAAGTTGTACTGAAGGCCAACTCTATGCCCAAACCTGCAAATAACTCCTTCCAAATCTTGGAATTGAACTTCACATCCCTGTCTGACACAATCTTCTCTGGAAATCCATGCAATCTGACCATGTCCTTGATGAAGGCATGTGCTACATCACTCGCTGAGAATGTAGACTTCACTAGAATGAAGTGCACTCTCTTTTTCAACCTGTCCACCACTACCATGATGGAATGATGTTGTCTCACTATCCTTGGAAAACCTATGATAAATTCCATGGAAATGACCTCCCATTTCCACTCTGGAATCAGAATCGATTGTATAATTCCACCTGGATTCTGACACTCTACCTTCACCTACTGACAATCCAAGCATTGAGCCACAAACTCTACTACGTCTCTCTTCAAATTCGGCCAATAATAGAATTTATTCAATGTTGTTAGCGTCTTCTGATAATTTGGGTGACCTAAATATGGTTTCTCATGAAACTCCCTCAAGGTCACCTTCTTCAACTCACTGTTATCAAGCATAGGTATCATGTCCCTAAATCTAACCAATCCATCTGTCGTGAGACGATAGTCCACATCTTGTGCAACCGAATTTGTACCTGTACTTGTACCACTACCTGTACATGTACCTATACCACTACATGTGCTTGTACCTATACATGTACCACTACCTATACCTATATATGAACCACTACTCGTACCTATACTTGTACCTGTACTCTATTGTAACCTATGCAAAATCTCCATATACCTGTCATCCTGTTGACCTGCCTGCAAGATCTTATCGAGTAAATTTTTCCATAGGAGCTCATAGTTGCTATGTGATCTACCTGTATCTGCCTGCTAAAAGCATCTGCCACCCTGTTCGCTTTACCTTTGATATACCTGATATCAAAATCGAACTCACTGATCGTGGCCAACCACCAAGCCTTCCTACCATTCAGATTTGGTTGGTCAAATAGATATCGTAACCCACTGTGATCTCTCATCGAGTCATCAATAAAAACCTCCTGCCTAGAAGATAGTGCCTCCACATATTCAATACATGTATGATTGCTACCAGCTCAATATCATGTGTTGGGTAGTTCTGCTCATGCTCATTTAGTTTTCCTGAATCATAACATACCACCTATCCATCCCGCATAAGGACTCCACCAAGTCATCTCTTGCAAGCATTTGTACATAAGGACTCCACCAAGTCATCTCTTGCAAGCATTTACAATCTTTAACATTGGTGCATGTGTCACAGAACTTCTTGAGCTACTCAAAACTGGATGGACACTCCTTTGTCCATTCAAACTTCTTACCTTTCCTCTGCAATGATGTGATAGGATAAGAAATTTGCGAGAATTTCCTAATGAACCTCTTGTAATAACCTGCTAACCCCATGAAAGATCTCACCTCATCCACATTCCTGGGAGCTTCCCACTCCATGATAGCTCTTACCTTTTATGGGTCCACTGCTATGCCATCCTTGGAAACCACATGTCCTAAGTAGTGTACCTCAGTATGAAAGAAACTACACTTTTTGAGCTTAGCATACAACTGATGCTCTCTCAATAATCTCAAAATTGCTTCTAAATGCTCAGCATGCTCTTCTTCATTTTTTGAATATACCAATATATCATTAATGAACACAATAACAAAATTGTCCAAATATGGATGAAACACACTATTCATCAAGCACATAAAGGTAGCTGGAGCATTAGTTAAACCAAATGGAACTACAACAAACTCATAATGCCCATACCTGGTCTGGAAAGTTGTCTTGTAGATGTCTTCTTCTTTAATGTGTACCTGATGATATCCAGATCTCAGATCAATCTTCGAGAAAACTGTTGCTCCCTTCAACTCATCGAACAAGTCATCAATCCTCAGTAATGGATACCTGTTCTTGATAGTCACATTGTTCAACTCCTTGTAGTCAGTGCACAACGTGAGATTACCATCCTTCTTTTTCACAAACAGTACTGGTGTGCCCCATGGTGATACACTTGGCCTAATGTATCCCTTGTCCAACATTTCCTTCAATTGCAACTTCAACTCTACCAACTCAAGTGTACTCATCTTGTAAGGTTCCTTTGATGTTGGAGCTGCCCTTGGCACCAACTCAATATAAAAGTCTACTTCCCTGTGAGGTGGAAACTCTGAAATATATCCAGGAAATACATCCTAAAATTGTTGTAGAACTAGGTACCTACACAAAACATTTACATCATCAACTTCCTTACCTTTGTCACTAGAAATGTGCACCACAAATAACACACACCCTTTCCTGCGACTATGCTTGGCCTGCATAGCTATCACCATTCTAACTAATGTTGCTTTCTTCTTACCCCGCAAAACTCTTTGTTCCCCATTGTCATCCAAGCACTCAATGGCTTTGTCATAACAATCCACCTTGGTTCTATGAAGGTACAACCAATCCATGCCCAACAACATATTGTATGATCCCAACGGTAATACATTCAAATGTGTTGAGGTATGCATTCCATTCAAGTCAAATGTACAATCTCTTACCTAGTGATGAACCCGCTCCTTTGTACCTATATCCAACTACACTAACCAAGACTTTGCATGCACTTGTTTATTCAAATCACACTTATCCACTAGGTAGGGATTAACATAACTATAATTAGATCAAGGGTTAAGAAAAATAGAAACAACTTGATCACAAAGCTTACCATCCATCTTAATGATAGATGCCTGATGGTATGTTTGTCTGTTACTAGCACTTCATAGATCTTAGGAATACTCTTCCCAACATCTCCCACTCTCTGTGCCTCTTGAGCACTATATATTTGTGGTCTACCACCTTGATGTTGTGGATGGTCTCTCTTACAATTCTCTTCTCCAAAAGTCCAACATTTTAAAGGCTTCCATCCTTCATCCTTCGTCCTTATTCTTCTCCTTAGATCGAATTCCCTATCCTTTGTTAGATGTATTGAACTTCTTAGATGGTGATGCACTCTCTTTCTTACCTGTACCCTAAGGTATTTCTCGCTTCTTGTCCCATTTTCCTTTGTTCTTTTCATTACCTTTCTAACCATCTTAGTCTTAGATATGTGCTTCAATTTCTCATAGCAATTCTTTATCGTTTGGATGACCTCCTCCAATGATATAGGCTCATCGAACTCAATCCTATCTTTGAATGCAATCAGTAATCCACTAGTGACTCTCTGAAACTTGGACTTCTCCTCCTTGAGGTAAGGCACATACCTCAATAGCTCCAATAACCTACTAGTGTACTCCTCATCTATCATCGCTCCCATCTTTAGCTCATATAATTCTTTTTCCCTGTAATCAAAGCATCTCTTTGATAGGTACTTCTTCTTGAATAATCTCTTGAACTCATTCCAAGTCAAGTCCTCCTCATGAATACTTTTTCCATTCATCACATCTTCCCACCAAATATTTGATTTACCTTTGATACTGAATGTAGCTATTATCGCTTTCATGTTCTCTAGGTAATCATGCAACCTGAAGAACTTCCTCATACCAAGCAACCATGCCTATGCATCCTGTGATTTCTTCATCTCTCCATCAAATGTAGGTTGCTTTTCTTTCTCAAACTCATCCGAAAATATCCCCTATCACTCCTCCTATAAGGATGATAACGATGTCGATCATAATGCCTATCAAAATCAAAACTATAATAGTACCTATGCCCATCACCTCTCCTATCTGATGTATCCAAGGACTTTCTATCTCTAATCATGTCATCTCTATGTGACTTGTACCCACCATGATACCTATTGCTGTATGCCCCATTAGTTCTTTCCTCCTTCTCATGGTTGATCTGAAGGGGTCCTTGTCGTTGTAATTCTGACAAACTCTAAAGTATCACTGCATTTACCTCTACTTGTTTCTCTTGTTCCTGTATGATTTTGTCATTGTCAGCCTTACAACTCCTTATTTCTTCCTTTAAGCTTCTCAGTTTGTCTGCCAAATCAGAAGAGTGCCCAACACCACGTTTCTCATATGATCCATAGGGATATTCTTGGTAACTGTAGTCTACCATCTTGCTAGTCATCTTTGATATTCTTCCTACAAGGCATATCATATCATCTAAACCAAATCACAATAAACCAACATACCTTAGCATAATTCGAGGAGGATACCTCATCTGCAGGATCAACAAATTGGCATAATACATGTATAACATAATCATGACAACATATGGAAATATAACACATAAGCATATAACCATCATTCTAGCTAGAGTCCAGTCATCAATGCATGACCATATCAACTACACATATCATGACCTCATGCATGAAAACAACCACCACATCATTGTACACTTGACCACATGTGAATACTAACGTGCATAAGCAATGCATAATCAACCATAAACTCATGACGACACACTCCACAACAACACCATCAACTTCCCATGGCGACCTCACTACAACTATAACCCATACCATACAAATGAAACAAACACGTGATCTTACAACACAAGAAACACATATGAAACCAACATGAATGCATGACCAACACACAACCTATCCAGTTTGAGGGGTGAACCATGCTCTGATACCACTCTATAACACCCTCCTCCCAGATCTACCCAAGTAACCGACCAACTGGGGTAAACATGTGACGAGAAGTTACTATGATATGATTTGACTCCCTATGTGTCGGTTGAGGAAGTGGAATTGATGAAAACACATCATACAGACATTCCACATCAACAAAAAAACTCTAGGAGCCATCCCAACCACTCAAGTAACCATCCCCTGGGTCCCATTGAGTTTTTAGATTATTAAACCCACATACTCTCCCTTGATATGGACAAGCATGCGTCTAGTAGGCTCCAAACGCTCCCACAACATGGGTATGTATGCGTCTAGGGAATTTTCTTCTCAGACCTATGCCTGCGACTCTGAGATTTGTGCCACTTTTTCAGGTCCAGATCCCACGTCACTGCTCAGAACTCAATGACATGTTTATAAATGAATTATCAAAATGGAACAATGATACATCTACAAAAACATTGACAAAGAATAGACTCTACCCCTACTAGCCATGACAGGCATTTCATCAAACATATCACAAACATAAAAGCTATAGGTCTTCACAACATAACTGAGCATAGGGGTCTCGTATTAGAATCGCTAAGAATCATTGATTCCTCAACACATTAGCTGAAATTTAATCTATTCGGCCATAGATACATTGTTCATTCATTTACAAATAAAAACATGATGAGAGCCATACATATCCATTGTCATAATACATGTGCATAACTAGAATAATAACAATAGAAATACCAAGGAAACAACAACCATATAATCCACATATAAAATATTGTAATACTCATGAAATAAAAAGGAGAAATAACCTCATATTAATAATGAAAAGGCCAACGATGTGTGGGAATTCCATGAACTACCCAACCGTAGGCATGGCTAAGCCAAATCTCTCTTCATCCAGTCACCATTGTGCCATATTCCAAGCATGAATGTGAGATCTCATAAAACACATCAATAAAAACCATCCAGGGCTTCCAAAGGGCAACCACCTCAACCCATTAAACAATGATTCCACCTCATGTTCAGACATCACAAACCATCACCAGATTGGTCTCTACCTAAGCCTTCCAGGGCTCCATAGTGTTTGTTCCAACCAAGGCTCCAAGACTAGTAAGTCAACCCACATCTTCCTCTAGGCTTTCAGAGCGTTTGTCCAACCAAGGCTTCCAAGACTAGTAATTGAACTCACCAAGGGCTTCCAGAGCGTTTTTCCAACCAAGGCTTCTAAGAATAGTAACTCAACCTAAGTTGTTACAGGGCTTCCAAAGCATTTGTCCAACCAGGGCTTCCAGGAACTAGTAACTCAACCCAAGCTAAAGAAAACATGAGAACCAACTAGAAAAACAAAGAAATGAACCCACAACACCATGGCTATCTAGGAAATGGCAAGGCTAGGCAAATCCATTGTCAATCTAGGAAATCCTCCATGCCAATGACAAATCATGACCAATAAACCACATGCATATGCCATGCATGCCAAAACTAGTGAGGAAAACATACATGCAACTCGGTACCTGCAAGAAAAACCCACTATAGTTGTTGATCTCAATGTCCTCTTATGCTTTCATGATCTTCCTTTTCCTTCTTTCTCCAAAACTCCAAGTATGCCACACTCTCCAAGAGTGCTCCAAGAAAAATTTGTGTCTAAGAGTATGAGAGAGAGAGAATAGAGAGAGAGCTCCAAAAATGAACTGAAAAAAAGTCTGTGAACTGATACTCAGAAGCCTTTTTATTAATGAGGCCTCTAATTTCTTCATTTTCAATTATTTTCCTTCATTTTCCTCCTCACATGCAACCTCTGACCTTTCACCTCCCTTTGCCAAAATTTCCATTTTTCTTGTCCAAAGCCTTTTCCATTGCCTTTGCCAATTTCCTTAGCCATTAATCAATCACCAATGATCCCCATCACTATGATTTTGCCCAACATTTAGCTTGGAATAAGTGTCGCATCAACCATGGCTATTATTTTTCCTTTATCAAATTATATTACACGAAATTTTCACAAGGACTATTACATGAAGTGCCTCAACTAATTGACAAGTATCTGAATAGTGAGATAAATCATAAAGATTAATAAATGTGAAAAAATTGTCATTGGATATACTGCTGGGAAAATTATCAAACGAATGACAGTTAATATTATGATCATATGGATCATTTGTGGCATGAGATTCTTGATTAGAAGACAACAAAGATAGGTTAGTATGAATAGTTTTGCAAATGCCTTGAATAAAAGAATCATCTCCCTCGCATGATAAATATAACAAACCTTTTCCTTATAATTGGTTACAACTGCACTAGCATCGTAATTGTCAAAAGAAGTGAAAAGGAATGCTAGTATAGTAAAGACATGAAACTAGTCAGCATACAATGAAGGAAGAATAATTTGATTCGCACAATAACTCATGCATTCACTAGCACTCAAGAGGGTTTTAAGTGCCATGAAGAATCAAATTAATCGTATAAAATTCACAAGAAAATCTAGGAGTTGATTATTCTAAAATGCATCTGATAAACATGATTCCTTTGGCCAAATGTAGTCTTTGATATGATCAACTTCGCAGTTCCATGATTCTATGAGAGATACACACTCCAAGCCCGAGTTAAGTACAAGAGCCTTGCATGGAGAAGAATAAACTAAAATAGAATATTGAATCTGATCATAACTTAATCTTGAAATTTTGAAAGACTACAACCTCACTACCTTGTTTCAATTGAGAAGTTAACCCATCAGATGAATAACTTGAACATCATGGAGTATCTTCTTCACAAGTAGATGCATCACAAACAGTAGAGCGCAAGGGATAGTGAGATGAAGAGGAAGTTTCGATAAGAACATATTCTTTGACAGAATCAGATTGTTCATCTAAATCTTTCAAATTAAAATATTCATGAGAAACCAAAATATTGACTAATGCACTTGGTCATTTTTCATTGCTTACATCAACAAATTCATTGTCATCAGAATGATTTCTTCCCACAACTATAGATTGATTAAGCAAATAAACTTTATTCAATTGACTATCAAGATTAGTCAATTGAAAATAATCTAAGAATGGAAGAGAATCATCTTGGCATGGGGAAATTGGTAGAGGGAAGAGATATTAAAATTCTCTTCACTTTTCTTCTCCTCTATCTGTATAATGTGACTCCCTTGTACCTGATCACAATTTGAACCAGTAACTTGAAAATCAAGAGAGAGTGAAGAACTAATTGGTGGAGCAGACTGATTATGTGGATCATGATACAAAACTTCATGGCATGTAAATGATAAAGGATTACAAATGTCCCTTAAATAATTAATACTTTTAGTGGAACAAGATTTGGGATTGAGCTTAAGAATGGTAGTATCATCTTCAGGGCTAGAAGAATTAGCCTTCATTGTATGCTCCATGAACCATTATAGGGTTTCCCTCCATTGGATGTAGATCATGAGAAATGGATGAAGGTGTAAGAGACGGATCAACCATTTGATTTTCATATTTCCCAACTTCGGCATCACTGCAAGGAGGCATCAACATCAGAACTGAAAAAGGAGGAGGACAAGGAACAAAAGGAATAGTAGGCTCCTCCTATGAAATTATAAGTGTCTCATGATTTACAAGAGTTTGGGAAAAAAAAAACATCAGGAGGTTCAAACTCATCATGCAAAGAGATATGAACCAAATTCAAACTTTTGTTTCAATAAATCTCAATCTGTGTCTTCTTCCGGAAATTCATAACAAAGGTGAAGGAATCGATTAGAAAACTCCTCAACTGATTCATTATGTTTCATTCTTAATTGATTGATTCTTTTAATAGCATCTTGGTAATCATACATATCAAATGTTAAATGAAGCTCCTTTATGAGGTGTTCAAAAGAATGAATGGAAGCGGGTGGTAGGGTATGACACCATCGGTTAACTCGACCTTCAAGTGTGAGGCAGAAAAGAATACAAGCCACATCTTCATAGTAAATTTCATAGTATTCACATAACTTAATAAAAATAGATGCATTCTCGGTAATGGATGTATCACCCTCACTATCAAACTTAAATTGAAATAAGTCATCAAATTGTTTTGCAGAGATGAAAAGTTTACTAGGGGATAAGTTAGAGAAACATTTTGGGATTATGATTTGGGGAAGATCCATTTGAGATAAAATGTTCAAAACAAAATCAATGGGCACAACTTGTCATTTGGCCCTCCTTCTAGTGCCATGTTGGAAATCCATCAACCAAGGGGTTTTCCCCAATGAAAAATACCAATCATACTTCACACTGTTTGGTGTGGGAGCCCTTCTAAATAAATTTCCTTGGCTAAAATGGTTAGCACAAGAGAGTAATGCACACGTACCTTTGGATTAGAAAGTGGGTATGCCTTTTGGAATGTTCTGCTACATAACGTATCAAGGTTACTCTACTGAGAGGGGAGAGAAAAGTAAGCCTTTAAAATAAAAGTAATAGTACTAATCTAGAAAATACATGCAAGCATATACATATGAATGAATTGTTGGAAAACTAGAAAAATAGTTCACATAGAAGAAATGATTGTTAAAACACATACAACACACCTTCAACAAGATGAGTACCAAATCCATTGAAATAGTTTAATTTCATTAGTACATATGAAAATAACATACATCGCAAACATTCAAAGAATAGTCTTATAATATTTATGACATACGTATGAAAGTGTGTTGGATCAATGAGATTCTGAATTAAACAAAAGTTCCAAGATAGATCAATACAGTGAGCACCAATAGCTCCAATAGTGGATAATTAGAGCAACTACTCGCTCCTCCAAAAGAACTATCTTCCTCTTTAATTCCTGGTAGGAGGATCCAAGGTGAAAAGTCCCTTACATGAGAAATGAGGTTGTATATATAATAAATGGGTTGATGGTTCACCCCCCTTGTGACTCTTGGGAAACCCTCATGACTGTTTGACTTCTTTATGACCTTTTGAATCCCTTCATGACTTTTCACATTACATATATGACGCTTGGACTTCTAATTTACATTACTGATTTCTCTATTATTGAATTTACATAATCCAAAATATGATGTGGCAAATAATGACTCATGACATGACACTAGTGACATGTACTTCGTGATGAATTGGCAGTGTCAAGCCACTCTTTGTTGTTGCTTTCTTTGTATCTTTTTGAGAGATGTAACATGGTATTCTCCTTCCTCCATATGGCTTTAAGATAAGGAGTCTTCAATGTAAACTTGATATCCAACTATTGTCACAGATTGATGTCCCTTTGTCTTCTCTTGATTGATCAACTTGCTTTCATAGCTTCAAAGGTTTGTCTTCTAGCAGGGTCTCCTTCTCCATCTCCTTCATCATCATCCTATCATAACATGATAGAAAACCTACAACTAAAATCCAATCATGACAAGATGACATCAGTTAGATAAACCCATAGTTTAACATGCTTCATGATAACCACTACTTGAGCTGGAACCAGGTGGCAAGCTGAGAGACAGACTCAAGGATTTCATTGTTGTGCAGCTCAGGAGGTCAGGGGTCAAGACTGAACCTTGAGACTGCGCAATGCATAGTTCAAGTAAGGCGGGGCTTTTCATCTAAGCAATTGAGGGGCTCAAGAGGTCAAGCTGAGGGCTTGAGGCTTGAGGTTTCCCACTGCATAGTTCTGGAGGGACAGAGGCAAGGAAAATTTTAAGAACCCCCCAAATTTATATATATAATAAATGGGCGAATACCCATGATACATAGGAAAAATGGAAGGCGATTTTATCAATAATATAATATGTATATATAATTTTTTTGGCGAATCTCTCACCAAATTATATTATCTTGTAAAATCATGGCGAATCATTCATTAGATTATAAAATCTTGTAAGATCTTAGTGAATATTTCACTGAATAATAAAGGCTTTGTAAAGGGCTAACAAAGTTCATAATGAGTATTTCTTGTAATGGCTTGAAGCCTTTCTAATCAATCCATCAAGAACCAAAACAAGTATATTCCTTATATGGAATATAAAGATATTTCTCATGGAAAGTCAATTAGGTTTAGCGCAAGTGGTAGGGAGAAATCCTACATGTGACAATGTGTTGGACTCATAATGAGTATTTCTTGTAATGACTATGAGCCTTGTTTTCTAAGCAATCCCTCGAGGACTGAAATATGTATATTACTCATATGGAATATAAATATATTTCTCATGTATTGGAATATAAATATATGAGTGAGGAGTGGGAAATGAGCCACAATAAGTCCTTAGAAAATTGACATGAAGAAGATAAGTGCAAAAAATAAAAAAGTTGAAAATGGAAAAATTAAGAAGAAATACAAGGGAAAAATGGTGAAACAACAAATTAATAATCCATGGGAGGAACAATGATTAGAGATAGTGAGGGAAGATGTTACCTCAACCTAGGGGTAACAAAGGTAGACATTAGAACTCTCACTTATGCAAGTGTAGCTAAACAAACATTAAGCTCTATGCCAGTCATGAGGGAGGAAATCTGGGAAAGAAATGTGAGAACAAGAATTTAAATGGAATAAAGCATTTGGATTACAATCCTTGCTCGCTGAGTTTGGGTACTTCCTTTGTGGCCTATTGAAAAATTAGGAATGATCTATATATGTATCTTGTTATATAATTATTTTGTAAAATAGTTGCCAAGTAGCTATGTTAGAGCATCAATTTTTTGAAATGTTTTTTACTCATCCTACCTATCTTTAGATGGAGATGAACAAATATGAGTATTGGAGATAGAATTCTCCCATTTTTTTTGTTGTAACAAATTGTATAGGCATAGCCATGTCCACCATTAAGTATGCCCCAACTGTATTTACAATATTCCCAAACCAAAAAAAAATTAGTACTAAAAAGCATAAAAAATCCAACATTACATACTAAAAGAACATATTAATAAAATTTGCATGGTGAAAATCAGCACGAAAGGTTATAGCGCATAAAGGTTTGCAATAGAAATCATCCTTAAAACTCTTGTGGCCAAGCAAAACAATGATAATGAGCTCGTGTCTCCCTTGGAATTTTATGTATCAAGATGAAACCCCAAAACACAAATCCCTAGCCGAAAATAAGTGAGAACGCCTTGCATCAGTCAAAGAAGAGGTTTCTGCCTTGCAAAAATGCTCAACATTTCAAAGCAACGTCCTTAAAATGTAGAGCCCTGCATATATTTTCAAGAGCTAAGAAGGAAGATGATATTCTACTATTTGGGAGCAGGTAAATAGCCTGATCATGATTTATGTAATGTTTTGTTAAATTTCGAGGGTTGCGGCTTGCAATTCAACTCAAAAAAATTATAATGTAATTAACTTATTTATTCTTTATCTTACAGTATTTTTTGAATTGCCAATTTTTACATCTTAGTATCATCCTCCCAGCAATCTGAGCGCAAAGAAGCCTATCATGTGGTAAGGAATCTTTTTTTCTACTAGGGTTTTGGATTTTAGACCATCATTGGAAAACTTGGCTCGGTGTGAATAAAAATAAGTTTTGAATATTTAGTTTTTAAATATGTACTGATTAAAAAAGATTTTATATAACATTTGAAACTAAGTAGAGATTTAGCTTTCAGTTTTGAATATTTATTTTTTAAATGTATATTAATTACAAAAGTCTAGGGAGAGATGTAGTTTTGAGAGAGATTAGTAGATAAGTGTTGTTATGATTTTGCTTAGTGAATTTTAGTTTTAAAATTTTCTATATTGACAAAAATTATTACAAAATATTTAAATTTTAAAATGAATATACATGGTCACCTTAGGTACTATGATTGTTTCCTTAACATGATAAAAAATGAACTAGCTAGAATCTAACAACACTTTAGGATACCTCTAAGGACACATATAAAATAATAATTATAGTTATCATATTAAAATAATAATTTGTGTTTTAATTTAACGGAGTCAACATAATATTATATTGCATGATGGTTAATTTTCATATATATATATATATATATATATTAGACAAACCCTTGTAACTTGATATGACCTCTTTAGTTTTGGAATTAAATTATATATATAATTCCAAAACTAAAGAGGTCATATCAAGTTACAAGGGTTTGTCTAATATATATATATATATATATATATATATATATATATATATATATATATATTATTATGTTTTGTGAGTGACCTCCTTGTGGAAAAATATCATGTTGAGTGATGATTATATAAATAAACCATTACAAATTTAATTATATCTCAATTCAGAAATTGAAAGTGAAGATAATCATTCACTCAAAAATGTGGACAACTTGTAATTATAATTATCAAGTCACTTTCCCTTTATATAATATTGTCTCATCAATCATTTTTATATCAAGTTAATTAATTATAATTTAAATGAATTTAAAAAAATTAACTATTAAGATAGAAAGTGATTAAGTCATTAAGAAAACATGAAATCTCCCAACAACTACTAGTGCTTCTAGCTTTTTTTCAGCCCCATAATTGATATTTTTCATATTATTGATTTTTATTTTTATTTAAAATGATAAAAAAAAAGGATTAATTAAGTGGATAGATGACTTTGTTTTTGAATAGGGTTTCACAATCATGATCAACCTATGCAAACCTCCCAAGTGATATGTAGAATATGGGCACTTAATAGGCAAGGGTCATAGATGCTTCA
Organism: Pinus tabuliformis; assembly: GCA_031772625.1. Lineage (NCBI taxonomy): Eukaryota > Viridiplantae > Streptophyta > Pinopsida > Pinales > Pinaceae > Pinus > Pinus tabuliformis. The sequence continues at coordinate 595,493,032 of CM062807.1, read as the reverse complement.
CCTGATCAAAACCATAATCAAAAGTAAACCATATCCCTATATAAAAAACCCTTACATTTTGCAAATCCAATAAACTATATGCCTATGTAAAAAAACCTTACATTTTGCAAATCAGAGTATACTACTTTAAGAATTCACAATATACCTCTCTTTTGATACACACCAACCTAGATCCATCCTTAGTTAAGGTGAATGGGAAATGAGAATCAAAACTGAGGGTTTCGAGGGATACCCAGAGGAAGAGGGAGAAGATGGATCTAGGCTAGTTTATGAGAATCAAAACCTAGTGAGTGGGAAATGAGAATCAAAACTGATGGTTTCGACGCATAGGAAGAGGAAGAGGGAGAAGATGGATCTAGGCTAGTTTAATTCCCCCTTTAAAAAGACTATATTCCACATGAATATCATGGGAAATACCATGGGTTCTCATAAACCTGGAGCTCAAAAACCACTGGTAACTTCACAGAACAAGACAACATCCTTGGATGCAATAAAAAAAACCTCCCAAATGATAGCTAGAATATGGGCACTTAATAGACAAGGGTCATAGACGCTTCACCTGATCAAAACTAGAATATAGACACTTAATAGGAAAGGGTCATAGACGTTGCACCTGATCAAAACCATAATCAAAACTCATCAAAACCAGAATATGGGCACTTAATAGGCAAGACCATAATCAAAAGTAAACGATATCCTAATTTAAAAAAAATATTACATTTTGCAAATCCAAGTATACTACTTTAAGATATCCCTATATAAAAAAAATCTTACATTTTGCAAATCCAAGTATACTACTTTAAGAATTCATAGCATACCTCTCTTTAGATATACACGAGCCAAGATCCATCACTCTCTAAGCTTGAGAGATTTAAAAATCTTGAGAGATCGACAATTAAGGCTAATGCGAAATGTGAATCAAAACTGAGGGAGAGATAGAGAAGGAGGGAGAATAAGAAGATTATAATTCCCCCCTCTAAATAGACTATCTTCCACATGAATACCATGGGTTCTTATAAACCTTGAACTCAAAGACTAGTAATGGACAAAACAATATCTCTTGATATAATAAAAAATAATAATGTAGAATTTTCATTTTTACATAGAGTTATTTTTATTTTTATTTCAAATTTACCTTTACTCAACAAAAATTGATTAAAAAAATAATAACCTAAAATTTTTACATAAAATAATAACGTAGACATTTTAACATAGGGTTATTAATTATCAAATCTCTAGCTAGATCCAAAGTTAAAATGGATCTAGGTTTGTTTAATTATTAATTATTATAATTATTAATTTTATTTTTTTAATATAATTTTTATTTTTATGTAATTTCATTGAGTCAAATATTTTAATTTTTAGTTAATTAATTAATCAATTTTTTTAATTTGATTGAGTCATAATGTTTAGATAACATAACATGACATTACAATATCTTTTCCATACCAAAAATGTAATAACATTAAAAAAAAAAAAAAAAAAAAAAAAAAAAAAACTATAAAATATTTTGATTGTAAAATGAGAGATGGTTTTTGGGCATGTGGTATTGATAAGTCATGGTATTGGCCCATGGTATTGTAACAAAGCATGTTCACAACTTAATAATGTCCATGGTAAAGTGGAGGTGAATATCCATGGTTAAAAAAATTGTTATATTATAAGTATTAAATTTTTATGTGCTTATTAATAAAGTTTAAATATGGTTACAAAATTATTAGACTAACTTATATGGTAAAATGGATCTTAATTTATAACTATTATTTATATCTCATATATTTTAATGTGATAAGGGATTTAGATATATCTTAAAACTAATTATAATATTTTTGCTTTTAGATTTAATTAAAAAATGTTATAAAATTAAATTCAAATAAAATATTTATAAATATTTTGATTGTGAAATGAGAGATGGTTTTTGGACATGTGGTATTGGCCCATGGTATTAAAAAAATTGCGCCCAATTTAAGGTATTAAATCATTGTAGTCTCCCAAACCAGGGGCAAATATCAAGATTCGATGATTTTAAGGGAATACGATTTCCCAAAACCAGCGAATTAGGCCAAATGAAGGTTCGGTTAATTTATCCGCCCATTTTTTATTTTGGGTAAAATCAAAAAATTAATTATTTTTTAAATAAAATTGGGGCTAATTATATGAAAAGGGTTTTTAATAAAAAAAACTCGCCCTCTTAAAATGTAAAAACAATCAAATTTCGCCTTTGGGCTATAATTCGCCCTAAAATTTACCATGGACAAAGGCTAAGGGATTACGCAGTTGCGTAGTTAAAGATCTCAAGGTTGGGGCTTGATGCTTGAGACTATGCAGTGTGCAGAGGAGACTAGTTGGAGGCAGGGATTGCGCTTTTGGAGCTCAAGGGTCAGGAATGAGCACTGTGACTGCACATTGCACAGCTCTGGGAGGAAGAGATTGGACATTGTGTAGTGCCAAGAGGCAAGGCTGAGGCTTGAGCACTAATACTGTGTAGTGCACAATTCAGAAGGGTTGAGTGATGCTAGGTTGCTCGATTGGGATTTTTTCTGAATTTGTCTAAGTGTGGGATCAGTGAGACCAAAGTGAACAACGATAAAAATTAGGAAGGATCACACACTTAGAACAATTTATGACACAACATTGATCACTAAGAACACATGAACAACATAATTCCCACAATGCAGCGACATTGCAACAACTTCCCCAAGTGCGACACTGAAGGTACACTTTGTGTCGACAATGACGACACTTGTGCGGCAATGCTTCAAACTTTGGGAATGAGTGTGATACATGTCTACATGATGAGAATGAATCATTAGTAGCAAATTTACCCCTTGAAACAAACTAAAACTACATATATGTGATAAGTGACACTTTATGCTAAAAGACGACACTTTGATTCTCTTCAAAAAGGGACAATAACACTTAAATAAAACACACGTAATGACTCCTAATACTTGCGACAACAACATGAAATGTCATAGCAGGGTCAAAAATTTGGATGCAGGCCAAAATTTTGTAGGGTGTTGAAGTAGCGACAACATACGTCAAGAACCCGATCTAGGGTTTCTTAAACCTTCAATTGGGCTATTTAATTTTTTGACTTTAAGCACTCAATTGAGCCTCATAAGTGCTCGATTGAGCTATTGAGAGCCTAAAAATTATTTTTTAGCTCCCCTTCTACAGATTTCTCTGCAACACTATTTTGTAGTATTATAGACTTAATGCAATATTTGTCCTTAGGTGGTGGAGTTGATCATGTTGTATTCGTGAAAAAATTATCTATCTAATGGCATATGATTTTGACATTTTGGAATTCATATGATATTTTTCATTTAATTTCTTTTATATGTTATGATTTAATTTTTTTGGACAATTTCAAAGGACTAAATGAAAAAGCAATAACATGAAATATGCAAAACAAAAAGAAATTCAAAAAATACCACCATCTTCATTTACGAGTCATCTTCAAAAGGGTACTCTTGTTTTTTGAATTTATTTAATAGTAGAAAATATTATTACGTGAATACGTGTCTGAAAAATGCAATTCAAATATTAATTTGCCACACGACGATCACATTGACTATGCCAATTGATCTCATTAAAGAGCATGAACAAAAACTATCACCAAGAAAAGGAATATCAATTACAAATTTTCAAATTCGGCCTAGATCAAACTATGACTATGGTGATTGTGATTAGATCATATTTCTAACTCAATCAAGTATTATAGAGAACATACAACTAGTTTGTGAAGACTACAAATTCATTCCAAATACAACAATAAAACAGTTCGGTGAAAATACATAAATGTAACCAATTGGAACAATTACTACAGTTGTGACAACTGCACGGAAAATTGGCTCACAATACACACTACAAATTAAAGATGGAAATTTTGATGACAATAGAACAATGGTAAGATCCATTAGTATGCATTAGTTTTCTATTACTATTGTCATTCTCAATTTCATTGTTGTTTCAAATAATAATCATAACATTTTTGTCTTATATCACAACTGTTATTATTCGAAACATTCACACCACTCTACAATCAAATTGAACAAGAATTACAAAAAGGATACTTTCCAATCATGTTATTAAAAAACATAACAAACAAGACAAATCTAAAAGAAAGAATGTTTCAAACAACGCAATCAACATTCATCAAAAAATTGAATACAAAAGCAACAAAAGATTTGAGAAAATTGATCCCAGCAACAATTTCTATGAGTACATATCTCTCAATACTTTTAATTTTCTATAAACGGTTTTCTTTCTATTTATGTACATCATCACAAATACTAATTATCCTCATTTTTAGACAAGGAGAAAAATCATTGACAACAACCAACTTATACTCTACGTCATTTGAACCTTTTTGTATTGAATGCAATTCATCAATTTATCATCCTCTACAATGATAGAGCACACAATGATTCACTGTCTAAAATGCGAAAAAAAAAATTAAAAAAATAAATAAATAAATAGAATATATATATAGATATATATATGTATATACATATATATATATATATATATATATATATATATATATATATATATATATATATATATATATATATATATATATATATATATATATATATATATATATATATATATATATACATACATATATATAGATATGTATATACATACATACATATATATATATATGTATATACATACATACATACATATATATATATATATATATATATATATATATATATATATATATATATATATATATATATATATATGCTTTTTTTATATTCGCACTATCTTAATTGCATCATCAAGTCTACCAACAATACTAGTTTATAGTGTTGCATCATAAACAAATTACTCTTGAAACAACTAGTTTTCAAGCTAATAGAAATGTCTTTTGAAGATTATGTTCAAAAAAAGAAAGCAACCATTTATATGCTACGAGATGTCCAAGTACATGGTACATTTATGATTAATTGAGACAATGAGATCCAACATGTTCACAACATTGGAAACACAACCAAGTCCAGGTATTGTTCTAATTAATCTTCATGTTTCAACTACAAAGCACATGGCTATGGCTTAAATTCTCTTTCCCAAAATAATCACTTTGTATTGATTTTTCCCCTCTTTCCAGCTCCAACACATTTTCACAAATTAGCTACAAAAGAATGAATTGTAATGCACATATCAAACCAAGGCTTTTTTGAATTTTTGTATCAAATTGTATTGATTTTCATCTTCTCTTTCCAACTCCAACACATCTGCATAAATTTCCTACAAGAAGAAAACATTGAAATGCACATATCAAAACCAGGCTTTTCTGAGATTTTGTTTTGAAAAAACTCACACTCAACTGCTATGGAATTGGATTTAGCTACTATTGTATTGAAATTAAATCTTACTGTGATACATTGGGGTAATATTATTGAACATAATTTTTTTGTTGCTCACTTTGAAGAAAATACATGGGCTTATTTCCTTCTTTATATTTATGAGAGTTGGATGAATTTAAAAAGGCTTTTATCTGCTCTCTTTATTTCGTTGAATCCAAAGAAATATTTAGCTCCATCTTTAAAGGATTTCCATTTTATATTCGGGATGAATTTATATAGTTTCTCCACTAAAAAGTCCTTAAATATGACAATGTATTGCATCAAAGTCAATGAAAAAGAAGATGTTTGTATCTCTTCAATAATTATGGTGGTGTTGTGCTATACAACCCCCCCATTTCAAAATTTTTATCCAAAACTTTAATAAGAAATGGGTCCCCTTTTTAAGACAGTTAAATTCAATAATTCCATAACAATCGCAAGTGTTGATTTAACCACATTACACATGACAAGTCCTTATGAAAAGGTCCAATCTGATTTAGATATTAAACAAAACCCTTTTCATAAAGAACAAATAAAAGAATATGTATCATACTCTTAGTTTAAATGAACTTAAAGCTTTCATTAGAAATCACTGATCTGATAAAGCTATCGGAAAGCACAAATTGCAAGTTAGACAATGTAACATTCCAAAGGTCTATGCCAAACCCCTGATGCGATAATACAATCGCAATTGGAAATTGCAGATACCATGAACCGCATAACAAAAGCCCCTTTGGAACTCGCCGATGTGATTGCATAAAGGAAAAGTGTGTTTTTTGATAAAAGGTCGTCGAATGTATATTTGCGGGTTTAAGCCTTAAAACAATAATAAACGAAAAAAATAAACAATTTATTGACTATCTCGCCTTCTCACGATAACTCTCACCTTTATCGCAATCGGAGCTAACTGTTGCAACAGCGTAAGCTTGACCTGTGAACCTCCCGATTTGCGATATGAGATTTTCGCTAATCGTTGATCGAGAAAACCAAGAGATTCATTTTAAAGGACTATTACTCATATGTGCGATGTGACATATCATTATTACATTTAATTATCACAATTGATAGTTATGGGGGCCATTAATACAGAAGTTAAGGTTGAATCCTTCAAGGATTTCATCTGTGGTAATATTTGATTTCGTATGGCTTATCATGCTTGAATTACCATTAATATTTTTCATTCTTCATTGGCTTTTAACGGGTTATTCTCTGTTACGTTCTTTTGTTTCCTTTGCAAAACAACTCTAAGTTGATGAATCCAGAGAAAATGATGAAGAAGGTAAAGAAACCAAAGGCTCCTGTCGTAGCCAAAGAAGAACAAGCGAAAAAGGTTTTGATATCTGATACTACCTGCCTCGGTCTAGGCCAAGCTGCATGGGAAAGTATCTACAATTTGCTGGAAGCAGAGGATCTTGAAGAACTCGAAGAAGAGGCAACAGCAAATTCCACGAGTAAGTTAGAGAATACTCTTAAGGAGTTTCCCTGCTTATATCTTCATAGGATAACAACTCGCACCAAGGTTATACCCTATAATGACCTGGTCAGGTGGGTTATTGAGAGCATCAATATCACGGATAGAACTTTCTTCACAACTGATGGAAGAATGTTCGGGTCGTTCAAAGCAGAAGATATTAAACGAATGTACCATTTTCTTGAACTGGAGAAGCGGTATAACAAAGAATTCTTGGAGGCCTTCACCAAGGAAAACACCATCAAATTTGATCCTATCAGACAATGGAGGCATTTTCCGACCAAACACAAGCATGAAACATCGGGTATGTACTCCGTGGATTCGTTGTCATCTCCTTATTGTTATGTTGGTGCAATGATGTGCAGACTCTTCGGAGTCCATGATTCTGCTAAATTTTCTATAGAGATGGTACCATTAATGGAGGCTGCAATTAATGCCTATATCATGGATTGGGCGACCATTTTGTCTGACAAAATGGCCAACCAAATACTTGATTATAGGAGAAACAGGTTCGTGACTACCAGGGTAATACCCCCGTTTTATATGAGTGCTTATATTATGGACACTATCTGTTTCAATTCTGAATATCCCATTCTAGGATGGAAATGGACTCCACAGGACCCCAACCCCATTCATATCTATCATAAGGAGCTGTGGAAAGCCCATTACAAAAATCATTTTTATAGAATCTGTCATGGTTTCATCCTCCCCGTGTATTATGCCATATTCAATAAACCCGCTCCTAGGTTATCCGAGGAAGCCTCTGTGGACCTAACTGCAATTGGTAGCTGGTTTGGTGAGGAAAATTTCACTTACATCAGACTTTATGGTAGCATTACTGACCCTCATGTCCTTCCCTTATACGTCCCGGATAAGCTACTTGCCAGAGAATTGGCATATCAGATAACAGTAGAAGGGACGTCAAGGAACCTAAAGGAGCATAAGAAGCATATGTGGCCTTCATTTCCCCTCCGATGTGGTGCTTTCACTCTCCATGACTTCAAACATGCAGAGAAGGAAGCCGAGAAAATAAAAATATTAAAGTTAGCAGTCATCCCAAAAAGGCAGTATAATCCCAAATCTGTTGCCTACAATGTTACTTCTTAGGCCAAAATTGCCAAGTTTGAACATGAGAAGGATAGTTCTGATGATTTGTTTTCTTCTGCCGAGTTATTTTCTCAAGTTAAACCACTGGAAAAAATTAAGGAATGGGAGCAGTTTGACTCGATCATCAATAACCCGAATAAACCCCAAGATTTCACTACACCAGAAATGTCTACAGTGCAAAAGCCAGAAGTTATTACAGTTTCGATTAAAGGAACAAGCGGCCTACCCAGAATTTAGCAGAACATAGAGATTATTCCTGAGAATCCTACTAATGAGATAATACAACAAATTGAAGAAATACCACCTCTCGATGTCTTCTACAGTCCAAAGCACAGGGTTGTAGTTAAGAGATAGAGGAAGAAGAGGAAAATTGATCAAATTCCTCTTTAAACTCCTCAAGCAAAGATTATGAGCATTGTATGGAAAGTAGAAGTTGATCCCTCTGAGTATTTAACAAAGTTATCTTAGTTTGCAGGAGCTTACACAGTAGCGACAATGGATAAAGCCACAGAGCTTAGCCATCTAATGAGGGAAAAGGATCAGGCAATTGCCCAGCTTGAGGCACAATCAGCAGAGCAACAACAAAAGATAAATCAGCTTGAACAGCAGTTAATAGAGCACAGGCAGCAAAACAAGCGATATCTCTACATCAATTATTGAGAAGGCAGTAGACGCTAGACATGAATTAGATAAAGTAGATGAAAGGCTAACCAATTTTCTATCCTGGAAAGATTCCAAAGAAGGAATGGCTGCCAACCTGCCCAGAATACAAGAATCACATAAGGAAATCTTGTTTTCCAAATGGGAGTCCTAGTTAATGAGAGCTGAGAGAGAAACTTCTAGATGCAGAGCTGCAATGAATGGGTTGATCGAATTGATAAACAATAGTTTGCATATGTCCAATTTGATCATCGATTGCTCTCCTGGCAAACTCCCTAAAGTAAAGTCGTTGGAACAACATTGGAAATGGGAGCTGGAGTACAGGGAAAAATTGATCGTAGGAATCCAAAGCTTGACATGGGAAACATTCTGGTTTTTCCTTGTCAAGCCACATAGCCAGCATATGGCCATGAAATGTCTTTCAGATGCAATCAACTACATGATCTCCGAACTCTCTGATGCCACCTATACAACTCAGCTACACTCTAGGATAAGTCAGCCTCCAAAAATCCAGCCTATGCTCGCAATCCGTCAACTGCAATCATAGGAAAAGAAGTCGACACAATGAATTCATTCAACTGCCACAACATTGATATTTTCATGATAAATCCCAGATTTATATGTTTTTAGTTAAACCAGCACATAGTGATTTTTATTCATAGTTTGTTGTTATTTACAGTATTTAAGGCCCTTTCATATATTTAGAAAGGGTCCACAATTTGTATTAAAACTTGACTTGGGAGTTGCACTCTGTAATTCTAATATTTTTTTATCAAAAGCTGGACCAAAGTTCTGCATTTTTGTCAAAGAGTCTTTTATAAGATTTGCACTTTTGCATCTTTTGAAGGTGTTTTAAAATAGGAAAGCAAAATCTGAATGTTGTTTACATTAGGAGAATCCAAATGTATATGGTACTATTATCTTTTCTTTTGTCTTATCCTCTATGTGAATGAACTTTCTCAACATTGCTATATATATATATATATATATATATGTTTTTTCAAGCAATTATTTAACTTGTCACTTCTGAATGTTTTAGAATTGTTATCTTTTGAATATATACATGTCAGTGATATATAATATGATCAATGTGATAATGATTTATTATTACCTTTTTTAACTACTTAAACAAAGTAATTATCATATGAATGCATATTTCTATTTTATGAATAAGTCATCTTTATGGTTATTTGTTTAATAGAGACAATCGAAAATCGTGTTGCTAAAAGGATACCTGGGTTAGATTAGTTATATTTGTATATTTTTTCATCATAGAATAAAACACTCATCACTATCGTTATACATTACAAACCAATCATCCATAAACTCATATATCATTGGGAAACTGGTCCCATTACATCCAGTCGAAGTCACCACACCAAACGGAAAAGGAGCTACTCTAAGGTCCAGACCACGTGGTTTTCCCCGATGTTGACGCAGCGATTTTTGAGGAATCAACACTTTTGGCGCTAAAAGGAGGGAATGAACTGTGAATGGCGAGCAAATCCAAATCCATAGCCCATTCTGAGAGTAAATCTCCCTCACCATCTCCTCCAACTTCTCCCTCGCATTTTAAGTCTCCAATTTTCAAGCGAGAAGTTGAAAAGACAACAACCACTACTAAAAGCTTGAACATACCAGACAAATCCACTCTTGAACCCCCTGAAGTTCAGTATTCAATCCATAAACTTCAAGGGTTTTCAATATCGCAAGAAAAGTTTAAGTTATCTCAAGGTAGTGTGAGTTCGCAATACATTCATTCTCATCCTCTTACAAGATTACAGAGTGAAAAGTTTGGTATTGAACCAACAGAATTTCCTCTGCCTGAAAGGAAAAGAGCTAGGAAGACACCTAAAGAGTCTGACAGCGAGACTCTTTCATCATCATCATCCATTTCATCTAATCCATTGCAAAGTCAACCATCCACTCCCCTACTTCATATCATTGTCCAACAAGGTATAGGTACTCCGACATCCTCTTCCCAACACTTGTAAATACATCCTCACTTTCTTCTAATGTTAGTGCGACAATGGCACATAATCAACCACAACCAAGGCCATGGGAAAACCCAGGGGTAGTTGCAATGCCTGCACCCTTGAGTCAATTACCGACCCACCCTGAAAAGTGGTTGCCAAAGTTGAATCCAGATATCGGTATACTAGCATAAGAACACATAAACAAATTTATGTTATCAATAAATCTAAATGGAGTGACTGAGGAAGATGTTGTTGTGAGGCTTTTCCCATACACCTTACAAGGAGCAGCTGGATCATGGTATTTTTCGTCACCAGCAGGATCCATTACTAATTAGAATGCTTTCCAAGAGCAGTTTTTAACTACGTTTAGAGATGATAGGTCCACAACGACATTAATCAATGATCTCTCCAATCGTAAAACTAAATCGAAAGAACCTATTAAAGATTTCAACTCTCAATTTAATAAAATTCTTGCTACGTTTAAGCCCAATGAAGAGGTTTGAATTGAATGGTACATTTCTGCCTTACCTTCGAATATAGCAATCTTTGTTGATAAAGCTACAAAGCCCACCCTAGTAGAGAATATGAAAGAAGCAATCGTTGTTGAGAAACATATTATCGCTTTAGAAAAGAAAACCGCTCTTAAAGAGAGAAAGTCCAAAAAAGTTACTTTTAAAAATGATTCAAAGAAGAAAGTCGCTAAATATCCATATGATATGGAGGGTTTGCAAAAAGTTTTAAAGACTATGTCTAATGAAATGGTAGAGATCAAGAAATAGGTAGTTGAAACCTCCACTAAAAATCCATTTAGGAACTTCAAAAGAGCCGAATCAAAACCACCTAATGCCATATCCAATGTAGAATCAGATCCAGACAATGATGAGGATGAAAACATAGTCTTGTCATCCAAGGAAACAGAAGAAGATGAGGTTGTTCAATGTCATGGTATGTGGGTCTTCATTTTACCTAATTCTGATACTGAAAGAAAACAGGAAGCTTTCCTAGTAAGTACCAGAAATAAATTCGCTGCAGAGCCTATTCAACCAGCTCAAAAGAAGAAAATTTCAAACCCTACTGCTAAAGATAAAACTCCAATGAAGAAATCTACGGTCTTTCCTACTCAAAATCAGCCATCATCTTCCAATCCACCCTCATCATCCAAAACATTGGTAGCCTCTGACTCTATGGATTACAACATTATAGAAGACATGAAGAAGACTAGAGCGAAATCTCTTTATTTGAGCTTAGCAAGCTCAAACATCAACAGAAATTACTACTCAAAGAGTTGAATGCAGTACCTTCTTCTCCTCTTCCAAATGTCGTACTGTCCAAGGCATCGAAAGGGACAGGTAATCCACCATCAGATAGAGTAGATGCTACTGATGATGTCTTAATCGGAGATTGATCTAATTCTCATACTCCTTTTCTCTTGACCTAAGAAATCTATAATAGAAATCTGCATAATTTCTTATTAGATTCAGTGGCTTCATCAAACATAATTCCAGCCTCAGTTTGCTCAAAATTGAACAATTAGCCCCAAAAATCTGCAGTGCATATTGTTCAGTTGGATCAAACTAAGGTTCAAGTATTAGGAGAGATTAATTTAGTCACTATTAGGTTATCAGCTAATCCTAGAGTTGTTCAGAGAATTGACATATTGATTGTTGACATCCCTTAATTTTATGGGTTAAGTTTAAGCAGGGATTGGTCTGAGAAACTTCATGGTTACATTTCCACTAATTGGTCTCATATGTGGCTCCCCTATAAAGGTAAACCAAATCAAATTAAGATTGATCGGGAGAAACATATGACACATACTGTAACATAGTTTGAGCAAGAAAATCAACCCATAGCTTTCAATAATAACATTCTCGGAAATTACTCAGCTAAATCATTCTTTGGTAATTTTAACGCTCAATCATCACCTTTCTCTGTTAATAGCTTCACATCACAGATAAAAAAAAATTCTCATACAGATACATCTAGGTGTGTTACTATTGTTGAAGAAATTGTAAATAAAACTATAGATAAGCCTATATTTTGGTCTTTATATTTTGATGGGTCGAAATCTAATGACGGTGCAGGAGCAGGATGTATTTTAGTTAGTCCTGAGGGGGGGGAAACTATGCTATCATGTAGATTGGAATTTGACTGTACAAATAATACTGTTAAATATGAGGCATTAGTTCAAGGTCTTTACAAAGAAATAGCCCTGAAAGTTCAATATTTAAAAGTATTTGGTGATTCTGAGATTGTCATCAAACAAGTAAGAAATACTATTCATTGCCTTTCTGGACACCTCAAGCATTATCAGTCCTTGGTTCAAGACCTTATATCTCATTTTCTAGCATTTAATATTTCTCCCATTCCTAGATCTCAGAATGCAGCAGTTGATTTATTAGCAAATGTTGCTTCTAAGCTTCTTCCATCAGAGGATTACAACCCTGATAAGTTTTCAGCCGAATTGATTTTTAGACCATTTATTCCAGACAATATCACCAATTGGCGGGTATTTAATCATGACGAAGACATTTTGAATTTCTTAACTTTTGAGAAATCCTACGATGACCGGATTATTGATGAGGATGACCATGATCTTCAAATAAAACAAAGACAAAAGGAGAACTCCATACCAAAATCCGTAGTCAAACTTGAAGATCTTTATGATATTAAGGATTAGTTTAAACAAGTCACTAATTCAAAACTCCAAAGTTCTACTTTGAAGTTTGAATTAATAAATCTTGGCACTGAGGCCAAACTACAAAATATTAATCTGGAACTAGGACTCACTCCTGAAGAAAGATTTTCCTTTATTAGACTATTGAATAAATATAAAAATGTTTTCGCTTGGAATTATGATAATTTAAAAGCATATGATACTTCTATCATACAGCATACAATTCCAATGATCTCTAAGGAGAAACCTGTGCAGCAAAAATTGAGGAAAATTCATCTGAATCTAGAGAGTCAGATAAAAGCAGAGCTAAATAAACTCTTGAAAGCCAAGATAATTTTCCCAGTTAGACATTCGAAATGGGTTTCTAACTTAGTGCCTGTTAGGAAGAAGAATGGTGACATTAGGATTTGCATTGATTTCAGAAATCGCAATAAGGCTAGCCAAAAGGATAACTTCCCACTACCAACAATGGAACAGACTTTGCATTCAGTGGAAGGTTCCGAATTGATGTCTTTTTTGGATGGTTTTTCTAGATATAACCAAATATTGGTGCACCCGGATGATAGATTAAAGACTACCTTCAGAACCAAATGGGGAACATATGCCTACCAGAAAATGCCTTTCGGATTAATTAATGTTGGAGCTACCTTCCAAAGAGCAATGGATATAGCATTCAAGGGTTTGATTAATAAGTCAGTTGTTGTCTATTTAGATGACATAACTGTCTTCTCAAAGAAAAGAGCGAATCATTTACATGACTTGAAACAAATCTTTGAACGCTGTAAAAGGTATGGGATTTCATTAATTCCAAGACATCATTCTTCGCCCTTGATCAAGGGAAACTTTTAGGGTTTATCGTATCTAAAATGGTATTTATATTGATCCTGAAAGAATCAAGGAGATTTCTGATATTCCTCTTCCACACAATAAAAAATCAATGCAATCATTTTTAGGTCAAATAAATTTTGTAAAAAGATTTGTTCTTGATTTTTCGCAGATTGTTTTACCATTACAGACTATGATTAAGAAAAATTCAGTGTTCAAATGGGGGCATAACGAAAAGGAAGCCTTTGATTCAATCAAAAAGGTGATCATTAACGCTCCTGCATTAAATACCCCAAATTTTTCTAATCATTTTATTTTGTATACTTTAGCATCCGAAACTTCTTATGCAGCTGTGTTGACACAAATCAATGATCAGCAAGTTGAAGCACCCATATCCTTTTTTAGTTCTAATCTACAAGGTGCTAAAATTAATTATTCTGAATTAGCAAAGCAAGCTTTCGATGTGCTCAAATCTATTAAACACTTTAGGCCATTCCTCCTAAAGACTCATACAAAAGTAATAGTTCCATTCTCTACAGTGAGACAATTACTAGTCCAAAGGGAACTGGGAGAGAAGAGAGCCAACTGGGTTACAGCATTACAAGAATATGATTTAGATATTAAACCAGCGAAAATTGTTAGAGGTCAAGGTTTTTGCAGATTGTTAGTAGGAGCTTCAAACATTCCAGAGCATGAAGATTCAGACAATGCTCAGCAAATAAACGAGATAAGTATTGTGAACTCTGAATCTCAATATTAAGATCTGGTCTTTTATTTAAAAAATGGATATGCTCCTCCTAATCTCTCTTACAAAAACAAATGTGCCTTGAGGTTGAAAGCAAAACACTTCAAAATCATTAATGGTGTGTTATTTAGAAGGAATTATGGTTCGGTTTTGTTAAGATTCCTTAAAAAAACTGAAGCACAAAAGGTGTTGCAGGAATTACATGATGGTACAACAGGTGGATATTTTGGAGGTGATACAACATCTCACAAGATAATACATGTTGTATATTATTGGCCCACTTTATTCAAAGACACTCATGACTATGTAAGGAAATGCAGAACATGTCAGACTGCTAGTGGAAGACAAAGGAAGCCAGCCTTTCCTTTGCAACCAGTCAACATTGAACAACCATTCGAACAATGGGGACTGAATATCATAGGAGAGGTTGCTCCACATTCTTCCAAGCAGCACAGGTATATTCTTACAGCCATATATTACTCCATAAAGTGAGTTGAAGCAATTCCTTTAAAGGTAGCCAACTCTTAGGCAATCATTGAATTCATAGATCAATTCATCATTACCAGGTTTGGCGTACTTAATGCTCTCATTTTTGATAATGCATCTTATTTTTCTGGAAATACCATACTTGAATTTGCTATAAAGAGGGGATTTAAATTGAAATATTCTCCAAACTACCATCCTCAGGGTAATGGTTTAGCAGAATCAACCAACAAAAATCTTATCAAGATCATTAACGGAATTGTTGACTAGAATCAAAAGAATTAGCACAAGTCTTTTATATGTGCATTATGGGCAGACCGCATAACAAAGAAGGCCTCAATAGTTACTTCTCCATTCAACTTAGTGTATGGGAAAGAAGTTGTGATACCAACAAACTTATCACTCCCATCTCTAGCCCTAGTGCAGTTTATTGAAGAAAATCCCTCCTCTTCCATTCAATTAAGATATGATCAAATCCTTAAATTAGAAGAAGAAAGGGAAAAAGCCAGAATTACACATGCAAAACATCAACAGATTATTAAATCTTCTTTTGATACAAATTCTACCAGCCCAAAATTTTTACAAATTGGTGATCTTGTTTTGAAATGGGACAAAGCGCACGAAGATAAAGGCAAACATTCTAAATTTCAAAAGATGTGGCTTGGACCGTTTCAAATCATTGAGAAGATAGGCTCATCAACATTCATATTGCAAGATCTATCAGGAAAGAGAGATTCTCTTCCTGTCAATGGGCTTATCTTGAAAAAATTCTTTACTTAAGGAGGTAACCCCTTCTTACTTGTAAATATTCAATATTCAGTTTTGTTAGTTTGAATTTTTGTTTTTAGGAAATAAGGGTGTAAATAGTCTTCCATTGACTTTTTACTATTTGAAAGTTATTTAAGGAAATATTGTAAATACTTACTTTCGATAGATGGAAACCTTTAAGGAAAAGGCTACAATTCTAGAAAGATAGATAAAAATAAAACTCTGAAAACCTCTTTTAGATTTGTAAAACCCTTACAAGTCTTGAAAATACTGTAAATCATTTCAAGTTTTAAAGAGCCAAGAGAGGTTATTTGTAAAAAGCAAAGACTTTTCCAAACTTAGCATCTACAACTCTTAAATTGTCATCCATACACTCTTAAGGAGAAAGTCATTCACCCCATCCATGAAGTTTGTAATTTTTTCAGAGTGTAATTCTAAAATATGTTTGATATAAAAGATAAGAGGTCTCATCATGAGCCTGCTTACCATGATCATAGGGAACTAATTAAACTGACATTACCAATACTACATATCAAAACAAGGTAATGGCTTATAATCATAAGACAAGGGGTCTCATCACGAGCCAGCTTGTTCAGTTCAATTACAACCAGTGAATGGCATTGTCAATAGCTGGCCACCAAACCAGGACAATGGCTTTTTATCTTTTAAAAGAAATAAAGAGGATAGAAAATACAAAAAGGAAAAAATATGTGTAAACATATCTTTTTGGATTATCTCTCAAAAGTTATACTCTTAGATGGATGGGACAATGAATGATTAAATGGTTAAAAGGTAACCCTGTCGAGACTATAAACGTTTGCTGGCAGCAGAGGCACTACCTGTGATAACAGAGTAATATTTAAAGCTAAGTTGAAGAAGACCCCCTTGCTTTATCTATATCAACCAATCAAAGCTTGAATAAACCCGGAATGTTTTTATTTTAAGGATTGGAAAAGGAATTGAAAAATTATTTCTCATTATGTTCAGAGTTAATTTTTATCTAACTATTCTTAGATTGTTTTCTTTATCCTCAATTGTTTCCAAATTAAGAAATTTATAAACATTGCAGTGCTTTCTCAGAGATAATTGTTTCTCCCAGTGAATCGCCAATTGTTATGCTATACAACAACCCCCACATTTCAAAATTTTTATCCAAAACTTTAATAAGAAATGGGTCCCCTTTTTAAGAGTTAGTTAAATTTAATAATTCCATAACAATCGCAAGTGTTGATTTAACCACATTACACATGACAAGTCCTTATGAAAAGGTCCGATCCGATTTAGATATTAAACAAAACCCTTTTCATAAAGAACAAATAAAATAATATGTATCACACTCTTAGTTTAAATGAACTTAAAGCTTTCATTAGAAATCACCATTCCGATAAAGCTATCGGAAAGGGAAAATCGCAAGTTAAACAATGTAACATTCCAAAGGTCTATGCCAAACCCCCAATGTGATAATACATTCGCAATCGGCAATCGCAGATACCATGAACCGCATAACAAAAGCCCCTTTGGAACTCGTTGATGCGATTACATAAAGGAAAAGTGTGCTTTTCGATAAAAGGCCATCGAATGTATATTAATGAGTTTAAGCCTTAAAACAATAATAAACGGAGAAAAAAAAAGAGAAATTTATTGACTATCCTACCTTCTCACGATAACTCTCACCTTTATTCCAATCGAAGCTAACTATTGCAACAGCTTAAGCTTGACTTGTGAACCTCCCGATCTGCGATATGCGATTTTCGCTAATCGCTAATCGGGAAAATCAAGAGATCTATTTTAAAGGACTAGTACTCATATGTACGATGCGACATATCATTATTACATTTAATTATCACGATTGGTAGTTATGGAGATCATTAATACAGCAGTTAAGGTTGAATCCTTCGAGGATTTCATTTGTGGTAATATTTGATTTCGTATGGCTTATCACGCTTGAATTACCATTAATCTTTTTCATTCTGCATTGGCTTTGAATGGGTTATTCTCTGTTACGTTCTTTTGTTTCCTTTGCAGAGCAACTCTGAGTTGATGAATCTAGAGAAAATGACAAAGAAGCTAAAGAAAATAAAGGCTCCTATCGTAGCCAAAGAAGAACCAGCGAAGAAGGTTTTGATATCTGATACTACCTGCCTCAGTCTAGGCCAAGCTTCATGGGAGAGTATCTACAATTTGCTGGAAGCAGAGGATCCTGAAGAACTCAAAGAAGAGGCAACAACAGATTCCACGAGTAAGTCAGAGAATACTCTTAAGGAGTTGGCCTGCTCATATCTTCATAGGATAGCAGCCCGCGCCAAGGTTCTACCCTATAATGACCTGGTCAGGTGGGTTATTAAGAGCATCAATATCATGGATAGAACTTTCTTCACGACTGATGGAAGAATGTTCGGGTCATTCAGAGCAGAAGATATTAAATGAATGTACCATTTGCCTGAACCGGAGAAGCGGTATAACAAAGCATTCTTGGAGGCTTTTGCCAAGGAAAACGCCATCGAATCTAATCCTATCAGACAATTCCTGACCAAATACAAGCATGAAACATCGGGTATGTACTCCGTGGATTCGTTGTCATCTACTTATTGTTATGCTGGTGCAATGATGTGCAAACTCGACGGAGTCCATGATTTTGCTAAATTTTCTATAGAGATGGTACCATTAATGGAGGCTGCAATTAATGCCTATATCATGGATTGGGTGACCATTTTATATGACAAAATGGCCAACCAAATACTTGATTATAGGAAAAATAGGGGGACTACCAAGGTAATACCCCCGTTTTATATGAGTGCTTATATTATGGACTCTATCTGTTTCAACTCTGAATATCCCATTAGAGGATGGAAATGGACTCCACAGAATGCCAACCCCATTCATATCTATCATAAGGAGCTGTGGAAAGCCCATTACAAAAATCGTTTTTATAGAATCTGTCATGGTTTCATCCTCCCCGTGTATTATGCCAAATTCAATAAACCCACTCCTAGGTTATCTGAGGAAGCCTTTGTGGACCTAACTGCAATTGGTAGCTGGTTTGGTGAGGAAAATTTCACTTACATCAGACTTTATGGCAGCATTACTGACCCTCATGTTCTACCCTTATGCGTCCCGGATAAGCTACTTGCCAGAGAATTGGCATATCAGATAACAGTAGAAGGGACATCAAGGAACCTAAAGGAGCATAAGAAGCATATGTGGCCTTCATTTACCCTCCGATGTGGTGCTTTCACTCTCCATGACTTCAAACATGTAGAGAAGGAAGCCGAGAAAATAAAAATATTAAAGTTAGCAGTCATCCCAAAAAGGCAATATGATCCCAAATCTGTTGCTTACAATGTTACTTCTCAGGCCAAAATCTCCAAGTTTGAACATGAGAAGGGCAGTTATGATGATTTTTTTGCTTCTGTTGAGTTATTTTCTCAGGTTAAACAACTGTTGAAAATCAAGGAATGGGAGAAGTTTGACTCGATCATCAATAACCCGAATAAACCCCAAGAGTTCACTACACTAGAAATGTCTACAGTGCAAAAGCCAGAAGTTATTACAGTTCCGATTAAAGGAAAAAGCGGCCTACCCAGAATTCAGCAGAACATAGAGATTATTCCTGAGAATCCTACTGATGAGATAATACTACAAATTGAAGAAATACCACCTCTTGATGTCTTCTACAGTCCAAAGCACAGGATTGTAGTTAAAAGACAGAGGAAGAAGAGGAAAATTGATCAAATTCATCTTTCAACTCCTCAGGTAGAGATGATGAACGTGGTATGGAAAGCAAAAGTTGATCCCTCCGAGGATTTAATAAAGTTATCTCAGTTTGCAAGAAATTACACATTAACGACAATGGATAAAGCCACAGAGGTTAGCCATCTGATGAGGGAAAAGGATCAGGCAATTTCCCAGCTTGAGGCATAATCGGCAGAGCAACAACAAAAGATAAATCAAGTTAAACAGCAGCTAATAGAGCACAGGTAGCAAAACGAGTGATTAAAAGAGCAGCTGAAATCGTAAAAAGAAAGAATTGATGAGTAGACTCTTCATAAACAACAGGAGTTATCTCAGGAGTTGAGCAGGCTGTAGATGTTAAGTGAGCAGGAGAAGAAAGAAAAAGAATACCAAATCACACAAATGAAAGAGCAAATAGAGAAATATAAGAGTTATCCATAGGTAAGTGAATTCAGAACAAAAGCCTTGGAAATAACCAAAGCTTTGTCCCGACAGTTGGATATTATTTGTCACAATATATCATTGGCCAACCCCTTATGTGATATCTCTACATCAATGATATATAAGGCAGTAGATGCCAGACTTGAATTAGATAAAGTAGATGAAAGGTTAACCAATTCTCTGTCCTGCCAAGATTCTAAAGAAGCAATGGTTGCCAACTTGCCCAGAATACAAGAATCACATAAGGAAATCCTGTTTTCGGAATACGAGTCCCAGTTAATGAAAGCTGAGATAGAAACCTCTAGATGTAAAGCTACAATGAATGGGTTGATCGAATTGATAAACAACAGTTTGCATATGTCCAATTTGATCGCCGATTTCTCTCCTAACGAACTCCCTAAAGTAAAGTCGTTGGAACAACATTGGAAATGGGAGCTAGAGCATAGGGAAAAATTGATCGGAGGAATCCAAAGCTTGACATGGGAAACATTCTGGTTTTTCCTTGTCAAGCCACATAGCCAGTAGATGGCCATGAAATGTCTTTCAGATGCAATCAACTGCATGATCTCCGAACTCTCTGATGCCACCTATACAGCTCAGCTACACTCCAAGATGAGTCAGCCTCCAGAAATCCAACCTATGCTCGCAATATGTCAACTACAATCACAAGAAAAGAAGCCGATACAATGAATTCATTCAACTGCCATAGCATTGAAATTTTCATGATAAATCCCAGATTTATATGTTTTTAGTTAAACCAACACATAGCGATTTTTATTCATAGTTTGTTGTTATTTCTAGTATTTAAGGCCCTTTCATGTATTTAGAAAGGGTCCACAATTTGTATTAAAACTTGACTTGGGAGTTGCACTATTGTACTTCTAATATTTTTTAATCAAAAGTTGGACCAAAGTTCTGCATTTTTGTCAAAGAGGCTTTTATAAGATTTTCACTTTTGCATCTTTTGAAGGTGTTCTCAAATAGGAAAGCAGAATCTGAATGTTGTTTACATCGGGAGAATCCAAATGCATACGGTACTATTATCTCTGTTTTTGTCTTATTTCTCTATGTGAATGAACATTTCTCAACATTGCTATTATATATATGTGTGTGTGTGTGTGTGTGTGTGTGTGTGTGTGTGTGTGTGTGTGTGTGTGTGTGTGTGTGTGTGTGTTTTTCAAGCAATTCTTTAACTTGTCACTTCTGAATGTTTTAGAATTGTTATCTTTTGAATATATATATGTCAGTGATATATATTATGATCAATGCGATAATGTTTTATTAATACTTTGTTTAACTATTTAAACAAAGTAATTATCATATGAATGTATATTTCTATTTTATGAATAAGTCATCTTTATGGTTATTTGTGTAATAGAGACAATCCAAAATCGTGTTATTAAAAGAATACCCGGGTTAGATTAGTTATCTTTGTATATTTTTGCATCATAGAATAAAAAACTCATCACTATCGTTATACATTACAAACCAATCATCCATCAACTCATATATCACTGAGAAACTGGTCCCATTACATCCAGTCGGAGCCACCACACCAAATGGAAAAGGAGTTGCTCTAAGGTCTGGACCGGGTGGTTTTCTCCGATGTTGATGTAGCGATTTTTGAGCCATCAACATTTTTGGCACTAGAAGGAGGGCATGAACTGTGAATGGCGAGCAAATCCAAATCCATAGCCCATTCTAAGAGTAAATCTCCCTCACCATCTCCTCCAACTTCTCCCTTGCATTCTAAGTCTCCAATTTACAAGCGAGAAGTTGAAAAGACAACAACCACTGCTAAAAACTTGAACATATCAAAAAAATATACTATTGAACCCCCTGAAGTTCAGTCTTTAATCCATAAAATTTAAGGGTTTTCAATATCGCAAGAAACTTCTGAGTTATCTCAAGGTAGTATTACTTCGCAATACATTCCTTCTCATCCTCTTACAAGATTACAGAGCGAAAAGCTTGGTATTGAACCAACAGAATTTCCTCTGCCTAAAAGGAAAAGAGTTAGGAAGACACCTGAAGAGTCTGACAGTGAGACTCTTTCATCATCATCATCCATTTCATCTAATCCATTGCAAAGTCAACCATCCAATCCCCAACTTCATATCATTGTCCAACAGGGTATAGGTACTTCGACATCCTCTTCCCAACCACTTATAACTACATCCTCACTTTATTCTATTGTTAGTGCGACAATGGCACATAATAAACCACAACCAAGGCCATGGGCAAACCCAGGGGCAGTCGCAATGCCTGCATCCTTGAGTCAATTACCGGCCTACCCTGAAAAGTGGTTGCCAAAGTTTAATCCAGATATCGGCATACTAGTAGAAGAACACATAAACAAATTTATGTTATCAATAAATCTAAATGGAGTCACTGAGGTGATGTTGTTGTGAGGCTTTTCCCATACACCTTACAAGGAGCAATTGGATCATGGTATTTTTCGTTACCAGCAAGATCCATTACTAATTGGAATGCTATCCAAGAGCATTTTTTAACTACATTTGGAAATGATAGGTCCACAGCGACATTAATCAATGATCTCTCCAATCTTAAAACTGAATCGAAAGAACCTATTAAAGATTTCAACTCGCGATTTAATAAACTTTTAAATAAAATTCCTGCTACGTCTAAGCCCAGTGAAGAGGTTCGAAGCGAATGGCACATTTCTGCCTTACCTTCGAATATAACAATCTTTGTTGATAGAGCTGCAAAGCCCACCCTAGCAGAGAATATGAAAGAAGAAATCATTGTTGAGAAACGTATTATCGCTTTACAAAATAAAACCGCTATTGAAGAGAGAAAGTCCAAAAAAATTACTTTTAAATATGATTCCAAGAAGAAAGTGGCTAAAGATCCATATGATATGGAGGGTTTGCAAAACTTTTTAAAGACTATGTCTAATGAAATGGTAGAAATCAAGAAACAAGTAGCTGAAACCTTCACTAAAAAGCCATTTAGGAACTTCAAAAGAGTTGAATCAAAACCACCTAATGCTATATCCAATGTAGAATCAGATCTAGGCAATGATGAGGATGAAGACACAGTCTTGTCATCCGAGGAAATATAAGATGAGGTTGTTGAGTGTCATGGTATCTGGGACTTCATTTTACCTAATTTTGATATTGAAAGCAAACAAGAAGCTTTCCTAGTAAGTACCAGAAGTAAAGTCGCTGCAAAGCATGTTCAACTAGCTCAAAAGAAGAAAATTGCAAGCCCTACTACTAAAGATAAAACTCCAATGAAGAAATATACAGTCTTGCCTACTCAAAATCAGCCATCATCTTCCAATCCGCCTTCATCATCTAAAACATTGGTAGTCTCTGACTCTATGGATTACAACATTATAAAAGACATGAAGAAAACTAGAGCAAATATCTCTTTGTTTGAGCTTAGAAAGCTCAAACATCAACAGAAATTACTACTCAAAGAGTTGAATGCAGTACCTTCTTCTCCTCTTCCAAATTCCATAATGTCCAAGGCAGCGAAAGGGATAGGTAAACCACCATCAGATAGAGTAGATGCTATTGATGTTGTCTTAATCGGAGATAGATCTAATTCTCATACTCCTCCTTTTCTCTTGACCTATGAAATTTACAATAGAAATCTGCATAATTTCTTAATAGATTTAGGGGCTTCATCAAACATAATGCCAGCCTCGGTTTGCTCAAAATTGAACATTGAGCCCCAAAAATCTGCAGTGCATATTGTTCAATTGGATCGAACTAAGGTTCAAGTATTAGGAGAGATTAATTCAGTCACCATTAGGTTATCAGCTGATCCTAGAGTTGTTCAGAGAATTGATATATTGATTGTTGACATCCCTGAATTTTATGGGTTAATTTTAAGCAGGGATTGGTCTGAGAAACTTCATGGTTACATTTCCACTAATTGGTCTCATATGTGGTTCCCCTATAAAGGTAAACCAAATCAAATTAAGATTGATCGGGAGAAACATATGACTCATACTGTAACAAAGTTTGAGCAGGAAAATCAACCCATAGCTTTCAATAATAACAATCTCGGAAATTACTCAGCAGAATCATTCTTTGGTAATTTTAACGCTCAATCATCACCTTTCTCTGTTAATAGCTTCACATCACAGATAGAAAATTTTATCATATAGACACATTTAGGTGTGTTACTATTGTTGAAGAAATTGTAAATAAAATTGTAGATAAGCCTATATTTTGGTCTTTATATTTTGATGGGTCGAAATCTAATGACGGTGCAAGAGCAGGATGTATTTTAGTTAGTCCTGAGAGGGAAAAAACTATGCTATCATGTAAACTGGAATTTGAGTGTACAAATAATGTTGTTGAATATGAGGCATTGGTTCAAGGGCTTTACAAAGCAATAGGCCTGAAAGTTCAATATTTAAAAGTATTTGGTGATTCTGAGATTGTCATCAAACAGGTAAGGAATACTATTCATTACCTTTATGGATACCTCAAGCATTATCAATCCTTGGTTCAAGACCTTATATCTCATTTTCTAGCATTTAATATTTCTGCCATTCCTAGATCTCAGAATGCAACAACTGATTTATTAGCAAATGTTGCTTCTAAGCTTCTTCCATCGAAGGATTACAACCCTGATAGGTTTTCAGTCGAATTGATTTTTAGACCATCTGTTCCAGACAATGTCACCAATTGGCGGGTATTTAATCATGACGAAGACATTTTGAATTTCTTAACTTCTGAGAAATCCTACGATGACCAGATTATTAATGAGGATGACCATGATCTTAAAATAAAACAAAGACAAGAGGAGAACTCCATACCGAAATCCGTTGTCAAACTTGAAGATCGTTATGATATTAAGGATAGGTTTAAATAAGTCACTAATTCAAAACTCCAAAGTTCTACTTTGAAGTTTGAATTAATAAATCTTGGCACTGAGGCCAAACCACAAAATATTAATCTGGGACTAGGTCTCACTCCTGAAGAAAGATTTTCCTTTATTAGACTATTGAATAAATATAAAAATGTTTTCTCTTTGAATTATGACGATTTATAAACGTATGATACTTCTATCATACGGCATACAATTCCAATGATCTCTGAGGAGAAACTTGTGTAGCAAAAATTGAGGAAAATTCATCCGAATCTAGAGATTCAAATAAAAATAGAGTTAAATAAACTCTTGAAAGCCAAGTTAATTTTCCCAGTTAGACATTCGAAATGGGTTTCTAACTTAGTGCCCGTTAGAAAGAAGAATGGTGACATTAGGATTTGCATTGATTTCAGAAATCTTAATAAAGCTAGCCAAAAGGATAACTTCCCATTGCCAACAATGGAACAGACTCTACATTCAGTTGCAGGTTCTAAATTAATGTATTTTTTGGATGGTTTTCTGGATATAACCAAATATTGGTGCACCCAGATGACAGACTAAATACTACCTTCAAAACCAAATGGGAAACATATGCCTACCAGAAAATGTCTTTCAAATTCATTAATGTTGGAGCTACCTTCCAAAGAGAAATGGATATAGCATTCAAGGGTTTGATTAATAAGTCATTTGTTGTCTATTTAGATGACATAACTGTCTTCTCAAAGAAAGGAGCGAATCATTTACATGACTTGAAACAAATCTTTGAACGCTGTAAAACATATGGGATTTCATTAAATCCCAAGAAATCATTCTTCGCTCTTGATCAAGGGAAACTTTTAGGGTTTATCATATCTAAAGATGGTATTTATATTGATAATAAAAGAATCAAGGAGATTTCTGATATTCCTCTTCCACACAATAAAAAATCAATGCAATCATTTTTAGGTCAAATAAATTTTGTAAAAAGATTTGTTCCTGATTTTTTGCAGATTGTTTTACCATTACAGACTATGATTAAGAAAAAATCATTGTTCAAATGGGGGCATAACGAAAAGGAAGCCTTTGATTCAATCAAACAGGTGATCATTAATGCTCCTGCATTGAATACCCCAAATTTTTCTAATCATTTTATTTTGTATACTTTAGCATCTGAAACTTCTTATGCAGCTGTGTTGACACAAATCAATGATCAGCAAGTTGAAGCACCCATATCCTTTTTTAGTTCTAATCTACAAGGTGCTAAACTTAATTATTCCAAAGTAGAAAAGCAAGCTTTTATTGTGTTCAAATCTATTAAACACTTTAGGCCATTCCTCCTAAAGACTCATACAAAAGTAATAGTCCCATTCTCTGCAGTGAGACAATTACTAGTCCAAAGGGAAGTGGGAGAGAAGAGAGCCAACTGGGTTACAGCATTACAAGAATATGATTTAGATATTAAATCAGCAAAAATTGTTAGAGGTCAAGGTTTTTGCATATTGTTAGCAAGAGCTTCAAACATTCCAGAACATGAAGATTCAGACAATTCTCAGCAAATAAACGAGATAAGTATTGTGAACTCTGAATCTCAATATTCCTGGTCATTTATTTAAAAAATGGATATGTGCCTCCTAATCTCTCTCACAAAAACAAACGTGTCTTCAGGTTGAAATAAAAACACTTCGAAATGCTTGATGATGTGTTATTTAGAAGGAATTATGATTTGGTTTTGTTAAGATGCCTTGAAAAAACTGAAGCACAAAAGGTGTTGCAGGAATTACATGATGGTCCAACAGGTGGACATTTTGGAGGTGATACAACAGCTCACAAGATAATACATGCTGGATATTATTGGCCCACTTTATTCAAAGACACTCATGACTATGTAAGGAAATGTAGAACATGTTAGACTGCCAGTGGAAGACAAAGGAATCCAGCCTTTCCTTTGCAATGAATCAACATTGAACAACCATTCGAACCATGGGGACTGGATATCATAGGAGATATTGTTCCACATTCTTCCAAGCAACACAAGTATATCCTTACAGCCACAGATTACTTCACAAAGTGGGTTGAATCAATTCCTTTAAAGTTATCCAACTCTGAGGCAACCATTGAATTCATAGATCAATTCATAATTACCAAGTTTGGCATACCTAATGCTCTCATTTTTTATAATGCATCTTATTTTTCTGGAAATACCATACTTGAATTTGCTATTAAGAGGGGATTTAAATTGAAATATTCTGTAAACTACTATTCTCAGGGTAATGGTTTAGAAGAATCAACCAACAAAAATCTTATCAAGATCATTAAGAGAGTTGTTGACCAGAACCAAAAGAATTGGCATAATTCTTTGATATGTGCATTATGTGCAGACCGCATAACACATAAGGCCTCAATAGGTACTTCTCCATTCAACTTAGTGTATGGGAAAGAAGTTGTGATACCAACAAACTTAGCACTCCCATCACTAACCCGAGTGCAGTTTATTGAAGAAAATCCCTCCTCTTCCATTCAATTAAGATATGATAAAATCCTTAAATTAGAAGAAGAAATGGAAAAATCCAGAATTACACATGCAAAACATCAACAGAATATTAAAGATTCTTTTGATACAAATTCTACTGGCCTAAAATTTTTACAAATTGGTGATCTTGTTTTGAAATGGGACAAAGTGCACAAAGATAAAGGCAAACATTCCAAATTTCAAAAGATGTGGCTTGAACCGTTTCAAATCATTGAGAAGATAGACTCATCAACATTCATATTGCAATATCAATCAAGAAAGAGAGATTCTCTTCCTATCAATGGGCTTATCTTGAAAAAATTCTTTACTTAAGGAGGTAACCCCTTCTTACTTGTAAATATTCAATATTTAGTTTTGTTAGTTTGAATTTTTGTTTTTAGGAAATAAGGGTGTAAATAGTCTTCCATTGACTTTTTACTATTTGAAAGTTATTTAAGGAAATATTGTAAATACTTACTTTCGATAGATGGAAACCTTTAAGGAAAAGGCTACAGTTCTAGAAAGATAGATAAAAATAAAACTCTGAAAACCTCTTTTAAACTTGTAAAACCCTTACAAGTCTTGAAAATACTGTAAATCATTTCAAGTTTTAAAGAGCCAAGAAAGGTTATTTGTAAAAAGCAAAAACTTTTCCAAACTTACCATCTACAAATCTTAAATTTTCATCCAAACACTCTTAAGGAGAAAGTCATTCACCACATCTATGAAGTTTGTAATTTTTTCATAGTGTAATTCTAAAATATGTTTGATATAAAAGATAAGAGGTCTCATCACGAGCCTGCTTACCATGATCATAGGGAACTAATTAAACTGACATTACTAATACTGCATATAAAAACAGGGTAATGGCTTATAATCGTAAGACAAGGGGTCTCATCACGAGCCAGCTTGTTCAGTTCAATTAGAGCCAATGAATGGCATTGTCGATAGCTGGCCACCAAACCAAGACAATGGCTTTTTATCTTTTAAAAGAAATAAAGAGGATAGAAAATACAAAAAGGAAAAAATATGTGTAAACATATCTTTTTGGATTATCTCTCAAAAGTTATATTCTCAGATGGATGGGATAATGAATGATTAAATGGTTAAAAGGTAACCTTGTCGAGACTATAAATGTTTGCTAGCAGTAGAGGCACTACCTGTGACAACAGAGTAATCTTTAAAGCTAAGTTGAAGAAGACTCCCTTGCTTTATATATATCAACCAATCAAAGCTTGAATAAACCAAGAATGTTTTTATTTTAAGGATTGGAAGAGGAATTGCAAAATTATTTCTCATTATGTTCAGAGTTAATTTCTATCTAACTATTTTTATATTGTTTTCTTTATCCTCAATTGTTTCCAAATTAAGAAAGTTATGAACATTGCAAAACTTTCTCAGCGATAATTGTTTCTTCCAGTGAATCACCAATTGTTGTGCTATACAACAACCCACCCATTTCAAAAAGTTTATCCAAAACTTTAATAAGAAATGGATCCCCTTTTTAAGACTTAGTTAAATTCAATAATTCCATAACAATCGCAAGTATTGATTTAACCACATTACACATGACAAGTCCTTATGAAAAGGTCTGATCCAATTTAGATATTAAACAAAACCATTTTCATAAAGAACAAATAAAATAATATGTATCACACTCTTAATTTAAATGAACTTAAAGCTTTCATTAGAAATCACCGGTCCGATAAAGCTATCGAAAAGCGCAAATCGCAAGTTAAACAATGTAACAATCCAAAGGTCTATGCCAAACCCCCGATGCGATAATACAATCGCAATCGGCAATCGCAGATACCATGAACCGCATAACAAAATCCCCTTTGGAACTCACCGATGCGATTGCATAAAGGAAAAGTGCACTTTTCGATAAAAGGTCATCGAATGTATATTAGTAGGTTTAAGCCTTAAAACAATAATAAATGAAAAAAACAAGCAATTTATTGACTATCCCGCCTTCTCATGATAACTCTCACCTTTATCGCAATTGGAGCTAACTATTGCAACAGCTTAAGCTTGACCTGTGAACCTCCCGATCTGCGATATGTGATTTTTGCTAATCGCTAATCGGGAAAACCAAGAGATCCATTTTAAAGGACTATTAATCATATGTGCGATGTGAAATATCATTATTACATTTAATTATCATGATTGGCAGTCACGGAGGTCATTAATATAGCAGTTAAGGTTGATTTTGTATGACTTATCACGCTTGAATTAGCATTAATATTTTTCATTCTACGTTGGCTTTGAACGGGTTATTCTCTGTTATGTTATTTTGTTTCCTTTGCAGAGCAACTCTGAGTTGATGAATCCAGAGAAAATGACAAAAGAAGGTAAAGAAACCAAAGGCTCTTGTCGTAGCCAAAGAAGAACCAGCAAAGAAAGTTTTTATATTTGATACTACCTGCCTCGATCTCATCCAAGCTTCATGGGATAGTATCTATAATTTGCTGGAAGTAAAGGATCTTGAAAAACTCGAAGAAGAGGCAACAACAGATTCCACGAGTAAGTCAGAGAATACTCTTAAGTAGTTGGCCTGCTCATATCTTCATAGGATAGCAGCCCGCACCAAGTTTCTACCCTATAATGACCTGGTCAGGTGGGTTATTGAGAGCATCAATATCACAGATATAACTTTCTTCACGACTAATGGAAGAATGTTCAGGTCATTCAAAGCAGAAGATATTAAACGAATGTACCATTTTCCTGAACCAGAGAAGCAGTATAACAAAGCATTTTTGGAGGCTTTCGCCAAGGAAAACGCCATCGAATATGATCCTATCAGACAATGGAGGCATTTTTCGACCAAACACAAGCATGAAACATCGGGTATGTACTTCGTGGATTCGTTGTCATCTCCTTATTGTTATGTTGGTGCATGATGTGCAGAGTCTTCGAAGTCCATGATTCTACTAAATTTTCTATAGAGATGGTACCATTAATGGAGGATGAAATTAATGCCTATATCATGGATCGAGCGACCATTTTGTTTGACAAAATGGCCAACCAAATACTTGATTATAGGAGAAACAAGTTTGTGACTACCAGGGTAATACCCCTGTTTTATATAAGTGCTTATATTATGGACACTATCTCTTTCAATTTTGAATATCCCATTCTAGGATGGAAATGGACTCCGCAGAACCCCAACCCCATTCATATCTATCATAAGGAGCTGTGGAAATCCCATTACAAAAATCATTTTTATAGAATCTATCATGGTTTCATCGTCCCCGTGTATTATGCTATATTCAATAAACCCTCTCCTAGGTTATCTGAGGAAGCCTCTGTGGACCTAACTGCAATTGGTAGCTGGTTTGGTGAGGAAAATTTCACTTACATCAGACTTTACGGTAGCATTATTGACCCTTATGTCCTACCCTTATATGTCCCGGATAAGCTACTTGCCAAAGAATTGGCATATCAGATAATAGTAGAAGGGACTTCAAGGAACCTAAAGGAGCATAAGAAGCATATGTGGCCTTCATTTCCCCTCCGATGTGGTGCTTTCACTCTCCATGACTTCAAACATGTAGAGAAGGAAGCCAAGAAAATAAAAATATTAAAGTTAGCAGTCATCCCAAAAAGGCAGTATGATCCCAAATCTGTTGCCTACAATGTTACTTCTCAGGCCAAAATCGCCAAGTTTGAACATGAGAAGGACAATTATGATGATTTGTTTGCTTCTGCCGAGTTATTTTCTCAAGTTAAACAACTAGAAAAAATCAAGGAATGGGAGCAGTTTGACTCGATCATCAATAACCAGAATAAACCCCAAGAGTTCAGTACACCAGAAATGTCTACAGTGCAAAAGCCAGAAGTTATTACAGTTCTGATTAAAGGAACAAGCGGCCTACCCAGAGTTCAGCATAACATAGAGATTATTCTTGAGAATCCTACTAATGAGATAATACTACAAATTGAAGAAATACCACCTCTCGATGTCTTATACAACCCAAAGCATAGGGCTGTAGTTAAAAGACAGAGGAAGAAGAGGAAAATTGATCAAAGTCCTCTTTCAACTCCTCAAGCAGAGATGATGAACGTGGTATGGAAAGCAGAAGTTGATCCCTCTGAGGATCTAACAAAGTTATCTCAGTTTGCAGGGGTTTACGCAGTAGTAACAATGGATAAAGCCACATAGGTTAGCCATCTGATGAGGGAAAAGGATCAGGCAATTGCCCAACTTGAGGCACAATCAGCAAAGAAACAACAAAAGATAAATCATCTTGAACAGCAGTTAATAAAGCACAGGCAGCAAAACGAGCGATCAATAGAGTAGCTGAAATTGAAAAAACAGAGAATTGATGAGCAGACTCTTCATAAACAACAGGAGTTGTCTCAGGGATTGATCAGGCTGCAGATGTTAAGTGAGCAGGAGAAGAAAGCAAAAGTAGACAAAATCGCGCAAATGAAAGAGCAAATAGAGAAATATAAGAGCTATCCACAGGTAAGTGAATTCAGAACAGAAGCCTTCGAAATAACCAAAGCTTTGTCCCGACAGTTGGATATTCTTTGTCACAATATATTATTGACCAACTCCTTATGCAATATCTCTGCATCAATGATTGAGAATGCAGTAGATGCCAGACTTGAATTAGATAAAGTAGATGAAAGGTTAACCAATTTTCTGTCTTGGAAAGATTCCAAAGAAGCAATGGCTGCCAACCTGCCCAGAATACAAGAATCACATAAGGGAATCTTGTT
Source organism: Pinus tabuliformis (assembly GCA_031772625.1). Classification (NCBI taxonomy): domain Eukaryota; kingdom Viridiplantae; phylum Streptophyta; class Pinopsida; order Pinales; family Pinaceae; genus Pinus; species Pinus tabuliformis. Next base: position 595,460,720 of record CM062807.1, on the reverse strand, counting down.
TTCCAAATGGGAGTCCCAGTTAATGAAAGCTGAGAGAGCAACCTCTATATGCAGAGCTGCAATGAATGGGCTGATCGAATTGATAAACAACAGTTTTCATATGTCCAATTTGATCACCAATTGCTCTCCTGGCAAACTCCCTAAAGTAAAGTTGTTGGAACAACATTGGAAACGAGAGCTGGAGCACAGGGAAAAATTAATCGGAGGAATCTAAAGCTTGACATGGGAAACATTCTAGCTTTTCCTTGTCAAGACACATAGCCAGCGAATGGCAATGAAATGTCTTTCAGATGCAATCAACTGCATGATCTTCGAACTCTTCGATGCCACCTATACAGCTCAGCTACACTCCAAGATGAGTCAGCCTCCAGAAATCCATCCTATGCTCGCAATCTGTCAACTGCAATCACAGGAAAAGAATCTGATACAATGAATTCATTCAACCGCCACAGCATTGCTATTTTCATGATAAATCCCAGATTTATATGTTTTTAGTTAAACCAACGCATAGCGATTTTTATTCATAGTTTGTTGTTATTTCTAGTATTTAAGGCCCTTTCATGTATTTAGAAAGGGTCCACAATTTGTATTAAAACTTGACTTGGGAGTTGCACTACTGTACTTCTAATATTTTTTTATCAAAAGCTGGACCAAAGTTCTGCATTTTTGTCAAAGAGGCTTTTATAAGATTTTCACTTTTGCATCTTTTGAAGGTGTTCTAAAATAGGAAAGCAGAATCTGAATGTTGTTTACATCAGGAGAATCCAAATGCATACAGTACTATTATCTCTGCTTTTGTCTTATTTCTCTATGTGAATGAACATTTCTCAACATTACTATATATATATGTGTGTGTGTGTGTGTGTGTGTGTGTGTGCGTGTGTTTTTTCAAGCAATTCTTTAACTTGTCACTTATGAATGTTTTAGAATTGTTATCTTTTGAATATATATATGCCAGTGATATATATTATGATCATTGTGTTAATGTTTTATTATTACTTTGTTTAACTACTTAAACAAAGTAATTATCATATGAATGCATATTTCTATTTTATGAATAAGTCATCTTTATGGTTATTTGTTTAATAGAGACAATCAAAAATCATGTTGTTAAAAGGATACCCGGGTTAGATTAGTTATCTTTGTATATTTTTGTATCATAGAATAAAACACTCATCACTATCGTTATACATTACAAACCAATCATCCATCAACTCATATATCACTAGGAAACTGGTCCCATTACATCCAGTCGGAGCCACCACACTAAACGGAAAAAGAGCTACTCTAAGATCTGGACCGGGTGGTTTTCCCCGATGTTGATGTAAAGATTTTTTAGGCATCAACAGGTGGTATATTGTGTCTTTAGCCTTAATGGTTCCTCCCATTAAGAAATTACTCTTTAGCTATTTTCAAATTTATGATTAACATTTTTATACTCTTTAGTTATTTTCAGATTTATGATTAACATTTTTATACTCTTTAGGCATCTAAACTATCTACATGAAATATACGGAAGCACAAACAATTTTCATTTAGCTACCTTATTTCGTTGAATTCATCTTTTGCTACAATTTTTTATTGATTTATGTCTTATAAAACATAACTCTAATTGTGAAATTGACCATACTTAATTTTGAAAAGCAAAAAGAAGATTACTAAATTATTTGCGTGGAATAGCAGTGATTCTCTTCAAAAAAAATTAAGTTGTTGGCCAGTTCAAGTGCTTTTATTATTTAGATTTCATGAAGTCTATAATATACTCACTCTAACTAAATGATTAAATGTTTATGGGAAAATTGTGCATAGCTTTAGGAATTGTGCAATCAGTATTGTGACAACATTCACATATATATATTAATATGAAGTGGAAAAAAAAAATCGATAAGATGTTTAGGTTTATACATTTTACAACTGCATTCATAAAGCATAATAATTAATTCTTTTAATGTATAGCATAGTGATATAGTTTCACTATTTCTTTACTAAACAATAGGACAAACTATTATATAGCATTTGTCTTATTAACCTATTTTCTAAGATCAAATAATAATAAACTTTTATTTCATTATTTGTTTTTTTATTTTTAATACAAACTCTTAAATTATTATATATTAATAAATATAATATCACAACAATTTGTTTCTTCATTACATTAATAGCTAGCAATTGCACTAAGAGGTGCAAAGGAATGCCGATAGGAGAAGTGGGTGAATGTGGAAAGAAATAATTAAGGAAATATATGGACAATGAAATACAATGTGAGGTGTTCAAGATTCATATAGAGATGGGGACAAACATCGGGAGCAGAATTTGTGGGATTTCGAATTGATCGGTCACATGCCTAAGTTAAAATTGCAGTAAGTCAAAATGTTCGGTAACGAGAATCCAACGCACATCCACATGACCATTATTTTGTCGAGTGAAATACAGAATCTCGGGGTTCTTTGTACATCAACATGCAGAAAATGAAAAAAATAAATAATGGAGCACATTCCATGAATGAGAAGAGGTGCAGTCAAAGGGTAGCCACAGTCCTTGTGTTCACATGAAAGTTGCAGAAAATTCAATATTAATGACGTTTTTTGTTGCGACTTTGACAACAAAAGAAGGATTTAGAGAAGAAAAATTACTCTTGATCTCCCCTTTGGATCCCGTCAAGACACTCATTTAGCTCATCTTCACAATGGAAAAAGCAATTTTTTGGAAGAAAAGATCTTGATCAGAAGCAAATTTTTTGATAATTTCTCTAATGCTAGAATGAGTGTAGAGATCTTGGTTGGAGGTGAAGAGTCCCTAAAATTTCACAAGGTATACATAAAACTTGTGATCAAAGACATTGTGCATGTGAATGCTTAAGATGGTAGTTTTGGAGGTGGTATTCGAAGGGCAGGTGATGTACAAACCCTTTACTAAATTGTATAATTCAAAGTTTGAATTAATTTTTTAAATTTTGAAATGATGAATTAAATTAATTTTTATTTTGAAATATTGAAGTTATTTATATTTATATATTAGAAAATATTTTAAAAATCAAATATCACAATCTCAAGGATTGGAAAATTCCAACTAAATACCTAAACATAGAGAACACTTTCACTTACCATTTAGCCGATGCCATAGCCTTTAGCTTCTAGAAAATTTGTTGATTAGTCCATCCTATAGGTGATGCCATATCCTATGACTTCTCTACTTGAAAATTCGCAATTGTCTATGTCTGTCAATTGAAGTGACATGTCAAGTGGATCATTTATGTTGGCGTATATCCAATCCAATGAGATCAAAAAGTAGGAATTATGAAGCAATAGGTAACTAGCATACCCCTGAAGCAAGGGAAGGGAACACTGAAGAGAAAGAGGTTAAATTTTGATTATGGTTAGCTTTTGATTATGTGTAAATGTATTAAATTCAAAATTAAAAATTCATTTAAAATAAGTGTTTTAGGGTAACTAGAAACGGAGATTGAATATTATAGAAGAGGAAGAGACTGGAAGCTCCTAGCGATCGGCGGCAATGGAGATAACCTAACCCTACTATCAACCCTGGTTCATGCCCTATTCCCCATGGTGGTTATCATTTTCAAGTTCATAGATCACGGGTCTCTGACCAGCGCGGGCCCTTAGTGCGTACAGCAACCCGGATTCCAGGCTCCTGGTTTACCCTAGGGTTTTCCACCTTCCCAGCGATCTTTCACGAGCTGGTATACCGTTTCATCTGACTTGCGGTTCCCTGGTCGGCAGGTCTTGGGAGTCACTATTTGTCGGGTTGCTATGGTAGAGGAGGACCTCGTGGACTACGAGGAGGACCCCATGCCAAATCAAGATATCTGGGCATATAATAACCGACCAGCCATGGAACCCTGGGGAAGAGAACAAGCATCTGCGACAGTTGCCTCCAGCCTACAACCCCACCCGCTGTGCTCAGGGAAGAGGAATCATATGGATGTCAACCTAGCAGACCCGCCTCTCTCATCGGCCACGCTCCATCTTTTGGGTTCCTGCCTACAGACTTCTCCATCTTTCGATTCACCCCTTCAAACCGCTGCTCAGCCCACTCTGTCGTCGCCTCCACCTCCCGTTCATCCCTTGAACCCATCATCTATCTCACTGATGCCGGCAAACCCTCACGGTCCTCTGCGCCCATCCCGTCCCACTTTTCACCCCGGCTCTAGCAGCTTGAACCCCCGCTCCCCTATCCGCTCGGGCTGCTTCAGCTCCCCGCTGCTACCTGCTCGTTCGGCTGGGTCTGCACAGCATAGCACATCCGACCCGTGTCGTAAGCTCCTCAAGGACTTCCCCATCGGCAAGCGCTCTGAAAAACAGAAAAAAGGGAGGTGCCTTCGAGCCATAGACTCGGATATCAACCTAACTTTCGGAGAGGACGTCCAGATGGCGGATGCAATTGACACTGCCCGAAAGGTTCTGGTCGGCAGGGTTCGTGGACGAACATATTCTGTGGAAAGGCTAAAGCAATGGACGGAGGAGATTTGGGGATCACTGCTTAAGGAATTACCAGCTATCAGGGTCCTAGCTAGAGGATGGTTTGCATTACACTTTCACCGACCTGAATACACCCAATGGATCCTATCCCAATTCTGGCATATAGAATTGGCACCTGTTCTGCTGAAGCACTGGGATCCACTGTTTGATCCGGAGCGAGAACAATTGGGCATCGGGCCTATCTGGGTTCGTCTACCAGGCTTGCCCATGCAATTTTGGACTCCACAAGTTTTCAAGCGCATAGGAGATGCGTTGGGCACCTAACTTGAGTATGATAAATCCTATGAGCAAACCGGAATTATGACCATGGCTCAAATCCTTGTACATCTAGACACCAGGGTTGGGCTGGAGGAGAAAATCACCCTGCACCGTAGACATTTTTCACGCAAGCAACTGTTCGATTATGAAGGTGTTCCATTCCAATGTCGTCGATGTCATAAAGTCGACCATCTGTTCAAGGACTGCCCTCTTCTTTCTGGAGTGACCTCGGAAAATACTAAGGGCAATAAACAACAGCCATCAGTGGAACAAAACAGAGGTGATATCAATCAAGGAGAAGGAGATCTAACGCAAAATGAAGCCCCTGCGAATGCTGAACCTAAAGGCAGCAAGAAGACGAACAACAGAAGGAAGGCTTCATCGACTCCTGCACCTCCTCGCACCCGGTCCAAGACAGCGGAGGCTGCATCATCCACCCCGGGTAATGAATCTCTCCCCATGACCTCTGCTATTTTATCAGAAGTTATGTTTTCTGTTATGCACTCCACATTGCAGTCCACACCTATTGATCCGGGCCCTATTCCCTCTATTCTCTGCACCATTGCTCCCCCTCCCCCTACCTTCGCCACCACCCCCTCCTCTCATAGGATGGACACTGCCCTCCCCTGTCCCTCTTCCTCCCCCACCGGTTCTGGATCGCACCCTTACCACCTCAGACCTCGGGTCCGAACCAGACTCCTGGGACTCGGTTCTTCCCCTAGCCGATACTCTAACCATAAACCCAAAAGAGGTCGTCCATCAAAGATTAACTCAGCCATACAAAATGCAGTGGCAGATGTCGCCCGTGGGCGACAATGCACAATCGAACGGGCACTTAGAGCAATTGAGCCCTTGGCCACTGGTTCTCCATGATTTGGCTCTCCTTCAATTGTAGGGGATTAGCCAACCCCAAAAAGAGATTGGCTCTCAAGAGACTAATCCATGAATCCAGATGTGACATCCTATTCCTTCAGGAGACCCTTTGCACCTCGGAACTGGCTAAGAGATCCCTACATGCCCTACTACCAAGATGGTTATTTCAAGGTATGGACGCAAATGGACGCTCGGGCGGTCTCGCCATCGGCATAAATCCTAGAAAGGTCAAGCCCTTATACTCTTGGGGTGGTAGGGGATTTATGGGTATGGACATCTTCATGGGAGAAATTGGTTTCCCTATTCGCATAATCAATATATATGGCCCGAATCAGAATCGACTGGCCTTCTGGCAAAATTTTTTGGGAAGCAACCTCATCACTAGTGCCACCATCTTGGGCGGTGACTTTAATTTCTCCCTGGGTGTCGGGGAATCCTGGGGACATCATGCTCAACTTGATCCCATATCTGAACAGATGAGCATGTTAATAGATTCACACAGGCTTGTTGATTTTCCAATGAACAAGAAAGTCCCCACCTGGCACAACAGGAGAACTGGGGAGGCAGCTTTGGGAAGGCGTTTAGACAGATTCCTGGTACATGAGGACCTGATTCAAAAACTTCCCCTGTACAGACAATGGGTAAGCTCGGGTGGCCTATCTGACCATCTTCCCATCCTCCTACAGGTCAGTAGGGAAAAAAAGCCCCGATCCCCGTTCAAATTTTTTGCGGGTTACTTACAAGACCTGGATTTTATTAATATGGTCACGGAATACTGGAGATCACAACCACCTCTAAGAGCACAGAGAAAGGCAGTGGATTTCTGTGACAGACTCAATGACCTCAAGAAATTGACTGAGAACTGGGCAAAGGGGAAACGACTGAGAGATGAACAACTTCTTTTGGATACAGAGACTCAGATTGCACAATTGACGGATGAAAGGGGGACTGGTTACTTATCTGAGGAATCAAAATGCCTCTTGTACAATTTGGAAATTCAAAAAATCAAGATCCTACAAGAAAAGGAGGAACTGTGGAGGTTAAAAAGTAGAGCCATTTGGCTTAAAGAGGGGGATCGTAATACCAAATATTTCCACAACCTTGCAAACGGCAGAAAGGCCTCAAACACTATCTGGCAGCTGCCTTGTGAACCGGATGGATGGGCTACATCACACTAGCAACTTGCCAGATTGGGTGTATCTCATTTCAAAAGGCAATTTACTGCCCCGACTGCCATAAATCTTCCAGATATCATTAACCTGGTTGGTCACTTTCCCAGATTTGTTGAACAGGAGGATCATGAGGAACTTACACAGCCAGTCACCATGCAGGAATTGGAAAGTACTCTCAAATGGTTCAAAAAAGATAAGAGCCCCGGTCCGGATGGGTGGCCTGTGGAGTTCTATCTGGCCTTTTATGAACTGCTGGGGGAGGATCTGTTGGAAGTCATTGAAGAAAGCAGGATCACAGGGCACATCCACCCCCCTATGAACTTCACCTACATAGCCCTGATCTCTAAATCATATGCCCCATCATCCTATAATGACTTTCGACCTATTTCCTTATGTAACTGCCTCTACAAAATCATATCCAAGATCATAGCTAACTGTATCAAACCCATCCTGTCTACTCACATCTCCGCGGAACAATTTGCTTTCCTCCATCACCGCCACATTCAAGAGGCCATTAGCACTACCCAGGAAGCTCTACACTCCATAAAGTATAAGAACCTCAAAGGTATATCCCTCAAGATTGATCTAGCAAAGGCTTTTGATAAAGTAAATTGGCTCTACTTGAAGATGATCCTCACTCATTTGGGCTTCCCCCTTGAACTTATCAACTGGATTATGGGATGTATCTCCTCCGTCTCCTTCGCCATACTCATCAATGGCTCAGCCTCAACACCGTTCAACATCAACAGAGGAATCAGACAAGGATGTCCTTTATCCCCACTTCTCTTCCTAATTGTTATGGAAGGGCTAAGCAGGCTCATTGCATCTGCCAAAAGGAGTGGGGATATCAGCGGCCTCAAAATCATGGAGCACTATTACCTCACCCATCTTCTCTTTGTAGATGATATCCTTATTTTCATTAATGGGAGTGTCCGGGATTCCACAGCACTAAATGAAATTCTACAGCTCTTCTGTAGTGCTACGGGCATGGAGATTAACAGGGGGAAATCTACTATCTCTCTTGCAGGGTGTACAAATCAGGAAACACATCTTGCAAATCAGAATTTTCCCTTCCAGGAAACAAACATGCTGGAAGGCATCAAATATTTGGGTTTTAGACTAAAACCAGATGGTTACAAGATTGAGAACTGGACTTGGCTCATTACAAAAATTGAAAAGAGGATAAACTGCTGGCACAATAGGCTCCTATCTAAAGCAGGCAGGCTTATGCTGATAAAAACAGTCCTTGAAGCCACTCCTGTATACTGGATGTCTCTATCCTAGATACCCAGAGGAATCCTTAACAGAATACAACAATCATGTAACAGATTTCTATGGAATGGCAACAAAAAAGGAAAGATCTTCACCTGGGTAAGATGGTCCAAGATTACTACTCCAAAAAAATGGGGGGGTGGGGCCTAAAATCACTCCCGGAATTTGCGCAAGCATTGGCAGCTAAACAAGGTTGGTTATTACTAAAACAAAATAGTCTCTGGGCGGAAGTCATACACCACAAGTATATCTGGCCTCTGACCATCACTGATTGGATCCGGCGGCCAAATTGGAATAGACAGGGTATATCAGCGATTTGGAAGGCCACCCTGAATGCCATGCCTCTAATCAGAGATAGCCTCCTATGGCGCATTGGAAATGGCTCATCTGTACGCATTGGTATAGACCCATGGCCAGGTTCTGGGAATGCCCACAACTTACCAGAAGGGCTGGTCCGCCATCTAAACAACAGTGGCATAAAATATCTCTCTCAGATTGGCGACCAACAGCACTCCACTATATTCTCTCAAGCATGGTTAACTGATCGGCAATGGAATCTGCCATATGAGTGGAACGAAGACTGGAAATCATACATACAGGCCTTAATCGAATCCCATATTCGATTAAGGGAGGAGGAGGATGAGCTCATATGGGCCATATCAAAAACTGGACAATACTCGCCAAAATTAGGATACAACAAATTGATCGAAGCAAAAAATCCGGACAGTCACAGAAGCTGGTGGTCAGCTATCTGGCAATTGCAGGCCCAGCCAAGAACCAGACTACTTATGTGGAATATACTAGCAAACAAAATCCCCACGGGATCCAATCTCATGAAAAGGGCTTTCGCAGGCCCAACCTGGTGTGTATTATGTAGGAAAGAGGAAGAAACCACCCTCCATCTTTTCCTTACCTGTTCGACCACCAGGGAAATATGGACACAGGTCATTCAGACTCTAAATATCAACGCGGACTGGCAGGGGGTGGACATTCAAGCGGCGTGGGAGCAGTGGTGGACAACAGTGGCGTCAGAAAAGCCCCGGAACCTCCCCCTCTTGGTGGCCTGGCACATATGGAACAGGAGGAATGCGATCATATTTGAAAACAGTACAGTAATTTGGAGCCTCCTTCCCCCCATCATATGTGCGGCATATGCAGAATTACCAAATGTGACCAAACAGCTTCAGCCCAAGAACATCATCCCAGAACGCATAAACAAAGATGTGTCGTGGGCATACTTTGACGGGGCGGCCCAGCGGCAAGGATGTGGTGGTGGCATCCTTTTTCATCTAACAGACTCACACTACTTTCAGATGAGCATGGGTCTGGGACCCGGAACAAACAACCATGCTGAACTGATGACCCTGCGTCATCTTATATATTTTGCCATGACCAAAAACTGCCAGCAAATACAAATTTTTGGTGATTCAAAGACTGTGGTTGATTGGTTTAACAACAAGTCCATTTGTCATGCATATTCTTTGAAACATATCTTGGAAGAAATTGTTTTTTTCAAAACACATTTTGACCAGATATCTGTTTCTCATATCTACAGGGAAAGAAATGCAATTGCTGATCAGCTTTCGAAAGAAGCGATGGATCATCCTCTAGGAGATTGGCTGATCGAGGAATTCACTCCCACAGGGACGCACAGATTTTATCACAGACCGTATATAGAAGGACCTCTACAGTGAGGCAATGGCCTCAAATCTGAATATTTTGGAACTTTAATTTTGCATATTCTCTTGTATATACCTCAGTATATTTCAGCATGATATTATGTACAGCTTTTATGCACCTTTTATGATGGACAGTACCTATCTCAGTATCCCAATGGGAACTTATGTAATTATTTTTTGCTTTTTTATCAGTGGGGACTACTCACATTATAGCATATGCCCATGGGCATCAACAGCATGTAATTTCTTATCAATAGAAATTATGAATTTTCTTCTTCGGAAAAAGTGTTTTAGGGTAACTCAATTTTTGTCACTCAAGTGCATAAAACATTATAACCTGCATTGATTAATGCTAAATTAATAGTGGTTAATAGGAAAATTGAATCCTATAATCTTGCTTTGGCATGAACTAATAAATTGAGATGTGAATCAGATAAATTAATTTCTTTCTTAGACACACTGACTTGCATACATTTTGGTGGGTAGTTGCTACTAATAAGTCCACACATTTACAATTTTACTCCTATATAAGTTTTCAAGGAAACATAAATAATGGTGGGAAGTATGTTTTGATAAGTATGCACATTAAGAAAGTCTTTCAATAGAAATCACATAACAAAAATATTTGGCTGACGCGTTTCGAAACAACAAGTGTATGTACTCTTATTCCTATCATTTTGGATTCTCAGTCTGTTTTTTTCATGAGTGTTTGTTCAGTAATTGATTATTTCAACTTCGAAGGTTTATATGCACTTTGGTGACATTTGATCCCTATTAACATTTTTTTGGAACAAATTGTTAGACCTCCTTTTCTCTGAATTATCTAGATGTTTCAATAGTAAACAAGGGCCATAACAGTGGCTGGTACAAAAAAAATGAATTATGAATAAACCAACTATAGATTTGGTCAAATTGTAAGTTGTATTCATCTCTTTGTATGGATAACAATAATGTTGGTAGCATCAAAGAAATTGAAAAACATTAGATTGTGATTTTAGTTCAAAATTCACATCCGCACGTAATGGGTTACATGTTTTGTTTAAACGTGTAGTCTTTTAAGTTGAAAAAGGGTATACCGGGAGAAAGAAAAAAGTATTCAAGGTGATTCATTCAATTTGGAGTAAGATCAAGTCATGTTTTCTATCAAACCTTGTTTGGGATATATCTATGTCTATAAACTTCATATTTATGCTTTTATAAGGAATGTTAACTAAGTCTTACAATTATGGCAAACAAAATATGGCAAGCTAAATGAAATGTAACTAGGTCTTAAGTTAAAAGGAAAATAAATTAAACATACATTGAAAAAAATTATTTGATTTTGGCACACGAAGGGAGTCAAGTTATTCTATTTCTAGCCCATATTGTTAACAAGGGTACAACAAGTTGCAAGTCATTATAATTACACTTGTCCATCTATACTATTTATTTATATCATTGGTCGGATTTTCTCTTTTGGTTTGGTTGCACGTCTAGCCCAATACTATACTTCATTTTGTCGTTTGCTTGCTTTAAATTGCACTACTTCTTACATGGGTCATGGTGTGGTATTGGTTGTAGTCTACATGGGTCATGGTGTGGTATTGGTTGTAGTCTTTAAGTTTGTTTATTATCAAGTGAGGATTCCATGTTCATTCATGCTATAAAAAATGAGGAAGGTGTATCCATACCTCCTTCCTCTCTTGAGCAAGGTGACAATAAGTACCACCGTGTCCCTATGATGTTTCTTTATCATTCTATAAAAATAAAAATATATTGCTTATCAAATTCATATATATTAAATCCACATAAAAGAATCAATAGACAATTATAAATTTTATTTTAAAATTATATATATATATTTATTTATTTATTTATTTAGTTATTGAAATTAAAAAATCTATACCAATAATATAATTTGGTTTGAAATGTTAGTTTAATCCCAATGTTTCTACGGTGATACAATTCACACATTTTTATCATTTGATGAAATAGACTAGAATTTGTAAAATTTTCCTGAATTTAAAAACATTTTTACTGTCATATATCCATTACTACACCAGGATGGTGGTCTGTCATATATTCACTAATACAAGGACATTTTCTTGAGAAAACCCTTATAAAAAAATACAACTTACGTGCATTTTTTCCCTGGTTAATTTTTTTTTAAACATTATGTCCAAAGAAAGACTCAAAGTTGACTGGGAAAATAATGAGGTGTTTTTGGTGCAAGTGAAAGAAAAATTCTACCTTTCATGCCCAAAAAACCCTATGTCCAAGAATTCAAATTTAGCTCTCTCTACCACTCAGTATTGAATTTCTTCAAAAAATATGCGTTGAAAAAGAGTTGGGTTTTAATAACCACTCCTGAAATTAAACGTTGTCTTTCATAATTCTTTTTTATGATCACGCCTCATACAATTTCCAGATTTCAGATTGGAATTTCAAATCAAATATAAAATTTATAGACACAACGCTTGTTCGGGAATTATGCCAATGTAGGAATCCACAAACCTGGAATATGCATTTTGCAGGAAATCGATTTTGTGGTTGTTGGAACTTTCGGTAACACCGCAAGAACTTTATTAGGTCACGGGAATTTTACCAGTTAACAGAATCGAAATGAGCAGCGATTGGATTATTACCTTTTTCCACTAACTCGATTATGGGAAAGAGTCAACACAATCTATCTCTCACAAATTGTCCAAGGTGATGGCTTCAAATTTGGGCAATTCCAATTGGTAGAGCTTCAAATTTGAAAAAATTCCAATTGATAAAAAATAGAATAATCATTGTTGTAGTTTGCTCTGGGTTTAAAGGGAAGTATGCTCTCTTCCTTCCAAAGCCTCACTCTTCGATTTGACAACCATAAAATTTCCATCGCTTTCTTGCAACCATACGCTCTACAATTTCGAAGGAAAACCTTTGATATGATCCTCTAACACTCAAACAACTTGTACATTCAACTGCAAATTTAAACATAGTTTCCAACTCATCAAACAACACACAATAATCATATTTACAATAGGGTTGATTGTAGAACAGAGTCAACTTTGTTATTTCAACAATACATCACTTAAATCATGAAATTGAATACACAGAGATCATTCACTCAATTTTACTCATTGGTGCTCATGTAAAACTTCACAATCATCACAAGAAGCTCTTCGAAGGCGTTTGGAGGAAATCAAGAGGTTCAAACGGCAAGATATGCAATCGCATGGAATGGTGACAAATGTGGAAGAACTACATATTGGAATGGCGACAAATGTGGAAGAACCACATAGTGAAAACATAGTTACCAAATTTGAATTCGGATTTGGATTTGAATTCAATACTCGATCTATAAAATTTAATATGGAAAAAAATCGACATTATACATTTTACAAATATTTAAATATATTAATTTCTTTTTTAATAAATTTAAATAAACAATCATTATATTCAAAATATTTTTTTTCTAAAATAAAAGTTATTGTTTTTTATGTTTTATATAAGAGTTATTGACTTGCAACCAATTTGTTATTTTATAATTTTCTGTAAAATAAGAATTATCTTATTTTTAATTGCAATTTGTCATTTTATAAAATTTTCTAATATAGAAATTACTTTCTTTTTTTCCTATAAAAATTATAGTCTTTTTCTAATTTTTTTTTCAATAAGAATTACCAATTTGCTAAGATAGAAATTACCTTTTTTTTTCTATAAAAATCGTTGTTGTTGTTGTTTTTTTTTTTCCAACAAGAAATACCAACTTGCTAATTCTTATAAGAAAATTTATAAAAGCTAATTGATCTTAGCATTAGCTTTGCCTTTCTCTACATTATTTCAATTTTCCATCAGGGTTGCCTAGTTCCAAACTTGTTTTGCCCTTACGTGTATTATTTCCATCAGGGTTGGGCACGTTCAAATTCATATTCTTCCATTCTCATTCCACCAAGGTTTTGCACGTCCAAACTCCTATTTTTCCAATGCATTACCTAAGAAAAGTTGGAATTAAAAATTTACCTTGCTAGGGCGATTCCTATTCAACAATTAAAGGGTAAGTTCAATGACCTATTTCCACCAAAGTTGAGCGATCCAAACTTGTATTGTTCCAATACATCAATCAATCAAAATTAGAATTAAAAATTTACCTCTCAAGAAAAAAATAAATGCCAATATAATTTCTATTCACCCATTGAAGAATAAGTTCTTAGATTAATAAAATAACGATAAATTTTATTTCCAAAAAAAATCAATACTTTTTAATTTACATACATCACCATCTTCTTCTCAATTTATAAACTATATTTAAACAATGTTTGAAAATTTATTTTGAAAATTTACGTAATGTGAAAATTTCTTATGTATATAGTCAACCATGTAGATTTGTATATATCAAACTTCCAGATCTGTGTACCTTATACCTTGATTATGGTCATTGTTTAGTGTAACGAAGTACATTTTGTATTCATGTTGGGACGCGAAAGGGACGAAGCAGAGTGAATGTTGGAAACAGCGAACTGAAATATGTGCCTTTGACAAAAAGAGAGTGAATGTTGGAAACAGCGAACTGAAATATGTGCCTTTGACAAAAAGGTGGCGAACTAGAGTATGTGCCACCGAATTGGAATTTTCCGAATTAATCACGGTACCGAACCGAATTGGCGAATTAACGTATTCTTTCGCCGGTATGGACGGACAAACTTGGTAACTATGATGGAAACCCCCAAAACCGACCTGACTTGAAAAATTAGAGAGGAAAGGCCAACCGATCAAGTCCACGCCTTAAATTTTAAGGAACACTCTGCTATTGGCCCGGTTAACACGGTTTGAACACCAAAAACCCGCAGAGAAAAACGCTTATAATAATGAAACATTAATAAATATAGTAACGACTATTTCTAAAATCTTGTAGAATCTGTGAAAGTCATAACTTTTTGTTGACAATGAGGCAAAGCAGAGTTTGTTCTTTCATTACAAGTTTCCAAAGGGATTCTCCTTAAAGAAGTTTTCAATCGAGAAACATGAGATGAGATAGATCACTTGATTATCAATGCCATATAATTTTACAAAGAGATTAATTTGTAAAATGTCCAAAAGCAATGTTTGCAAATCTCGACATTAAATGCATACTAATGCGTCACAAAAGTTATTGTTAAAATTGAAAATATGTTATTGAAAATGTTTTTCAAATGGTGTATTTTATATGTAATTAACCCAATTTGAGAATATTAGAATGAGTTTAGATTTATTATAATTTTGATTTACAGTGGAGAGAGATCAAATCTCTTTTCACTTTAAAAAATGTTTACACTTTAAGAGATTTGATTCCTCTAGATACTTGATAGATCTAAAATTCTGATGGATCTAGACTGGTAAATATATTATAATAAATATACTAGTTTCTTTAAAACGCTAAATTTTGTGTTTATCAATTATTTATAGCTAATAATAACACTATTTTATAAAATAATTATGATTAGCCTATGAAATTTTGAGTTATACCTTGATAACCAATAACATGGATAGGCATTAATCCATGTAAGCATATAAAAACTTACTTCATAATAAATCTTATTTTGCTAAAATTTTAAAAATCATAAAAATTAACTAAATTATAACTTTATTTTAAATTATTATTTGTTATAAAAAGAATTAATATAAGTTGAATATATATACATTTTAAAAGCATGTAACAACTATAAAGATTCACCTTCACTCATGAAGATTATTAATTTGTAAATAGGCTTTGTCACAATACCGTGGGCTAATGGCTTATCAATACTACATGCCACACAAACCATAACTCATTCCATATGGCATTGTGTATATGAATTTTTTTTTTAATTAATAAATTTAATTAAAATGGAAAAATGGGCATAATTATCTTGAAAATAAATTTCAACCTTTGGTTTGTGATTTATGGAGATTAAATCCCTAACATCCATCTGATAATTGAGTTAAAATTATATCTCTAACATTCATCTAATCATTATTGATAATCAAGTTAAAATTCTAGAAGCTCTATTCCAAAATAAAGATGGAAAAATGTAAACATGTCCAAAAAATCATAGGGAGGCAACACAATTGGGGATCACTTTGTTATAAAGTATTATGTAAATTGTTAGATTCAATGATGAAATCAAAAAGGGAAAAAACATAACTACTTTAGAGATAAATCTCAACATTTAATTCGTGTATACTACTAAAAACATTCTAGAAGAATTAAAAAAAATGTTCATATAACTTTTTTCTTAACTAACTAATTTAATTAAAAAAATAAAAATATTCATATAACATTTTTCTTAATCAACCAATTTAATTAAATAAATAAAAAATAAATAACTACTTTAAAAATAAATTTTTATCCATTTAATAATTATTAATAATTAAACTAAAATTAAAATATATATATATAAAACATAGAACATTCTTAAATCCAACCACTACTATGCAGACATAACAAACTGAATACAACACTGTTTTTCTATTTGGTTTGCTTCCGGTTTATCCTACGCTATTACATTTGCGATGTTCCCAATTTATCCCTATACTCTCCAGCAACCATAGGAGGACGTTTTCTTTGGATTCTCATTTGATGATGAATAGAGCAAAGCACTCCATCTTCGGACGATCTTGTGTGCAGAATAAATGTTGGTATTGGAAGGTCATTTTCTACAGATTTAGAGTAAAAATAATTCATTTATGGTTTTATGATAAATGTTTAGTGTGAAAGGAGTTAGAGATGAAAGTTAATTGTTTTTATGATAAATGTTTAGGGTGAAAGGAGTTGGGGATGAAAGTTAATTTTGATGAAATTATTTCGGGGATATTTAGGCTTAACTAATATTGACATAATTTTAATAATAATTCTCACATAAAAGTATATTATTTTTATATTTAAAAAAAAAATTAATTTATTCAACATTCATCTCATTCAAATAAAATATTAATTACCAAGTTATTTGATTGGGTATCAAAAAATTCAACATTCTAGAATTTAATATAGAAAAATTTTGGGAATATACCTTCTACACATACTCAAAAATAATATTGTTTTTTTAAAGTAGAAAAGAAAATCATATATTCTACAACATTAATATCTAATGTTTAAAAGGTTATAAGGTTATAGACATTAAATAGTTCAAAATAGATTATAGACATTAATATCTAATGTTTAAAAGGTTATAGACATTTTCAGAGAAAAATATTGCTTTTTTAAAGTAGAAAAGAAAATCATATATTCTACAACATTAATATCTAATGTTTAAAAGGTTATAGACATTAAATAGTTCAAAATAAATTATAGACATTAATATCTAATGTTTAAAAGGTTATAGACATTTTCAGTTTAAAATAGTTCAAAATAAATTATAGACATTTTCAATTTAAAATAATTCTATATATATATATAATTTTATTTTAATATTTTTTATTAAATTTTAATTTTATTGATTTATAATGTTTTAATTTTTTCCTTGGGATTATTTTTTTTTTCATTTTTTTTTCCAAATATTAGTTTATATTTTTTACGAGGCTGAGGAGTTGTTTGGAAAGTTATGGAAATTTTGGTCATATTTAGAGAAAATGCGGCAAGGATTTTGGATTTTTATAAATCCAAGTTATAGTTGTTAAACTTCAAAATTTTAGGTGTTCTAGACGTTTTTGATGGTGTTGAATCTATTTTTGATGTTCCACCATCAAAAATAGTTGTTAAACTTCAAAATTTTAGGTGTTCTAGACGTTTTTGATGGTGTTGAATTTATTTCCACCATCAAAAACACGATTCAAACACTGCCTCTACAAGATTTTTTGAAATTTTTTTGCCTAGATTCAAGCCACTTTTGACTGCCCAAGCAATTCCTCCACCTCGTTAGACCACTCCTTTCATACTTTTAAACAATTTAATTTTAATTAATACATTAATTTATTTTTAAATAAAATTCTATACAAATCATTATTTAAAAAAAAAAAAAATTCAAATATTATAATCTCTACACATAACTATAACAAAATCTAAAAAAATCAAATTGATTTATTTTTACTTAAAATTCTATACAAATCATTATTTAATATATATATATTATAATCTCTACACATAACTATAACAAAATCTAAAAAAATCAAATAGTATAATCTCTGCACATAACTATAACAAAATCTGGGTCAACATGCCCAGAAATTTCTCTCTCAAGTATTAAATAAATTTGTATAAGCTTAAATAATATTAAAGCTATCTACAGACTTAGAGACAATAGTTGCTACAAACTCATCCACAATGCACCATATTCTTCAATAGTAATGTGTGTTCTAGGTTCTAGGGTCATGGTGGAGACCTCTGTGTATACTACTGCAGAGGAAGGATACTTCAACCACGTGTGCAACCAGGAATCCAACCCAGAAAATCTCCTCTTTTCCCCTTAACTCAACCGTTGTTGTCGCCAGTAATCCGGACCCGGTTCTTAGCGCTTCTCAATAAATTTATTCAAAAATAATATTAACAAATTAAAATTAATCTTTTAAGTTGTATTCCATTAAAAACGAATCCCTGTAATCATCAACAATGGTCGAGATTTCAGTGAACAAGGACTATGTAATCACAATCTATCGTGCTTGCCATTTCAGAGTGGAGATAGAATTCGGTGAGTGAACTTCTTCATCAGTTTCATTTTTTTGGATTAATATCGATTAAGGATGAATTGGTGGTGCTCACTCTTCTGATGAAATAAAGTTTCATTTTGATCTTCGTTTCAGATTAATATCGATTAAGGATGAATGGGTGGTACTCACTCTTCTGATGAAACAATTCCTTGCCGGCATTTTTATATTAATTGTTAATTTTTTTAATATCCTTAATCAGATTCAATTATTTGATCGCGCCCATATACTATATACTTGATTTTAGATTGTGAAATATTTAAAAAATTAACAATTGACGGGGCCCGTGTCCTTCTGATTACGGAATATTCAAAAAAAAAGAAAAAATTGAGCACAGAATAGTGAGTAATCAGTTCCTTTCCATGACCATTTGAATACAGGAATCATAAACTAGAAAGAGTACGTGTAAGAATAGAGGTTTCTACCTGAGGGTTAGCATCTGTTGAGACGAACTAACCCACTTTAGCCGATGATCATCTCTAACCAGTAACCAAATTTAGTATAAGCCTTGTGGTTAACACTCAACCGCAATGGGGAAAAATAATTCTTAATTAGCACTGGAACATTACAAAAAGCAACCTGGAAACAACATGTTATACATATGTTAAAAATACTCCAAGGAGAGTGAAAAAACTCTAAATATAAACCAAATAATAGGTTTGAAAAGGCATAATTAGTTAAGAACCATAACAAAGTTACCTTCATGAGGTATTAATGAGATTTGAAATCAAAACGGACACAAATGTTGGGATTTTTCTGGTAAAATCCCAAAAACAAACAAACTGCATACACACAAAGACAATGCTCTGTTTCTCTCCAGAATCTTTAACACAGGGAAGCTTTAAAAAAAAATTATGAGAACAGAGTATTACACACCCATAAAAGATTTGTATTCATTAAAATATAATCACTGATACATATTTCTTCCTCTTTCACTCAAAGGGATTTACCAAAAATACATTTCAACCAACAACAACAAAAAAAACTCTGTCTCCTCTTGAGATTTTACAGTGCTGGGTAAAATTATAATTTAGATTCACTGCTGTAAAACCTTTTTACATATATTGCTATAAAAACCAATTCTTACATATGTTGTAAGAATTTCTTACATTACATATCTTTACTCACACCATACAATTCTTCATTCGCTCTTCCCTTTGTTTGACCAACCAACAAAACTTACATTTACATTTCAACCCCTGGTTTTTATGTTGCACCTCCTGAGATTTTACAGTGCTGGGTAAAATTCTCATTTACATTCACTGCTGTGAAACATTTTTACATATATTGCTGTAAAAACCAATTCTTACATATGTTGTAAGAATTTCTTACATTACATATCTTTACTCACACCATACAATTTTTCATTCGCTCTTCCCTTTGTTTGAGCAACCAACAAAGCTTACATTTCAACCCCTGGTTTTTATGTTGCACTGTTGTGCGTTATCTCCTCCTTGCTTCACACGCTGTTCAACTCATAACCTATGCACTGCTGTGCACTCCTATTTTCTTTCGCTGTCGCGAGCTCACATTTCTCAATAGTCAACACCCAACAAAAGGCTTAACAAGTATAATGTATATGCAATACAATAAAAAATATAATACGTAACATCCATATGCCCATACCTCAGATAAAAAAAATTAAAATTGAAGTTTTCACCAACCTATTACCCATCACAATAACTATGCAATAAATACTTTTACGCCGGTCAACCAAAATTGATTTTACTCCACGCAATGGATTTAATGCA
Source organism: Pinus tabuliformis (assembly GCA_031772625.1). Classification (NCBI taxonomy): domain Eukaryota; kingdom Viridiplantae; phylum Streptophyta; class Pinopsida; order Pinales; family Pinaceae; genus Pinus; species Pinus tabuliformis. The sequence continues at coordinate 595,440,594 of CM062807.1, read as the reverse complement.
GGCTCGTATGCAACTTTGATTGATGGACAGCGGAGAAGGATGAAGACAATCGGACGGTGGACAAAGATTTCGGGAGCCCACTTCATGCTGAATGTTAGGCTCCAATAAAGCTGTACGGAAGGAAAAATGCATTGGACGCACGTCAAGATTTCATTGCATCGGAGTCGACTATCTGGAAATCACTTCACACCAAAAGGCGGTCCGAAATACGTCAGGTGGTTTATGGTTTCGCTGCGGCGGTTTTGGGCGTTGTACAAACACAGTTGAAATTATATTTCAACACTCCCCTTTAATTTCAACTGTTGGGCATTCGGTCATACCTAGACACTTTCTCAAAAATTCAAAGCTTTTCTGATCCAATGGCTTTGTCAAAATGTCTGCAACCTATTCCTGAGTCCTACAATGTTCTAAGACAATTTCTCCATTGTTCACCAATTCTCTGATATAGTGAAACCTTGTGTCAATGTGTTTCGTTCTCTTATGAAACACTGAATTCTTTAATAATGCAATAGCCGAGCTATTGTCACAAAAAATCATCGTTGCTTTTGCCTGCTCTTGGCCTAAGCTCCTTAACATTCTTCTCATCCAAACTGCTTGACATGCTGTTGTTGTAGCTGCCACATATTCAGCCTCTGCTGTAGACAATGCTACAATGGACTGCTTCTTAGAAGCCCATGAAATGGCTCCTGAACCCATATGAAAAACATAACCGGAAGTGCTTTTCCGATCATCTACACTTCCAGCCCAATCACTATCAGTGTATCCAATTAAATCTGAATATTCTGAGACATTATATAAAATTCCAAACATTTTGGTACCTTTGACATACCTCAAAATTCTTTTTGCTGCCTGCCAATGTGCCTCCTTTGGCCTCTCCATGAATCTGGAAATTAAACTAACAGCAAACATTATGTCAGGCCTAGTTGCTGTTAAATACATAAGGCTGCCAACAATGCTCTTGTACAAACTAGGATCAAAATCCTTGCTGCTGTCCTCTCTGCTGAGTTTTAATCCCATCACTGTGGGAGTGATTGTTGCCTTGCACTCTTGCATGTTAAATCTGCCCAATACTTCATTTACATATTTTGTTTGTGAAATAAAAATCCCATTTTCATTTTGATCTACTTCTATTCCTAAGAAGTATCTCAGCAAACCCATGTCAGTCATTTCAAATTCCTCCTTCATGACTGATTTGAAATTCTCAATGAGATGATCATCATTACCTGTGAAAATCACATCATCAACATATAAGACAACAATCAAAATTTTACCATCTTTTTCTTTGATGTAGACGGTGGGTTCACCTTCACACTTGTCGAATTCATTATCCAATAGATAGGAATCTATCATGCTGTACCATGCTCTTGGCGCTTGCTTCAGCCCATAAAGAGCTTTCTTCAATCTGCACACTTTGTGCTCTTCACCTTCTTTCTCATAGCCTAGAGGTTGTTCAATGTAAACCTCTTCCATTAACACTTCATTTAAGAATGCTGACTTCACATCCATTTGGTAAACTTTCCACTTGTTTTGAGCTGCTATGGACAGCACTGCTCTCATGGTTTCCATTCTTGCAACCAGTGCGAAAGTCTCCTCATAATCTCTCCCATACTGCTGCTTGTATCCTTTGACAACCAGTCTTGCCTTGTGCCTTTCTATTTTGCCTTCAGCATTACTTTTGGTCTTATAAACCCATTTGACTCCAATGACTTCTTTACCTTTTGGTAGCTCAACCAAATCTCATGTTTTGTTTCTCTTTATGACATTAATCTCTTCATCCATGGCTTCTATCCATTTCCTATCTTTAATTGCATCTTCGAAATGAATAGGATCATCAACATGACAATACAAGGCAAATAAGGAATTCATTCCTTCATCATAAATGTCACTTAAATTCCTAAACTTCTTACCTCTTTCATTTGGTGTGCAAGTGCTTGAAGAAGCACTTGAATTTCCTCCTTGTGGTGTGCTTGGAGAAGCACTTTCATTTATCCTCAATGGTGTCCCTTGCTGTCCTTGTGTTGGTGCTGCTATTTGGGGATGTATTCAAGGATAATTTTAGGGGCGAATGTTCGCCCTTTGGCGAAATTAAGGGGTTTTAAATTTTTAGTGGGCGAATATTTTGTATCATAGTACATTTTTACAAATCACCTCAAATAGCCCACCTTATTTTAAGGGAGAGGGTAAAAAAGGTAAATTTAGCTCTTGAAATTAGGACTTACAACCTTCCATTCGCCCATTTTCAAGAATAGGTTTTATTTCAGTGAATCCATTCGCCCATTTTCAAGAATAGGTTTTATTTAAGTGAATCCTATGGGCCAAATACCATATTTATAAAAGAGGTATGGTAAATTAATAAAAATATAAATAAATGAGAGGTATGGTAAATAAATAAAACATTTTTTATATTTACTCCATAAGTCACCTTATATACATGTAAGGGTGTAAACAAATAAAAATATAAGTAAAGTGGAGGTATGGTAAATAAATAAAACGTCTTTTTATACTTACTCAAAAGGTATGGTAAATAAATATAAATATAAATAAACTAGACGTATCGTAAATAAATAAAACCTCTTTTTATATTTAGTCCATAACCCTCGTTCTATTTATGAAGGCTCAAGAAAGAGGTTTTATTTAAGTGAATCCTATGGGCCAAATACCATATTTGTAAAAGAGGTATAGTAAATTAATAAAAATATAAATAAACGAGAGGTATGGTAAACAAATAAAACATTTTTTTATATTTACTCCATAAGTCACCTTATATTTACGAACACTCAAAAAATGGGTTATATTTAGGTGAAACCTATGGCCAAAATACTATGGGACAAATACCATGGACTAGATTGTTATTAATACCATGCAAAAAACCATTATTAACCCTAATATTAGAATTAATAAAAATAAAAATGGCACATGGTATTGACCCATGGTATTCACCTGGAATGTAGCCTATTTAAATGGGGGAATTAAACCAGCATGTAGCCTATGCTAAGATTCACTAGGACTTTACAAAGTTTTATTATTTAGTGAAAGACTCACCAAGATCTTACAAGATTTTAAAATTGAGTAAAATATTCGCCATGCCTGGTGAGAGATTCGCCAAAAAATTATATATACATATTATATTATTGATAAAATCGCCTTCCATTTTTCCTATATACCATGGAGATTCGCCCATTTATTATATTTATAAATTTAGGGGGGGTTCTTAAAATTTTCCCTGGATGTATTTCAGCCATCTCCTCATCATCTTCATCATGAGATAAACAGTTTTTAACATTTATTGTTTTCTCTAAGCTTTCATCACAAGCTTTTTCCTCAATGAACTGAGGTTTTGCTGTCTTCACTTTCTCCATGCCTTGATAGGTTGTCTTGAGAGTTTCCCATGCTTCTCTGGATGTCTTAGCTGTTGATATCCTTGGAAGCACACTCTCATCCACTGCTCGATACAAGAAGTAGAGGGCCTTAGCATCCTCCTTCTTATAGTTCTTCAACAGCTCTTTCTCTGCCTGAGTTAAGCTATTAAACTCATCATCATTTGCTGGTTTTTCAAAACCATCCTCAACAAGTTCCCATAAATCTTCTGAGAAAAGAAAAGCTCTCATAACTATTGCCCAATAGTCATAGTTCTTTTCATTTAATAGTGGGAGCTGAGTATTAAACATACCCACGCTAGTGCTGGCGCTGGCCATTTCTTGCACTTTAAACTATGCTTCAAATACTTGACTGTATTTAAAAAACAACTGATTGTCTTCAGCAGCTACACAAAAAAAACTTTGAGAAATACCTGGATTCTTTTGGCTAAGACTTCACTCTGCTGGAGAAGACTTACTGCTGCAACAAAAGGAACCTTCCTTCAGCTTCTTTGACGTCTTCAAAGAGCCTGGACTAGCTCTGTCATCATCAAAGAGCCTGGACCAGCTCTGATACCACTGTTGGGGATTTTTCTGGTAAAATCCCAAAAACAAACAAACTGAACACACACAGAGACAATGCTCTGTTTCTCTCCAGGATCTTTAACACAGGGAAGCTTTAAAAAAAAATTCTGAGAACAGAGTATTACACACCCATAAAAGATTTGTATTCATTAAAATATAATCACTGATACATATTTCTTCCTCTTTCACTCAGAGGGATTTACCAAAAATACATTTCAACCAACAACAAAAAAAAAAAAAAAACTCTGTCTCCTCCTGAGATTTTACACTGCTGGGTAAAATTCTCATTTACATTCACTGCTGTAAAACCTTTTTACATATACTGCTGTAAAAACCAATTCTTACATATGTTGTAAGAATTTCTTACATTACATATCTTTACTCACACCATACAATTCTTCATTCGCTCTTCCCTTTGTTTGAGCAACCAACAAAGCTTACATTTCAACCCCTGGTTTTTATGTTGCACTGCTGTGCGTTATCTCCTCCTTGCTTCACACGCTGTTCAACTCATAACCTATGCACTGCTGTGCACTCCTCCTGTTTTCTTTCGCTGCCGCGAGCTCACATTTCTCAATAGTCAACACCCAACAAAAAGCATAACAAGTATAATGTATATGCAATACAATAAAAAATATAATACGTAACATGCATATGCCCATACCTCCGATAAAAAAATTAAAATTGAAGTTTTCACCAACCTATTACCCATCACAATAACTATGCAATAAATACTTTTACGGCGGTCAACCAAAATTGATTTTACTCCACCCAATGGATTTAATGTAGGCTCGTATGCAACTTTGATTGATGGACGGCGGAGAAGGATGAAGACAATCGGACGGTGGACAAAGATTTCGGGAGCCCACTTCATGTTGAACGTTAGGCTCCGATAAAGCTGTACGGAAGGAAAAATGCATTGGACGCGCGTCAAGATTTCATTGCATCGGACTCTACTTTCCGGAAACCACTTCACACCAAAAGGTGGTCCGAAATGCGTCAGGTGGTTTATGGTTTCGCTGCGGCGGTTTTGGGCGTTGTACAAACGCAGTTGAAATTATATTTCAACAACAAACAGTCCATTTAAATCATTAAATTCATCTCTAGTGAGAAAAATTTACCACGAAAACCTCCACATTCTGAAATGAACATAACGATAACAGAGTTTGCAGAGTAGGCTTCTCTCGGAGTGTCGTAGGGTAACAAACGAAATGAGAATTGTCATAATAGAATTTTATCTCCATAAAAACCCTAATACCAACCATGATCGTTGATCTATCCGGAGATGATCTATGTTATCAAAGTGGTAGGTCAAAAGTATCATTCTTGGAGTCCCCGGAGGATGACACATATATGTCGAAGGTACTAGTCATGTAAACACTAGAGCATGACCTATTTATAGGGTTAACAATGCGGCGACAGTTGTGTGGAAACAAAATGAATATCAATGTCGATAATATAATGTTGCAGAGCGATATTAACACCACATTCAATATACACACTAAGTTATATGAAACATAAAAATTTGGCAGAGTAATCCTTGAACAAGTGTCATAATAAGGGTTCCAAACCATGGTACATGTATATGTATGTTTATATGATTCATATGAGGAAAACCTTTCAAAAGTGATTAATTACATTTGTAAATGGGGGATGGAAATATATATATAGATAGAGAGTAGTTACAATTTGTAATTGCGAAGTGAAAATTACTCATCTAATCACATATGTATACGAAGTCATAATGTCATAATGAGAAATACAAAAATAATGGTTAAGGAAATCATTTATTAGAAACGAGATTATTCTAATTAATAAGGCAAAGTCAACATAGATTATGTAAATGGGAATACAAAGAAAAATAATATTATGACTAATGAATTAGGGAATTATTGGAAGAAATAGGTAGATTGTACTTACATTCAATGAGGTAAAATAAATGTAAATAGAGAAGAAAAATGTTACTACGAAGAATTTGTTTGTAAAAGGGTTTTTAAAGAAAGAAGAAATTCCCTAGATCAACTTAAAATAATTGTAACAATAATATATAAGAAAAATTACTAGAGAAGGTTACGTACTAATGAGTTGGATGTTGAAAGAGGTACATTACATGCGAGCTTTTTTGTGAAATGATGTGAATTTCTAGTGGAAAATGATCTCAGATAATGTGATTTTTTCTAGGAGATGATGTGGGTCTTTTGTGGAATATAATTTAAAAGAAGTTTGAGTTTTATGTGATAGATTACTCAAGATCAAAGAAATTTCCTTGTGGCATATGAAACTAATACTGATGGTATTTCCTGCGAATGAGATTGATGGGATCTGCGATGATTTGGAGGGCTTGACTTGGCATCTTGGAGGTTGGATTCTTGGGTCTTGGATTTCTCGCTTTGATTTGATTCTATAATAAGAGAAGTTGGTTTGGTTATCTCCCTTTTGGGGTTTTTTCCATGGATTAGAGCCTATATCTTGTGTTCATTGTCTATTGGTGATCTTCTTGATTTATTTTTTGGTAATTGTTTGATGAGGGGAACATAATATAGATTAATAAAAATCCAACAACATTCACTACCATTTATCAAGTAAAATAAATATAACTTAATATGTAAGCAACCTGATTTCTTAACACCCTAAATGCAACAACTTAAAATAATTTCATTTGGGATATGGACTAGTACTTGGGAATAATAAAGTGTGTGTTAAAAGACATTCTAGTGAACACAATGGCCATGTTCCTCACTAATGATGTGAAGTCTTAATAGAGAAATCTATGTGCATACAAGATGGGAGGCAATGCAAAGGTGAAAACTTGGGAACCTTTCATGATCCGGATTGGATCATTATATTATTTATCATCCATCTTGATGCATTTAGAATGGAAAAATTGGAGGAATCATCTCGCGGGACCATTGTTATCGGTGGGACCCAGTTTGGCAAAACAGGGTCTGAAACCTTCAGGGAATGTTTGAGGCATCAAACAACATTTTTTGGGTGTAAAACTTTGTCTTTCTAGTGCCACACCTTTTCATGATGTTTTACACACATATTTCTTTCCAACGGCACAAGAAGTACGTCAATCAGAGTTTGTATGCAAAAGTTTTGCCACTCATAAGTTTACCTTTATGTTTTCACCACCATGGTTTGAGAGGATGTCGAGTCAACCCCCATTATTCATGGAAAGTGGGCTAGAAACATGTTTGTGATGCAAAAGACTCTAGAATATTCTATATTGTAAATCTAGTTAAGAGATGATGTTGTCAAAAGTAACCACTAGTAGGTTATCGGGTTGTGTTATAACCAGGCCACTAGGAGGAAGAGGCATTTCATTCTTTCGAGAGAATTTTGTTCCATAGTTGAGAAAATATAGCCAAGAGAGATAGGAGGTAGAGCACACAGACAGGATTTGTGCATTGTAGCATCCCATGGGCCACAGGGATTACTTATTTGTACTTGCAACCTTATTTTCCAGACAGAGAAATAGAGAGAAGCGGCCTCATCTTCCAGTTGGTTTTTCTCCCAAAATGGTTTCCCAAAGCATATCTTGTGTCTTATGTGTGTGTGTGTGTGAACTTATTTTATCGTTATCTACTTTTCTACATAATTTCCATTCATATGCATGCACTAATTACAGTAAAATCTACATATCTAGAAATTTAATAAAACTATACTAGTGTAAAATTTCAAATTTTAATATAATATTATCATATTTGTTGTGATGAATTGTCCAGTGGAATATCCACGGAAATTTACGAATTATTTCAAGAAGGAACTCCTTCTATAACTTTTTCCTAGCAAAAAAAACATGATTTGCTAGATCAATGTTGATGAACATGTAGGAAAGAGTGTAAATGAGAGAACATTTTGATTCATTTACAAAATTGATGTTGTAGACCAAATATATAGCAAAAGAACATTGTTTGTTCAAATTTATGAGAGGAATCCAACAATAGGAACAAACAAATATTTGATGAGAGGACATCCATGCATCGCAAAAGGAAATAATTGTGGCAGATATGTTGGTTGATTTTCAACCAGCCAAATTAAGAAGATTGATTGTTTCACTTATGGGGAATACCACTTGGCTTGGAACTACCCACATAAGGCCCAATTAAATGCCGCTAGAAAATGATGAAGATATGAAGGATGGGCCAATAAGAATGGGTAAGATGCTTCTCATTAGTGTAGATAAGGACTAAGGTGTCCAACCAAGGTCATCCATCTTCTGCATGTTGAGTTTGACTTAGATTCCATATTTCCTTATGGAGATAGGGTACAAATGCCTGGGGTCATTCCAATAGAAGGGCGTACTAGAGAGATTAGGCAAGCACATGAGATTTCTTATTCAAGACATATGGTGAGAAGTATCGATGAAATGGTGAAAATCTATTTGTACGAGTGAAATGGACTAGTTGGATAGTTGATGAAGGGTGTAGATATGACAACATTAAACAATTTGAAGATGTGCCAATGACATGATGAAAGAGTGCATTGGACATGCATATAGATTGTGTGAATGGTATAGGTGAAGCAATGGAGGAACATTATTAAGCCAGGTGAACCAAGTGAACTTAACTGAAGTTGGCCTAGTGATGTGCATCCTTATGGTTTCAACATATGGTTTACATTGAGGACTCAAATTTGTTGGGACATGGGGAAGTCAATTCATGAAACTTAGATAGGCTAAGTAAAGCATAGTTCTATGTGATCATGATACATTTAGCCAACCCATTGAAGGAGTTAGTCATTTTGGTTAAAAGGGATAAACAAAAGCAACAAAACGACTTCAATAATATAAAAAAATGATGATTCAAATGTGTTCACCAAGGGCAATAAATGAAATAGGAGGGAGATCATGTAAGGTATTTTCCAACTAAATAGAATAATCAAACAAAATTTGTGTTGGATGTGTCGCCATGATGAAATAAGCCAACTTTTTTAGTCATTAGGATGACTTGGTAATGCATGGGGATGATAGCATGGAGCTAGGTTACACTTTTTGGCAAAATGAGGGCACGTTTTGGTGAAAAAATGATGCTCGATCGAGCAATTTTAAACACTCTATCGAGACATTTTTAAGAGCTCGATTGAGCTCCTTGAGTGCTAAAAAAATAGCTCAGTCGAGCATTAAAACTAATGCTCGATCAAGCTCCTGTGTAACCCCAGGTTAGGAGCTAGATTGAGCCTTAAAGCTTGAAATTTTAAAATTTATATAAATATCAATAATGATATGCAAAATTTAAAATTGTAAGCATTTGATAGTTAAAAGAAAAACACCAAATTTAATTACTAATTACATGTGAATAGATAATTAACAATGGTGTGGATTTATTTTTCATTACATTTCTAGGGTTTTAGTGTATAGATTTGAAAAAAAATATCACACTTGCAATTGAAATTGTAATGTTCTTACATTTATAATTTGGTAACTTAAAAATTAGTTTTTAATATGATTTAAACTTTCAGTGTTATAATTTAAATAATAAATTTATTATAAATATAACTTAAATAATAAATTGATTAAATATAAGAAAAGTTATCAATTTAATTTTAATAAATATTATAATTTTATATATGAATTTATTTTTTTTCTGCGTAAATACTAATTCTATTAAAAAAGAGAAAAATATGTACATGGAGGTCGAAACCTCAGAGGGGGCAGAGGCCAGCCCTCAGCCAGAGATTCTAAGACATGCATATGCTGCTATCTGTCCTTTCAGGATTAAAAGACTTCATAACATGATTTGGTAGACACAGACACACAAAAAAATAATTCTGTTCTGAGTTTAACACAGTTTTACTATCGCCTGCAGTGGCTTTACTGAGAAGCATTTTGTCATACCCGCCATGGACAAAAATAGGCAAAACAAAAACTCGCCAAACCAAGAATTGTTGCTGCAGATCAAGAACAGGTTGGCTCGCACCGATACCAAACGAGAAATGAGACCAGACCCATAACCAGAGACCCAAAACATAGACACATAGCATAAAATCAAACAGAGCAAAGGCAAGAGTGCCACCCGTCGGCAATGAACCAGCATCATTCGGCATGTTGCAGAGAGTCGGGCGCATCCTTGTCCACCTGGCTGGACGAGGCAATCCAAGTGACGAATCCATTGTCTTCATTCCCTTCAATACCACCTTCTGGAGGAGTTGCCAGGTTGAGGATGCTGCCTGCATGACGAACCGGTCCACAAGCAAGGACCTCGCGCTGAGTCGAATCTGCCGGATGCGAAGGCGCCTCAGGAACAGTGCTATCTTCCTACATGTTATCTTCATTAAACACAACCCCGGCCATCTCCCCCTGAAGGACACTGTCATCCTGAGATTGAGAGGTGGTGGTGTGTGCTGAGCTGCTGGGATTGTCCTCTTCCTCAGCAAAAATAACAGTGATACTGGTAGACAATACTGGCCTGTTGAGCCTGCTATGGAAGGTGAAGCGGGTTGTTTGAAAGGAATTGTGCGGGAGAGGCCCAACATGGCCAGAGGGCTGAGAGGACAGGGAGGCCAAAGCAATGGGGACTATGTTCTGAGGAGCAGAATGAGAGGCTCTGCCTCTATTTCCAATATTGCCTCCTCGGCGAGATACCCCTCGACGGCGAGGCATCCTCGAATTGTCTGAACAACCAAGAAAGGGAAAATGGCAAAGCTAACGGGGGAGGGACTGAGCACAGAGGAACCAGGAGATACAGAAAACCCAGGCGTGCTTCCAGACTACCTGAGCGAGACAGGGGTGCGAGAAGAAAAACGGGCGGAGGTGAAAAGAACCAAGAGCAATGGCGTGAACCAAACACTAGTCCATGAATAAAACCTTGAGCGTGAACTCTCGAGCCAGGCGCACATTAAAGACGGTCTGTGCGACCATCATTCCTTCCTACATCCTAATAAATTCGCATGTCATTGAGATCTATGATCTTCGTCCGCAAGCCAGGTGCAGGGCCAGCTGCCTGCAATGCGAGATCTCTCATAAATGCATCGTATTAACACCCGCATCCGGGTTATAATTTTATATATGAATTAGTATAACTCAAAAATGTGAATTTGATGATGCCCGAAATGTATATTTTATAAAATTAAATGAAGAGTTAATAAACATGATTCATTCGGTCATAAGTATCTATTTTAATCAAACTTTTAGATATATATATATAAGTTTTTAATATGATTTAAACTTTCAATGTTATAATTTAAATAATAAATTTATTATAAATATAAGCTAAATAATAAATTGATTAAATATAAGAAAATTTATCAATTTGATTTTAATAAATATTATAATTTTTATAAGAATAAGTGTACCTCAAAAATGTGAATTTGAATCTCTTAGAAATGTATAATTTAAAAAATTTATTGAAGAGTTAATAAACATGATTCCCTATGTCATAATCATATCTATTAAAATCAAATAAATATATATATATATATATATATATATATATAGATAATGCAATAGTATCCACTTGTTTAGGGGAAACAAATGAGCCTCGTAATAATTAACATAGTTGTAATAGTTGTAAGTTATAATTAATATAGTTATAATTGATGCAATGGTATGTGCAGTTATAAATCTCTCTCAACCTGTAAAATGTGGTTGCATTCAATTTTGTCTTCAGTATGCACGAGTGTGAAGTATATATAGAAATTTTTACTCTTGACTTACGTTTGCAATATATATTTTTAAAATAATATTAAAAACATAGGGAAATCATAAATTTTAAAACATTATTTGATTAATTTGAATTTGAGAAATCTAGATTTAAATATGCGTATGAAATTATTTTTAAAATAATAATATTATAAATTTTAGTTTAGTTTACTTTGTTGTTTTTCTACTATTATTATAATTTTATTTGTTTATATTAAAAAATAATAAATAAATAAATTGTAAAATGATTAAGTATAAAAATGTGTTATATTTAAAGCAAAACATTAAACCAACTATAATTTCAAAATTGAAAAAACTAAGTTAAAATTTGTTTTAGAAAGTCATCTATATATTAATATAATTTTATTTTCTTCGTAAAATAAAATAAAATTTAGATTTATAATTAAGAAAAAATAGATTTTGGAATATATTTAAATATTTATAAAAAAATTATTTTTGTGGAATAAATAAATTTTATAATTCTCTTAAAGACAAGTATTGAGAGGCTTCCCTTTTTTTAAGATAAATATGGTAACTCGAATCTGGCTCCATCGAGCCATTGTTTAAGTGCGTTAAGGTCTCGATCAAGGGTTTCTTGAAATTTGAATTTCAAACACTTAATCAAGTGTTTTAAGTGTTCGATCGAGCTATTGAGGACCTAAAAAATAGAGTTTTAGATCATCTTCTACAGATTTCTCTACAACACCATTTTATACCTCGATCGAGCTATTTGAAATTTGAATTTCAAACACTCGATCGAGCTATTGAGGGCCAAAAAAACAGAGTTTTAGCTCCTCTTCTACAGCTTTCTTTGCAACACCATTTTGTATCCTAGCGAACTCCAAGTTGAATTTGTCCTTAACTGGCAGAGTTGATCATGTCAGATTCGAGAAGGAACCTTCTATACAATGGTATATGAGTTTGATGCTTTTGAATTCATATTATATATTTTATCTAATTTCTTTTAAACATAATGCTTGAAATTTGTTTGGACACTTTCAAAGGGGTTGAATAAAAAATCAATAACGTAAGATGTATACTACAACAACAACAACAACAAATACCACTATATTCGTTTACAAGTCCTCTTCAAAAAGGTACTCTTTGTTTTTCAATTTATTTAAAGAGTTGAAAAAATATTATGTGAACACATGTGTCTCCAAAATGCAATTGAAATATTACTTCGTCAACTTTGAAAAATAATAAAAAATATATATAATTTTGCATTAAAAATAAATTTATAATATGAAAAACTTAGTTCCCTCTATGTACATCATGTTTATATATATATATATATATATATATATATATATATATATATATATATATATATATATATATATATATATATATATATATATATATCAAATTACACATTTTAGACTAAGTTATGCTACGTGAACACACACATACCTCTTAAGTTTTGCAAAAATTTGCAAGGACATATATTGCGTTTAATGGAAAATTGAGAGATTATACGACACTAAAAAAAAATTGCAAAATATATCATTAGGACAACAACATAATTCTCCACATATTGTAGTTTTACTCTTAATCAAAATTCACAATGCTTATATGAATTTTGAGGTTGTAATTCGATAAAAGAGGAAAAACTTGAATTTCATCGCCACATTTGGCCCAGAAGTGTAACCCAACTTCATGCATTCACCCATGGTGCATGGTAAAACTAATTAAATAAGAAAACTAGCCTTTGAAAACACTTGACAATAGACAGGCATACTCACACAACATAATAGACATGGAAATTTATCTTGGATACAGATGTCTTGACCAACAAAATGAGTAAGAGTTGTTGTGTTGGGCGTTGACAAATTCCATGAAGCAATGTTTCTAGAAGACATCAAATAGATTGCTCTTTTAGTAGATTTGATGGAATTAGCTACAACTCTATCTATGCAAGTGAAGTGAGAAGTGGTAATGGAATGGTGCAAATATATCTATGCAGATGAAAGGAACTAGTTGGATACTTGATGAAAAGTGTGAATAGGAAAACATCAAACAATTAAGAGATGTGTCAACATAGTACAAAAGTGCATTGGACAACAGATAGATTGTGTGAATGGTACATGTGGGGGGACGGGGGAGAATTATTAAGCCTCGTGAAGCAAATGAACTTGACTTGAGTTGGGCTAGTGAAGTCAAGCGCGATTCTATGAGTTGGTGGTATGCAAAGCAAAGGAATTAGTTATTTTGTTTAAGTGGAGGAAACTTAAGCAATGAAACAACTTTAAGTGGTCAACAACAATGATGCTACACCAAGGGTGACTAATGAAATATGGAGAGAATATAAGGTCTTTTAGAACTAAATAGAAAAATTAAACAAAGTTTTTGGAATCATGTGTTTCCTTGATGGAATGTGCTAATTTTGTAACTCATTGGTTTGACTTGGTAATGCATGGCACATGGTCAAACTGGTTAAACCAAAATACTAGCATTGGGTAAATTCCTTTTGCAACACTCAAAAAGAGAATTAGGCATATTCATGCAACATACCAGACAAGGCAAGTTGTCTTGGATAAAGGTGCCCTAATTAATTATATGAGTTATAGGTGTTTACATGGTGTCAACAAATTCGTGGAGCAATGTTTCAAGGAGACATCAGCTGGATGGTTTTTTGAGAAAATTTTATATACTTAGGCATAGGTTACATGGACATTTAGGGAAATTCAAGGGTCAATATTGATAGATATAGTCCACTTGAAATGTACTTGAACCACTCAAGTGGCTAGAGAGAATCAAATTGGACACAACCATCATATTTTAAGGGGAACAAGGAAGTCAACTAATTTTGAGGAAAAACAAGTTGAGCAACAAAGTGTTGTATAAATAGACCACTTGGGCACTCACTTGCAAACCATTCCTGGTTTGTTGGAAAAGCTTGTTCATGAATTAGACATTATTTAATCTAGGCGAATTTGCAAGGTTGGAACTAGGTTTGCATTAAATAGTAGTGGGAAATTAGTGGTGAGACAAACTAAGTTGTTTTGGTGTATATAGTTAGGTTTTTGTGGCGTAGAGATGGCATAAATAGTTAGGCGTGAGATGGAACATATGTTTAGGCAAATGTATTAGCTAGTAACAAATTGTTGGAAAAGTGGTTTGACTTGGGGGGATTTGTTTGTGAGTGATTATTCATTTTTCTTGTTAACAAACCATTGGTTGCTTGGCCAATCTGCATTCTCATGACTCTCAACACTTCGATGAAACCTTATATAATTGTTTTTAGACTAATTGTGATCACTTCGAGTGGGTTTTCTTCCCAAAACAAACCTTCCACTAAATAATTGTGCTCTTGGTATTCGTTGGTTTCTATTTCACAATTATATAGCTTAGTTAAGTCATTTATGTTGTGGAATAAGCAAAACAATTGTATCGGTTAGTGATTGAATTAACTAAGTTATTGTTAAAGCAACTTGGAATAAAACATAATTGTATCTCAAGTGTTATGTAGTTAATTCATAGTCACATGGTTTGATCCATAATTAACCCAAGTGGATGTGTACAATGATTGTCACACAACTTTAAACAAGAAAAACAATAAATTAATATTGTCTAAGCCACAATAAAGAAATATAGAAAGAGAAACATAACATTGGAAATAATTTTCAAGAATGAGAGAAATATTCACAATTCCTAATCCAAACACTAAAAACATGCATAAGTTTTTAATTGAAATTATGTATAAAGATATAGCATTAGATAATTCAGCATTGCTTTTTCTAAAAAGAAATTGCTTTTCATAAATTTGTTGAAACAAAATCATAAAAACTTTATTTCATGTTATATTTGATATGTGAATGAAAATACCTTAAATATATCATTATAACCTCGAATAATATTTACAATAATAAAACTCAATATATTTAATATTTCAGTTAACATCTTCATGATACCTTTACACATAAACTGTTTAAAAAGTCTTAGACACCTTTCCTAAAATTAAATCACATCAAATCCAACTCCAATATCTTAATTTCTGAAATAAAACATTCTAACCTTTATAAAATTGACAAACCTCCATGATTAAATCCTAAATTATCATCTCTTAACTTACAAGATTACTTCCATCCTAGAAAACATTGAAATAATAAAAAAGATTCCTCTTGTGTTTATCCCTTGGACAAAATCCCCTAAAGTTGTTATCATCGCAAATGATAACTTTTTTTTAAGGAATGAAGATAAAGCAAGTTTAATATAAATAACTTGCATTTTTTCGTTTTCCCACGAGAAAAAGCACATACATGTTATTTCATTGAAATCAAATATACAAAGTATTGTTCAATTAAACTCTCGAACATGCTTGCCAAGAGTTATGGCATTCTACCCATCTCTAATAAAAACACTCAAACATAAAAGCATGTAAAACTTCTACCAATAATAATAATATCAATTCAGAAGATGTTGTTCGCATGTGTCCTAAAGACATTGGCGACTTTTTTTGTAATCACTGAATGACCTATAGGCAAAAGTAATGCTTCCTTTGATTTTTTGTTTGCATATATGTTGTGTTCCCTATGAAATTTGATACCTCTGGCTCCTAAAAAAATTCTTGTAATTGACGAATTCTTTGTTGTCAAGGATTTAGGGTCAAACTATGTAATGTACCATTCCCCAAGAACCAATCAATAATCACTCTAGAATCGCCATAAAATTGTAAGAATTTCACCTTCCTAGACAATGCAAAGTCAAGAATGAGCCAAAAACCAATTAATTTTACTTTATTATAAGTTCCTAACCCTGGTGCAAGGCTAAGAGAGAAAGTGTGATTATTGTTTAGGGGAAATATAGCTCCCACTTTGCATACTTATTTGACATGACTTTGGGCTCCATCAAAGAAGTCCAAATCCTTCGAAGTATCTATCCTGGGTCCAATCGCAATTCATCTTTTCTTCTTTAATCCCTTTGTGCATAGTTCCTTTATTGTTGTTCTAGTTTTATGCACCACCTACGGAATATTTGGGATATGATTATTAAAAATGGTTCTATTTTGATATAACCATATATATTAAAGGACCATCCCTAGAAGGCTAGAAAGACGCTCTAAGGCTAGAGATTTTATCCACTCTGTGAGGCATACCCCTAATGAGCTACCTAACCACGTCCTCGTGGATTCCTCCTTAAACAAAATCAATCTCCACAGCACCTGTGAAAAAAACACAATCGATGAATAGATATGTCATAGACTCTTGATTATCATAGCAGAGTGGGCATCTTGTAAGTCCTTCCCGGCCTTGCCTCAGGAGATTTTCCTACGTGAGGATCTTGTTATTTAGCACCAACCATAGAAAAAGGTGTATCTTTAAGGGAAAACACCACTTTCAAACAATATTATACCATTGCAAAGGGATTGGATCTACTTCTTTTCTTGCCATCACTCCATAAGCTAGTTTCTCCATCACCATCCCACGTTCTTTATTCATTTTCCACACAAGTTTGTTTGGGTCTCTGCTCAATCTAATGTCATTATGTGCAAGTGACATGACAAATTTTTACCTTTCCCATGCTAGATTCCTTGAGAGGCCGAGAGCATTATCTAATTTCCAAGGTCTGAGGAACATCTCATTAGCTTCAGGATCAGCCGCTTCTTAAAGAAAAAAAATGTCTCTATATGTTAATGCACCTACTAGATTCAATGGGATTCTTTTGAGGCTATCACCTCCTATCAATGAATCCTTGCTTAAGTATATTTTGCTTCCATCTCCTACCTACCAAACGAGACCTTTTTAATTATCTCATACGTTGATACCAACACCTTCCAAATATTTAACCCTCCCTGCCATGATTTTGATTCTGATCAAACCCAATTTTTGACTTTTTGACTCTTCCAATACTTGTCCCGCATTAGATTTCCTCATAAGCCATATACATATAAAATGATTACAATAAATATATGTTCAAAAAAATTATAAAATTTAAAAATAATATAATTTTTTCTATTCTTATAATAAGAAGATTTTATCTATATCATTTATTTAATAATTATTAAAATAGAATCATTTAAACTAATTTAAATTAATGATTTTAACACTGTAGAAATCCATAAATTAAAATAACCAATTCAATCAAATTTCATCAAAACAACCTTGATAAAATTATTATATTTTCATTTTATTTATGTATTAAAATTTTAGTTTTTGAAAAAATTAAATAAATGATAAAATAATATATAATATCAATTACAAGTATTTATAATGTTGAAATAGCATCGCTTGCCATACTTCCTTTAAAAAGTAAGGAAATCCCAAAATATGGTTACCAATGTTGTTCCCACAAATACCATGTTCAAATGAAATCCCAAAATATGGTTAACAATGTTGTTAACACAAATACCATGTTCATAGCACTTTAGGTTATGTGTACTAATTTACACTAATAGATTCATTTGAGAGCTTATACACACGAATGTGAGGTAGCACCTTTGATTTTTTCTTAAGAGTTAAAAAATAAAAAGAATATTGCTGTCAAATTGTTGAACTGGGTAATAATTCACAGTGTTCATTTTGTTACAGTGGATGTTTTGAATCCAAAACAAGATTTGAAGACCAATTTTCAAGATAAGAGTTAAAAAAAAAATAAGAAAATGCGTGAAGAGATATGGCAAATTAAACACCAAAACATTTCAATGCCTACCCAAGGAAACCAAGAAGGCAAAAAGCCTAAAGAGAACCCTAAAGACAATCGGAATTAATTAAAAAATAATGTAAAATTAATATTTATATCACAATCTGGAATCATTGGTTACCCTTGCTCTGATCTCCTTTTTTCACTCAAAAGGCTTATTCACGTGGAACAAGCTAATTAAATCATGGTCCTCTCTGGTGCCAGTATGGAAGGATGGGGATGATTTATCCTTGCCTCTTTCACTCCGTCCCTTTTGGTTATCGGTTGTCAATGGCTTTTCAGGCAAAGGTATCAATCAATCGGGTTCAAAGGATGAGCTGACGTGGTCACTTGAGATCTCCTCTCAAACTATTCGCGTCAAAGATTTATATGCAGCTTTATCATCTGGCCTCCGGCCGCTTGCCCCCCCCATCTTTCCATTCAATTTCTGGAAAGCGACTTGCCCGCTCAAGATGATATTATTCTCATGGTTACTCTTTTCTAACAAGAACCTCACTTGGGAGGTTCTCCAAAGGAAGGGATGGCAGGGCCCGGGTAGATGTCAAATGTGTCAATTTGCTGCTGAATCAAATGCGCACATGTTTTTTCAATGTCCCTCAACTTCTAAAATCTGGTATGATTTGTCATTGACTTATGGTTTTTCTCACCGGGTTTTCCCATCTGTACAGGATGGCTTCAAATGGTGGAGTGATCAGCGTCCTACCTGGCGATCATTATTCATTCTCACTTGCTGGTTTTTATGGAAATGGAGGAATGATCGCATTTTTCAGGATTCCAAGATGCCCCTTGCCTCTATCCTGGTTTTAATATTGGCCTACATGCTTCCTCCGGGTTAATCTCAGATCTATGGTCTGTTTATATGGCCTGTTTATTTGGACGCATGCGTCTTTATCTTCTCGGCTTTTGTTGATACTTTTCTGTTGATACCTTTCTTTTTAGATCTATCTTGATAGATGGTTTTATCTTGCCTACTCAGTAGGTGTATTATGTGTTGTTCTCTGGTCAATATGTTGTCTGATTATTGGTGGAAGCTTTTTGTATAATCTGTTGTATTTGCTCCTTGTCGAGGACGGTCTTTCTATGTATCCAGATCTTTATATTCTCTTAATATAAATCCATGATGATTTTCTCTCTGAAAAAAAAAAAAAAAAAAATCACTATTAGATTTATATGGTTATATTTAAAATTTTAAATAAAACTCTAATATCTATGAAAATTATATATTAATTACATTAATATATAATATTATAATAATAAATTAAATATCATTATATATAAAGATCTTTAAAATCTAAAAGTTCATAAGAATAATATTAATAACCTAAAAATATACTAACCTAAATATATTTAATATTAATGTTATCTTAAAATTCAAAAATAATATAATAACCATTATTACCTTGTTTATTTATCATTATTACAGCATTATATATAAAGATTTTAAAAACTAAAAAGTCTATAAAATGAAAATTTAAAAGCAATATTAATCAAAAATATCAATATTCTAAAATTCAAAAATAATAATGATTAAATAAAAGAAAGCAATATTTTTAATTTTTATAGTAAGTTTTATGTTATCCGATATACCACTCACATTAATATGATATAATAATTTATTCTACAAAATAATTATTTTGAAACTTTCTTTCCTGAAATACTGTAATCTTGAATTTAATCTATAAATAAATGACGACTAAATTATAAAACAAAATACATTCTAGATTTGATTAGTCTATGCAATTTTCTTTTAAGTACAATTTTAGATTTTTATTACTTAGTTATATATTGAATCTATGAAGTTTTGAGAGGGATTAAATTTTTAGAGGCGTAAATCTTTTTTTGAGTATAAAATATGAAGTTTTGAGAGGGATCAAATTTCTAGAGGTGCAAATCCTTTTTTGAGTGTCAAATTTGAGGAAAGGTTTGCACTTCAAGAGATTTAATCACTCTTCACACTTGACATATTCAAAATTTTATCACTCTCCACACTTTATATATTCAAAATTAAGATAGATCTATTCTAGTTATTTATAATACTATTTATATCACATATAAATTTCACATCCCTATATATAGCAATATTCTTACTTAAATTCTATTAAAACCTTCATTTTTTTTATATGGGGTTTGCATTTTTCTTTAATATGCTTTATATATTTTTAGTCTAATTTTTAATTTATATATATATATATATGAAAAAGAGTTTTATTTCACCTAAATTTTTATATATTTATTAATTAAATTTAAACATGAAATTTTAAAATATCATGATTATGAATATAAATAATAGGTATTTTAATTTATATAGTAAAATAGATATGAGTTGTAATTATTATGTATCTCTTGTATATATTTGACATCATTCTAGTATTTTTATGTCTAATTTATTAAAACCTTTTTAATACATATAACTACACATATATGATGGATGACATTTTTCTTTACTATGTTTTATAAAATAAACTTATATATATATATATATATATATATATATATATATATATTAATTCGAATTATCATTTTTACAAATATGAATTACTAATATTTAAATTTCTTTTAATGTGATATATACTACGATTTTTTTCTAGAAAAATTCCCTGTAATTTTTTTAATAAAAAAAATTGCAATATAATATATTGAATTAAGACCTGATAGTTAATAATGTGTTTCCTCATAAGATGTCACAAATTCAAGTCTAAAAGGGGGTACAATATGTACATCTCCATAAACTTGCACATGCACTTTTCCATTTCATGTGTAAAAATTGTAGGTCACGCAATGATTTGAAACCTCCACATGGATTGAGAGGTGACTTGGCCGATTGAGTAGTTATAAATTTGGTGGATGAAAATATGATATTCTATTGGTGGCGCACTCAATGACATGTATAGACAAATTCAATTGGAATCAATGCCAATATCCAGTGTTTCATGAGGACGTGCCCCCTAGGGTGGGGGCATGCTTCCTCGCTCCCTCACGCTCCCGTGACAAGGAAACTCTTGGGGAAACGTTTCCCCATGTCCCTTTTTTTGGGGGAAACTTAGGGAAACTCTGAAGGGGACTTCTTCCTGGTGATGAAAGTGTCCCCCAAAATTTTTTGCTAAAAACAATTAAAAACACAAAAAATTACAAATTTTAATATAATTAAAAAAAAATGAAAATAAAAACTAAAGGATAAATTAAAACTTTAAAACATAATTATTCACATTTCTCATCCATTTCTCATTAACCCTACTATTTTACCTTGTTGCCCAACATTTTCTTTCTATTGTCGCTCAATATTTCACCTTGTCGCCAGAGATTTCCCTGTTGTCGTCGCTCGACATTTTCCATCCGCAATTTGTTGTGGTTCAGATTTACCATCGACTGGAGGCCTGAGACATTTGGAGTTGTGATTTTTATTTTGTGACTTGGAGCCACCAGATTGGGGCCGCGATTTATTATTTAGTAATTTTTGAGAAATTTACTAGTATTTCAGTGTTTTCTATGTTTAATTTTAGTTTAGTATTCTATGGCCATTTTAGACTTCAGCATAATGTCATTGCCATATGATGAATTTACTTTCAATGTACATTGTGTAATTTCAAGTGTCAAATGATTAATTTAATTTAAATGTACCTTGCATAATATTAATGCATATTGCCAAATGATGAATTTAGATGGAACATTGCATAATGTCAAAAGATGGATTCAATTTATTAATTTGCTTTTAGATTTACAATTTTACATTGATGATTGCAAAAATGTCAAATGATAATTATGATTCATAATAGTCTAATACAAAATGATGATCATATTTAGATGTACATTTCATAATTATTAAGATTTATCATTTACTAACTTAATTATTAACATATTGTTGGGATTTTTTTTTATATTAAATTTTTAATAATTTTATAATTTTTATTACTATAACATCCTCTGTTTCCTGAATTTCCCTAAATTTTGGGGTTGCTTATGTCCCACTTATCCGTATCCATGCTCTCACATTTCCCCAAACTCGGTTGAACATTGTCAATATCTTCTCCTATAATTCATTGGCAAGAAAGAGCAACCTAGGAAATTCATTTTTATCAATGCTTAATTCTCCAACCCTAAGAAAGTAAAGAAAGCAACACCACATATTATAATAACACAAAAAAAAAACTCAAAATATTGTGTTAATTCCAAACATGGTGACAATTATCTTGAGAGGTTCCAAGTTTTTATAGGGCATGCTAAACTTGAATTTCCCATGACAATATCAAGTGACAGTTTTTTAATAAATAAAACTAATTTATAGTTTACTTGTTTTATGTCATGCTTTTTTTCACTGAAATCTCTTTATACCACTATCACATGAATTGGTTATGGATATAAGATTTAATTCATTTTCTAAATAAAAATTAAGTATAAAGAAAAATGGAAGAACTACATTAGATCGAGAGAAACTCGGTGTTTCTATACCACAGTATAAATCGTCTTAAAGAGATTGATAATCTTAGAACTAAAGATTACCTATTAATATGTAATAATAATTTAACCACTTAGAGATTATTATTTTAAAAATAATAGTGAACCAACCTATGTAATAGATTAAATTTTGTAACTTATTCATTTATTATTTAATTATTAATATTATTTATAATATTTTATAGGGCATGCTTTCATGCTTAATTTCTTTATCCCTTTATCTCTTTTTCTTTTTTTGTTTATTCATTTATTATTTAATTATTAATATTATTTATAACATTTTATAGGGCATGCTTTCATGCTTAATTTCTTTATCCCTTTATCTCTTTTTCTTTTTTTGTAAGCAAATTGGCAACTAGGTCTTCCTTGTACTTGCATGACACGAGGTCAATTTCGAATCGCTACCACTATAACCACCTAGATGAACCATGCGGCCCCTAGCACGTGGTCATGGGTTAGAATCCCAATTATTTGAACATGAGACCATTCATTGACATTTACTTACATTTTCACGAGTTTGTCGAGTTCTCGAGGGGCTAAGATCTTCATCCCTTCCTGAATTATTTTGGTTACCTCAATATTTGGGTGTTCTATAACTATTATTTCCATAATGTTTTAATTTTGTAATGACTTTGATATTGT
The DNA here is from genome assembly GCA_031772625.1 of Pinus tabuliformis. Classification (NCBI taxonomy): domain Eukaryota; kingdom Viridiplantae; phylum Streptophyta; class Pinopsida; order Pinales; family Pinaceae; genus Pinus; species Pinus tabuliformis. The sequence continues at coordinate 595,417,275 of CM062807.1, read as the reverse complement.
CTATGCATTTATAGTATTATGTGTCTTCTGGGCTACTTTCTTTACTCAATTATGGCATAATGTTTACCTGATCTTATTTGAAATTATTTTTTATTTATTTGTTTATTTTTATTTAAATTGATCTTTTTATTTTTCTAATATATTTTTTACCACACAAATAATGAATAGAATAAACTCTTTTTTGAAATTTTGTTTTTTTTTAAATGCAATATTTTATATTTTTATTTATTTATTTTAAATAATCTGATTTTATTATAAATATAAATTTATTTTTTTTTATTTAATGACAAAGTTGTTAATGTATTATTTAAATGTTTTATTTATAAATATGGTTTATTGTTTTTAACCATATTAATTTCAGAAAATAAATGTTAAATATAAAGTGAATTGATGTTTTGGCACAATTTTTTAAATAAAAAATATTTCGTAAAATAATCACTTTTGGTAATATTCAGGGATATTGGCATACTGCTAGCTAGCTTTTGTTTGTTTAAAAACAAAATGTTATTTTTTTTTAGTTAATTTTGAATAAACTAAGAGAAGTGAATTGGTGTTTTGATATAATTTTTTAAATAGATGTCACTCTTATGGTATGTATTTTAAAATTTATAAAATTATTATATATTATTATGGTTTGTCTAAACTCATTTTTAAATCAATGTTTTTAATAAAATAATTTTATTTAACTCTTTAAATAAATTTAGCATGTATTTTTATAATTTATAAAATTATTATATATTATTATTATTATTATTTATCTAAAAAAATAAATCAATATTTTTAATAAAAAAATTATTTAACTCTAAAAAAATTTAAAAAAAATAAATAAATAAATAAAATAAAATATTTAACTAAAAAAGTAAAATTCAAATTATTCTATAGACGCTAATCTCTTGTCTCACACATATATGAGTCTTATTAACCAATTTGATATATAACTTAACCTTAACTTTAAAAATAAAATATTATTATTATCATTTTAATTGAGACGAAATTAAATATTATTATGATTTAATTTAATTTAATACTCCACTACAATACATTTTGCGAAAGTAAATATGGAAAGTTTCAAACGATAAAGGTCTAAAAGCCCAGCCCTATGATTCTAATAGAATATACAGTTTGATATTTCAAGTCAATACTCTGGAAAGTGAAAATCCTAGACATCAAATCAGTGATATTGATTGTACCTTACAGTGATTAATTATTCCTCTTCTTAATAATAAATAATATATATGATCCACAATAACCCCATACTTCCGAAAATGGGATCCATTGCAACAGTCGGTAATTGGTGCAAAGAGAGAATATCGAACTTTAGTGCCTTAGATGAGTGCGTAAAGGAAAGAGTGGCTTGGCTTGTAAAACAATGGAACAGAGAATATAAAGAACCTGTGTTGTTACTGATTAGTAAACTAGTACATTGAAAGTATATTTTAAAAAGAAAAGTTTGATTTCTACTGCCTTGTGCGATTGCACGGGTGATTGCCAAAGAGAGTGCCTCCTGTGAATGCAAAAGAGATGGCAACCTTGTAAGCATGTAACAGAAAAAGAATCATCATTCACACAATTGAAATAACTAGATAGATAGTATTTATACTAACGTGGGACGAAATCCTCAAGGAGGGAAGGAACATGACACAGTTTTTTTCAAGTTTGTAACTAAGAAGACTTCACAAAGACAACAGCCTCAAGGAAAGGAACACACAAAGCACACTGGCACCTCTAAGTAGTGTTAGCCAGTGTTGGTATCGGAGTAAGGGACACTACTATCACATCAACCTGGGGATTTGAACCCTAGAGCTAACTTCTAGATTGGCAAAGCTTATGTTATCTGTTTTACTTCTGTGTTACTTCATAAGCCACTCTTCTCTCACAATTGTTGCTAATGTGAGATTAATAGTCACACATAAAACTAATAATTTATTACACCGATGGAAAAAAAATAGGCAATACAAATGGCAGAAGACAATAAAACTGTTTTTACAAATAAAGCTATAAAAATCAATGTGAGGAAATTTACAAATTTATCAAAAACTTGAAAAGTGGAGATTGAGAATTGTTTGAAAGAAAGCATAGTCTCTCAGTGCCCAAGCAAGATATTCCATCGGTGTCTTCAAGTGGACAAGATCTTCAAGCATTGTTTACCTGTCGTGCATAATTTTCAGCTACCAAAATAATAAATTCTTAGAATCACCTAGTTATACCTCAAGCGAGCTGGCAATGTTGCTGAACAACAGTTTCTTAGCATAGCAGTGCAAACTGCAAAGACTACTCATTAAACATAATTTCCGATTCAAAAGAATAGATACACCTTAAGAAATTTGATATAGACTTGCATCAACCATATCAGGAGGGAACACAGGCAAGTAGGCATGAAATAATAAAAATCTGGGAGTGGTGACACCACAAGTCCCGGAAATTGAAGATTTTAATACAATGAGCTGAAATGTTTCTGAATGGCGGCTGAAGACATACACAAAGCTGTAGATATCTACTGCACACGTTGTACAAAGAGCCTGAGGATTGGTGAAGCTTTGCCTCAAGAAACACCGTTCAGTAGATAAACAAAGCTGCTTCTCTTAACATCTCATTTGCATTAGCACGTACATCACATCTGCAATTTGAGAAGAGTTTTGCACTCGTTTCTGTCATAAAAGAATAGATTGCATACAACAATCGTGATTTTCAGCCATCCATCCTAAGGAATGCATGAATGGCAGCTATAAAGGCAACCTGCATGAGCATGTTCCTGAAAAGTCCATCAAAAAATTCATTGATTGGTTTATACCTTTCTTTAAAATATATATATGTTTGTCTATGTGTGCATCTCCACTACTTCCTCTGGAATTCAACATACTGGTATGCAGGCCATCAGCAAGCTTAACAGCACCTTTTGACCTACATGCATAGTGTCTTAGCAGAGGTTTTCTGGAGAATAGTAGTTTACACTTGTAGTCATACTTCTGTGTGAGACGTAGACTGTGTAAATATGATAACAGCCACCGACAACACTTACAGTGAACGTATGCCTTTGACTCTGGGACGATCATTTAAGATACATATGTACATGTTGCACGCATAATTCCAAAAAGAGTCAATCTCCAATTTCTACCAATCTTGCTCTTTTTGCAGCAACTACTTTTCTTATTGAGATTCCCCACTTCAGTGCAGCTTTCAGCTTTATCCAACATATATATGCTTTACCATGTAAACGATGTCTGGGCATACTGCAACTCTCATCTGATGCTCGTGTAAATACTGAAAAAGAAAATGCTTCACCCCGTTCCATGTTGGAGAAAAGGCTGTGCGCTAATCCTGCACCATCCAAAATTTGATTCCCCAATTCAGATGCCAGCGGGTCACCAAACTTAGGAAAATAATATCCCTCTGAAATTTCATGGTAGCTTCTATCCCAATCATCTTGAGTAACGTTGAGTTCACCATACTGATTTCTAATTCCCAGACCTGTGTACTCATTCCTAAGACCTTCACTTCCATAATCATTTCTGCAACCATGCCTCTGAGAGTAAGCAGTAAAATTTTGAGTCTCATAAACTGATGATATGGGGCTCATTATTGCTTGTTGAGAAAGTGCTAAAGTAGAAGAAAATACAGTCTCAGGCATCACGTTGTGTGTGATAAAACCCGCTTCTGCTGCAATTTGATTGGGTGTTGCAAAATTTGAATTTTCAGTAGGATACGACATCCAGATATTGTCATTTGATTCTGCTGACTGTTCATGTTGATTCACTCTGCTACCCAGGACAGGTTGACCTCCCTGAAAGTCTACAGAAAAGAGATCAGTCTATTATTATCAATTCTATATCACATACTTCAATAATTTTTCAAGTACCAAATATAATTGTTAATACAACTGGGTACTATGGAAAACATTTTGTTTCAAAAATGGAATTCTAATGCCCAATTTTATTACCAGGCAGTTCCCCAACAGCAGACAATGCTGTCAAGTTGCATGATTTGTTATCAATCAGATGGCTGCCATCATATTCAACCAAATCATCCAAGTGCTCATACGCATGTTTTACCATCTTGCTTGTAACCACCTATAGCAGTAACAAATTGCAATAGTTGTGCAGTGAGATAAAACAAAGGTTAATAAAGCTCAGGAGTATATATAAGCAAGTCCTTTCAGGTTATAAAATTACTTTTTGAGCTTCTGAAAGCTCGTCCACGAGAATGAATTGTCCATCTGCCAGAAATCCAAGAAGTTTGCATATGACATTGAAAATGACTCCAATGTTATGCTGTGCATCAGCATAATACACATAAAGCTTATTATCGAGCATGCACGTCTTAGCATGCTCAACCGTTCCTTCCCACATCTTGTTCGACATGCCAGTACCAAGAACCTGCAAAGCTTTATGGTTGTTAGTACTGTAAGCAGACAGAATGTCGTTAATCAATTGCCATTTGTCAGACACTGCAGTTATTAGGTGATGGTGCGCCTAGATTATTTAAATATGTGAATATTAAATCTAAGACCAACAATCGGCAGCAGTAATGTGCCAACCACTGTCCACATAAGGACACCATCTCTCTAGACCTTATATGTTTGTGAGTGGATTGCATGTGTGTGTGACGCTGTAGCCTCTTCTGTATATTTTACACGAATGGATATGCGTACAAACAATTCGTTAGTATGAGAAAAGGAACATTTACATATAACTAATGCAGCAAACTTGAAAAAATGAAAGGAAAAAGAAAAAGAATTTACATTTCGGAGCTTTTGTGGATCTATAAATAACAGCCTCAAAAAGTCTTGCACAGTGAAAATCTTTTCCTGATTCAATCGCTTGTGAAAAGCACCTTCTTTGCCAATTCTATCTAAACGCCAGACTTCGTCATGCAGTGCTGGAGGATAGTGCTTTTTATACACTACAAAAAAAACCCATAACATCATAAGTATATATAACACTGCAATCGGAATATCTTCAATATGACCACTGGTTCCCACTTTCAAACTCTGATAAAAAACTTAATCCCGAAAATTTTGAACTGAAGAAATAAAAAAAAAGCCCAAGGAGCTAAACCCCTTGTATACCTTGAGATTGAGCGTTTGAAAGATACTAGTAAAAACGACCCTTGCATGCTATTAACAATATCAGATCATATTTTTGACGTTACAAGACAAGCAAGATATGTCGTATTGTGATGAAGAGGGAAGTCAAACAAGTTATTGAGCAATCTTAGATTTGCACCTACAATAATAATAACCCAACAATGAGAAAAAATAAAAATTAAAACATTAGAAAAAGGCCCGAGTCCATACAAAACTGACAAGTAGCAGGTAATGAGGGATCCTGAAGGAGGTGATTGAAAGATTCAAGCAGATTATTTAACAAGCGTGGTCCTTTCCTTTCTCATGCATGAATGGATTCTAGTTCAGTTATATTATAGAGATAGTTAAATGATAATAGTTAAATGTTGAAATAACTAATGTATATGTACATATATACATCCATGGGGGCTTGTGGGACAGAAATGTATGAGTCGTGTGGGATCACAAGGCCTGAATCCTGTGGGCGGAAAATGTGAAAGGCCTAAAAGCTTTGAACCCTGCAGGCCCATAAAACACAAGTAAGCCCAGGGATGACCAAACACGTTAAACATACAAATTTGCATGCAGTAAGTATTTTAATATATTTCTTGACAATTATTTGACATAGGTTCATAGTTGTTAGTGTGTGCGTAGATACTAGTATGGACCTTTGTCAAAAAATTATTACGTTCAAGGTTAATTGTTCATCCCCATGCTTTCCACGTGTCTTGTAGGATGATGTTAACAGTGAATATTCCCTACGAATATTTCAGTGTTGAACTTCATCACATTTGTGAGTACATCCTTTGGTTCCAGAGTTAAAGATCAGGCCGATTTCTAATTTCACCAATTCTAGTTTGAGATCTGGACACTATAATTACACACCACACTTTACAGGTATATGAAAGTTTTCAGGTTGACATGGAGGGAACCATGTTCAATGCTTCTGCATGACATTTCAGTTCTAATTTTATTAGGTGTTCCATGCAACGCTTGGAGCCCGCATGAGAGATTGATTGTTTCAAATTGATACTTTATGATTTTGACATTTGTTATTTTGGAAAAGTTTCTTTTTAGCCACTGGTAACAGTTTTGGGTGCCCAACTGATGGTAGTTTTCCACGAGGGTAATCTGTGATTTTTAAAGTTTTTTTTTTTTAAATGAATCTTTATATTCACATAAAAATATGTACATCAGCAATACAAAAGGCAGAAGGGTATACACAATAGAGCTTATATCCTCTTCTCCAGGGGGATTTGAAGCAACTGTTTTACAAATTTCCTGTTCTTAGAACCAATATTATGGATATAGTTTATATAAAAAAATAATAAAAATGTAAACAATAATAAACATAAATAATGATTAATTAACTAGTAGTTAATAATGAGGCGTGTCTCTAAGGATGTGACCATACGTGAAAAGATACCCTCCTAGGGTATATAAACCAATGTTTTAAAACTCCGACTCGGCCGAGGATCGACTCCGACTCCAACTCCGAAACGGTAATGACTCGGCCGGCTCGATTTCAATGACTCGGTCGTTGTAAAAAATACATTAAATATTTATTTTTTTATTAAAAAACATAATTTTAAATATTTTAAACATAATTTTAAAGATTTTCATTCATGTTTCCAAACACACAGCATTATAATATAGATGGAAGACAACATATGATCAAAGTAGGCTCATGAACCAATCCACTATATCAAAATGGTACCCAATGGCAATACATAGTCAACTGTCATACATGATCAAAGACTCAAGAGTCAAAACAAAATACAAATAACCAAGGAGGCTAGAAATGGCCTCTACAACAAAAGTAAACTGTGATGGTGACCAGACTGCAATACTAGTACTACTGGGCCCTGGCTAGTAGCTACTGCCAGAGGAGCCAAGATCATCTCGACCAATCTCTGGATCATCATCATCAGAGTCAGACAAGGGGCCCCATGGCTCCTCCTCATCATCATTGTCTCCAACTGCAACTGTAAAAGTGGTACCAGTACCACTAGCAGGCCGTGCAGCAGATGCAAGCTGAGATAGAGTAGATATGCGGCTGCGCTTCTGTCGTGGCTGAGCAGAGGAAGCACCTACAACTGGAGTGCTTGCTGGCTGTGAGACTGAGGCTGGTGGATTGGGATCTGCATTCAACTGAACAGGCTGAAGTTGAACAACATGTTCAAGTTCAACTGATGTCTCCATATCTATATCTACATCAAGATCCTCATCAGGATCAAACTCTGGTGGACGACTCTCCACTACCCAATCTGATGTTGGATCAATGTCTTCCAACACAATGGGATCTGAATCAGGTCTTTTGTTCAGCGATTGGTTTCGTCTGAGCCGAAGGTTGTATTGGACATAAACTAGATCATTCAATCGTTTTTGATCCAAATGGTTTCTCTTCTTTGTGTGAATCCTCTCAAAGACAGACCAATTGCGCTCACACCCAGATGCACTGCAAGTTTGACTCAAAATGCGAATTGCAAACCTTTGCAATTCAGGGCACTGGCCACCAAAGCCCTCCCACCATTGTGATGCAAAAAACATAGGAGTGTAATGAATTATGAGTTAGATGAAGGCTGAAGCTCAACAAAATTACAAATTATATCTAACTTTCAAATTATAAATGATTTAACGAACTTTAATAAAAAAAGTAAAACCATTAAGAAATTGAAAATTGAAATTTTTGTTTACCTGGCTCATCTGCTTCTCTTGCAATCTTTGCTAGGTTCTTCCCAAAGGTACCTGATGCATTGCTAAAGGATGTGACCTGTCGATGTATCTCCAGCTGATCAGACCCCGATGGGATCATGCGTTCAATGCAATCAACCAGTCCATCTCTGACCTCCCCCCTCAAAGCTCCTGACTCCTTAGCTTTATAATGATACCGTGGGTTCAAAAAATACCCAGCTGCATGTATAGGGCGATGGAGTTGATTGTTCCATCTTTCATCAATGATTGCCCAAATGGGCCCATACTTTGCCACTCTATCCTTGTATGATGTCTTTATTTGCTCCTTTGCTTGATCCATAGCCTCATAAATGAAGCCCATAGCCAACCTTTCCCCATCCACCAACCGCAACACCTTAACTAGTGGCTTAGCAAGCTTCACAATCTCTGCTGCCTTTTTCCAAAAAGTTTCTTCATGGACTTTCCTTTTCAATTCTTAGCCTTCTGGTTTGTTAGACCAATTGCTTTGATTCCATTCATCACTGGAAAACATCTTTTGCAAGTTTCTATGTTGGGAAAGCATAGATTGCAATGTCAAAAAATGTGTAGCAAATCTAGTGATGGCAGGCCTAATAATATCCTTGCCTCCAGTGTGTTTCCTCATGAGACTCAAAACCAGTGTATGATTGTAGATAAATTTTGTTATGCTTTTCGCATGATCTACAGTGTTTTTGACCCAATCTAATTTTCCAATATCCTCAAGCATGAGGTCTATGCAATGTGCAGCGCATGGGGTCCAAAAGATGGTCTTGTGTTTTTCCTCTAACAGTTTACCAGCAAGAACATAGTTAGAGGCATTATCTGTGATGATTTGAACAACATTAGCCACCCCCACCTCCTGAACAACCTGATCCAATAGCTGAAACAAGAAGTGGCCATCTTTTACCTTATCAGATGCATCAACTGATTTTAAAAACATGGTTCCCTGTGGGCAGAAGACAAGAAAGTTTATGATGGTACGGTTTCTTTGATCAGTCCATCCATCTGACATGATGGTACACCCTGTTCTTGCCCATGAGTCCCTGAACTCTTGCAAATACTCATTAATGGATTGAATTTCTTTCTGCAAACGAAACCCCCTTAGCTCATGCATAGTAGGGCCTTTGAAGCCTTTTCCAGCAGCATGTATGGCATCAAACATAGGCTCATAATATGGTGAACGAGCAGCATTAAAGGGGATATCAGCATCATACCACCATCTAGCTATGTACTCACAAACAGTCTCCCTCAATTCTTTCTTCCAATGGTCATCTAAAGTGGGCTGAATTTGACCTTTACTAACTTCAGGACCATGTGCATCTGATGGAGAGGAGGGAGTGAAATAACTTTTGATAGTCACATCACCCTTTTTCAAATTCATTCTACCCTTTCCCTTATCTTGAACAGAACCAAAAGAGGGAGGAACAAAACAGAAAGGGTTGGATGCCTCAGTTTGAGGGATAGAGAAAGAACCCTCAAAATCATAGTGGGGGTTGGTAGCCATCATTTTTTGTATCTCCCTCTTCCTCCCAATTTCAGCCTGTATCTCTTTTTGCCTAGCCTTATCTTCTTTAAATTTCTCAAAGCTGGCCAACAAATTCTTTCTAATCTCCCCAATTTCTGGTGAGGTACATGGGGTAATTTGGCCTCTAATCCCTGCCAAGTGTTGTTTCAGCCTATTAATGCCCCCAGGTCCTTCCTTAATTTTCCTATGGCAAAATTTGCAATGCATTTGACTATCTACCATTTCAACATATGCCCAAGCAGGATCTCTTGCTCTAGGTGCCATTTTTTGACTAGGAAAACAATCTGAAAATGAAAAAAATGAAAAAAACATTGATTCAATGTTCATTTATTTGACAAAAAACACTCTCTAAGCTTTCTTGATATGCACCTAAAATTTACTAAGCAAAAACAGATTTATAGAGGTGGAAAAAAATACCTCCAGGCACAAACTGCCTCCTCAAGCTTGCTCCAAGAATCAGCTCCTCAATGCTGCTCCAAATGGCTGCCCAAGAAGCTCCTCACTCCAACTACAATGCTCCTCCAAGACTCCTCACTGCTGCTCCAAAACAAGCTCAAGAACTGCTCACTAATTCTCAAAGAAGACTCTCACTCAAATGCATAAGACTGCTGTGAGTGAATGAGAGCATTTGGGTGTCTTAAATAGGGTTTGGGAGGGGGAAATGGACCCCAAAAACATTTAGCATATTATTATAACAGTTTGGGATCCATAAACTTCATTAAACAATTCAAAAATACCAAAAAAATGTTTATTTTTATGTGTTTAACGCGTGCCTGGCCATTCCTTTGTGACTCGGCCGAGTCATATCGGAACCGGCCGGGTAGACCGAGTCATGTGTGACTCGGTCTACTGGACCGTTTCCTTGGCCGGGTCAGTCCTCCAGGCATCAACTCGGTTCAACTCGGCCGTTTCGGTTTCGAAACGGCCGGTTTTTAAAACATTGATATAAACATAAGCAGACTCTCACCTTAATTTGCAATCATCTCATATCTCATATCTTCAATACAATTCTTATATAATATATTCTTGTTCTATCTTGGATATTTACAAATACTAGATCTTCTGAAGTAGTCTATTGCATATACTAACTTTGTTCGTTGCATTGGTATCAGAGCATTCCTCTGAGTATATGAACTTTGTTCGTTACATTGGTATTAGAGTTGTTCAAACCTCTGGCAGCTCAACTGCTGCACAGAGTCAATTTGATCTGCCCTTTCGCCATGATCTCTCCGTCAACTTTGTTGCCATCACAATTGGAGCGTTTCACTACAAATAGTGGAGCTTCTCCATTTTGCGAGTTTCATTGTTAGGCCTTTGGCCATATAATTAAACAAAAACAAACAAACAAAAATTCACTGCTGATTTTACCCCAGAAAAAGAATATATATATATAAAGGAGTTATATATAAAAAGTGAAAAAAAATATATCAAAATTATAAATAAATAAATAAATAAAAAAACAATATATATATATATGTGTGTGTGTGTGTGTATTTTAAAAAACAAGCCAAAATATATATTGAAAACTAAGTTGCACGAAACGGGGAAACAAGTACGAGTTTCTGAAACGGGAAGCGATACGAAACGCGACCTCCCCAAATTTTGGAAACAGAGAAACGCGAATATATATATATTGAAAATATTTAAATATATATATATATATATATATATATATATATATATATATGTGCAATCATAAAGAATAAATGATACATTATAATTTATTACACTTAAACATTAAGATTTAATTTACATCACATTTACTCATGAATGATCACATAATGAACATAAAAATATCGAAATATCCAAAAGCAACCTTTATTATATATCCAAATCTCAAAATCAACCTTTATTTATATTAATATATGAGGCTGCAAGTACAATAAAGACTATAAGGCGGCAAGAGAGAGATCCAACTCAGGGTTTTCTGCATCTACATCCCATTCTTTAGAAGGACCACTGTTGTATTGGGAGTCTCCTCCTACATAGTCGAATGACCTTAGTGCTCTTGATTAAATACACGTTTCATACCCTAGTACCCTACATGATCTTGATTATTGGGAGTTTCCCCTGCATAGAGGGCTTGGTTCTCTTGATTAAATACAAGTTCCATACCCTAGTACATGATAAAATCCAATGGAAACATTGCAATCCCTCCAATCCTGAAATCCTGAAAAACAAATAAGTCTGCAGGATTTTGAGTGAGATCTAAAATTCTACTTTCTCCATATGAAATCCAATGAGGGCAAAACCACTCTCGAACATCCTGAGTCATTTCATGGTAATGTTAAAAATTTAAGTAAAAGGATGAAAATGAAAAATAAAGGAGAATATCACTTTTACTTTAAGAATTTAACATTACCATGAACTGCATATCCCTCAAACTTCCTGATGAACTGCATATCAACACTAGGAAAAAAATTCACTTTTATAACTTTAGACACGCATCTAGAAGCAACAATAAGTCACTAACATACCCTAAAAGTAAATTAAAAAAAAAAAAAAAATTAAAAACCCCAAGTTAATGAGGAAACGTGGGTCGTACGGCCCTGAAACTCGTTTCCGGCCGTACTGGCCACGTTTCTGTTTCGGGAAACGTGGCAATACGTCCGGAAACGCGTTTCACGGCCGTACCAAACGCGTTTGCGTGTTTCGTACCCGTTTCCGTACAGAAACGGACCTCTATACTACGTTTCCTGCAACATAGATTGAAAAATAAAAAGAGATTGTTAAAAAAAGTTAATTATTAAAAAAAAGGAAAAGATTAATTAAAAAAAAAATTATAAAAATAATATATAAAAAAGAGTTAAATATATATACAAGAAAACAAAATTATAATAAATTAAAAGTTAAAGAAAAAAAGATATTAAAAATAAAAAAGCACATGTCAACTCCTACCCCACGGGCAACACAGGCACCATTGTCGCCGATAGTTGCACATCCTCATCTGCTGCACTAGGTCCACCGCTTTGTCGTCAAATCTACTTTGTGGGTCGCTACACAAGCCGTCCATCGCTGCTGCCCAACAGGGATCGATGAGCTGCCATAAGCAATTGTTTGTTGCAGCAACGAAATACCGCCTCCATCACCAACAACGCCCCACCACAAGTTGTCTTCCGATACTACATGCCTTTGTTTCCCCCGCTCCTCACTGACCCCAGCACACCCACGTTCATCACTAACTCCGACACCATCGCATTGTATAGAGCCGCTAACAAAACTGCATTCATTGTACCAATTTGCGCCATCACAATTATTCACCCTCTCCCTATCCATGCTACTCACGCTCAAGTCCGTAAAGCAATACCTACTCACTATATATGTTGTTGTAATTCTAGGCATCGTTATACATAAATAACCATTCATTGTATATATAGTCACTACTATTTTTTGTCTGGTCCACATAATCTATACATTAAAATTATAGCCAGTGTGGAGAATAATAGACATGTGAGGGAGGAAAGGTTGACCTATCCGTCCATACACATTTTGTTAAATTATGGTATGTTCTATGGTTAGAGCAGTTTACTTATTTTTCTTTTTATTATCCATAGATTAGCAATCACATATATATTAAGTAAATTGCAGATAGAACATTAAATGATCAACAGAAAACAAGCCAAGACAAGAGACACAAGATGTTGCGGCTAACCAGGGACAAACCTCAATGGGGGGAAACCCTTTGATCAAATCTTCTTTTATCTTCAATAGTTTAGTAGAGAGAAATAGTACAAAATCTGAATTCTGTAATTTCGTATCAGCAGCAGCAAACCCTAGATCAGCAAAGTCAAACTTGGTCAAACTAGCTGAAATTAACCTCTAAAATACCTGGTCAATTACGGTCAACTTGTCCTTGAACAACCTGAAGAAACAGCCTTTGAACAGCCCCAAAAGTTCAGTGAATTTGCAGATTTCTGAAGTCAACTTGCAGCCCTAAACTAGGGCAGTCAACGCAGATCAAACTAGAGGTCAGATCACCTCGATTTTCGTGCCAAATATTGCAGCCTACCTAGGAGAGGCAACCACACCCAATCCGCACTTCTTGAAGGTCAACGCTGGTCAAAGAAATGACTTGCTGCCCTAGCGTCCTTCTTTCTGTGTTTTCCTTGCCCTAGGACGTCTTCCTTTCAGCCACACGTGTGAGAGAGAGAGAGAGAGAGACTCCTTTTATGCATAGGAGAAAGAGAGAGAAGATGAGTGAATTGAATTGTCCAAATGACGAGAATGCCCCTTATATTTATATGCAAACGTTGAGGTTGAATAGACATGACTGTTGGGCTTCTGAGCCTACATAAGTTTGCTAGCCGACCTTGACAATTTGTCCATACTCAAAATAAATTCATATCTCCATAAATACTTGTCGAAATCGGATGATATTTAGACCAATCCTACACCTCTCGATGAGAGGAATCTAGGAAAAATATCAGAAGCCATAAATAAGGTGATCCACATGGAGTTTGGCCCTAGTTGCCAATTTTAACACATTCTCTCGCATACGTACACAATTCAACAAATTTCGTGCAAACATTTCCTTTTGAATCCGTACCAGCGCGAGTTTAATTGCCCACGTGACTATACGGAGCGTCACATCATTCACCAAACCTAAGAGTTTTATAAAAATAAAAATAAAATAAAAATCCAATGGTATACTTAAAAAAATAAATTGATTATATTTTCAAAGGTGATTGTAGCAAGAAAAAAATGGGAAAGTTTTTTAAAAAGTAAAGACAAGGTTACTTAAAAAAAAGGGGAAGGATTTTTATATATTGAAAAAATATATATTAAAAAAAACGTGATTTAGGTAAATTAAAAGCTTTTCTTATTGTTGACGTCAAAGTATTATCAACAAAGTAAAATGCAATCTATTAATGACAAAAAGAATGAATTCTAATTTGGAAATAAGGGAAAGAAGATTCTCCTATAAAGGTATTCCAATTGTAGATTATAGATTATTTACATTAAAGGGGTGTATCCAAGGGAAAGAGATTAGTATCGCTATTAGTACAAACAACGAGAATAATTACATCAATATTAATTTGGCAAATCAACTATTAGTTCTAGAGCCAAATATAGGCAAAAGAAAAGGTATTTTTGGCGAAAAAAAGTATGAAATTAAAGATTTACAAGTGACAGTTGATCATTATGAGTACATATCTCAATTTTGTGTCGTAACTATGCTTGACAGAGAGGTTGACATAATTCTTTATGTTAAACACCAAAAAAAAAAAAAAAATCTTGATGTTCCCTTACAAGAAGAAGATGGTCACATTCCAAGACATGACAATAAAATCAAAACTGATAATGCCTTCATCAAAAGACCTTAAGGATATTTCGAAACTAATGTTTCAAGAGAATCTAGAAACAATATCAAAGAAGCAGAAAGAGCTTGAAAAAGTCATATCCAACAAAAACAAGGAAAATTCATGTTTGAAAGAACATAATCAGAAACTACTTGCACAAGTAAGGAAATGTAAAGCTAAGAAGCACAAGTTAGAACAAGAAAAAGAAATTTCTAGAAAAGATACTCAAAAAAAGTATATCAGAAAAGGAAGAGGAAAATTTATGCTTAAATAACCTTAACCAAAGGTTATTAGAACAAATCAAGTGTTTAAAAAATGAAAGTTTGAATACCAAAATAAAGTTGACTCTTTAAATGAGGAACTCTTATGTCTCAGAAACCATAATCAAAGTCTACTTACTTAAATTAAGAAACTTAAGGATGATAAGAAATCATTGAAAAACAAATTAGAAGAACTTATCACAAAAGAAGTGTCTAAGTTTTCAGTCCAAGTTGAAGAAAGAGGAACAAATACCGATCCAATCAACATCTCAACTCAAGAAGTTAACCAATCAGTGGAAGTAAAAACATATTCAAATGTTGCAATTCAGATAATGAAGATTCTATAACCAACTCAACTACATCAGTACCTAAAGTAAGTCAGGAAATTACCACACACATGTTAAAGGAAGGTCAAACAAGAAGAACTCCTTATCTACATCCAAATCACAAGAATAGACACCTCAATCAATCTACGAATCTATATCACTTAGAACATAAACAACAAACTTATGTTCCGAAGAATTTTGAAGTTTGCACAATTCAATCCGGTGATAACAATTCATCACAAGTTTCCAGTACTGCAAGATTCCACAAAAGATTGATCTAGGATGGTCAGATCCCTTCTCAGGTTCGACAATTTTACTTATCACTCAAAGGATCCTATCATCATGTATCAACAAAGATGACAACTAGAAGAACTACAAAGGATACAAATAGATTACAAGAAAAAGAAGCAGATGACACGCCTTGTCAGCAATAAGCTTTGAGGACAAAGCTTTTTGAAGAGGAAGGCAATGTTATGGATATAATTTATATAAAAATAATAAAAATGTAAACAATAATAAACATAAATAATGATTAATTAACTAGTAGTTAATAATGAAGAGGCATGTCTCTAAGGACATGATCATACGTGAAAAGGTACCTTCATAGGGTATATAAGCAGGCCCTCACCCTCATTTGTAATCATCTCATATCTCATATCTTCAATACGATTCTTATATAACATATTATTGTCCTATCATGGATATTTACATATACCAGATCGTCTGAAGTAGTTTGTTGTGTATACGAGCTTTGTTCGTTACATTGGTATCAAAGCATTTCTCTTAGTATACGAACTTTGTTCATTACAACCAACCATGTTTCTAGATACTCTTTTTGGAGAAGAGGATGTTGGGAATTTGGTGGCAAACAAGGAATTTTATTTTGGAGTTTCTATTTTAGAAAGGGGCATGCAAAGATGAGGTCATACAGTGATGGAGAATGAAACTCAAAGTTTCAAGTAATCCAAAAAGTACAAAATTAGGTCAAAATTAGCGCATCTCTAGTAATAAGAAATTCTAGGGCACCCCACATAAGACCCATATAGTGTCTTTTTCAAGATAAAATCATTTACATTTTGGGTATTCCAAGGTCGCTTGCCCAACAAGCAAGTTTCTATTCTTGACCAAAAAGAGTGCTAAGGAATTTTGCATTAATTTCCATCTTTTCTTGTTTCTACTTTGGACAAAAAAATGGACCATGTTCACCTAAAAGCCAGCTTACTTTAACCCGGTAGTGCAAGTGGAGTATTGGGCAATGTCAAGCTAAATTCAAGGCAGGTTTTGACCAAGTTAAGCATGTGGAACAATCTATGAGGACATAATAATAATAATAATAATTTTACCCTCCCTTTCGATTGTTTTGTTTTAATTTTAGTCTCCTTTGATTATTATTTTTGTTATAGGATCCTGACTCATTAATCATGTCTTGACTCTTATTTATTTATTTTATTTTATTTTTTGTTTTTATTTTTTTTATTACTATGTTCTCTGTATTTGGTTGACTTGGATTGTTTGTTCCTTATTAATGTTTACGTTTTTCGATCTTTCTTTATTATTAGTATTATTAAACTAGCCGTTATATTAGCTATTATAGGAATATTATTTGATCTTAATAATCATTATTAAAATATTAATTTTCATAAACTAGTCATTATATGATCTTTTGGTCTCTACATCACCCTCTATGTAAGCATGTGCCAGGCTCTGCATCTTCATATGGTCCTGATGATGAACCACACCAGTGTTGAAAATATCGGTATCGGCAAAATATCGGCAAGGGTCCAGAAAATATCTTATCGGCAATATCGGCGAAAATATCGGCAAATATCGGCAAGCATAAAAAATATTTTTTTCAAAATTTTAAATATAGCCGATATTTTGCCGATATTTTCAAAATATCGCGATATTTTGCCAATATTTTCCGATATTTGCCGATATTTTGAAAATATCACGATATTATCAAAACAGAAAATATCGCGATATATCGTTTTGCCGAAAATATCGCGATATTTTTGAATATCGCCGACATTATCAACAGTACCACACTACTTGGTTCGAAACGCGTTGGCAAAATTTTCTCCTATGTGATTTCTACCGAAAAGACTCTTCTTAAAGGAATCTTATCCATTGTGCTTTTTGAGATTCTTATACTCTATGCTTTTTCTAGAAGTTATTGTCTATTCTAAGCCAAAAGAGGTTGCTCCACTTGAGTCATTCGCAAAAATTGCAAGCCTTACTCTTGGCAATGATGGGCACCCAACTTGGGGGTTTTGTTCTCATCTTTATCTTCCCCAATCTAAAAGCTAGGTGTTGCATGTGAGAACAACAGGAGTGTTTTATGGATGTTTATCTCAAGCAGGTTTCCAATTTCTATTACTTTGATCTTGTTGCCCCTCATTTCAACAGGAGTACCTATCGTCATATTTTCTATTTGGCAACACAATTATAAGACCAAAGAATGCAAGTCTAAAGCCATGTAAGGCCATGTGATGGTTATGTATTATGGTATAGTAAGCCTATTGTAGTTGGCCATGCCTAGTCCTTTAATCTCCACTCTTTAAGTCCTTTCGTCCTAGGTAGGATTGGAGGCCTCAAGATGGACCTACTTAAACACATGGTTTAAGGGAGCCACTATTTTTTAAGCGGTGATTGCACTATGTCGAACCAATCTAGCCCATGTCTAAACGTACCTATGTCTTACCACATGGTCATGGGTCAAAGAGTCTGTATGCATTTCTTTGGCCTTGGTGCAATATTTGTTTTATAGTTCTCAACATGGCAGTCCCACCATTAACATCATTTCATGTTTCCTGAGGTAGTTCACAGATTCCAATGCATAAGATCCCAGGTCCAAAAAATCAACAAAGGCTCAAATATTTGGAATAATTATATACTTGACATGCCATATACAAACTATGGAAAAAGTGAAGGCATCAAGCAAATATTCCAATTCAAAGGTGGTTGTACCCTTTCTTCTATCATGTGCAGATGAAAGGGGGCAAATAAAGGTCAATACTTGACATACAAGGGAGAATGTCACATCCAAATTTATGGAAATTTTCATCCAAACAAAACCCATGTGTCATATTCCTCAAATCAACAAAGGCATTGGAGATATACAAAATCACTCATTCATGCATGGTGACATCCAACACGTGGGTTAAAACTAGTCATTTGAGAGGTCAAACTAGCAATTGGGGGCCAAGTGAACATTTAAAATGGTCAAGAACTCAAGGAAAGTCAATTTATCAAGACAAAATGGCGAAGGGTATTGGAGATAAATCCTTAATGAGCATGTCAACCCTCCTTTACTAGTCATTTTCTCCTCCAAGTTGAATGTTGAAGTGGTTAGGGTCAACCGAGCTAGTGTTGGACCTTTGGTGGACACAAATTAGCAGTGGAAAGCCAAGCAAGCCCTCATGGAAGAAAACCGTACCACAAATCAAGCAAGGTCAAGTCAAATCCACCCTCTCATGTAGTCTTGTTTCCTCATACAAGCAAGTTGACCCCCTTTGTGGGTGATTATAAAAGATATTTTCTATTGAGGTGACTTAGTCTCCATGTTGTGTGTAACAAGTCAAAAATTTAATTCCTGGGAGAGTGTTTTTAACTAGTCATTAACGGAAAAATTATATAAGGCTAGCCCCTCCTCCCATTTTGGTTGTTGAATTGTGATATCATTATGCCATAATAAAACTATCACTTTTTGGTGCAAACATTTTGTAGATAAAATTTTCTATTCTTCTTCTTTTTAACTTTGGTTTAGATTGAGTTTCATAAGATATTTACAAGTACACTGGGTCACACATAGCTTCTTGGGTTGATCCATTGAAGGGCTACAAGTCATGTCAAAGGCAAGACTAGAGTGCTAGTCTTCATCTTTTCTTTGTTGATGATTAAAGTTATCAAATCAATTTTGCTAGGCAAACCCTTGTCAAAGGTTCCTTTAGTAGGGACAAGATCTCACTTGATACCATAATCGACCCAATGGTCAGAGGTATTTCAAGGAAAATTGCTCCTGGTTGGATTTGGTAAAAAGTACAACTATCATAGACTAGAGTGGGTGCAATATTCTTTTCAACTCCAATCCCATTTCCTAGT
The DNA here is from genome assembly GCA_031772625.1 of Pinus tabuliformis. Lineage (NCBI taxonomy): Eukaryota > Viridiplantae > Streptophyta > Pinopsida > Pinales > Pinaceae > Pinus > Pinus tabuliformis. The sequence goes on along the minus strand of CM062807.1, from coordinate 595,397,989 downwards.
CCAAATCACAAAATTGATCTAGAGGGGGTTGTGATAGCAATTCGGCATTCCGAAAAGATAATTTGCAAGGTCAAGGTAAGCCTCACCGCAGCAACCAATATATTTAAAATCCAAAACCTATTTTATTCTTCTGTTTTATAAAAAATAAAAATTCAAAAATTAATAAGTTCCTAGCTTGTGTTTTAAATCTATCTTTTAGCTAAATTTAACTTTTATCACTTGGTTTTCGCCAAAATCTTATCCATTTGGGCCAAGGAAGGTATGGCTCTCTTAAGTTTCATAGGGAAACAAATCTAAAGCAATTTTGAAGGGTTGTTCAAGGGTTTTACAGATCTGCCATACAATTTACAGCAGCAATGTTTGTGAAGTGCAAACCCCAGTCAAGGGTTTAATAAAAAAAAGTATGTATTCATGAACCCTTGCCTTTTCTTCAGTTCCATGTTATATTTTACAATTGTTTTGAACAGAGAATAAATTCCAGCGTGCTGGAAATCAAATGTTCTGCATAAAAATAGATCTAGGTTTTGGCCCTTAGGGGATTTGACCCCAATTGTTGAATAAACAGTTTCCAGATTGCATTGTTATTAGTTCTACTCATCTATTCTCAGTGTTGTACTGTTTTTCCCACCCATAGATCCAACATCTAGAGTGTCTCTACGCTTGTGGGGGGTCCCCAAGGGGGGTTAGCTTTTTGTACTGTGTTTTTTCATATCCGAAGGTGCAGAACAGCAACTTATTTATCATTTACATGTATTTAACAATGTCTACAAGAAGGTATTCATCTCCCAATTGGTAAGGGTTCCCAACACTCAACTTGATGCTAATCTAAGAGTTATTTTTTGTATTTTGAGTGTCTTTTTGCTTGCTGGTCTGTGTTTTTCTGCAGTCACATTTCATTTCCAGATTAGAAATAAAACAATAATTAACTCTTCTAATCACCCTCAACTCCATAATTAGACACTGGTCTTTTAATTTCTTTAGTGAGGTATCTTTGTAAGGAATCCTCCCATAGCTTTTCAATAGAAGTTGGGCTTAAAGAGTGGGGACTCCTGCGAAGGTGACAATGGGCACTTATCCTGTGTGATACCACTATAGTCTCTCCTGAAGACCTTGACAATACCACTATTTGGGCAGTGACATTTTTTGGCACCATTGTTGGGATAAAGTCAATTGTCCTGGAGTTCGAAAACATCACCTTGGTAAGGCTTCAATTTGTTTATAGTTTGATGAGATTTCTTTATTAGTAATAAATAGTAACTTGCAGGATCTCATCCGGCAACCCATCTGATCAAACCATAACAAAGAGGTAATATACAAGATCAAACTCCCAAGGTAAGATTGTATTTATCCCTAAGCATGAATTAGTTTATAAAAGAAGAAGACATAGATTAAGAGCTAGGGAAGCAAGTCATCGAGCTATTTTTGATTCATTACTTGCTTTAAGGAATTTATTTGTTGATCCTAATTTAAATACAAAGGTTGCTCCATGGTTGACCGATGCCTATAAACCATTTGACTTTTGTAACATTGCCAGCCAACCCCATGCTCTCCCACATTCCTTTAAGGATATCCTCAGTTTTAGTGGAGATCACTCTCAAAGAGCTAAAGGATTTTCGGGTAAGTTTATGCAAAGCATGAAAGTTTTACGCATAGCTTATCTAGATGTATTATTTAAATGTCATCTTGTATCTATGACTAGTGATGCATCTAGATGATTTGAAAGTTTGCCTGATGATAGCATTAGTACTATTGATGTTTTGTGTAATGTACTTTTTAATAAATGGACTAAAAAGAAGGATGTGACATTTCTTTTAAATGCATTAATTAACATTAAAAGAAAACATAATGAATCTATTGATGAGTTTAATGTTATAGGTTCGATAAAGTTGTGCAAGACATCCCAAAAACACATCATCCTACTTCTCAATCCACATTGACCTATTACATTAACTCTTTTCAAGAATCGTTCAGTTTCTTTCTAAACCAATGCAAAACATGTAGCATAGCTGAGTAAAAAGCAAACCCTAGGAATATCGATGAATGTTGGACATTGTCTGAGAGACTAGATATCCCGATTCCAGAAAGAGCTAAACCTGAACCAAAGATGAAAACATCTATCTCAACAAAACCCACGGATTCACTATCTTTCTTGGCAAAGAAGTTCAAGGAATTACAAGTAGCCATCACATAAAAACAAGCTGCTATGCAATACCGAATTGTGAAGTTGGAAAGAAGTCAACAACAACAACGCAGCAAGTATCAACAACAAAGGGGTGTACTCAAAGGTCCAATCCAAATCAGAGATCCCCAAATAACCTTGGGACAGACAATGTTGTGGATCATCCAAATCCACACCGGTGCAAGCCATGTCAGGCCTTTCATGCAGAAGAGACATGCCTTGTTGTTGAAAGCCTGAAGCCAAAGAATTCTGAAGGTACGAGTTTTACAGATACTTGTAATATGATGTTGGTAGGTGGGGTTAATGTTATGTTAATGCAACCATAAGAATAGATAAACACATCAAGCATAGACAGAGCAACAGGGATATTTGAAGAGATGTCACCCGCTGAAGAAATCAACAAGATGGTTGAGGCTAGATTCAAGAGGTTTATATACAACAAGAAGAACAAGAAGGGACCTGACACAAATCAAAAAGAACCATATTCTCCTCCAGGAAACAAGATATCAACAAGATGTTTGAGGCTAAATTGAAGGGTTTTAGATACAACAAGAAGAACAAGAAGGCACCTAACACAAATAGAAAAGAACCATATGCTCCAAGAAACAATCACATTGAACCTTTGCAAGCTCAAAATACTCCAGAAGCACCAACTTTAGGAGGAAATTAGGAATAGAGTTCGACCTCACAAGATGGGCTAATAATGTGATATTCCAATGCCATCACCCAGTTCCTAAGAACTTGATGCTCCATCTCATCATAAGGAACCCTTGCATGTCCCAAACTTGATGAGCGAGAAACCAACTCATCTTGAGGGATAAAATAAATTATGTATCATGAAAAGCAACCTTGGATCCTTGAGCTATGTACCATATAAAAGTATTATCAAAAAGAAGTAAAAGGTGCACCACAAGCGTGGAAAAAGCATGACGAGGAAAGGGGTAACTCATCTCCACGATTGCTCCCTCCCTTACATCTATACACTTAGCCATGAAGTCATTCCCCTCCATTGCTACCTATTGTCATTAACACTTATGAATTGAAGGGTTGACCTTAGAAATGCCACCAGCCATTAGGGGCTAGAAGCACCTAATAGGGTTGATTGCTTGACCACTTCTAAAATGGTAGGTAACACTTTTATAGCACTTGGTCTAGTTAGATATTTGAAGGTGACCCCAGTTTGAAGTATTATTATGCCCTTAATAGCTAGGTATGGTCCACTTTGATGCATCTGTGGTTATTGTCTCTAATGAATAGTTGTTTTCACTTGAGTTTAAGATGGTTTTGCTAGGTGCTCTTGCACAGAGCAATTGACACCTTGAGGGCACACTATTCCACTCCTACTCCACACGATGCCCAGGTTGTACTACACTTTTGGATAGCATGATGACCTTGCAGATGTAGTGTTGCCATTCTTCAGCATGGTGTTAGACATTTTGATGATCTTGACAGTTGATTGACATCCTAGAGCACCCTCTAATGACAAAACATTGAGCTCACTTTTCTTGGCATTGAGGATTCTTGATGATATACCCAGTAGACCTAGCATGCCCCCATGTTGGCCTTGACACTACTTGATGAGCATGCCTTGATGTGGAGCCCAGATGACGATGATCATCCCCAAGATGGTTATGGAGGGCATGTATTACCTCATGGAGCCCCAACACTGGAGAGAGAGGACACGACATGGTCTAGATGGCACACATGGAGATGACACAAGCCAACCAAAGTTGTATTTTGGACACACGGAGGTGTTTTGAGGCTTGATTTGAGGACCATTCCTCAAATTATGGTTGACCATGTAACTTGGAGATATATCTTGCACTTACATTGCACTTTTGGAGCATTTTTAGTCCTAAAAGGGCATGATGTCATACTTAAACAAGCCTTACCGCTCACAAGTGTGGGAAAATTGTTAATTTTAGGTATGTTCTATGCTGAGATCAAATTTACTTCAATTTTCCATATTAACTCAATATCAATTCTAGATTAGCAATCACATTGTGTAATATCCCTTATTAGGGATATCCCTCAAACACAAGCAAACTCCAACCAGAGAAATAACAGTAGTGCAACATACAATAACGTATACATGGAATATAAGCAGATACTCGAGAAATGCAGAGAGAAATGCTAAGCCATTTTATTATACTAAGTAATGGAAAGAGTACAAGAGGTGATCAGAAGGATAGCACCTCGACTTGCACAAGGCAAGTGAAGAAATACACTCATAATGGTAAGGAAATGGCCTCTCTCTAAACTGCGTCCAAGCTACCAGAGAACTGCTGTGTTGCGACTACTGCTGGAATCAAATGAGGATTTGGGGCTGATCCCCTCCTCAGAAAATGTTGAAACTCTGGAATCAACCTCTACTCAATAAACCCAGAAAAGCCCAGAAAGCTTTTCTAAAATAGTTGACCCCCGAAAATCACCCCCTTGAGGATCTACGCTATCCCTCAAGGCTTTGCGCTGCCCTTGAAGAGAATCCTCCAAAACTCTACCCGAGACTCTGCCAAAATCCTCCAACATGCAAGGGTTGATCCCTTGCTCAATCTCCCAGCTCAAATCCTCCGCATAAACCCAATCCGGAGCTTCTACCAAAAGTAACTGCGTCCTCCCCTCTCAAGACTGCACAGTCATCAAAATGCTTAGTTCCTCCTCAACTCCAAAGATCACTCCTCTTGCAAAATACTGATGAAACTACCTTGCCTGAGCAGGCACTCGAAGTCCCCCGGGGCTAAGGGTGAGATCTCCAAACGGAGACACTCGATGCACTAAATAGTGCTGCAGACAGGCTAAACAACGAGCGTGCTCTAAGTCGAAGTGACTAGCTCAAATGCAACCTAATCGAATGATCAAAATGAGGAGGCTTCTCTCTCCTTTATAGTGTTGGCCTCTCTCAAAACCCTAAAGCCCACCTCCTCCAACGTAGCCTCTCTCTTGCCACGTGTTCCTTCTCCATCTGCGCAATCCCTCCAAGTGTCTACATGGGCCGCTTCTCTACGTGGTCCTTGGGCCCCCTTGGCTCCCCTTTTAAGTTACAACGTTGTGGTACTAGGGAGTGACTTTATTCATAAAGTGAGTTATGTCCCCCTTTCCTCACCTTTTTTATTTATAAATAACTATAGAAGGCAAAATTGAGCAAAATCAAATATTCCAATTAGCCATGGCTAATTAGGAATATTATAGTCTCCCCCGGCAAAATGTTGCTTGTCCTCAAGCAACTGAAGTGATGGATGCTGCAAAATTCTCTCACTCTCCCATGTGGCATCCTCATCTGGTAAATTCTTCCACCTCACCAAGAATTCCCGGACCGTCCTGCTCCGTAGCTGCGTCTCCCTGGTATCAATAATAGCCTTTGGCTACAACACCAAATGCCCCTCATCATCCGTGGGTGGTAACTCATCTGTCACTGTCACCTGCTGCCCTAATGCCTTCTTCAGGCATGATACATGAAAAACATTATGAATCTTGCTGCCTTGGGGCAACTCCAATTCATACGCACCCTGTCCAATCCTACATATCACCCTGTATGGCCCATAAAAGCGGGGCTTGAGCTTATCAGCTCCCTTCTGCTTTAGTCACGACTGTCGGTATGGCTGTAATCGTAGGTAGACCAAGTCCCCTACCTCAAACTGTCTCTCCACCCGACCCCTATCAGCATACAGCTTCTGTTGATTCTGCGCTGTAGCCATATTATCCTTGAGAGCTCGGAGGATATCCTGACTCTCTTGGATCCAAATCTTGGCTCTTGGAGCCTTGCTAGCACCAAACATCACGTCAGCAAAAGATAAAGGATGATATCCATACAAAGCATAGAATGGTGACATACCAATGGACATGTGATGTGTAGTGTTGTAGCAATACTCCCCCAGATGCAGCCATTTCAGCCATGCTCGCTGCTGCCCACTGACATAGTTACGCAAGTAGCCCTCCAGCCACTTGTTAAGTATCTCTATCTACCCGTCTGTCTATGGGTGATAACTGGTATTCAGTGTCAACTCCATCCCCACCAACCGGAAAAGCTCCTACCAAAACCCGCCCATGAAACGGTTGTCCCTGTCATTGATGATGGTCTTAGGAAGACCATGTAGCCTGAAGACCCCTCTGAAGAACAGCTCGGCCACCTACACTGCTGTGTAGTGTGCGGATATGGTGAAAAAATGTGCGTACTTTGTCAGTCGATCAACGACGACAAAGATACAATCCTTGCCCTGCACCATGGGCAACCCTGTGATGAAGTCTATCGAAATACTCTCCCATTTCCCCTCCGAAATGGGAAGAAGCTGCAATAATCCTGCGGGATGGCTCATCTCCCCCTTGTTCCTCTGGCAAATATCGCACTCCAGGATACGCTGGGGTACGTCCTCCTTGAGGCCCTTCCATGAGAACCTCTCTCTAATGGCCCTGTAGGTTTTGGTAAACCCCTGATGGTCGGCCAATGGTGAATCATGTGATGCCTGAAGTATCTTCTTCTTGAGCTGAGATCCCTCAGTCAAGAAGATCTAGTCCTTATAGTAGATGATCTCATCGACTACCCTATACCTATCATCCGCCACCTGCCCATCCATAACCTCACATGCAAATCTATCCTTGGAGTACTCTACTAAGAGTCGAGCCCTCCAGTCTGTGTCCAAGCTCATAAGAGACAACATGGTTGGTCTACGTGAAAGGGCATCTGCTACCACGTTGTTCTTACCCTTGACATACTCAATGTCAAAGTCATACACTTGGATCTTACTAATCCACTTCTGTTGCCTCTCCTGTCGTTGTTTCTGCTCCAAAAAGAACCTGAGGCTGTTGTGATCAGTCCTCACCCTGAACCTGTTACCCACTAAATATTGCCGGAATTTGGCCAATTCATGCATAATGGCCAGCATCTCCTTGTCATACATAGAATACAACCTCTCATGCGGAAGGAGCTTCCGGCTCTCAAAGGCTATAGGGTGACCTCCCTGCATCAACACTGCGCCGATCCCCTCTCCGGACACATCACACTCCAAAACAAATCACTGCGAAAAATCTGGCAATACAACACTAGGCAACTGCTCATAACCTCCTTGAGCCTGTCAAAGGCTCGTTGCGCTGTACCCAACCAACTGAATGCCCCCTTCCTTGTCAGATCTGTCAGGGGTGCAGCAAGCTGTGAGAAACTCTTGACGAACTTCCAGTAGTAAGTACAAATGCCAATGAATCCCCGGAGTTCTGTCACATTCCTCGGCTCCGGCCAATCTCTGATGGCCCTAATCTTCTCCTCGTGGACTCTCACTCCATCCACCCCTATGATGTGTCCCAAGTACAACATCTCTGTCAACCCAAACTCACACTTGGAGAGCTTGGCATAGAACTGCTGCTCCTCCAAGATGCGCAACACTGTCTCAATGTGCTGGAGATGCTCCTCCCAAGTCCTGCTGTAAATGAGAATGTCATCAAAGAACACCAACACAAACTTCCTTAAGTGACTGCGGAAGATGTGATTCATGCAGGACTGGAATGTAGCTGGGGCGTTGGTTAGCCCGAAGGGCATCACCAAAAACTCAAAGTGCCCATAGTGACACCTGAAGGCGGTCTTGGGAATGTCCTGCTCCCTCACACGAATCTGATGGTACCCAAATCTCAAATCAATCTTTGAGAAGAACCGTGCTCCTCTCAACTCATCCATCAACTCATCGATCCTGGGTATGGGGTAGCTGCTCTTCAGGGTCTTCTTGTTCAGGGCCCTGGAGTCAATGCACATCATCAATGTGTCGTCCTTCTTCTTCACCAACACCACGGAAGAAGCAAAAGGACTCATGCTCGGTCGAATGTGCCCAAGAGCCAGCAATTCCTGAATGGCCCGCTCAATCTCATCCCGATAGGCCTTGGGATGCCTATAGGGGGTAGTAATCACTACCTGTATGCCCTGCCCAAGCTCAATGGTGTGCTCAAACCCCTGGTCTGGTGGCTGTCCCGACGGGATCTCCCCAAACACTGTGGCATACTGGTCAAGGATGGACTGTATCTCTAGGTGCACCGTCTGCCTTGTAGTCCCTGCCTCTGATGCACGCAGATCCACTGCCCACTCTACGTCTCCCTTCCGGAAGACTGCCTCCATCTGATGAGCCGAAACAGTGTGAAGCGGATATGTGTGCTATCCCTGTATCTTCTCACGCCTCCCTGTCTTCTCATCATCCCACTCCATCTCTACGACCTTCCAATCTGTCGTGACCTTCCCTAGAGTGATAAGCCACTAAACACCCAATATCATGTTGGTGTCCGTAATATCGACCACGAAAATGTGGTGAGTCAGTGTGTAGGTGCCCATCGTCACTGATAACTCTAGAACATAATGAGCACACACCATGGTCTGATCTCCTGGGACCAAAACTGAAAAGCCATCAAAGCTCTCTGTCTGTATACCTCACCGCTCAACCATCTGTGCATCGATGAAGTTGTGGGTTGCCCCACTGTCAATCAAAACCGATACTCGTTGACCACGTACTGTCCCCCATACACGCAGCATCAAATACTTGGGAACTCCTCGCAATGCTACAAGGGCCCCTCTGGTAGGTGCAAAAGCTGCACCACCTGCTGTTGGTGGTGGAGGTGGCAAAGGATCCTGCGCGGCATGACTATCTCCTACCTCCACATCATCCTCCTCATCCTCTTCCCCGCTGCTCTCGGAGAAGACCTCAATAAAATGTGCTTTGCCAGCAGCACATCTATGTCCCGGTGCCCACGGCTCCTAACAAGTAAAGCACAACCGCTTCTTCTTCAGCTCCCTCCTGGCATCATCATCAATCTGTGCTCGTCCTGGATTCCCCTTTGGAGGCGGAATCCTCACATCCTTCCCCTTAGGCTAGAAAGCTTGTCTCTGGGGGTAAGGTGTCCGGGTCCTGCTAATAGCATCCTGGAGTGTGGCTGGTCTAGTGGATCTAACTAGACCCCAAAGTGGCTCTGCTAACCCCTCAACAAACATGTAGATCCTCCGTGTCGCGGATAGATCTGGCACCATCACTGAAACCCTCAAGAAATGTGCAATGTAGGTCTCTGGGTTCCCAGTTTGTTTGAACCTTGTCAACTCAACAAAGTGTTGTTCCGGATCCCTCCGGTCAAACCTCTCTATCAGTCTCCTGGTGAACTCGGCATATGTCGTCACTGTGGAGTGTCCAAGTGTAACCAACCCATGGAACCACCAGTCCTGGGCCTCACCATCCAAATGTAATGTCGCCACCTTGATGGCCTCTGTCTCCGACATCTGGTTAAGCTGGAAATAGATGTCCAGCTTCTCCACCCAAAACCTTGCTGAACTGTTTGATGAGCCATCAAACGTAGGCAAGTGGAATCTACTAGCTGTGCGGTGGTTGTCTCCATCATGATAATGTCGGTATCCTCTGTGATGGTCACGGGGTCTACTATCCCGCTGGAGCTGAACAAAGTCTCTGAATGAGAGATCATCCCTGAACTCCTGCCCATAGGCCTAGTACTCTGCAAAATAATCGCCCATATGACCGAGCTCTGCCTCCTGTTGTGCTCCGACCCCCGTGTCTGCTCCTAGGAAAGTGGGCATGGTAGAGTGTGTAGGGGCATGCGAGGCCATCTGCTGAGTAGTATCACGCTAAGTGGTACCCTGCTTTGGCAAATGGTGGGATGTACCCGATCCCTCACCAAGCTATCTAGCCTCCACCGCCATGAATCTCTGCCCCATCACCTTGATCTGCCTCGACAGATCCTGCACTGATTTGAGGAGCATGTCCGCAAATCTCTTCCCATCGTCATTTGCCATCGGATCCTCCTACTTTGCGTCCACCACAGGCTCCTCCTGTTCTGTGTCTACCACCCGAACACAGTCTCCCTCTCCGTAGGTGTTCTCCAACCTACGCTCAATATCTCTGTATTTCCTACCTCTGTAACAGATGTAGGGCTTCTCCCTCGGTGTCATAGACTGCTAGCTCCACAGGCTGAGCCAGATCTATGCTCTGATACCACTGTAATATCCCTTATTAGGGGTATCCCTCAAACACAAACAAACTCCAACCAGAGAAATAACAGTAGTGCAACATACAATAATGTATACATGGAATATAAGCAGATACTTGAGAAATGCAAAGAGAAATGCTAAGCCATTTTATTATACTGAGTAATGGAAAGAGTACAAGAGGTGAATAGAAGGATAGCACCTCGACTTGCACAAGGCAAGTGAAGAAATACACTCAGAATGGTAAGGAAATGGCCTCTCTCTGAACTGCGTCCAAGCTGCCAGAGAACTGTTGTGCTGCTGCTATTGCTGGAATCAAGTGAGGATTTGGGGTTCATCCCCTCCTCAGAAAATGCTGAAACTCTGGAATCAACCTCTACTCAATAAACACAGAAAAGCCCAGAAAGATTTTCTAAAATAGCTGACCCCAGAAAAGCACCCCCTTGAGGATCTACGCTATCCCTAAAGGCTCTGCGCTGCCCCTAAAGAGAATCCTCCAAAACTCTACCCGAGACTCTGCCAAAATCCTCCAATATGCAAGGGCTGATCCCTTGATCAATCTCCCAGCTCAAATCCTCCGCATAAACCCAATCCGGAGCTCCTACCAAAAGTAACTGCGTCCTCCCCTCTCAAGATTGCACAGTCATCAAAATGCTCAGTTCCTCCTCAACTCCATAGATCACTCCTCCTGCAAAATACTGATGAAACTACCTTGCCCAAGCAGGGACTCGAAGTCCCCTAGGGCTAAGGGCGAGATCTCCAAACGGAGACATTCGATGCACTAAACGATGCTGCAGACAAGCTAAACAGCCAGCGTGCTCTAAGTCGAAGTGACTAGCTCAAATGCAACCTAATCGAATGATCAAAATGAGGAGGCTCCTCTCTCCTTTATAGCGTTGGCCTCTCTCAAAACCCTAAGGCCCACCTCCTCCAACGTAGCCTCTCTCTTGCCACGTGTTCCTTCTCCATCTGCGCAGTCCCTCCAAGTGTCTACGTGGGCCCCTTCTCTACGTGGTCCTTGGGCCCCCTTGGCTCCCCTTTTAAGTTACAACGTTGTGCTACTAGGGAGTGACTTTATTAAAAAGTGAGTTATGTCCCCCTTTCCTCAACTTTTTATTTATAAATAACTATAGAAGGCAAAATTGAGCAAAATCGAATATTCCAATTAGCCATGGCTAATTAGGAATATTACACATTTAGCATGATAGTAAAATGCAAATAGAACATAAACATAAAACGCAGAAAACAAGCGAAGACAAGAGGACACAAAATGTGGCGCCGGCGAGGGACAAACCCCAATGTGGGGAAACCCTTGATCAATTCTTCTTATGTTCTTCGATAGTTCAGCAAAGAGACAGAGATAGTACATATACATCAGAAATCAACATTTTGACTTGACAAAATAAGAGCAGAGATCTTCACTAAGAACATACCACATGAGGTAGTTGATCTGAACTCAGGTAAAGGCATACTGCTTCAATTGATTCTCTAAGGTGATTCCATCACCATGATGTACCTATCACTGTGTTGCACCATGCTGCACCCATCATCACTGTGTTGTACCATGTTGCACCCATCATACCATGTCCATCATCACGCTGCTACAATACATCATGAGGCTGCACCCATTCATGTTGCTTCATCCATCACATCATGTTGCACCTCATTAATCATGTTGCACCTTATTACATCATGTTGCACCTCATTATGATGTAGCATTCATCATCATGTTGTCTTCAAACTAAGACAGCAGCCCCAAGGGAGTCCTAGCTATGGTGTTATGGCCTGCAACCTAGCACATAGCAATGTTGAAGAGAATGTCTTCGAAACATATAAAGACTGTGACTTTAGAGAATTTAGGCTTCTGTGATCCATATCAGTTTTGAGAAGAATCTTCGGCAAAAATCACATAGAAATATTTTTGCCAACGCATTTCGAACCAACCAGTGTGGTTCATCATCAGGACAAGTTGAATGAGCAGATCTTGCTATGCATTATAAATAGATCGGGCAGAATGTCCAATGACCAAATTTCCAGATCAGGTAACGGCTAAAATGATAACAACAAGCCTCCAGAACCCGGATCTGATGAAGGTGGTAGTGGAATCTCTACACCTTTTAAGAATGCTAGATCTGCTTTCAACTTAGAAACCTGCAAATGTGCCCATTCAAAACGATGAACCTTAGTTGCAATGGCTCCTCCGTGCAGGGATTCAATTAGAGAATTTAGGCTTCTGTGATCCATATCAATTTTGAGAAGAATCCTCGGCGAAAATCACATAGAAATATTTTTGCCGACGCATTTCGAACCAACCAGTGTGGTTCATCATCAGGACAAGTTGAATGAGCAGATCTTGCTATGCATTATAAATAGATCGGGCAGAATGTCCAATGAACAAATTTCCAGATCAGGTAACGGCTAAAATGATAACAACAAGCCTCCGAAACCCGGCTCTGATGAAGGTGGTAGTGGAATCTTTGTTCCTTTTAAGAAATGCTAGATCTGCTTTCAACTTATAAACCTGCAAATGTGCCCGTTCAAAACAATGAACCTTAGTTGCAATGGCTCCTCCTTGCAGGGATTCAATTAGAGAATTTAGGCTTCTGTGATCCATATCAATTTTGAGAAGAATCTTCGGCGAAAATCACATAGAAATATTTTTGCCGACGCGTTTCGAACCAACCAGTGTGGTTCATCGTCAGGACAAGTTGAATGAGCAGATCTTGCTATGCATTATAAATAGATCGGGCAGAATGTCCAATGACCAAATTTCCAGATCAGGTAACGGCTAAAATGATAACAACAAGCCTCCGGAACCCGGATCTGATGAAGGTGGTAGTGGAATCTCTGCACCTTTTAAGAAATGCTAGATTTGCTTTCAACTTAGAAACCTGCAAACATGCCCGTTCAAAACAATGAACCTTAGTTGCAATGGCTCCTCCGTGCAGGGATTCAATTAGAGAATTTAGGCTTCTGTGATCCATATCACTTTTGAGAAGAAACTTCGGCGAAAATCACATAGAAATATTTTTGCCGACGCGTTTCGAACCAACCAGTGTGGTTCATCGTCAGGACAAGTTGAGTTGAACCACATTGGTTGGTTCGAAACACGTCGGCAAAAATATTTCTATGTGATTTTCGCCACAGATTCTTCTCAAAATTGATATGGATCACAGAAGCCTAAATTCTCTAATTGAATCCCTGCACGGAGGAGCCATTGCAACTAAGGTTCATCGTTTTGAATAGGCACGTTTGCAGGTTTCTAAGTTGAAAGCAGATCTAGCATTTCTTAAAAGGTGCAGAGATTCCACTACCACCTTCATCAGATCCGGGTTCCGGAGGCTTGTTGTTATCATTTTAGCCGTTACCTGATCTGAAAATTTGGTCATTGGACATTCTGCCCGATCTATTTATAATGCATAGCAAGATCTGCTCATTCAACTTGTCCTGACGATGAACCACACTGGTTGTTTCGAAACGCGTCGGCAAAAATATTTCTATGTGATTTTCGCCGAAGATTCTTCTCAAAATTGATATGGAACACAGAAGCCTAAATTCTCTAATTGAATCCCTGCACGGAGGAGCCATTGCAACTAAGGTTCATCGTTTTGAATGGGCACGTTTGCAGGTTTCTAAGTTGAAAGCAGATCTAGCATATTTCTTAAAAGGTGCAGAGATTCCACTACCACCTTCATCAGATCCGGGTTTCGAAGGCTTGTTGTTATCATTTTAGCCATTACCTGATCTGGAAATTTGGTCATTGGACATTCTGCCCGATCTATTTATAATGCATAGCAAGATCTGCTCATTCAACTTGTCCTAACGATGAACCACACTGGTTGGTTCGAAACGCGTCGGCAAAAATATTTCTATGTGATTTTCGCCGAAGATTCTTCTCAAAACTACGACTTTACTTTTATCAAACCATGAAAGAGTACAGACACACATATATATATTATACCTGAGCTATTGTGATATCATTGATATACATTGCAAGGAGGCAGATCCATATATTGTAATACAGTGTCCTCGTCCGAAGTCATTCCTCCGAGAGATCACAGGGATACTGCTCCTTGTCATGCGAGGCTAACATGGATAACAAGAAGACAAATCCATTCCAAGAATGTATGAGTCCAGACTTTTACTCCTTGCTGCAGCTAGGTGTCTTTTGAACTGCATATAGGTTTGTTGTAGATAACACCCTTAGGACAGCGTATAGGCTTCCTTTTGACAGCGTCTTAAGGTCTCTTATTAGACCTGCTTTTAGGGCACATGGACAACGTTAGATAGGCTGTATATATGTCTCCTCTTTTCTGCTAATAGATCTTCTCACAAGCCTGCGGCTAGGGCACATTGTGACAGCAGATTTAGGGCCTCATAGATTAGCGTCATAGGGTCTCTTAGACCTGCGTTATAGATGCCTTCTCCACTGCGTTAAAGCATTCTTCACCATGACCATGTTAGAGTCTAGGGCATCCTTACATGACAGCGTATTAGATTTAGGGCATCATTAGGCCAGCGGTTAGGGCTTCTCCATACCAGCGTTAAGCTTCTCTATGGCAGCATAGAGCTAGGGCATCTTCTTCTTAGGGCAGCGTATACTCTTAGGATCTCTCCTCCCACCAAAACCCAAAGACAAGTCGAGAGGAAGAGATCACAAGAGGGTTGTCTAAAATGACTTGCAAGGCACCTCTATTTATACTAAAAGTCTAAAACGTGGAGGACAAGTGCAGGAAATTTGGTTGTTGACCGACCTTCACGAATTGTCCCATAACACAAATAAATTCATATCTCCATCAAGACTGGTCAAAATCGGATGATCTTTAGATCAATCCTACACCGCTCGACGAGAGGAATCCAAGAAAAATATCAGCTACCATGAATAAGTAGATCCACATGGAGTTTGGCCCTAGTTGCCAATTTTAACACTCCCTCTCAACTAGGGAGAACTCCATCTGCTAATCCATCTGCCAGACAATACTATCTCTGCCATCAGTGCCCTGCACTACTCTGTTGAACTATGAAGAAGAAGAACTGATAATGTATCATACCATCCTCTATTAACCCGAAGTCATTCCCATATAAAAGAGAGTGTCTCATACCACTCTTACTAACCTGAAGTCAGTTCAAATAAAGAGAGTGTGTCATACCACTCTTACTGATCTGAAATCAGTTCCAAATAAAGAGAGTGTGTCATACCGCTCTTATCGATCCGAAATCAATCCCAAAAGAGAGTGAGCTATATCACTCTTACTGACCCGAAGTCAGTTCCAATTGATCCCAGATCAATATCATCCTAGCATAGGGAGTACAATAGATACACGATGCATCCATCGGTACTACTATGGTCCCTATCCTCATTTCCCTACTCATTGCCCAGATGAGAGGTACTTCCAATGAGTCCCAGACTGCATGGGTAAGATGTCTCAGCAAGAGAACGATGAGCCACTCATCCTAGCTACATGTCGTCAGGGGTATCCCAGGGGAAGGCTGAACCACTCACACTGTACCCAACAAATCACTAGGGGAAGGTTGAACCACTCACCCTATGACTGTGTCTCAGCAGGAGAAGAATGAACCCCTCATCCTGCCTACATAGCAAACCACTAGGGGAACGTTGAACCACTCACCTTATGGTTGCTCATTGCTCCAAGATGTACCCCCAAGCCCCCCGGAGCTCCCAGAGCTCAATGTCCATATCATACCGAACCCTTAGGAAAGAGTCTCTCTACGACTCCTAGTTGTTCTCAGAAAGTCAAGAATTTGACCTTTCCCAAGGCCTTCGACAGAATATCGGCGACCTGCCCATCAGCCCAATGCAATGGAGCCTTCTTATTCCTCGATGTACCATATCCCAGATAAAGTGGTACCTAATGTCTATATGCTTGGAGAAATCATAGAACACGGAATTCCTCAACAATCAAATCCCCCTCTAGTTGTCACAGAAGATCACAATGGTATCCAGCACATGTCCAAACAGCTCACTGAAAAGCTTCCTCAACCAGGCAGCTTCACACGAGGTCATACTCGTAGCTATGTATTCGGTCTCAGCGGTGCTCAAAGCAACTGACTTCTACTTCCTGCTCATCTAGGATATCAAAGCAGAACCCAAAGAGAACCAACACCCAGAAGTGCTCTTGCAATCCTCCACATTGCCTGCTTATTCAACATCAGAATAATCATGCAGCTTCACATTTCTGGCAGTGTATCTCAATCCATGAGAGATTGTGCCCCAAAGATATCTCAAAAGATTCTTGGCACCAATCCAGTGAGGCTCAACTATATATGAGCTCAACATGCTAACTGCAACATATATCCGGACGAGAGTTCACCAAGAACATCAATGCTATTATGAGTTGACGAAACTCAAAGGCATTTCCCAAATCAAGTCCAGTATCACTACCACATAACTTCTTCAAGTTAAGCTCCATCGAGGTAGTCACGGGCTTGCAATTCACCATTCCAAATCTGGAATCCAGCGCCCCCTTACTTTTGCAAATGAGAGGGTCTGCACCTATGTTATGAAACCAGCTCAAGAAAAGATAGAAACGATAGATCAACGCCTTAGAATTCAGCCTCTTCGAGGGGGCAACCTCCTTTACATTACATAAATGAACAATTCTTGGATGATTCAAATGACAAAACCTCCTTTCTATATATAGGAGTCTAAGGGGTCATAACATAATCAAAGCCGACATAACAATAATAATGTAAGGGCATAACAATAACAATAGTGGGCTTCTATGGGGCATAATAGTAACAATATGGGCACTACATGGGTACATCAATATAATAAGTGGGTTGTACTAATAAAAATAAGGGGTTACACTAGTAGTATAGGGGCCTAACATGCCCCTCTCCTTCAAAAAGCGTTGTCCTCAACACTTGAGTATTCTTGATGCTTCTGTATAAAATTCTTGTCCTCCCATGTGGAATCTTCAGCAGGTAAGTTCTTCCACTTGATGAGATACTATGAAATTGATCGATTTCGTAGCTGTCGGATTCTTGTTTCTGTGACTGCTCCAGGTTCCAATATGATTTTTCCTTCCTCTTCAATTTCTGGCAATATTGTTTGAATTGGGATCTTTTGCAACTTTTGAATAAGTGGCCATACTTCTTCGTCCTTCTTCCATTCATCCCTTGCTTCGTTTATCCAATCTGGTTGGATAATAGAAATAGCACAAAACAATGCTTCCACATCCTCATCCTTGAAGAGTCTTCCCATTCAGTAAGGTCGCCATTTTTTAAGTGCATGTAGTATTGCCAACATTTCCTTCTCATAAATAGCTTGCTTGAGATGTAGCAGTAAAAATACCCAATCCCCTACATCAAAACATTTTTCACTATGATGTTGATCTACCTGTTGTTTCGTTTGATTTGGCACCGAAGTGGCGTTATCCTTTAAAATTTGGAGAACTTGTTGTTGATGCTCGATGTGATCTTTCACTGCTTGAACCTTTTTCTTCTTGATATGTCCTTCTATCTCTAGAGTTTGAGGAGTGGTAATTTCTTCCAATCCTTTACAAGATATGGTCAGATTCATTTCTTGATGCTCGATGTGATCTTGCACTTCTTGAACATTTTTCTTCTTTATATGTGCTTCTATCTTGATAGTTTGAGGAGTGGTAATTTCGACCAATGAATTACAAGATATGGTTGGATTCATTTCTTCTTTCTTGATGTGATCTTTCACTTCTTGCACCTTTTTCTTCTTAATATGTCCTTCTATCTTGAGAGTTTGAGGAGTGGTAATTCTTGCCAATGCTTTACAAGATATGGTCTGATTCATTTCTTCTTTCTCTGGGGCGGGGTCCCGGCGTATAGCTTCTTCTTTTGATGTTTCTTGATCCTTTTCTTCCTCCTCTTCGTATTCTATGTAAAATAATTGTTTCTCAGCACACTTATGACCTTTAGTGCATTTGCTATCACAATTGTAACAAAGCCCTTTTTCTCTTTTTTCTTCCAATTGTTGTGGTGTAACCCTTGTAGGTTGTGGAAGGCTAGGAGAAACAACCTTTCCATATTTATAGTTGTGAGGGGTATGCTTCCTGGTTTCCATAATTTTGCTTTCCACTATGTCACCAATCCCTTTTACTCTTTCCAATTGTTGTGGTGTTGCTCTAAAGAAGGTGTTACTCTTTGTATCCTCATAATGTGCTATCATTTCCTCCGTGAAAATTGACCACGTAACAAGTTGTTTACGAGAACAAAGTCCTTCATACCATAAAAATTGATTCGGTTCTAAATGTGAAGATGCAATACATACCTTTTGTAACAGTTGTACACCATGTAGATCAAAATATTTCTCCATCTAAAGTATCCAATTTACCGGATCCTTGCCATCAAACTTCCTCATCTTGCTTTTTCTTGATTTTAGGAGCTCGATCTTGAAACCACTGTAACTCTGTACTTTCAGATCTTTAAGTTCTGAAATTGCGATCTGTAATAGCCCTCTGTGTCCTCTTTCCAATGCCACCAGTCTGATCCAAATTGGATTCTCCAAGAAAGAGTTATGCACAATCTCCCAAAATGACCTGATTATAGACCTTTCCAGAAGAACGAACTTGTATGAAGTGCCACGTGTCACTGTTTCGACCTTTGAATCTGAAAATTGCATACAAGAAACTACAGTCCGTCCTCTTTCTGTACCTTCTTATGAAATTTCAATCCGATCCCCAGAGAGAAAGTTATGACGATTTTCCCTAGGTCACATGTTTTGAATGTAATTCAGGATTCTCCAAAAAGACCAACTTCCTCAGATCATATCTCCGCAAATATCGAGCGAAAAGCTCTGAAATTCGGACCCAAGGTTTAGCGCGACTTCTTCTCAAATGGGTTTTTTTTGCGACTTTTGAAACGTCACAGAAAAAAAGTTATAGCGAAAATGCCACGATGACCTGTTTGGAGCAACGAAACCCTAGAATCCAAAACTCTAATACCAAATGTTATGAAACCAGCTCAAGAAAAGATAGAAAAGATAGATCAACGCCTTAGAATTCAGCCTCTTCGAGGGGGCAACCTCCTTTACATTACATAAATGAACAATTCTTGGATGATTCAAATGACAAAACCTCCTTTCTATATATAGGAGTCTAAGGGGTCATAACATAATCAAAGCCGACATAACAATAATAATGTGAGGGCATAACAATAACAATAGTGGGCTTCTATGGGGCATAATAGTAGCAATATGGGCACTACATGGGTACATCAATATAATAAGTGGGTTGTACTAATAACAATAAGGGATTACACTAGTAGTATAGGGGCCTAACAACCTATTAGAAGGAGGTCGTCCTCATAAGGTGCCAATATAAGAGGTTTATCATCCACAACCTTCAAGCAATGGTTTGGATTGGCTTCACTCCTAGTGAATCTCAGCTTCATCAAATAATTGTCTATCCTTTCATACGAAGCCCGAGGTGCTTGCTTCAAGCCATAGAGGGCTTTCTTCCACCTACATACATGAGATTCCCAATCATGAATCTCAAAGCCCTCTGGTTGTTCCAAATCTGTGGACTTGCTACATGAGGGGAATGCTCCCCTTGTAAGTTTTCCTTCGGTACATCTCGGACATGTACCTCCATGCTCTTCTTGAATTCAAGCATCCCAATCACCATCTGACTCACATCGGGTAGGGCCCCATAATGAGCAGACCTCTGGTGTTATAGAAGAGATGTGTCCACTGACATGGTCCCCAATGGACTTCTTGCACTTGATACAAATTGCCAACCCTGAACTCAAAAGCATCTTTTAAAATTCTTTTTCAAACACGTACATTTCCATCGATGAATGCCACCTTGGAACCTTTGTCTTCCATTGTCGAAATGGACACCAGGTTCTTCTTGAAATCAGGTACATAAAGAACTTCTTGTAAATGAATTGTGCTACTCTCATTCAATTGAAGGGTAGCATTCCCTACACCCTTTTCGGGATAGGTGGCATTGACTCCAAATATAATCTCCACGATTGTTTCCTTCTCTTATCAAATTAGAGAGAGCTTCCTTCTATCCGATGAAGTGCCTTGAAGCACTACTATCAATAAGCCAGATTCCCAAAGAGTCTGGAGGAGAAGTAGTGGAGAGGGCCAATATAAGATAATACTCCTTTGGCTTATCAGAAACAACATTTGATTCTTCACAACTTAGAGTTCCTTGCTTTCTTTGAAGAGTCGGCCATTTCCTTGATGACCTGCATTCCCTTTTCCTTTGCCATTGTACCTGTCATTCCTCCAATCATTGAAGATGCCCCTGGAATGATTGTTATCATCATCAAGTGATGTGTCCCTTCTATTCAGACACTCCTTCGCATAATGGCCAAACTCATTGCAAGCAAGGCATCTGCCTTTCCTTCCATCCTTAGATCCAGACTTCCTATTGAAGTGACCTTTAGGTAGGCCACCAGATGCTTCCGTTGAGCCACTCTAATAATCTTCTTTGATTCGAATTCACCCTTGGTGAATTTGAAGAGGGATGAGGAACCCATTGAGCCTTTTTGTCCTTTACAACTGTCTTTGGTGATTGCACTTTCACTCTTGCTTGGGCTTTGTCTTCACCTTAGCGTTGATACCATGTTAATTCTAGATATGTTCTATGTTGAGATCAAATTTACTTCAATTTTCCATATTAGTTCAATATCAATTCCAAATTAGCAATCACATTTAGCATGATAGTAAAATGCAGATAGAACATAAACATAAATCACAGAAAACAAACCAAGACAAGAGGACACAAGATGTGATGCCAGCCAGGGGCAAACCCCAATGTGGGGAAACCCTTGATCAATTCTTCTTATGTTCTTCAATAGTTCAGCAAAGAGAGAGTGATGGTACATATACATCAGAAGTCAACATTTCGACTTGACAAAATAAGAGCAGAGATCTTCACTACGAACATACCACATGAGGTAGCTGATTTGAATTTAGGTGAAGAGATACTACTTCAACTAATTCTCCAAGGTGATTCCATCAACATGTTGTAACTATCACTAGGTTGCACAATGTTGCACCCATCATCACTGTGTTGCACCATGTTGCACCCATCATACCATGTCCATCATCACGCTGCTGTAATACATCATGTTGTTGCACCCATTCATGTTGTTGCATCCATAATATCATGTTGCACCTTATTACATCATGTTGCACCTCACTATGATGCAGCATTCATCATCATGTTGTCTTCAAACTAAGACAGCAGCCCCAAGGTAGTCCTAACTATGGTGTTATAGCTTGCAGCCTAGCACATAGCAATGTTGAAGAGAATGTCTTCGAAACATATAAAGATTGTGACTTTACTTTCATCAAACCACGAAAGAGTACAAACACACATATATATATTATACCTAAGCTATTGTGATATCACTGATATCCATTGCAAGGAGGCAGATCCATATACTGTAATATAGTGTCCTCGTCTGAAGTCATTCCTCCGAGAGATCACAAGGATGCTTCTCCTTGTCATGCGAGGCTAACATGGATAACAAGAAGACAGATCCATTCCAAGAATGCATGAGTCTAGACTTTTACTCCTTGATGTGGCTAGGTGTCTTTTGAACTGCATATAGGTTTGTTGTAGATAACACCCTTAGGGCAGCGTATAGGCTTCCTTTTTACAACGTCTTAAGGTCTCTTATTAGACCTGCTTTTAGGGCACATGGACAGTGTTAGATAGGTTGTATATATGTCTCCTCTTTTCTGCTAATAGAGCTTCTCACAAACCTGCTGCTAGGGTACTTTGTGACAGCAGATTTAGGGCCTCATAGATCAGCGTCACAGGGTCTCTTAGACCTGCGTTATAAATGCCTTCTCCACAGCGTTAAAGCCTTCTTCACCATGACCATGTTAGAGTCTCAAGCATCCTTAAATGAAAGCATATTAGATTTAGGGCATCATTAGGCCAATGGTTAGGACTTCTCCATACCAGCGTTAAGCTTCTCTATGGCAGCGTAGAGCTAGGGCATCTTCTTCTTAGAGCACGTATACTCTTAGGATCTCTCCTCCCACCAAAACCCAAAGACAAGTGGAGAGGAAGAGATCACAAGAGGTGTGTCTAAAATGACTTGCAAGGCACCACTATTTATACTAAAATGTGGAGGACAAGTGGGGGCAATTTGGTTGTTGGCCAACCTTGACGAATTGTCCAATACACAAATAAATTCATATCTCCATGATCACTGGTGAATCGGATGATCTTTAGATCAATCCTACACCTCTCGGCGAGAGGAATCCAAGAAAAATATCAGTTGCCATGAATAAGTAGATCCACATGGAGTTTGGCCCTAGTTGCCAATTTTAACACTCCCTCTCAAGTAACGAAAACTCCATCTTCTAATTCATTTGCCAGACTATACTATCTCTGCCATCAGTGCCCTGCATTGCTCTGCTCTGCTCTGCTGAACTATGAAGAAGAAGAAGTGATCAAGAATGTATCATACCATCCTACACAAATGATGGCATATTTTATTTTGTTGAGTTATTGGGTTGGCTTGTAATGCATTTACTTTATGTCTACTCAAGATCAAACTTGTTTAGGGGCTTTTAGTTAGATTAATGGAAGTGACAAACCTCCTATAAAAGGAGGATCACTCTATTCAAATGTTCATAATCACACTTATGTATTTTGGAGTCTCTGTAAGAGCTCGATTGAGCCTATTGTACTTAGTTCATGAGGAGATTTGATCTTATGTGGAATTTTGCTATTAGAGACTAGTTTTTGTGTTGGAGACATCTTTTTGGGATTGAAAGAAGGCATGTTCTTGGATAATTTGTGAGTATTTTGCACATACCTTTTATGGTTTTACAGGTAATCAAATATTGCTAGGGTTTTATTTGTTCCTTGTCTAAATGCAAGTTTTTATTGGAAAATCACGGTAAATTATTGCATGTTTAAACTATTATCCTTGAACTCCCCAGAAAACCTCCTAGTGACCATTTTTCTAGTTAATTTCTCCCCTCACAAAAAGATAGCTCACGTTAGAAACTAAAAGTTAGGGTTTTCCCCCCTTCATGCAAAATTTTGACATCTCTATGGTTTAAGTTCCTAAGACTCCATCATCCAAGTAGGGAAAATGCACTAGGATCTATTTTGATGATCAAAAATCTTGAAAAACTCATCTTTTCATCTTCCTTACTTTTTTGGCCCTTCAAGACAAGACACTAGGGCTAGGATAAGTGTCGAATTCAAATAGGACTTGAATAAGTGTAACATTGGAGCTAGTTTGGCACCTCTTCACGTTGTTTGACCTTAACAAAATATAGCATTTTTCTCGGTGAAAATTGCCTCACTAGAACTATCATCATCAACTAGGCCATTTAGGGCCTCATAAAATCCTAGTTTTGCAAAAAAGTCTTCAACTTAGGGCTTGTTGAAGGTTTACCATTCCACATTGTTGACCATATGCTTAAAGTAAACCTTGTGCTTGTATACCTAGATGCACTTTTATTAAATCATATCTTGAAACCCTAGGCTTCAAGTTCTTCTCTCTAGGCTTATTCTATGGTACTTTTTTCCTTGACATAAGGAATTGTGCCCTAGTCCAAGCAAGAAATACCTTGATCAAGCTTCTCTTACATCACCTTGAACCTATTGACTTAGAATACCTTTTAGGTGATATATATACTTGGAAGCATCCCATGTGATGAGATCCCACTACAAAGTAGGAGGTGGAGTGCTAAGGTGGTAGTGGCAACCACCTCATTGTTGTATCTTAGTCTAGTTCTTGCATTGCAAATTTGCAAGGCCACTCGCAAGACCTGCTAGAAATTGAGACAATAGTTCCCAACATTCAAAAGGAAAATTGGAAAGGCAATGGCATTTGAAGCCACAGGTGACCAAAGCTCAAAACAAGATATGGGGGAGGATCCCCCAATTATCATCTCATCAACTTCAGGGAGAACTATAAATCCTTTGCATGGCACATTCTTCATATCCTTGGTGATGACAAATTGGATTTTACATAAATACATGTTGGATTGTAGAGCCGCCGTGAATGTGATGACTCTCGAGGTGGCAAAAAAGATGGGATTGAAAACCTTAGGGCCCAACAGAAACATATGTGCTTTCAAGCCTCGTGAGATTCCATTGGTTCGTTTAATAAAATATATTTAGGCCCACCTCGCAACAGATTTAGATATATTCATTGACATGGATATAATGGTCCTAGACACTCTCGTTGCTTGGGGGATGTTATTGTCCTGTAAATGGGCAGCAGATATAGGAGGCAATATTTAGATGGAATTTTCATATGCAACCATCCCTATTCCATATGGTGAAATAGTCACATTATATAGGGAACAATTCAAACAAAATCATGTAGGGGATCCGAGAAAGCTAGAAAATTATTTTGTGTCTTGACGAAAGTATGGGATCATACACAATGCTTGCAACAGAAATCTTAGCCGAGCAAGCATAGATCAAATGTAGAAGATAAAATTCAATTAGGCAAGTTCCAAGCCAAGTATGGGGGCAGGTATAATGATAATGAATTTCTATATATATTTCACATATTCGAATTTGAACCAATTAATAACCATACTTTTCAAAACCAACAGGTTTGAACCAATAATTGGTCAAACTGACCAATCAGCAATCTTCAACCAATGCTCTATAGAAATATCCAATTTAGGGACCGATTGGTACTAGTTAGGTATTCTTGCCTTGAAATCTAGCAGCCCTTGTGAGGGAATTCACAAGACAAGGGCTAGACCCAATTGCAACAATGAGGTAGATTGCCACTGTCACCTTAACAATCTTCCTCTTGCTCTTTAGTGCAATTTCACCACAAGGAAGGTTTCCTAGTGATTACCTAAGAGGAAATTCTAGGTTGTAGGTTTCAAGGTGATGAAAGCATAGGCTAAGTGGGGATACTTAATGATGGATAGAGGCTCAATACTTCTTAACAAGGAAGAATGCATCATGCATCTAGACTAGTAAGGACATATATGACCTAGGGTCTATTGATATGTAGCGACAAAGGAGTGCCTAGACATGTGACTCAAAGAAAGATTTTACTAAAGGATATGGTCAACAAAATAATAGAGCAAACTCTCAAGATAAGCCTCAAGTTGAAGTTAGGATAGGGTTAGTGTTTCCAATGCACAAACTTGTTTACAGAAAGATGATGTCAACCCTCAAAGGGGAAGTTTTACTGTGTAAAAGTTCATATTTTGAGTTAACAGGATCACCAAGATAAAACTTAGGTCTTTGTACCATAAACACTCATCCACTAATGCCCCAGACTAACTTCACCCTAGGAAAAACCCTAGCAACTTGCCTTAAGGGGCTTAGAAAAATAGAAAAGAAAGAAAATATTTAGTTTTCCAAAGTTTTTTATCAATATCAAGCTTTCCAGTGCCTAATCCTACTTAGGTGATGGAGTCTTTAGGCAATTTCAAGAGATAAAGGACAAACGCTTGAAGCAAGAGGGGAAAACTCTTGTTTCCACTTTAAAAAACACTATCCATTTTGTGAGGGGAGAAATTAAATAGAAAATTCACACTAGGAGTTTTCCTATAGATTTCAGGGAAGAAATGCTCAATATGCAAAAATAACCAAGATTCTCCATAAATAGTTTGCATTTAAAGATAATTTCATTAATGTCCAGCGAATGACCATAAATAGGTCAATGGAATTGAAGGATACAACCAGTACGAGTACAGTGTGGGAGTGCAAACGCAATTCCTAGGAAATGGTAAAGCTAAATATAGGGTAAAATGAAGTTTAAAAAAAGGATACAATAATAGGATAGCCTCATAAACACATATATAATTGGATCATGACAAAGGGTAAGTTAAAAAGTCCAATGTTGGACACTGATGATGTCAAGAATGCCGGAGTCTGATAGCTGACAATGAGGGGGGCGACAGTGGTGCTAGCTTGTTATCAAAGTCACCTAGATCCAATAAGGAGTCTAGTTGGACGATCCTGGTGGGGATATAGGAGCGAGGGATACTCCTAATATCCGAGGCCAAAGGAAAGAAACTTTGGATAAGTCTTTGGTTGCTCTGTTGGGGCTAGGGAGGAACCCATTGAGGGTGGCATGCCTGGGAACCATCTGGTACTAAACCCTTTGACATTCTGGGTGTGAGTGAACTGATGTGTTGTTTGGCACCTCTGTAACAGTCTCATGGGAACCGGTTGGCCTTCCAAAGGGGTGGCATGAAAGAAGACCGGAGTTCTCACTACTCTACTAGAAAAACCCTAACAATAATTTAATTACATGTAAAACAATGAAAAATATGCAATAAGCTTACAATTCTTCAATGAAAATAGCTTCTTTCAATCCAAAAAGACATCTCCAAGACATAAGCCAATCGCCAACAACAAAAAGCTCAAAAATATCATATCTCCAAAAGTGGCAAGTTCCACAAGTCTAAATCGAGCTCTCAAGAAGAGACTGAAATGCAAGTGTGATGATGAAGAATGTAAAATGAGTGATCCTCAATATATATGAGATCTATCACTCACTAATATTAGCCTAGAAGCCATATAACAATTTTAATTTTGAGTATGAATCAAGATAAGAGGTTACATGCCAACCCCATAGCTCCCAATAATAAAAATATGCCATAAAATCCCACAAGTATGGGTCTAAATCCTCGATAAGCATGACGCCATGCCCTTTCTAGGCAATAAATGTTGTGACTATACATGAATGGGATAGGAGGATGTCCCATCATCATAATCAACTCCATCATTGAGGGAAAGCTCTCAAAAAGTGCCTTAAAATGCCTCCAAGAGTCAAAACCATGCCCTAGGTACCCTGTGTCACCTTATTAAAGGCTAGGAGTGTGATGTGGCATCATCTCTCTCTAGCATTGGAGCTCCAAGTGTCAAAACATTGCTCAAGGTGCCCGATGACATCTTCAAGAAGGCTTCAAGTATGATGCCGCATAATCTCTCTCCAACAATGGACCTTCAAGTGGTAGTACAAGCCCTCCCTTGTCATCCTGGGGATGATCATCATCATCTAGACTCTGGAACAAGTGATGCCTATCAAACAGTGCAAGGCCAACTTGGGGGCATGCTGAGTCTATTGGCTACATCATCAAAAATAACGTGTTGAATTTCCACGATCTTGGTGTCTGGGATAGAATCTTAAATCACTGACGCTACCAAACCAAGAATCACAACAAAACTATTTTTCACAGCGGAATATAAATAGCAGTAAATCTACTATTGCACAAAATATAGACATCTTTTTACAATTTTCAACCCAACATAGTTATATTAATCAACCTAAATAATACAATAGTCTAGGGCTACCGTACCAGGGATAATGAACCTCATACATCCACTGATACAAAGATACAAAATTAGGGCTTGGTTTCAATCCATCGACAACCAATCTACCCTCAACAAGATACTCTGACCATCTGGCTGATGTAGTCGACTTCACAGCTCCCCCGGTCGTACCCTATGCCTGCCCAATCCTTCGGCTCCCGATCTACAGCACTACCTCTATAAAAGATCTAAGTCCATCTGGCCACAGAACCTCATCTAACGAATCTGCTCACTAGTTGTGCCTTAGTCCATCAAGGGCACAACACATCGAGACTCCTATCGAGTTGTTCACAACTTCGTTTGTGAACAACGAACAATCTGCCCACTGCTGCTCCTCAGCTACTCAAGGACTTCACCCACTATGGTCTTCCTGCGTTGCTCCAATGAAGACCAACATAGGCACAAAGGGTTGCCGCCTATCACTGCAAGATGTCCATCTCCTACAATGAACACTGGCTAGAAGGACTATGTTGATTACTAGTAGCATCGGATGTGCTCTAAGTCTCAAATTTTGCAGGGAGGCTTAGACACATGTATTCCACAATACCTAGAAATCGTTTTGGGAAATTCCACCCAAAGACAGTGTTATTAAAATAATTAATTATTTTTAATAAGTGCCTAAGTCTAAACTTAAGAAATTAAAATAATTAAAGGGTATTAATCGAACTGTGGGTGAAACTTCTAGAAGAAGATAAGGATCAAATCAATATGATCTAAGCCATTGGTTAGAATCTACTCTGGGTCGTTGAATACTCAACTGGAGGATTATAAGAAGAACTTCGATGGGCATTTGGAAAACACACCAAGCAGATACTCAGTTACCCGAGTAAAATCAATTTCCTCACTGGTCGAAGTTCGGCAAGAGGAAATTGATTCAGAGGGAGAGTTGCAAGTGAGGAGGAGAGAGGGTATCAGCAGCAGTTGAGAGGTAGGAGAAGAAGAAGCAGAGCAAAGAAGATAGCACAAAAGTTGTGATGCAGAGGGATAGCACAAATGCTGAGACGCTGGGACAGCATAGTCCCTATACGGAAGCTGACGCAGTGAGTGACAGAGGCGGCAGCAGGTCCTCTCACAAATCAAAATCTCGCCAAGAAGTATGAGAAAGTTGTCCGTAAAATTCTCACAGAGATATCTTTTCTATTCTGCTAGTTGCATCTTGTACATGAGATTTTTGCAGAAGATTAATAAAGAAACCCTCCTCTGCTACACTGGTTTTCCCACCCTGGGTTTTTCCAGGCACGATTGTCCAAAAATAATTGTTTCATTGTGATTATCCCGGTGCTAGTATTTTTCTTTGCATTTACTTTCCGCAGTATTTTAATTATGAAGGCTACAGTAGAATTATTTTGATATTTGCCGTAGAAACAGTGTGAATAACTTATTTCTGAATTAATAAGTAGAAGAAATAATATCAGTCACTGCAGTTGGATTTCTATTTTGAAATTTTCACATGGTATCAAAGATAAGTGCAGACTGAAAGAGCCAAGCGTTGGAGAGAAGAAGGGAGTTTGAAATTACTGCAAAGGCAGAAAATCGAAACCTCGAAGGAATTACGCAAACCAGTCGTGAAGGGGCAAATTTTTCATAAGAAAATCCCTTTCTGAGTTAGTCGACAGAGAGGAAGATTTCCAGGTTGAAATTGCGAGTAACAGAGGGAGTAGCACAAAAGCTTCAACACAAAGCAAATTCAGGTAAATACAGTCTTTTCTACAGTAGTTGTTGGGGGCAGAATAAGCGTCAAAGATTGATAGCACTAAGAAGGATGGAAAATCAAGATGTCTCCAAATTATCTTCTAGATTAGAAGAAGAATTCGCATGTTTGTCAAGTTCAGCATCGGTAGATGTTTGGTACATTGATAGTGGGTGTTGAAATTTAATTTTATCTGTATTCTCTGGTTTATTTCGCCTACTTGTTTAATTACTAACAAGTTATTTAACCATATAAACACTGAAATAAACACAATACAGTCTCACCATCTATAGATCAACAATTGAAAGAAATAGACAAACACACAAGTGACACCGTTATTTTTGGACAATCGTCAGTGAAAAAACCCAAATTGGGAAAACCAGTGCAGCAGTTCTTAGAGTTTTATTATTAAGCAGCTCTTTTCTGAGTACACTAGGTGTCAAACTGGCTCACCCGATAGAGATAAAAATCTGGCAGTAATACCTATCTTCGGAAGAAATATTCGGGAAGTCTGCCCAACGAAACCCTCTCCAACACAATCTGAAGCTCAGTGTCAGCCCTCCTGGCCTCTGTGTCAGCTTGAAACCCTCTGTGTCAGCCCTCTGAGGCTCTGCGCAGCCTCTCTAGCTCTCTCTGTCAATCCTGCAGCCTCTGTGTGGATGACACAAGCCCTTCTAGCCTTTGCGCAGTCTATGCTGCCTCTACGTGGTTCCCTATGGCTCTGTCTACCTCTCTGCTGGTCATCCGGCACTATCTCTGCCTCTCTGACTCGTAATCACTACCCCTCGCTGCAAACTGATCACTGATTCAATTTCACTTAGCAACACCGCTCTAGAAAATCGAATCACTGATCACTCTAGTGTGTCTCCAATTTCATGTTGATCCTTCAGCGGCCGAGATTACATCTCTAATCAACGGCTAAGATTAGATTTGGCTTGATCCATGTCATTTAGAACCTTCTAACCCAGTTTTATATTAATACCCATTAATATTTTATTTTTCCTAAGTTTAGACTTAGGAACTCCATTAAAAATATTAGTTATTTTAATATCTCCTTAACAGGGTAGAATTTTCCCAAACTATTTTTGGGTCTTGGAGATCTCATGTGCTTTAGCCTCTCCACCAATTTTCATGGCTAGAGCACATCTGAACCTACCCCAAATCAACACTCCCTCTTAGCGAGGATTGTGCTCTAGTAATACTCCACACTGAGCACCACCCTGATTATACGACATCGGTACCTGTGTTGATGTTAGGCACCCAAAATCCTCTGCACTGTTGCATCTTGTACTAATGCCCATGGCTCTGCCACTCCCACTGCTACATCTGTACGGCAACTCCCTTTGCATCTGTGTTGTTGCTGGTCCTTTCTCCCAACACCGAATCTGCAATGTTGTTCTCTCTCATCATGCTACATCGTGCTACTGCTACTGCTACTGCATTGCAACTTAGTTACTGAGAAGTAAGTAACTGATCTACCCAACCACTAACAACCTTGTCTAGCTAGAAACCCTCCCGATGTTGAAGCTCCCTCTGTCACTATCTTGTGCTCCCTTTGCTATCTCTACGTTGTTGCAACAACTCCATGCCTCTCACCGCTGCAAACCTATTTGTGCCTTCATGCACTGGTGCAACGTCCTCTGTGCCTCTCGCACTGCTGCAATCCCCACTGTGCTTGCCAGGGACTATTGCACTGTAGCACTCTCTGTCGCTTCATCCGCATCCCCTTCTACCGACATCCGCCATCCTGCTACTGTCACTTCGGGGCTCCCGTAGCCAAGTATGATCCAAGAGTTTGGGTACCTCAAGGATCCTGCCCCTCATCGCATGTAGTCCTCCTGACTACAGCTCGATGTCTCCCCACCTCTTCTCTAGAGGTACATGAGCACTCATGGCACAATCGTCATCCTCCTCTATCTCATTTTCCACTTTCGCTGGCACTGCCTTGGAGTCAAATGCCTCTCCCTTGTTCTTCTTCCTCAGACACTGGTTCGCATAATGCCCTAGTTCCCCACAATTGAAGCACTTAATCTTGGAAAGGTCCTTTTTCTTCCTCTTCCCGTGCTCTCCCGCAAATGCCAGAGCTACATCCTCTTCCTCCTCTTTCTTGACCCGGGCCCCTTTGTTGCTGCTTTCTGTCTTGGTCAGTCGTCTGATCTCTTTTTGGTGAAGAATTGCCCACAATTCTTCCCATCCTGAAAGATTCTCTCTGCCCAAAATGCTTTGGACAAACATCTCCCACTCCTTGGAGACTGCATTCAGGGCAGTCCTCACCATCAATTCCTGATTCGGCGTGGCCCCTATAGAAGTCAGTTGGTCCTAGATCTCCTGCAACCTGCTGAAGAAGTGATCTATCTGCTCCCCCTTCTGCATCTAGTACGACCGTAGTTGATTCTCCAGTAGCATCTTCCTCTGGACGAAAGCACCTTGATACAATGCCTTCAAGGTATCCCACATTTCCTTTGTTGTCTCCTTCTCAGCGATATGTTGGACCACGTGATTCTTGACCCCATCAAGGATTATGCATTTCGCCTTGGCCATCCCATCCTCATACTTTTCGTTAATAGCCGAGTCGACAGAGATAGCCACAGTTCTCAAGGCGAAGGCCTTGATGCGATGTCTATCCAGAACGGACAGGATCCTGGCCTTCCAAATTACAAAGTTGGACGCCCCGTCCAGCCTATCCTGATCCCTAGTTTGTTCATGGCCATCTCTCTGCTCTTCTTTTTTACTCCTTTGAGTCTCTACTTCCCTCTGGAAGTTCTCTCTTTGACTCCCTCTGAGTCTCTACTTCCCGCCTGGAAGTTCTCTGCTAGACTCCCTCTGAGTCTCAATTTCCCTTCTAGAAATCCCCCTGCCAATCGACGAGTCATACCTCTCCTATCTCCTATGCTCCTTCAACATTGATCTGGATTTCTTAGCTAGAAATCCGCCTAGGTAGCGACTCCCTCTACCTTGGTTTTGCCCCATTAGGTATTGTTCTGTCTCGGTAGCACCCCACCAGCTTCACTCCCCGCAATCTACCCACAGCTTCCTATGCCCCAGCGACTAAAGGACTGAGCCTCTAGGCTCTGTGCAATCTCAACATTGGCTAAATTGCTCCTCTAGCCAACTGCATCAACCCTCCTAGTCTCTGCGTGGCTCTTTGTGAACCTCTTCTGCCCACCCCAGCCTCTGCGTTGGCCTCTCTCTGGCTCGAACTGATGACGCAGCCCCTCTACGTCAACCCTTCTCTGCTGCTTTCTGCGTAGGAACAACTAGTCACTCGGGATAGTTGTTTCTGCTGCAAATTCTCCAATTCAATTGGTGCCTTCAGCTCTCCTGTGATCTGCAACGCTCTGATACCATGTTGAAATTTCTAAGTATTACCCATTAGAAATTTGATTTGTATTCTCTGGTTTATTTCGCCTACTTGTTTAATTACTAACAAGTTATTTAACCATATAAACACTGAACTAAACACAACACAGTCTCAACCATCTACAAATCAACAGCTGAAAGAAATAGACAAACACACAAGTGACACCGTTATTTTTGGACAATCATCCCCGGAAAAACCCAACTTAGGAAAATCGGTGCAGCAGTTCTAAGTATTTTATTATTAAGCAGCATTTTTTTTAGTACGCTAAGGGCCAAATTGGCTCACCCGACGAAGATGAAAATCTAGCAGTAATACCTCTCTTTGAAAGCAGATATTCGAAAAGTTTGCCCCACGAAACCCTCTCCAACACAATCTGAAGCTCAGTGTCAGCCCTCCTGGCCTCTGCGTCAGCCTGAAACCCTCTGTGTCAGCCCACTGAGGCTTTGCGCAGCCTCTCTGGCTCTCTCCGTCACTCCTATAGCCTCTGTGTGGATGACACAGGCCCTTCTAGCCTCTGCGCAGTCTTTGTTGCCTCTACATGGCTCCCTTTGGCTCTGCATCTGCCTCTGCATTGGTCTTCCGACACTATCTCTGCCTCTCTGCCTCGTACTCACTACCACTCGCTGCAAATTGATCACTGATTCAATTTCACTTAGCAACCCCACTCTAGAAAATTGAATGATTGATCACTCTAGTGTGTCTCCAACTGATCCTCAAGCCTCCTCTTATACTTTTCCTATTAGTCCTTCAATGGCCAAGATTACATCTCTAATCAACGGCTAAGATTAGATTTGGTTTGATCCATGTCATTTAGAACCTTCTAACCCAGTTTTATATTAATACCCATTAATATTTTATTTTTCCCAAGTTTAGACATAGGAACTCTATTAAAAATATTAATTATTTTAATATCCCCTGAACCGGATAGAATCTGCACAAACCATTTCTGGATCTTGGAGATCTCATGTGCTTTAGTCTCTCCACCAATTTTCATGGCTAGAGCACATCTGATGCTACCCCAAATCAACAGTGGGGCTTCAATTCATATGACTGGAGTACGAGAATGTTTCTCGAGCTATCAAGAAGAACAAATGGACTTCCAGATTACTATGGGAAACAGAACGAAGTGTACTCCAGTAGGGAGAGGCACCATAGCATTTCAGACGGAAGCTGGAACCAGCATCCGAGTCACTAATGTTCTGCATGTGCTCAGGTTAGGAATGAATCTGATTTCAGTGTCCCAGTTACAGGATAAGGGATACGATGTATACTTCATTGGAAGGAAAGTATATGTCAAACATCCAAGTTGGAAGAAGAAGAGACAAATTGGTGCTCGAAGCAACAAATTGTATAAATTGCAGCTCGAGTCTCCAATGGCACTGATAGGCAACAATCTTAATGGTGAAAAGTAACTAAATGAGCTATGGCACAAGCAAATGGGACACTTACACCACGGAGTGTTGAGAAACTACAATAAGAAACTCCAGTTTAATTTGTCCTTGAATTAAACTGAGAATTAAAATCGAATTCTATTCTCATAGCAACTTGTAAATAGTTAATTAAGTTTAATTAACTTAATTATCTTACCCATACCCATCTCTTGCTTAATTAGCTTAGTTAGAGCATTTGCGCAGTAGATGGTGGGCAGTGATGTTAGACATCAGCAGCGCAGAGGGAGATGTTATAGAACAGGGTGATGCTTCGGCAGGTTGCATTGCTAGAGCACATTCCTCGCTAAGAGGGGGTTGATTTCGGGTAGCATCAGAGGTGCTCTAAGTCTCAAATTTTGTAGGGAGGCTTAGACACATGTATTCCACACCCAGAAATCGTTTTGGGAAATTCCACCTGGAGACAGTTTTATTAAAATAATTAATTATTTCTAATAAGTGCCTAAATTTAAACTTAGGAAATTAAAATAATTAAAGGGTATTAATCTAGCTGTGGGTGAAACTTCTAGAAGAAGACGAGGATTAAGTCAATATGATCTAAGTCATTGATTAGAATCTAATCTGGGTCGTTGAAACTCAACTGGAGGATTAAAGGACTTCGATGGGCATTTGAAAAACACACCAGGCAGATACTCAGTTACCCGAGTAAAATCGATTTCCTCACTGGTCGAAGTTCAGCAAGAGGAAATCAATTCAGAGGGAGAGTTACAGTGAGGAGGAGGGAGGGTATCAGCAACAGTCGAGAGGCAGGAGCAGAAGAAGCAGAGCAGAGAAGAGACAGCGTAGAATTCATGACGCAAAGGGACAAAGCAGAAGCTGAGACACTGGCACTGCATAGTCCCTATGCAGAAGCTGACGCAGTGAGTGACAGAGGGGGCAGCAAGTCCTTTCCCATATTAGAATCTTGCCAACGAGTGTGAGAAAGTTGTCTATAAAATTCTCACAGAGATATCTTTTCTATTCTGCTAGTTGCATCTTGTACATGAGATTTTTGCTGAAGATTGATCAAGAAACCTTCATCTGCTGCATCGGTTTTCCCACACTAGGTTTTTCCAGGGGTGATTGTCCAAAAATAACTGTCATTGTCATTATCCTTGTGCTAGTATTTTTCTTTGCATTTACTTTCCGCAGTATTTTAATTGTGAAGGCTGCAGTAGAATTTATTTCGATATTTGTCGTAGAAACACTATGAATAACTTATTTCCAAATTAATAAGTAGAAGAAATAATATCAGTCACTGCAATTGGATTTCTATTTTGAAATTATCACAGACTTCCCATCATCTATTGTAGAATTCCTTCTCCACACAAAAGTCAAGGGTTGCTCAATTGCTCCTCTGGTTCATCAATCCTTGAGCTCAACTTCTGCCACTCTAGCAACCACTTAAGTCCATGAAGATGTTGCACATCGGGCTCCAACTTGGGCACTATCACGTTGTCCTCCAACAGACCATAAGTACCTAATCTAATGTCCACACTTGGTCTCCTCTCACGTTTCCCTCCAACAATCTGATTCAACTCATGCCCACTGAGTCAACTCGGCCCTTTGGATACTTGACTACGCTAGTACATATATCAGAGCACTCAGCTACTGACTCCCAGTATCAATTTCCACCAATATGTCTCCATGCGTGCCTATGATCTCGTCCTCAGCCCACGTCTTACTATGTGATTCCCATGAATGATTCAGCTCCCAATTAGTTTCTACAAATATGCCCCCATGCGAAATTTGTGTCCTATGACCACATCCTCGCAGCTTCCAATCCCAATCTAGTTTGGTCTAGTGTGTAGGTAATAACATAGCCCAGATCGCTATTGTGTGTGCTTACCCTCAAATATCAAAACGTTAATTACTCTATTGCCCATGTCTCGGCCATAATATATTTTTTTTAATGCTTCTACTACTCGAATTGCAAGGGGAATTCAGCCTGGCAATTATACTCTGAGACAAAGGAATCACACCTCTAGCATATTATTATCTCAACTTCCCTAATCAATAATCACTATAGCCACAAACCCCTTTG
This sequence comes from Pinus tabuliformis, assembly GCA_031772625.1. Taxonomy (NCBI): domain Eukaryota; kingdom Viridiplantae; phylum Streptophyta; class Pinopsida; order Pinales; family Pinaceae; genus Pinus; species Pinus tabuliformis. Next base: position 595,362,049 of record CM062807.1, on the reverse strand, counting down.
TTCGTTCCACATACAAAAATTTTGCATCGACAATTAACTTGTCAATTAACCACTGGTGAGAACCCTGAATGACTTCACCTATCCACTAGCTAGCGTGCATCTTGCAACACCGAAACTAGTTTTGATCCTTGGGGAGGATAGTCTCACGCTTGAAGATCCACACTCAAGGTTACAAACCCTCACACAAAGCACAACATGCCCATAATTCAATTTACCAAAATATTCAATCATGTCCACGAATTGAGCTCTTGATTCTCTTTTATTACAATGGCTTATCAGAGTACCATGGGTTAATACCATGGGCCATCCAAATACCATGCGTCACCGTTTCCTTTTTTAAATAAACTGACTTTTTTAATATTATTCTCCCTAGTCTCCCTAATTAATTAATTCCTCCCATGAGATTCCCCAATTTATCTCAATCTATAGCCTATGGGAATCGTTAGGTCGTTGAGAGGCTCTCCATCGTACATGTCTGGGAAAAAGGACATTACAGTCCTCCCTTCCCAAAATTGCTTGTCTCCAAGCAATTCAAACACCAATACCAGGATCCCAAACAAGTATGTGGAAGGCTTCAATGCAAATTTGTTTTATCATCTCCATGTTGCCAAACTCCACATCATTACCATCCTTTGCCATATCACAAAAATGCAGGCCATGTTCCATAAAAATCCCTAATAAAATTGAAGAGCATAGCTCCTCATGATTACCTCCTCCAGCATACTCCATGCATTCTTCAAGAAGATTTAGACATGGATGCTTCATGACCTCAGATGCACTTGAAGACCTCTTGTGAAAAGCCACATCATGCTACTCCATAATGAACCATTAGCAAATGTGAAGCCCTAGGGGCACAAAGTACTAGCCAGATTACCATCCAAAGAACTTCTTGTTGAGTACTAACACATGTTCCATTGGTCCCAGTTTGGAGAGGGCTTTTATAGTGGCCTTTGACCCCTATAGTGTTAACCTGACACAAATTACTCCTTCCCACCACTAGTGATGCAATCCTGTTGACTTCTCTGTTGTTGCATAATTGAATTGGGGTAGTGATCAAAAGATGAAATCATAGGGAAAGACCTCATCCACTCGAAAAGCCTGTTGATAATGTAAATAGAGAAAAGATAGTTACATGTTTTTCTTGTCACCCAAAATTCTCTCCATGGACTAGCTAGTTCTGGAATCTTGACATCAATTAGCTCAATCCTCATTATCCGTCCTTTCTCACACAACACATGTTGCTAAATAACTCCTCCAAACTGCAAGTAGCTACCTCGCTATATTTCACACAACTTCTTTGAGCATATATCCTCTGCTAATGGTTTCTCAACAAGGTTGAATCCAAGTTGAGTCATCATTCTCATGCTAGGTTGCAAGTTTCTCTCATTGCCTGGCAAAAGTTGAATGTTTTTAATTTGGTTGTCCTAGGATATCCCCATGTTTCTTATTGGCCCATATATATGTCCATATCTACTCAAGGACTTCATTTGTTTCGTTGTAGCTCATGCTATTCTTTTCCCATGTGCTAATCATATGTTCCCAACCATCTTTCGCATTTTGATTTTCTTCTTTTTCTTTCATTGTGGCCATGATACGTTTTTACCTTTCTTTTAGCCACAACCTTCAAGGCAATGATTTTCCAGCCCTAGCCAAGGAATGTGGATATATGGGTGCCAAATCCCAAAGAGCCAACGACAAGTTGCACCCGAAAAATGATGGGTTTTGTAATGTGACATGGTAAGTGTTAAGTATGGTATAAGAGAGAATGGAACACGCCATCTCAATCATGGCTTACCCAACAGTGACCCTCCTATACCCTTAGGCCTCAAGGGAGGTCCTTGTTGCCACAAACTCTAGCTAGCCTTAGAGAGTGAAACCCTATAAGGTAAAAACTAGACCAAGAAGCAATAATGGGGTAGTGGTCCACAGAATCTAGAAAATTTTAGGGGCTAATATTCATAGGTGGGCTAATTTTCCATGATTTTTCCAAAAAAAGCTCGCCAATTTCTATTTATTCTAAAAATGCTTCACCAAAATTTTACAGTATAAAATTATTTTACCCTAACAATCGCCAAAATATATAGTCTTCATATAAATTATTAGAAATTCAAATATTTCTTACAAATATATCAACGAACATCTTAGACACTACTGAGATTCGCCAAAGTTTCTAAACTTTAAAATAAATTTCGATCCTTAAAATTTCCCTACAGTCATCATAGCCAAAAGCCCTTGCTCTATACAAATCTTCACCGATGGGAGGAGTCCCAGTGGGAGGGAGATCACTTATGATAGGTATTCTAGGGTTAAGGTGTGAAATGATCTTACTAGGAACCTTTCAAGAGAGACACAATTTATGCTCAAGGCTTCATAAGGAAGCAATTCACTTTCTATAAAGAGGCCTAGAAATAAGGGTAGAAAACCTAAGGTTTGGTAAATTTAACAAGTGTTGGTGTAACTCGAGGTCAAGGCTAAGAGAAAAGGTTTCTTACAATGTATATTAGTTATGCCAAGGCTCACGAAACCTTCAAGAAAACCCTTAAGTTGAAGGAAGGAAAACTATGGTTTCCCTCTTAGGCAAACAACTAGGGCAAGGAAATTTATGGATGAAATTGAAGTGGATGCCCACCAAAATGATAGATTTTGTGGCAAATACTATCTTCTTAATGTTTAGGCTCTCCAACCACCAAAATTCCTCTTGCCTAGGGATTCACAAGAAGCCCTAGTTTCCTAGTTTGGCCTTGAAAGGGCTAAATAAGAGAGAGAAAATGGATAAAATTAAGATGTGATCACCAACCAAATGGACCAGTCCCTTGCTCCTTGGGAGTATGGAGTCCTTATTGCATTAAATCAGTTAAAGAGATTCTGAGGGAAAAATTTTGATGCCCTAGCAAGCAAAATTACAACAATTACATATGCAATGGAAGATGGATTTTTCATGGGAGAGCTACCAAGACTTCACCACTAAGGAAATTCATTTACACATTATTTATGAGTAATGCATGTAATAGATCGTCTAGATTAGCATTCAATGGATATTCAACGAATTACAACACAATTGCAATCACTAGAATCAACAAAATTCCATACATTAGACATGTAAGAGATAAATTTTCAACATCTAGATACACTTACAAGATAACATGCAAAGAATCCATTCCATTCATCCAAATAATAGCTCCAAAGATAGACAAATCAGCTCCAAATGTCAAAGTGCATCAAGATTACTCCAAATCCTCCACAAGAGAAAAGTGTGAATTGCTTAAGAGGGTCAAAATTCCAAGTGATGAGATGATGAGAGATCACAAATGAATGATCTCTAATATATATGTGTGCTACAAATGTCTAATTATGCCTAAAAGCCCCTCAAACATTAAAATAATGGGCAAGGACTAATCAAGGTCATAGGTTGACCTTGTAGCCAATGTGAAACATAACAAATCTCACAACAAGAAGGCCGAAACACTAACATCATGCAATCATAAGCCCTTCTAGGGCTTGCGTTGAGCTCCTCTGGTACCATGACAAGTGTAGAGGGCTCCTAAAATCAAGGTTTAGGGGTTGCCCCTAGATCTCTCCAAAAATCATCATGTGACCCCCAAATATGGTTTTTGGGGCACAAAATGGGTCTCATAGGTCTCCAAGTGATGAAAAAGCTCGATTTTGCTTCAACATTGAGGGCATTAAAGATGGTGCTAGCCCTCCCATGTCTTAAGGCATGAGACAACCCCCATTTAGGCTCTAGATCAACCACTAAACCACATGATCACTGTTAAGTCGGTTGGGGGCATGTCAGTGCAGGGGCATAATCTCCTGAATAATGAAGCAAATGCAAGAACATTGTGGGTGTTGAAGGTGCCCAAGGCTATGAATGATGCTTTACCACTACTCAAAATCCCATGGCTCTCACTGCATCACTTGTGGGTATCAATATGTTCGTCTGAAGGGCTTGGATCCCAATTAAGTTGCCCAGACCTATGGATGGAACCACCTACACACAATATTCAGTGCACAACTTTCACCATTGGGTACATTAATCATCATTGTGTCTAATTGAACCAAGCTTGTTATAAGAGAGAAAAATAACACTTCATATGACGCTTCCCTTCAAAATTGGGGCCTTAGTCACATAACGATGTTACCTCCCTAGGTGGGAGTGGTTAATAAATGAATCTATTACATGTTCCCGACCCCCAAAGGGAAGTGACATGTCCTTGTTCCAACCTTCATGGCCAACTGCAATGGTCAATAAGACTAGCTATTATACCTCATCCTAGGTGTATAGATGTGCGGAGGGAGCAATCGTGGATGCATGAGTTACCTCGGCCTTTGTTTTTCCACCCCTCTATATTGCCTTTTACTTTTTCTTGATTTTTCCTTGTATTATTGCTCGTAGCTCAAGGAATGAGAGCTTGCTTTGTATGATGTATAGCAGTTATTACCCCCTTTAGGATGGGGCAATTCATCACCCATCAAGGGTTGGGACATGCAAGGGTTCCTTGTCTTCTATGATATAGGGCAACATTGGCCCAAGAACCAGGTGGTGGCCACATGATAGAGATAGAGCTCATGCTTGGCTTTTGCCCATGTGCTAATTTATAAGTCCCAGCCATCTTTTGCATTTTGATATTTCTTTGTTTATTTTGTGGCCATCATATACTCTTTCTTTGTTTTCTAGCTACATCAACCTCCCAAGGTGCAATTCCAGACCCTACTCGGATGCCAAACCCCAATGAACCAATGGACAGTTGAACCTGAAGAAGGGAGGTGGAATAAGGGCATATAGTGTTGGAATTTTTAAGTTTAACCTGTTAGAAATTCTTCCAGTACTATCTGGTTTATTTCTTCCTAATTGTTTAATTACATAACAAATTATTTACCATGTAAATACTGAAAATAAACACAAGTATAGTATCAACATCTACAAATCATCAACTGAAAGAAAACAAGCACACAAGTGACACCGTTATTTTTTGACCAATATCCCCGAAAAAACCCAATGCGGGAAAACCAGTGCAGCTATTCAGAGGTTTTATTATTATGCAGTTTTCAGAATACTAGGGTGCTAGAAATGGCTCACCCAACAGAGAATGCCCTCGGCAGTAGTACCTCTCCTCGGAGACAGATATTCTGGTTAATCAATCACCGAATGAATGATCCCACAGCAACAATTACAACTCCCACTGCTCTGCGTCACTCTGATACGGATTGCGTCACCGTACCCAGCTCACCAGCACCCAGTCTGTCCTGCGAAATCCTTCCAACGTTGCCTCTTGGCCCTGCGTCAGCTCTGGTAGCCTCTGCATCAGCTTCTGGAGCTTCTGTGTCAGCCCCTAGACCCTTTATGTCTCACACGCTGGCCTCTCCTAGCTTTGCATAGCTCCTTGCTGCCTCTGCGTAGCACCTAGTTGCCTATGCGTCAACCTCTCTGGGCTTTCGATGTCTCTCTAGTACCAACTCTGCCTCTGCTATGTATTCACTATTGATCATTGATTCTATCTCTCTTAGCAAACCCCGCTCTAGAGAATAGAATGACTGATCACTCTGGTGTGTTCTCCAACTGACCCTCAAGCCTCCTCTTATACTTTTCTCGTTGGTCCATCAACGGCCGAGATTAAATCTCTAATCAACAGCTAAGATTAGATTTGGCTTGATCCATGACTTTTAGACCATTCTAACCCCGTTTTATATTAATACCCATTAATAATTTATTTTTCCTAAGTTTAGATTTAGGAACTCCATTAAAAATATTAATTATTTTAATATCTCCCAAACCGGTTATATTCTGCCCAAACCATTTTTGAGTCTTGGAGATCTCATGTGCTTAAGCCTCTCCACCAATTTTTGTGGCTAGAGCACATCCGATGCTACCCCAAATCAACACTCCCTCTTAGCGAGAATTGTGCTCTAGTAATACTCCTCATTGAGTATAACCTTGATCATCCAGCGTTGGTCCCTCTGCTAATGCTAGGCCTACCCGCCCAACATCCTCTGCACTGTTGCCCATGGCCCTGCCACTACCACTATTGCACTGCATCCCCTCTCATCATGCTACATCTTGCTGCCCATAGCACTGCCATTGCTAACCGCTGCACTGCAACTCAGTTACTGAGAAGTAAGTAACTAATCCTCCCAACTCTGACATCTTTGTCAGGCTAGAAACACTCCCAATGCTGAAGCTCCCTCTATCGCTGACAAGTGCTCCCTCTACTGACCTCTGCGTTGCTGCAACAACTCCATGCATCTCGCATTGTTGCCTCACGTTGTCCCGGGACTCCTGCACTGTAGCACCCTCTGTCACTCTATTCACATCCGTCTCTACTGACATCCACCAATCCTGCTACTTCTCTTCGGGGCTCCCGTAGCAAGGTATAATCCAAGAGGTTGCGTACCTCAAGTATCATGCCCCTCATCGTCTATAATCCGTCTGACTACAGCTCGATGTCTCCCCACTTCCTCTCAAGTGGCGCATGAGCACTCATGGCACAGTCGCCGTCTGTCTCCACTTCTTTCTCCACCCTCGCTGGCGCTGCCTTGGTCTCAAAAGCCTCTCCCTTACTCTTCTTCCTCAAACATTGGTTTGCATAGTGCCCAGTTCCCCACAATGGAAGCATTTGACCTTGGAGAGGTCCTTCTTCTTTCTCTTCTCCTGCTTTCCCACAGATGCGAGAGCCGCATCTTCTTCTTCCTCCTCCTTGATTCTGACCCCTTTTCTGCTACTCCCCGCCTTGGTCACCCATCTGATCTCTTCTTGACGAAGAGCCGCCCACAGTTCCTCCCAATCTGGAAGGCTCGACCTGCCCAGTATGCTCTGGACAAATACCTCCCAATCCTCTGAGAATGCATTCAATGTGGTCCTCACCATCAGTTCCTGATCCGGCGTGGCCCCTATGGAAGTTAGCTGATCACGGATCTCCTTAAATCCACCGAGGAAGACATCTATCTGCTCTCCCTTCTGCATTTGGTATGACCGCAACTGATTTTCAAGTAACAACTTCCTCTACACAGAAGTATGCTCGTACAATTTCTTCAGGGCCTCCCACATCTCATTTGTTGTATCCTTTTCCGCAATATGCGGCAGCACATGATCCTTGACCCCATCAAGGATGATGCACTTTGCCCTGGCCATTTCCTCCTCGTACTTCTCATTTTCAACTGGATCAACTAGGATCGCTATTGTTTTCAAGGCGAAATCCTTAATAAGATATCTATCTAGAATGGACAAGACCCTGGCCTTCCAGACAACGAAGTTGGATGCTCCGTCCAACCTATCCTGTTCTCTCAGTCCATTCACGGCCATTATGCTGCTCTTCTTTCGACTCCTCCGAATCTCTCTACTTCCCTCCTGGAAGTCCTCTATTCGACTCCTGAGTCTCTCAACTTCCCGTCTGGAAGTTCTTGGTTCGACTCCCTCCGAGTCTCAATTTCCCTTCTGGAAATCCCTCCTCCTTGATCTTGCCCTGTTAGGGTACTGTTTTGACCACAGTACCCCACCAACTTCGCTCTGCAAATTACCCGCAGCCTCCTTACCCCAGCAACTGAAGAATTGAACCACTTGGCTCTGCAGAATCTCGGCACCGGCAAATCAGCGCCCCTAGCCAACTACGTCAGCCCTCCTGGCCTCTGTGTGAGCCTAATTCTGCCTCCCTTAGCCTCTGCGCTGCCTTTCTCTGGCCTAGAATGATGATGCAATCTCTCTGCATCACTCCTTCCTCTGTCGCCTTCTGCGTGGATCAGCTCTGTCACTTGGGACAACAGAATCTACTGCTACTGCTCTGCTAGCTTATGCCTTCAGTTATCCTGTGATCTGCAACCACGCTCTGATACCATGTTGGAATTTCTAATTTTAACCCATTAGAAATTATTCATGTACTATCTGGTTTATTTCTTCCTACTTGTTTAATTACTTAACAAGTTATTTACCATGTAAATACTGAAAATAAACACAACTACAGTATCAACACCTACAGATCATTAACTGAAAGAAAACAAGCACACAAGTGCCACAGTTATTTTTGGACCAATGTCCCCAAAAAAACCCAATGCGGGAAAACTGGTGCAGTTATTCAAAGGGTTTTAATATTATGCAGTTTTCATAATACAACTAGGGTGCCAGAAATGGCTCACCCAATAGAGAATGCCCTCGGCAGTAGTACCTCTCCTCGAAGACAAATATTCATATTGCAATTGACCAATCACCAGATGAACGATCCCACAACAACAATTGCAGCTCCCACTACTCTGCGTCACTCTGATAGGGACTACATCACCCTACCCAGCGCACTAGCACCTAGTCTGTCCCACGAAATTCTTCCAGCGCTACCTCTTGGCTCTGTGTCAGCTCTGCTAACCTCTACATCAGCTTTTGGAGCTTCTACGTCAACCCCTGGACCCTCTGCGTCTCACACGCTAGCCTCTCCTAGCTCTGCGGAGCTCCTGGCTGCCTCTACGTAGCACCCAGTTGCCTCTATGTCAACCTCTTTGGGCTCTGCGTTGTCTCTTTGGTACCAACTCTACCTCTCTGCTATGTATTCACTGTTGATCACTGATTCTATCTCTCTTAGCAAACCCTACTCTAGAGAATAGAATGACTGATCACTCTGGTGTGTTCTCCAACTGACCCTTAAGCCTCCTCTTATACTTTTCTCGTTGGTCCATCAACGGTCGAAACTATGAAGCTGCCTCTAGATCAAAGTTGTGAAGTTGTTAGGTCGAAGTTGTTGAAGCTGCATCAAGGTCGATGTTGTGAGGTTGCTAGGTTGAAGTTGTTGGCAGGTCGAAGTTTGTTACTGGAAGTTGTGTAAGGAAAACTCACGAAGAGGGTAGGATGACTTGGTCTTGGAGGGTCTTGGTCTAGGATAATAGGTCTTGGAATTCGTCAATTGAAGTTCTATAAGAAGAGAAGGATTCTGGTGGGTTTGATCGCTTATAACTCATGTCTTATTGTCTCATTGTTCTTTATGATTTGGTAGTTGTTTGATGAAAGAGAACACTAATAATAAGAAGAAAAGAAGTGATTTTATGTATTTAATGAAGAGAGAGAAAAAAATTATTACTTGATTTACTTCTACTTGATTTTTTTTTCTCTTTTCATTAAATACATAAAATCACTTCTTCTTTTCTTCTTATTATTAGTGTTCTTTATCATCAAACAACTACCAAATCATAAAGAACAATGAGACAATAGGACATGAGATATAGGGGATCAAACCCACCAGAACCCTTCTCTTCTTATATAACTTCAATTGACAAATTCCAAGACCTATGATCCTAGACCAAGACCCTCCAAGACCAAGTCATCCTTCCCTCTTGGTGAGTTTTCCTTACACAACTTCCAGTAACAAACTTCGACCTTCCAGTGACTTCGAACTAGCAACCACACAACATCGACCTTGATGCAGCTTCAACAGCTTCGACCTAACAATTCCACAGCTTCGATCTAGAGGCAACTTCACAGTTTTGACCTTGCAGCTTCACAACTTCGACCTTGCAACTTCATAGCTTCGATGCAAGGTCGAAACTGTGAAGTTGCCTCTAGATCGAAGCTGTGAAGTTGTTACGTCGAAGTAGTTGAAGCTGCATTAAGGTCGATGTTGTGAGGTTGCTAGGTCGAAGTTGCTGGAAGGTCGAAGTTTGTTATTGGAAGTTGTGTAAGGAAAACTCACCAAGAGGGAAGGATGACTTGGTCTTGGAGGGTCTTGGTCTAAGATCATAGGTCTTGGAATTTTTCAATTGAAGTTCTATAAGAAGAGAAGCATTCTAGTGGGTTTGGTCGCCTATATCTCATGTCCTATTGTCTCATTGTTCTTTATGATTTGGTAGTTGTTTGATGATAGAGAACACTAATAATAAGAAGAAAAGAAGAAGTGATTTTATGTATTTAATGAAAAGAAAAAAATAAATTTATTACTTGATTTATTTACTTGAAGTTTGTTACTGGAAGTTGTGTAAGGAAAACTCACCAAGAGGGAAGGATGACTTGGTCTTGGAGGGTCTTGGTCTAGGATCATAGGTCTTGGAATTCGTCAATTGAAGTTCTATTGGAAGAGAAGGGGGGTTCTGGTGGGTTTGATTGCCTATATCTCATGTCCTATTGTCTCATTGTTCTTTATGAGACAATAAATTAGTTTGCAAGCAGAAAAATCAAAGAAGAAAAATCACCTACATTTGTTGCCGCCTTCAGGGCATTATGAACATCTCTACTACATTGAAAAGGTTCCTCAAGAAGTTTTCAAAGGTAGCAAGCCATCTCAAGAAAGGCATCAAGGATGGAATCTTCTATTTACTACAAAGAAGGAAGTAACCAAGACAAAGGATGAAGGACTCTTCTTAGCACTCACTGGCACATTTCAAGACGAGAACATTTGGGTAATCGATAGTGGTGCATCTAGACACATGACTAGTCATCACAAGCAACTAAAGAGATAATAATAGTTATCATGTAAAAGGAATTCGGTCAACTAAAGAGATAATAAGAGCCATCATGTAAAAGGAATTGGGTCAACTAAAGAGATAATAAGCTATCCTGTAAAATCTTCTTACTCAGTGGAACTTGGAGATAATAAGAGCTATCATGTAAGAGGAATTAGGTCAACTTCAATAGAGCTGGAGAATGGAAGCAATATTCATCTCAACAACATCCTATTTGTTCCAAGTTTGCATAAGAACTTACTTTCCATTTCAACTCTAGAAGATAAGGGTGATAGAGTGGCTTTCATTGATGGAAAAGTTGTAGTATGGAGTAAGAACTCAAGCATAGAAAATGCTAGAGTAATTGGTATTCGTGAAGGAAGACTTTACAGGTTGATAGCTCCTCTTGCTCAAGCTTCGGTTCACATTGAAATCATCCCATGTGAACTCTGACATAATAGATTTGGTCATCTCCATTTCAAAATCCTTCCAACTCTAATTTCTTTGTGAAAGCAAGAGTTATTGCTACTGTGAAGCAACAAGTGTAGGTGATTCTTCAGTGGATTGCAAACCAATGACATCCTCGATGATCACAAATTTGAAAAGACTAAGGAGTTTTGAATCGAGCCCTGTGGATCCTTTCAAGTCTAGACAATTAATTGGCTCACTGGTGTACTTGGTGAAAACTTGACCAGACATATGTTTTGCAGTAAATGTTCTCAATCAATTCCAAGTGGAGCCGAACAATGATCATTGGAGAGCAGCAAAACATATTTTGAGATATATGCAAGGAAACATCCACTACTGCCTGAAGTACGATAGGAGGAATGATGCCCACCTGATTGGATATATAGATTCTGACAAGGGAGGCAGTGAGCAAGATGGAAGGAGCAATACAGGAGGATGTTTTAGTTTGGGATCCTCCATGATCTCATGGATGAGCTGAAAGCAAGATACAATTGCTTTGAGTAGTGTTGAGGCAGAGTATATTGCAGCCTGTGAAGTAAGCAGAGAAGTGTTCTAGTTGAGGAAGTTGTTATCTAACCTATTTGAAGGACCAATGGACCCTACAGTGATACATTGTGATAACACCAGTTGTATACGATTGTTTGAAGACCCAATGTTTCATGGAAAGACAAAGCATATCAACAACAAGTATCACTACATTCAGAAGCTAGTACAAGATGGTGTGTTGCAGCTACAGTATATCTCCACCGATGAGCAAGTGGCTTACATATTGACAAAATCTCTTCCTAATAAGAAGATTGTGTATTCAGAAACAAGCTTGGTTTGGTTGATGTATCCTCCCTACTTGAGAGGGAGAGATAGGCACATCATTCTTGTCTTCACTTGGGAAGACAAAATGCAAGATGGGTAACCATCTGGGATTCGATTCCCTCTAAAGATGAGGTAGGGCATCCAAGATGGGAGTAGTCATAGACCAATATTCATTGAGGACTGACTATCCAAGACAAGAATAGTCGAAAGAAGGTCATACTCTGTGAACACCCAGGTGGAGTATGTACCTTGAGAGACAATGATGATGGTGTCTATAAATCATTGGTCTCGCCAGCATTGTGCTCTAATCTTGTGGAGAGATAGAGTTGTTAGTCAAGGCCTTGCTATGTGACAATGTTGGTTGGTATGATGCTAAACAGATGGGTTACCAATCCGACTCTTCTTATGAGATCTCTTCAGATTGAGAATGTCCATGTACCATTTATGAATACCTCCCTAGTTAAGAGGGAGTGTTGAAAAATGTGTAACTAGGTTTGGTCTTCATAAATATGAAATGTACTTTTGATTCTTGTAAATTGAAAAATGAAACAAAATTATTATTATTGTTTTTCGAGCATGGGCTTCATGTTCAAGGTCTTTTATTTTATAGGTCAAGCACCCATTCACTGTTTCTAGGGTTTGTCCTAGGTCAAGAAGTCAAAAGAGTCATTATCATAAGTTAAAGACCCCATTGCGCACATTGTAACTTGTAAAGAAAATTACTTTTGTCTTTAAAAGTGTAAAGATACACTCCAAGATGAAGTCGGCCTGGTAGCTAGCAAGTCGGCCTAAAAGGAAGAGCCACGTCCACCTTGAAGAGCCTATATATAGGAGAAAACTCGACCTCCTTGAGACACATTCATCCATCACTCATTCTAGCGAAGGAGGAAGTAGAAGGCACTGAAGAAGGAAGAGGACGAAGGACCCTTTTGTTTGGGTTATTTCTCTCTCACACATGCGAGGAGGACTAGGGTTTTTGCAGCAAATCTAGGGTTTCATTTACAAGTTCGATCTTGGAACAGAAGAAGGCAAGAAGGTCAAGCGAAGGTCACCAAAGGTGATACTCAAGCTCCAGAAGTCAGAGAGAGGCAAGCAAAGGTCTAAGGAAGCCTTAGAAGCCCAAACAAGGCTCACACGTGAGGCAGCAATGATTGCTGGAGGGCCGAAAATTTCAAGTTTGTAGTGGAGGCCGAAATTCTGCAGTAGAAGGTCGAAGAAGTGTTATTGGAAGAGATTTCACTGGGTTTGACTGGATCAAGGTTAGCACATCATCCGGAGAGGTTGGTCTTGGTCATGGAGGGTATTGGTTTCAGTCTTAAGGTCTTGGAATTCGTCAATTAAAGAATCTATAAGAGAAGAGATTTACGTGTTTTCCTCTCAAGTGGATAGGTTTTGGCCTTAGCTTGCAGCCTATATTTTGTGTTCTTGTTCTTCTTGTTTTGGTAGTTGTTTGATGATATATACACATAATAATAAGTAACAAAGCTAATAAGTAAAAAGGCATCACAAGTAGTTATCAAGTAAAGAGAAATCACTCTAATCATTTCCCGATAGATTTCTCACGAGCATTGAAAGCAAGAGCTCGTGAAATCATCATAGACAAGCATGAAAGATAGAAGTCTATGGCAGTCACCTATGGAAGGATATAGCTCTTGGTAACCTCATTAGAAGCATAAATGGTACTTATGAGAAAAGGGAAAAGTCATCTAATACAAAGCACATCATACATCAATCAAAAAGAAAACGTTTACTGAATGAGGATACTCAAGATCCTCTATTAGAATCTTCATTAAAAGGTTCATCGATTAAAAGGGAAGCAGGTGTTTCATCAATAATTCCAACTTGTGTGAATTCATTGGATGGTGGAATGATGTCAAAAGAAGTGAAGCAGATCAAGGAATTGAAGTTCTTTCAATCAAGGAAGTTGTTGAAGGAAGTCTAGATGACCTAAAGGAAAAAGAGGTATGTATGCTTGTATTTGATAAAATAGAGTCATGTCATATGGTTGCAGGTAACATGAATGAATGCTCTACCTTGAGAGCATGATCAAAAGGAAGGATCTCTTCCTTTGAAAGGATGCAGGAAGGCATGGGTCACACATTGACTAGATGAAATCAACATAATATGTCCCCATATGAAATATGAGGTGGTGGACAATATTTGTAAGAACTCTAATTGAAAGTTCATGGAAAGGAAATGTGTGAAGAAAGAAAGAGATCATAAAATATGAAACTATGAAGAAAGAAATCAACATCCAAGAACTAAAATATTTGACTATGATATCCCCATGAAAGATATGAAGACCTTGATGAAGTTTGAAAAGGAAAGAGACCCTTGACAGTATATATCTTTTGGATGTAGGATGTTGATGCTCACAAGAAGATGCCATGATGAAAGACCATCACAAAGGTAATTTTGATGTAATGTTCATTTCTTATTTTTTAATAATATCTAGATGGGCTTATGCAGGGCTACCTAGGGAAGAGTTGCACAATTGATGCCCATGTAGCAAGATGAAAGATCCTTAAGGATACATGGCATGAAGTAGGCAGCATGGCATGAAGGAAAACCATATATGGACTAATAGATCACTTTCCAATGAAAGGAATGATGACATGACTCACTGATTGATGAAAGTAATGGGTGGTCTATGCCCTACGAAGAAGTCCATAGACTCTATGACAAAGAAGAAATTCATGATATCAAAGGAAGGAGTTCTACAAGCAACTGGTTATCCCATGATCTCCACTTGAAGAGTCGTTGGAAGAAAGTCCCTGGTTAAGAAGTTGCTTGGTCAAGTCCCTGGTAAAGAGGGAGCTTGGGTACATTCCTTTTTACGAGAATGGATACATTCCTTTAGTGGAATGGGTATGTCCTCCCTAAGTTGAGAGGGAGAGATAGCGACATCATTCTTGTCTTCACTTGGGAAGACAAAATTGAGGATTGGGTAAACATCTAGCATCTGATACTCTTTAAGGATGAGTTAGGTCATCCAAGATAAGAGTAGTCGTAAAGGACTGATATTCTTTGAGGACTGAGAATCCAAGAAAAGAATAGTCCTGGTGGAACACACTCTGAGAACTCGGGTGGGGTATGTTCCGAGAGAGACAATGATGAGGGTGTCTATACATCATTGGTCTCACTAGCATTGAGCTCTAACCTTGTGGAGAGATAGAGTTGTTACTTAAGGCCTTGCTATGTGACAATGTTGGATCATATGATGTTATAAAGACGGGTTACCAATCCGACTCTTCTTATGAGAATTCTTCAAACTGAGAATGTCCAAGTACCTTGTGTAGATTATGAATACCTCCCTAATTAAGAGGGGGTGTTGCAAAATGTAACTAGGTTCGGTCTTCATAATGACATATGAAATCATGATTTTATGTAATTAATGAAAAGATGAAAATAAAATTATTTTGTAATACTTGAGTCATGGGTTTCATGCTCAAGGAATTTTATTTTATAGTAAAAGCTCACATTGTGAGCTTTGACGGTTGGTCATCAAGTCATAAAGTCTATTGAGTCAATGCCAAAGATTGAAGACCCATTTGGGCATATTATACATTGTAAAAAGAGAATTTGTTTGAGTCATTAACCCTCCAAGACCATGTCTCAAGCCCTCCTTGAAGTCAGCCTACAAAAAGGTATTAGGATGATTCTAGAAAGGCATGTCGGCCTAGGCACAAGGTCAAGTCAGCCTATATCACATGGGCAATCCACTATATATAGAGCAACTAGGCATCACTTGCGGCAGAATTTGGTCAAGAATCTGAAATAAGAGAAAAGGCACGAGAATCACAAGGAGAGCAACCACATATCTAGCGAGAAGGAAGGGAAGGAGTGTGATGTAATTTGAGACTGCTTGTGGGTCATCTTCCTCACATGTGTGACAAAAACTAGGGTTTCTACAATAGGGCTACACCAGCCCTTATAGAAGCCAAGTAAAAGGTCACCAAACCTTCAATCTTACTATCTGAAGTTACAAGGAGAAGCTCTCAAGCCAAGCGAAGGAGGAACATATCATAAAGGTTCATAATCCAGCTCACAGGTGTGATGTTGCAAAGATTTTAGGCAGCTGAAAGTTGCATATCTGTGGAGGAAGGCCAAAACACCAAAATAGCCGAAGATAGCAGTGCTAAAAGTCAGTTTGACCAGTGTTGACTTTGACAAGAAGGAGAAGCATTAAAAAAGGGTCTTCTGAGTTGGTCTTGGAGAGGTTGTTGTGTCAAGGGTCTTGGTATTGGTATTTGTCACTTGAAGTTTCTATAAGAAGAAGAACTCGTTTCAGTTTTCCTCTCAATTTGGAGAGGTTTTGGCCCTCGTTGATCCCCTACATTCTGTGTCTCTTGTCCCCTTATTGTTTATGCTTTGGTAATTGTCTAATGAAGAAGAACATTATAATATTCTAAGTTAAGAGAAGAAACTGATCTAAAGAAGTAAAAAGCATTCACCAGCAGTTATCATTACAAGAGAAATCACCTAATCCTTATGCCCTAGATTTCTCTTTACTTGATAATTGCTTGTGATGTCTTTTTACTTATTAGCTTTGTTACTTATTATTATGTGTGTGTATCATCAAACAACTACCAAAACAATAAGAACAAGAACACAAAATATAGGTTGCAAGCCAAGGCCAAAACCTCTCCACTTGAGAGGAAAACCCGCAAATCTCTTCTCTTCCTTATAGATTCTTCAATTGAAGAATTCCAAGACCTTAAGACTGAAACTAATACCCTCCAAGACCAAGACCAAGACCAGCCTCTCTGGATGATGTGCTAACCTTGATCCCATCAAACCCACTCAAATCTCTTCCAGTAGCACTTCTTCAACCTTCTACTGCAGAATTTCGGCCTCCACTACAGACCTGAAATTTTCGGCCCTCCAACAGTTATTGTTGCCACAGGTGTGAGCCTCGTTTGGCCTTCTAAGGCTTCCTTAGACCTTTGCTTGCCTCTCTCTGACTTCTGGAGCTTGAGGATGACCTTCGCTTGACCTTTTTGCCTTCTTTTGTTCCAAGATCAAACTTGTAGATGAAACCCTAGATCTGCTGCAGAAACCCTAGTCCTCCTTCACACGTGTGAGAGAGAAATAGCATAAACAAAAGTCTCCTTCGTCCCCTTCCTTCTTCGTTGCCTTCTTCTTCCTCCTTCACTAGAATGAGTGATGGATGAATGTGTCTCAAGGAGGTCGAGTTTCCTCCTATATATAGGCTCTTCAAGGTGGGCGTGGCTCTTCCTTTTAGGCCAACTTGCTAGTTGCCAAGCCAACTTCGTCTTTGAGGGTATTTGACACTTTTAAAGGCAAAATTAATTTTCTTTACAAGTTACATTGTGCCCGATGGGGTCTTCAATTTATGACAATTACTCTTTTCACTTCTTAACCTAAGACAAACCCTAGAAGCACTCAATGGTAGCTTGACCTATAAAATAAAGAACTTGAGCATGAAACCCATGCTCCAAAAACAATAATAATAATTTTCTTTCATTTTGCAATTTACAAGAATCAAAAGTACATTTCATATTTATGAAGAGCGAACCTAGTTACACATTTTTCAACAAATAACTCCTCAAAGACCATGATGTCATCACCATTGTCATTATGTCACCCTTCTTGGGGCAAAAAGGAGTGACATGGCACCATTATGCTTCAACGTTGGTTTCTGGAAGTGATATGCAAGCCCTGCCATGTCATCTCAAGGATAACCAATCATCATTTGGGCTTGTCAACAAGCAATGCCCATCATACAGTGTCAAGGCCAACTTGGGAGCGTCTTGGGTACATTTGAGCACATCATCAATAAGTCCAACACCAAACCATCGATGGCTCAACATTTTAGCATCTAGGGGTACTCATGAGACTCATGTACCATGTAGAACCATCTCATAGCCCAACGCTCATTTATGTAGGGGCAATGTTGCATCATCAAGGTCAAAACTGCTCTTTAGAATGGTTACAATCACCTCTTGATTGTTGTAGAAACGGAGCAAGTTCATCTCTCAAACTATCTTTGTTGTTGTGATGACACCACCTGACAAGAACCTCTCAAAATCAAGTGAAATCAACAATCATTAGGGACGATAACCATTAATGCGTCATTGTGGACCGTATTTAATTTTAGGGACACAAGAATACTTCACACAAAACTTACCTTCAAATGTCTAACTAGATCAGTACATGTAAGCAAGTTACCACACTTGTATTAGGGATAATTAGGTCAACAACCCTATTAGTTGTTTCTAGTCCCCAAGGGAAGTGACAAGTCTAAATTCAACCCATCAATCCATAGGTGTTTTTGATAATGATGGTTACATAGTGGGAAAGACTTTAGGGTAGATTCAACAACAGTATGACCAGCTAATGGGAGTCCAACATCCTGAGTCTATAGATGTAAGGAGGGAGCAATCATGGTGGTATGAGTTAACTCTTTCCTTAGCCTATTTGTTCCACCCCTTTGGTGTGCCTTTTGCTTCCTTATGATTTATCTATCTTAGGCACATAACTTAGGAGCCCATGCTTGCTTTTTGTATTTTTCCAATAAGCCTTTAAAATGAGGCAATTTATCATTCATCACAGTTGGAATTTTGAAAGTTCCTTTTTATAAATGAAGCATTAAATGCTTGAGGAAATAGGTGATGGCTAATGGGGGGGGTAGAGCTCATGCTAGGCTTTTGCCCAAGTGCTAAATAAATTTCTTAACAATGTTTTGCATTTTACATTTTTTTTATTGTGGCTTTCTTATGCTTTTACATTTATTTTAGTTGCATCAACCTCCAGGACCAAGTTCTTGGTATTGAAAATTGGGGCAGCTATGGGATGAATTTCTCCATAGGAACACAAAGAAACTCATCTAGGCCCAAGGAAGAATTTGAATTGGATAAAAGCAATTATTAATAACTTCATTTGACACTTCTCTCTCTATTATTTAATGTGGCACAAAATTGCTTGGGCTAGTAATCATCAAAGCATCTAGAAATTATATTATTATTTGAATTTGTGTTTCCCTCCAAACTCAAGTCGGCCTCATAATGGTTTAAGTCAGCCTACCCAAAGGTGGTGACCCTTTGCTCAAAGGATCAACTATAAATTCTCGTCAACCTTCCTCCATTTGTCACATTCGGTGTGGTTCGTACAAGTTTCCAATTACTCGCTCTATTCTTTGTGATTCGCATCTATTACATATGACTCACATATTTTCTGTGGTTCATTACAGTGGCTCACTCTCTTCTGTGATTTGCATCATGATCTGTGGCTCACACTCTTAATTGTGGCTCGCACTATACTCTTCATTGTGCCTCGCATTATTTTGAGTGACTCGCATTCCATATCTTTGAGTGGCTCGCATTATTCTATGGCTCACATCTATGGCTTGCATTATGGTTTGCATTGTTATCTTTGTAGCTCGCATTATTTTTGTGAACCATAATTATCTGTGGATCGTATAGTATCTCAGTAGATCATAATTTTTGTGGATCGTAATTCTCTATAGTATCTCAGTGGATCATAATTCTTTGTGGATCGTTATTCTCTGTTGTATCTCAGTGGATCGTAATTATTTGTGGCTCGTACAGTATCTTTGTGGATCGTAATTCTCTATGGCTCATCTACAATCTCAGTGGACTGTAATTCTCTGTTAATAGGAAATCTCTACGACTCGTACAGTATTTTAGTGGATCATAATTCTCTGTAGATTGTAATTCACAATAGTTCTTATGCAGCACTATGGATCGCATATGTTTCATAGTGTCTTTGGCTCGCATACATAACTCTAAGGCTCACTTTATATCTCATAGGTCCATATTACATTTCTAAGTCTCTCATTGTCTTCTCTAAGGGTCTCTTTGTATCTCTATGGCTCACAATTTGATGTATGAACAGTGACTTGGAGGCATGATAGTGATATATATATATATATATATATATATATATATATATATATATATATATATATATATATATATATATATATATATATATATATATATTGTTGAAATTTTGACATTTTATGTTGCAACAATTGCTTATTAAGTTATTCCAAAACTTCTTTCTTCTACAAAATTAATGAAGCAATTGTACATAGAACATACACCATATAAAACATATGCAAAATAGAAGACGGCCAAGAACACAATTAGACACAGAGAATTTAGGTCCAATGACCTGGGAAAAACCCAACGAGATTATTCTTCTATTAGAAATCAATTGTTAAGCAGAGATACATAATACAATGAGAGAGAATAAATTCACCCAAATCTGAAGAAGATCTTTGATTGTTGTCGTTGATGCAAACACTGAATTACTTTGGCTCACCAAGACTTGGCCTTACTCTTCAAGTCTCTCTCTCTCTCTCTCACACATAATTCTTCTCTAGTCTCTCTAACTCTCTCTTTCTCAATTTCGTGCTCTTCTTTCACAATGCACAAGTGAGTAATAGAGAGGATGAGAGGCACAAATATAGAGGAAGAGCAAGGAAGTCGAATTCATGAAGGACGGACTCCATGCCTTGAAGAGGAGTTATATATGCTAAAATAGGAGTGTAACTTATGCCATAAAGGAGGTATGCCTTGCTTTAGTAACTCATGCCATCAAGAGGGAGTACGCATGTCTTAGTAACTTAAGCCATTAATGAGAAGTGTAACATATGCATTAAAGAGGTGTAAGAGGAATATTTTATGATGAGTCATTATAGTGTGTAAGAGAGTATAAGAGGCATGTAAGAGCATTAAAGAGAGAGAAGAAGAGAGAGTAACATATCATTGAATGAGAGTTTGATTTTCCATCAAGGAGAGAGAGATGTGAAGTGGCATGATTTAGTGCCAAGTAAGAGAGGCGACATGGAATTTCATTTTAATAATAATATTATAGTATCATAAAGATAATAATAATAATAAATAAATAAATATATATATATATATATTAAAATGATTAAATTAAAAGTTAAACAATTGAGATTGATTTAGGATAACTTAATGATTTTATATATATATATATATATATATGATTACCAATTGAAACAAGGTGACTTACTAATTTTGGAAATTCATAGTTGCAATGATAGACATGACTTTCTATTTTTAGAAAGTCACTCTAGAATAGTCAGAAATGAAATTTCATTCAAGGAAAATCATCCCTTCGCTGTGAATTTTCAACATACATATATATATATATGACTCTGACTTGGAGGAATGACATTGATCTATATGGCAGTGACCTTAACATCACAGTAACTTTAATATAGTAGTAACCTTATGACCTATTGATATGGCAGTGACCTTGAGGGATATTGATATGGTAGTAACCTTTATGGATATTGAGTGTAACTTATGCCATAAAAGAGGTACGCTTTGCTTTAATAACTCATGCCTTCAAGAGGGAGTACGCATGCCTTAGTAACTTAAGCCATTAAGGAGAAGTGTAACATATGCATTAAAGAGGTGTAAGAGGAATCTTTTATGACGAGTCATTAAAGTGTGTAAGAGTGTAAGAGGTGTGTAAGAGCATTAAAGAGAGAGTAACGTATCATTGAATGAGAGAGTTTGATTTGCCATCAAGGAGAGAGAGATGTGAAGTGGCATGATTTAGTGCCAACTAAGAGAGGTGACATGGAATTTTATTTTAATTATAATATTATAGTATAATAAAGATAATAACAATAATATTAAATATATATTGATGATTAAATTAAAAATTAAACAATTGGGATTGATTTAGGATAATTTAATGATTTTCCATATATATATGTGTGTGTGTATATGTGATTACCAATTGAAACAGGGTGATTTACTAATTTTGGAAAGTCATGGTTGCAATGATAAACATGACTTTCTATTTTTAGAAAGTCACTCTAGAATAGTCATAAATGAAATTTTATTAAAGGAAATTCATCCCTAAGCTATATTATATATATATATATATGAAACTGACTTGGAGGAATGACACTAATCTATATGTTATGAAACCAGCTCACAAAAAGATAGAAAAGATAGATGAACGCCTTAGAATTCAGCCTCTTCGAGGGGGCAACCTCCTTTACATTACACAAATGAACAATTCTTGGATGATACAAATGAAAATACCTCTTTTCTATAAATAGGAGTCTAAGGGGTCATAATATAATCAAAGCCGACATAACAATAATAATGTAAGGGCACAATAATAACAATAGTGGGCTTCTATGGGGCACAATAGTAACAATATGGGGACTACATGGGTACAACAATATAGTAAGGGGGTTGTACTAATAACAATAAGGGGTTACACTAGTAGTATAGGGGCCTAACATGCCCCTCTCCTTCAAAAAGTGTTGTCCTCAATGCTTGAGTAGTTCTTGATGCTTCTGATAAAATTCTTGTCCTCCCATGTGGAATCTTCAGTGGGTAAGTTCTTCCACTTGATGAGACACTTTGAAATTGATTGATTTCGTAGTTGTCGAGTTCTTGTTTCTGTGACTGCTCCAGGTTCCAATATGATTTTTCCTTCCTCTTCAAGTTCTGGCAATATTGTTTGAATTGGGATCTTCTACAACTTTTGAATGAGTGGCCATACTTCTTCGTCCTTCTTCCATTCATCCCTTGCTTCGTTTATCCAATATGGTTGGATACTAGAAATAGCACAAAACAATGCTTCCACATCCTCATCCTTTCTTGACAGTGCATCTGCAACAAAATTTTGCTTCCTTTTTCTATAGATGATAAGTCATAACCCAAAATATTTGTGACCCATTTTTTTTGTTCTTCTAAACATAATAGTTGTTCTAAAAAGTATTTAACACTATCATGATCCATTTTTACCTTGAAGTACCTTCCCATTTGGTAAGGTCGCCATTTCTTAAGTGCATATAGTTTTGCCAACATTTCCTTCTCATAAATAGCTTGCTTGAAATGTAGCAGTAAAAATACCCAATCACCTACATCAAAACATTTTTCACTACGATGTTGATCTACCTATTGTTTCATTTGATTGTCCACTAAAGTGGCAATATCCTTTAAAAGTTAAAGAACTTGTTGTTGATGCTCAATGTGATCTTTCACTGCTTGAAACTTTTTCTTCTGGATATGTTCTTCTATCTTTAGAGTTTGAGAAGTAGTAAATTCTTCCAATCCTTTACAAGATATAGTCGGATTCATTTCTTGATGCTCGATGTGATCTTTCACTTCTTGAACATTTTTCTTCTCGATATGCCCTTCTATCTTGATAGTTTGATGAGTGGTAATTCCGACCAATGAATTACAAGATATGGTTGGATTCATTTCTTCTTTCTCGATGTGATCTTTCACTTCTTGCACCTTTTTCTTCTTGATATGTCCTTCTATCTTAAGAGTTTGAGGAGTGGTAATTCTTGTCAATGCTTTACAAGATATGGTCTGATTCATTTCTTCTTTCTCTAGGGTTGGCTCCTGGCATATATCCTCTTCTTTTGATGTTTCTTGATCCTTTTCTTCCTCCTCTTCATACTCTATGTAAAATAATTTCTTCTCAGCACAATTATGACCTTTAGTGCATTTGTTATCACAATTGTAACAAAGCCCTTTTTCTCTTTTTTCTTCCAATTGTTGTGGTGTAACCCTTGTAGGTTGTGGAAGGCTAGAAAAAACAACACTTCCATCTTTATAGTTGTGAGGGGTAGACTTACTTGTTGCCATAATTTTACTTTCCACTATGTAACAAAGCCCTTTTACTCTTTCCAATTGTTGTGGTGTTGCTCTAAAGAAGGTGTTGCTCTTTGTATCTTCATAATGTGCTATCATTTCCTCCGTGAAAATTGACCACGTAACAAGTTGTTTACGAAAACAAAGCCCTTTATACCATAAAAATTGATCCGGTTCTAAATATGAAGATGCAATACATACCTTTTGTAACAGTGGTACACCATGTAGATCAAAATATTGCTCCATCTGAAATATCCAATTTACCAGATCCTTACCATCAAACTTCTTCATCTTGCTTTTTCTTGATTTTAGGAGCTCGATCTTGAAACGACTGTAACTCTGTACTTTCGGATCTTTAAGTTCTGAAATTGTGACCTGCAGTAGCCCTCTACGTCCTCTTTCCAATGCCACCAGTCTGATCCAAATTGGATTCTCCAAGGAAGAGTTATGCCAAATCTCCCACAGTGAACTGATTATAGACTAGTTCAATAGAGCAAACTTGTACGATGTGCCACGTGTCACTGTTTCGACCTTTGGCTCTGAAAATATATACAAGAAACTACAGTCCGTCCTCTTTTTGTACCTTCTTACAAAATTTCAATCTGATGCTCAGAGAGAAAGTTATGACGATTTTTCCCAGGTCACCTGTTTGGAATGTAATTCAGGAGTCTGCAAAAAGATCAACTTCCTCAGATCATATCTCCGCACATATAGTGCGAAAAGCTCTGAAATTCGGACCCGAGGTTCAGTGTGATTTCGTCTCAAATGGGTTTTTTTTGTTTCTGAAATGTCGCAGAAAAAAAGTTATAGCGAAAATGCCGCGATGACCTACTAGGAGCAGCGAAACACTAGAATCCAAAGCTCTGATACCAAAATGTTATGGAACCAGCTCACAAAAAGATAGAAAAGATAGATGAACACCTTAGAATTCAACCTCTTTGAGGGGGCAACCTCCTTTACATTACACAAATGAACAATTCTTGGATGATACAAATGAAAATACCTCTTTTCTATATATAGGAGTCTAAGGGGTCATAATATAATCAGAGCCGAAATAACAATAATAATGTAAGGGCACAATAATAACAATAGTGGGCTTCTATGGGGCACAATAGTAACAATATGGGGACTACATGGGTACAACAATATAGTAAGGGGGTTGTACTAATAACAATAAGGGGTTACACTAGTAGTATAGGGGCCTAACACTATATGGCAGTAACCTTAACATGACAGTGACTTTGATATAGCAATAACATTGTGACCTATTGATATGGCAATGACCTTGAGGGATATTGATATGGCAATGACATTTATGTGTATCTTTGATATGACAGTGTACGATGATGTGTATGACAACAACATATGACACAGTATAACATCCCTCACGACAAGAATGTATGACAATCCTCATAATAAGTAATGTATGGTAGACAGTGATATGTATGACATGATTCTATGGCAACATCCTTTATTACAATGACATGTGGAAAGCGAACTTATGACAGTGATATATGTAATTGTGCTTATGACAGTGACGATGGTAGTAATACTTGACAATAATGTGATTTGACACATGGATATGTGATGCTTATGACAATGACTTTGGATGTCTAGTGGAAGCCTTTTGAATGCCTCCTTGACAGATTAGTCAGTTGTCATGGTTGGCCGTAGGAGGCCTTATATTTGATATTAAAAGTCTTGTGTCTCATTGTACTTTGTATCTCAACTAAACATTTGATGAATATCTAAGAAGAAGAATCTGGTTGGGTTTTCCCCTTGGTGGGGTTTTCCCTGGTCTCTGACCTAAATCCTGGTGTCTCTACTGTGCATGTTTTTCTTCTATTCTGGTGTCTCTATTTTGCCACATTGTTGATGTTTGTAATATTCCTAATTAGCCATGGCTAATTGGAATATTCGATTTTGCTCAATTTTGCCTTCTATAGTTATTTATAAATTAAAAGGTGAGGAAAGGGGGACATAACTCACTTTATGAATAAAGTCACTCCCTAGTAGCACAACGTTGTAACTTAAAAGGGGAGCCAAGGGGGCCCAAGGACCACGTAGAGAAGGGGCCCACGTAGACACTTGGAGGGACTGCGCAGATGGAGAAGGAACAGGTGGCAAGAGAGAGGCTATGTTGGAGGAGGTGGGCCTTGGGGTAGAGTTTTGGAGGATTCTCTTCAGGGGCAGCGCAGAGCCTTGAGGGATAACGTAGATCCTCAAGGGGGTGATTTTCGGGGGTCAACTATTTTAGAAAAGCTTTCTGGGATTTTTTGGGTTTCTTGAGCAGAGGCTGATTCCAGAGTTTTAGCATTTTCTGAGGAGGGAACAGCCCCAAATCATTACTTGATTCCAGCAGTAGCAGCAGCAGGGCAATTCTCCGGCAGCTTAGACGTAGTTCAAAGAGAGGCCATTTCCTTACCATTCTGAGTGTATTTCTTCACTTGCCTTGTGCAAGTCGAGGTGCTATCTTTCTGATCACCTCTTTTACTCTTTCCATTACTCAGTATAATAAAATGGCTTAGCATTTCTCTCTGCATTTCTTGAGTATCTGCTTATATTCCATGTATACATTATTGCATGTTGCACTACTGTTATTTTTACCTCTTTGAGCTCCCGGCTACTATACCACTTGTGTGTTTTTCTCCTATACTCTTAGACAGAGTCTAGAAAGAGCCAGGTAGCCTCCAGATCTTGTCCTCTTGTCAGAGCCGACATATCTGGTAAACGCCCTCCCAGTCCATCTCTAGTTGGAGTTTGCTTGTGTTTGAGGGATACCCCTGATAAGGGATATTAGAGTGGTATCAGAGCATAGATCTGGCTTAGCTTGTGGAGCTAGCAGTCTATGACACCGAGAGAGAAGCCCTACATCTGTTACAGAGGTAGGAAATACAGAGATATTGGGCGTAGGTTGGAGAACACCTACGGAGAGGGACACTGTGTTCGAGTGGAGGACACAGAACAGGAGGAGCCTGTGGTGAACACAGAACAGAAGGAGCCTGTGGTGGACGTAGAGCAGGAGGATCCGATGGCAGATGAGGACAGGAAGAGATTTGTGGACATGCTCCTCAATTCAGCGCAGGATCTGTTGAGGCAGATCGAGGTGATGGGACAGAGATTCACGGCGGTGGAGGCTAGACAGCATGAGAACCCACGGGTTTTCCAGGTTGGTGAGGGATCGGGTACATCCCACCATTTGCCAGAGCAGGGTGCCACTCAGCGTGATACTACTCAGCAAATGGCCTCACATGCCCCTACACGCTCTACCATGCCCACTTTCCTAGGAGCAGACACGGGGGCCGGAGCCCAGCAGGAGGCAGAGCCCGGTCATATGGGCGATTATTTTGCAGAGTACTAGGCCTATGGGCAGGAGTTCAGGGATGCTCTCTCATTCAGAGACTTTGTTCAGCTCTAGCGGGATAGTAGACCCCGCGACCATCACAGAGGATACCAGCATTATCATGATGGAGACACCCACCGCACAGCTAGTAGATTCCACTTGCCTACGTTTGATGGCTCATCAAACAGTTCGGCAAAGTCTTGGGTGGAGAAGCTGGACATCTATTTCCAGCTTAACCAGATGTCGAAGACAGAGGCCATCAAGGTGGCGACATTACATTTGGATGGTGAGGCCCAGGACTGGGGGTTCCATGGGTTGGTTACACTAGGACACTCCACAGTGACGACATATGCCGACTTCACCAGGAGACTGATAGAGAGGTTTGACCGGAGGGATCCGGAACAGCACTTTATTGCGCTGACGAGGCTCAAACAGACTGGGAACCCAAAGACCTACATTGCAGACTTCTTGAGGGTTTCAGTGATGGTGCCAGATCTATCCATGGCACGGAGGATCTACATGTTTGTTGAGGGTTAGCAAAGCCACTTCGAGATCTAGTCAGGTCCACTAGACCAGCCACACTCCAGGATGCTATTAGCAGGACCCGGGACTTACAGGATGCCTTACCCAGGACCCGAACACCTTACCCCGAGAGAGGCTTTTCAGCCTAAGGGGAAGGATGTGAGGATTCTGCCTCCAAAGGGGAATCCAAGGCAAGCACAGATTGATGATGATGCCAGGAGGGAGCTGAAGAAGAAGCAGTTGTGCTTTACATGTCAGGAGCCATGGGCACCAGGACATAGATGTGCTGCTGGCAAAGCACATTTTATTGAGGTCTTCTCTGAGAGTAGCGGGGAAGAGGATGAGGAGGATGATGTGGAGACAGGAGATAGTCATGCCGCGCAGGATCCTTTGCCACCTCCACCACCACCAGCAGGTGGTGCAGCTTTTGCACCTACCGGAGGGGCCCTTGCAGCATTGCGAGGAGTTCCCAAGTATTTGACGCTGCGCGTATGGGGGACAGTACGTGGCCAGCGAGTATCAGTTTTGGTTGACAGTGGGGCAACCCACAACTTCATCGATGCACAGATGGTTGAGCGGAGAGGTATACAGACAGAGAGCTTTGATGGCTTTTCAGTTTTGGTCCCAGGAGATCAGACCATGGTGTGTGCTCGTTATGTCCCAGAGTTATCAGTGACGATGGGCACCTACACACTGACTGACCACTTTTTCGTGGTCAATATTCCGGACACCAACCTGATGCTGGGTTTTCAGTGGCTTATCACACTAGGGAAGGTCACGACAGATTGGAAGGCCCTAGAGATGGAGTGGGATGATGAGAAGACAGGGAGGCATGAGAAGATATGGGGACAGCACACATATCCACCTCAGACTGTTTCGGCTCATCGGATGGAGGCAGTGTTCCGGAAGGGAGACGTAGAGTGGGCAGTGAAGCTGTGTGCATCAGAGGCAAGGAGTACAGGGCAGACAATGCACCCAGAGATACAGTCCATCCTTGACCAGTATGCCGCAGTGTTTGGGGAGATTCCACCAAGACAACCACTAGACCGGGGGTTTGAGCACACCATTGAGCTTGAGCAGGGAATACAGGAAGTGATCACTACCCCCTATAGGCATCCCAAGGCATATCGGGATGAGATTGAGTGAGCCATTCAGGAGTTGCTGGTTCTTGGGCACATTCGGCCGAGCACAAGTCCTTTTGCTTCTTCCGTGGTGTTGGTGAAGAAGAAGGACGGCACATTGAGGATGTGCATTGACTACAGCGCCCTGAACAAGAAGACCCTGAAGAACAGGTACCCCATGCCCAGGATCGATGAGTTGATGGATGAGTTGAGAGGAGCACGGTTCTTCTCAAAGATTGATTTGAGATCTGGGTACCATCAGATTCGCGTGAGGGAGCGGGACATTCCCAAGACTGCCTTCAGGTGTCACTATGAGCACTTTGAGTTTTTGGTGATGCCCGTCGGGCTAACCAACACCCCAGCTACATTCCAGTCCTGCATGAATCACATCTTCCGCAGTCACTTAAGGAAGTTTGTGTTGATGTTCTTTGATGATATTCCCATTTACAGGAGGACTTGGGAGGAGCAGCAGTTCTATGCCAAGCTCTCAAGTGTGAGTTTGGGTTGACGGAGATGTTGTACTTGGGACACATCATAGGGAGTTTCACGTAGACCAGCCACGTTGTCTCTTATGAGCTTGGACATAGACTAGAGGGCTCGACTCTTAGTAGAGTACTCCAAGGACAGATTTGCATGTGAGGTTCTGGATGGGCAGGTGGCGGATGACAGGTACAGGGTAATCGATGAGATCATCTACTATAGGGACCGGATCTTCTTGACTGAGGGATCTCAGCTCAAGAAGAAGATACTTCAGGCATCACATGATTCACCATTGGCCGGCCATCAGGGGTTTACCAAAACCTACAGGGCCATTAGAGAGAGGTTCTCATGGAAGGGCCTCAAGGAGGACGTACTCCAGCATATCCGGGAGTGCGATATTTGCCAAAGGAACAAGGGGGAGATGAGCCATCCCGCAGGATTATTGTAGCCTCTTCCCATTCCGGAGGGGAAATGGGAGAGTATTTCGATGGACTTCATCACAGGGTTGCCCATGGTGCATGGCAAGGATTGTATCTGTCTTCATTGATTGCCTAACAAAGTACGCACATTTTTTCGCCATATCCGCACACTACACAGCAGCGCAGGTGGCCGAGCTGTTCTTCAGAGAGGTCTTCAGGCTACATGGTCTTCCTAAGACCATCATCAGTGACAGGGACAATCTTTTCATGGGCGGATTTTGGCAGGAGCTTTTCCGCTTGGTGGGGACGGAGTTGACACCGAGTACCAGTTATCACCCATAGACGAACGGGTAGACAGAGATAGTTAACAAGTGGCTGGAGAGCTACTTGTGTAACTATGTCAGCAGGCAGCAGCGAGCATGGCTAAAGTGGCTGCATCTGGGGGAGTACTGCTACAACACAACACATCACATGTCCATTGGTATGTCACCATTCTATGCTTTGTATGGGTATCATCCTTTATCTTTTGTTGACGTGTTGTTTGGTGCTAGCAAGGCTCCGAGAGCCAAGATTTGGATCCAAGAGAGTCAGGATATCCTCCGAGCTCTCAAGAATAATATGGCTACAACGCAAAACCAGCAGAAGTTGTATGCTGACAGGGGTCGGGTGGAGAGATAGTTTGAGGTAGAGGATTTGGTCCACCTACGATTACAGCCATACCAACAATGATCACTGAAGCAAAAGGGAGCTGATAAGCTCAAGCCCCGCTTTTATGGGCCATACAAGGTGATACACAAGATTGGACAGGTTGCGTATGAATTGGCGCTGACCCAAGGCAGCAAGATTCATAACGTTTTTCATGTATCATGCCTGATGAAGGCATTGGGGCAGCAGGTGACAGTGACAGATGAGCTACCACCCACGGATGATGAGGGGCATTTGGTGTTGCAGCCAGAGGATATTATTGATACCAGGGAGAGGCAGCGACGGAGCAGGACAGTCCAAGAATTCTTGGTGAGGTGGAAGAATTTACCGGATCAGGATGCCACATGGGAGAGTGAGAAAATTTTGCAGCATCCATCACTTCAGTTGCTTGAGGACAAGCAACATTTTGTCGGGGGAGACTGTAATATTCCTAATTAGCCATGGCTAATTGGAATATTCAATTTTGCTCAATTTTGCCTTCTATAATTAGTTATAAATAGAAAGGTGAGGAAAGGGGAACATAACTCACTTTATGAATAAAGTCACTCCCTAGTAGCACAACATTGTAACTTAAAAGGGGAGCCAATGGGGCCCAAGGACCACGTAGAGAAGGGGCCCACATAGACACTTGGAGGGATTGCGCAGATGGAGAAGGAACACGTGGCAAGAGAGAGGCTACGTTGGAGGAGGTGGGCCTTAGGGTTTTGAGAGAGACCAACGCTATAAAGGAGAGAGGAGCCTCCTCATTTTGACCATTGGATTATGTTGCATTTGAGCTAGTCACTTCGACTTAGAGCACGCTGGCTATTTAACCTGTCTGCAGCACTGTTTAGTGCATCGAGCGTCTCTGTTCGGAGATCTCACCCTTAACCCCGGGGGACTTCGTGTGCCTGCTCGGGAAAGGTAGTTTCATCAGTATTTTGCAGGAGGAGCGATCTCTGGAGTTGAGGAGGAACTGAGCATTTTGATGATTGCGCAGTCATGAGAGGGAAGGACGTAGTCTCTTTTGGTAGGAGCTCCAGATTGGGTTTATGTGGAGGATTTGAGCTTAGAGACTGAGCAAGGGATCAGCCCTTGCATATTGGAGGATTTTGGCAGAGTCTCGGGTAGAGTTTTGGAGGATTCTCTTCAGGGGCAGCGCAGAGCCTTGAGGGATAGCGTAGATCCTCAAGGGGGTGATTTTCGAGGGTCAACTATTTTGGAAAAGCTTTCTGGGCTTTTCTGGGTTTCTTGAGCAAAAGCTGATTCCAGAGTTTCAGCATTTTCTAAGGAGGGGAACAACCCCAAATCATTACTTGATTCCAGCAATAGCAACAGCACAGCAGTTCTCCGGCAGCTTGGACACAATTCAGAGAGAGGCCATTTCCTTACCATTCTGAGTGCATTTCTTCACTTGCCTTGTGCAAGTCGAGGTGCTATCTTTCTGGTTACCTCTTGTACTCTTTCCATTACTCAATATAATAAAATGGCTTAGCATTTCTCTCTGCATTTCTTGAGTATCTGCTTATATTCCATGTATACATTATTGCATGTTGCACTACTGTTATTTTTACCTCTTTGAGCTCCCGGCTACTATACCACTTGTGTGTTTTTCTCCTATACTCTTCGACAAAGTCTGGAAAGGGCCAAGTAGCCTCCAAATCTCGTCTTCTTTTCAGAGGTGACATATCTGGTAAACGCCCTCTCAGTCCATCTCTAGTTGGAGTTTGCTTGTGTTTGAGGGATACCCCTGATAAGGAATATTACAATGTTATTGTTCTCTTTCTAATGATGATATGATGTTACGGGTTGAATGTAATGTAAAAAATGTTGAAAAAGTTTAGAAATGCAATTATCTATAGTAGAGAAAAAACTAGCCCTAAAAATTAACACTTTGGGCCCAAACTCAAGGATGTGGATGAAGGGTGTCAATCTTAATGACTAATGACCACTAGCTCGAAGAATGGAGATGGATAAGAGGGAAAGATGGGAAGTGATAAGTATGGATTACCTTTGACATGCTACATCAATCAACACCTCCCCAGTAATGACCTTCTTAAAACCCTGAGGCCTTAGAGGAGGTCCCACTTGACTAGAGTCAAAGCCTAACTCCCAAGTAACGGAACAAGAGTACATTTGAGATTTGCTAATCATCATGCATACCTTGTGATCCATATTAGTATCCTCATAACATTAGATGAAAGCAAATGATTGCAAAATAGTTAAAGTACCTGTCAATAGATGATCCACCTTCCTTCAAGAGGCAATGCCAAATGGGACACAAATATGACCAGCGCAATAGCTAGAGGATCTTGGAATCATGTTATCTACTAATCATATAGGGTTGTTGGTTGGTTGGTTGGCTATCTAAAGAGGAGAACCTTTTTCTCCTAAGGGTTGGCAACTTTTTGGCAAGTAGCAATGCCAATCAGAGCACCAAGAAAATCTCAAATCTAGAGATGAAGAGAAGTTCAAGCCACAACATGTAACTAACATATCATCCTAGAGAATGAACAATCAATTTGGTTGGTTACCCTAGTGCCTTCATGGATGGTAATAGACCCATACGAAGGCTTTAAATTTTGTAATTGACTTGTAAATTTGTCGAGTGGTAAAAAGTCGGATGTTTGTATTGACTAGGGGGTGAAATCTAAATTGAAAAAAGACAAAACTGATACGTCATGTTAACAAGTTGTTAGTGTAGTAACACTTAATAATGTTGTTATGAGTCATTGTTACTTGTGTCACTATATATATGAAAAACATGTGACCGATGTAATGTTGATTGTTAGAGGTAAGAGTTAGGTGTAAATGCTAATGATAAACCACCTAACCAACAAGTGTGTTATAAATCTGACCTATGGTAATTTATATTGTGTAAGAGATGTATTGTTGCAAGTTTAATAATAACCTAAATTATTCTCTCGACACTATTGTGTGTAAATATATCCACCCTAACTTCCTACAATGTTTGCTCTATGTTCCTCAATGTGACATTTGGTCTAGTGTCTAGACATTTTTCTACAGGCCCTAACAATATGCAAAATATTAGTTACAACATTTTTTTTTTCAACAAATTTTATGCTTTATTTTTGGCATTGTTTAAAGTAGGCTCAATGATCTTCAACATCTTGAATACGTGACGGTTTTTGAAGAACTATTACCTACCAAAATGGGTAACCATAAAGGAGAAATTTTTATCCTATTCTTCACAGCGAGTCGGTCAACCACATAGCCAGCAACCCCTGCCAACCACCACTAGTTGATGACATGCCATTATATCTCTGCCACTTATATCAGCAGTGTGCTTCTCACCCATCTGGCGTGAGCACATTCACAAAGGTGGGCTTCCTCTCAAAAGGTACTTTAGTCATTTTGCAATCAGGTGCTTATGCTTGTTTGCTTTGGGGCATTTGATACAAATTATGGGATGATCTTAAAGAATGATGGGTTTTGACCATGATCTTGTTCTCTCACCTTTAATGGGGAGTTAATCTTCAATCCTAGTCCTGTGGGACCTCCCCTAGTGGCCATATGGTATAGGAGGGGCATTACTTCGAAATACCTGATTGAGATAGTGTAGTTCCATCTATCCCTATATCATACTTAACACTTTCCATCATAAATTACAAGCCCATATCTCACCTCCATTCTTCGAGTTGATTTGACCATTGGTTCTTGGGGATTTGGCAATCACACATCCACATACCTAGGTAGGGCCTAGAAACTTTGTCTTAAGACGTTGATTGCTAAAAGAAATGGAAAGAGCATATCATGGCCACAACAAAACTAAAAGAAATAATATCAAAATGCAAAATATGGCTAGGGGCATACCAATTACCATGTGGGCAAAAGCCTAGCATGAGCTCTACCTCACTCATTATGGCCATCACCTCCTGAGCACTTGTTGCTCCATTTCATCAAAAGGAAGAACCCTTGCATGTCCCAACCCTGATGATTGGATGTAACATCTTGTAAAGTGGAAGTCCAAGTGTCGATAGTCGAATGTAACAGTCATAGAGTAGTTGAAGAGTCATGAGGGTAGTTGAACAGTCACAAAGGGGAATGTCAAGGGTCACCCCACCCTTTGCTATATATAGTACCCAGTGTTTTTAAACCCAGCCGGCTCGGAACCGACTCGGCCGAGTTGGTCCGAGTCGGCCAAAAAAATTTCAACTCAGTGGTTGAACCGGTTCCACTGGCCGAGTTAATACCGAGCCGACCGGCCGAGTCCGTATCAACTCGGTCGGGTCAAGGAAAGCGGCTAGTGAACCCCCAAAAACACAATTTTTTTTATGCTTTTTCTGAGTGTGGGGGACTCTAAATGGTTTTATTAATTGGTTTTTTGGTCTTTGGGGTCCATTCCCCTCTCCTAGTATTGATGCTATTCAAATTTCATGGTAATGTTAAATTCTTAAAGTAAAAGTGACATTCTCCTTGATCTTCATTTTCATCCTTTTACTTAAATTTTTAACATTACCATGAAATGACTCAAGATGTTTGAGAGTGGTTTTGGCCTCGTTGGATTTCATATGGAGAAAGTAGAATTTTAGATTTCATTCAAAATCCAGCAGACTTATCAGTTTTTTAGGATTTCAGGATTGGGGGATTGCAATGTTTCCATTGAATTTTGTCACGTATTAGGGTATGGAACTCGTATTTAATCAAGAGCACCAATCCCTCTATGTACCTTGATGTTAGTGACATTGGTTGTCGAACTCCTCCGGGATTCGCTCCCAAACCGGGAGCTTCTGAAAATGTTGCTCCCACTCCCGTTTTCGCTCTCGCTCCCCGCTTTTGCTCCCGCTCCCAAGTAACACTGAGCCAGATGATGTTGGCAACTCTAGCAGTAGCCAGTAGTACTGGTCACAGACTTTTGTTGTAGAGGCCATTTATAGCCTCCTTGGTTATGTGTTTTTGTTTTGATCTCTATATCATCATCATGTATGTATTGGACAGTGCACTGGGTGCCATTTTGATATAATGGATATATTCATGAGCCCACTTTGATCATATGTTGTCTTCTATCTATATTCTAATGCTGTGTGTTTGGAAACATGAACGAAAATCTTCAAAATTATGTGTTTTTATAAAAAATAAATATTTAATGTATTTTTTACAACGACCGAGTCATTGAAATCGAGCCGCTGAGTCGATACCGAGTCGGAGTCAGAGTCGACCATCGGCCGAGTCGGAGTCGGAGTCGGAGTTTTAAAACATTGATAGTACCTCATAACTCATTGTAGAGGCTTTTAGTCAGCCAAGCTTCTGATAGAAGTATCTTAGAGAAAGCTTGGAGAGTATTGTAACGAGCCTTGGCTTCTCCACTGTGCAGAGCTAGTATATCTCTTTGGAGGAGAAGGCGATAGTGACTGTAACGTTCCACTGTCGGAACTAGTGGTTGGTCATGGTTGTATTGTATGACTGGAACTTTCACTTCTTAATATAATAGAGCCAGCACGTTTCATGCATATGTCGTATTGTATTTCAACTATCTTCTTTACTCTAAATGATATATGTATCTGTTTTCTTACGCATGCATGTATGGCTTTCCTATGTATGTATGTATGAATCTTACTGAAATGTGCTTTTGGTTTAACCATCACTTCGGATTGCAAGCTTATTTGTCTTCTAGTTTGTGATGCATCTTTGCTTGTGTGTTCCCTTCTTAACTTCGTGCTTTCACTGGTTTCCAAGGGGCACACTCACCTCACCCTCCATGTGTTAGAACCGCTCATGCACCTTCCTTGACATGCCGCATATGTCACACCTTTGCTACCAACAGGGACATCTTACTTGCCTCTGCGCGCAACCGCGATCAAGGCGATACTGTACGAACCACTGCTGGAACTCCTACACCAAACGGTCTGAGGTCTAGTTGGGACTTCTTACCAGGGAGATCCCCTAACATGTTGGCAGGTCTAGCACTGTCAACATTTCTAGCGCTAGAAGGGCCAGATGACAAGTTGTGTCCTCTCATCCTGTTTTGAACCTTTGCACATCTATCATGGATTCCATCACACTCATCCCTCCATGATGTCTTTCGCATGCCAAACCTCTCAACATCACGAGGGAGTTTTTTGATCTCTTGTCCGAATTCACGTATGATGGTGAAGGCGAAGTAGCCTGGCCTAAGTACTTATAAGACTTCTATGCATTCCTTGAATGCAGATAAGTTCTATGCAGAAGAGGTCAGTCTACTGCTTTCATACACACTTCGCGAATCTCCACAACAATGGTGCTGCAATCTACCTCCTGGCAGCGTGCACTCACTTGAGCAGTTCTGTGATCTCATTGAATCTACTTTCCATCATTTTGATCCAGAACCTCTTGACCAAAAACTGTTACAACATTGGAAGGCCCCGCATGAATCGCTTATGGAATTTTGGGAACGCTTCTGTGTGTTGTAGTTTCAAGCTCCAAAAAGTCAGATGAAATTTCCATATCTTTGGGACAGATTTGAATATTGTCTTAACAAATCAGTCAATCCCAAGAAGAAATGTGAGCCCAAGCCCCGCTCAGCATACTTCGGTGATGGAGCTGCGCAATCACAGACGGACACGGTCGCTGTCACAAGTGACTGTCCGCCGTCCCCTCATCAAACAGCTCCACCATCGCAGAGTGATGTGGGAGAGCATGCACACACATCTGTTCAACCGTCACATCCTCTCGACATCACTCCTTCCGATTTTCGCGCAAGCTTGGTTGTGAATCCATTGGGTTCTCACATGTATTTTGTACCTCAACCTCCATCTTTGTACTTGGATGATCCTCCAGATGACATTGTCTTGTGTTCTTCCATTCCGGACTCTACACTTGTTGTGAACGAGGATCAAGCCATCGACAGAGTTGGTGTTGCACAACCAACATGCGTTGTCATTCATGAAGAGTATGACTGGGAGCTTGAGCATCAATCCTCGGCGAAGGATGACTCCCTTCCATCCAAGCCTCCTCCATTCTTTCCTGACATCTTTGGTGATTCTATCATCCATGATTTCGCATGTGTATCTCCGTCTACGGATGCACCCATTGTTGATCATTCGCAGAACACACCAGATGTCAGTCCATCATCCAACAACGAAGAGGATAAATTATTCATTGAAAATCCACTTGATTTCTCATCTGCTTTTTCCGGAAACACAAAGGGTGAATTTGTCTGCTTCTCATCTACTCCTCTGTTTGATTCATCAGATCATGAGGATGCCGATGAAATCATTGATTTTGTTGATCTTGGCTGTCGTGATCTATTTACTCACGTATTCGATCACGATGATGATTCTATCGCAATTGATTTTCAAAGCCACCTATTTATGATGATCTATCTATCAACGAAGTCGAAACCCGTCAGACAGTCGAGGCACTTCAGCCCAACTTGATGGTTATGTCAAGCCCTCGCTGTCATGAGGTTGCTTTCACTTCCGATCAGGAAAATGTTGAAACAGCCAAGGCTCCTCATCACTCATCTGTATGCATTGAAGATCAATCTCACACACAAATCGTGCTTGTCATATTGTATTTCAGCTATCTTGTTTACTCTAAATAATATATGTATCTGTTTGCTTATGCATGCATGGATTTCCTATGTATGTATGTATGAATCTTACTGAAATGTGTTGTTGGTTTAACCATCACTTTGGATTGCTAGCTTACTTGCCTTCCAGTTTGTGATGCATCTTTGCTCGTGTGTTCCCTTCTTAACTCCGTGCTTTCACAGGTTTCCAAGGGGCGCACTCACCTCACCCTTCGTGTGTTAGAACCACTCATGCACCTTCCTTGACTTGCCACATATGTCACACCCTTGCTACCAACAAGGACATCTTACTTGCCTCTGTGCGCAACCATGGTCAAGGCGATACCGTACGACCCACTGCTAGGACTCCTACACCAAATGGTCTAAGGTCTAGTTGGGACTTCTTACCGAGGATATCCCCTGACATGTTGGCGGGTCCAACACCATCAACATGTTAATTGATCCTATTTCAAAGACAATTAATCTTACCAACACCCAGCATCCCCCCAGCTGGCCTTAACACCAATTGAGAAATGGCAACTGATCTAGGGCCCAAATGAGGGTGGTTATCACCTTTTGAGACTTGGGTGGACTAGTAGCACCAAGAAATCCCTCAACGTTACAACAAAACTGAACACTTTGAGCATTTGGAGACCCATAGAGACCACTTTGTGTTGCCCTCGCTGGATTTTTGGACCACGGGGAGCAATTCAATTGGATTTGAGGTCCAACTTTCAAATTATGATTTTTACATGCTTTTACATCACATTTGGCACCTCCTAACAGTTGGACATGGCATTTGGAGGCCATTTTATGCATGACATTAGCCCTAGAATCAGCTCACACGTGTGGGCTCGTTTGAGCATTTATGATGAGAGCTAGTGGGTTGGCTTGTAACCCAAGCATGTTTAGTGTTTAAACTTGTATCTTGGGTCTTTTAGGCTAATATTAGAGCTTGTCTTCCTCATATAAATAGAGGAGAGGATCGTTTCATTTCATCATCATCACTTGGACCATTTCGGCCCTCCTTAGGAGATTTTCGGCCTCTTGTATCTTTGGAGAGATGTCATCTATGGAGTACTTTGCATATTGGAGCTACTTTCTTGTCCTTGGAGAAGTTATCTTTGATCCATAGTGGATTATTCATGCATTTCATCATGTAAGTGAGCTTTGTTATTGAAGATTTTTTTCTTTTATGTCTAATGTATGGAATATAATGGTTATCTAGGGTTTTCCTATTGCACCATTGATTATTGAAGACTAATTGTATAGAATCTAGATATACTAATTGCATGCATTATTCATGTATGGAATGTGAATGATAATCCCCTTGGTGAACTCTTGTTATAGCTCTCCCAAGTGTCTTTGATCCCTCACAAATATAATAGCTAGGGTTTTGTGCTAGGGCATCAAAACATCCTTACTCCTTTGCAAGATTTAGCTAATATTTAAAACCCATAGCCTCCATCAATCCAAGGACTAGGCACTGGCCTTGTCATTTTGGTGATCAAGCTTTATTTCATTGACAAATTGAATTTTGCTCTCCTTATATCTCTGTTTTCGACCCTCTTAAGGATAAGCAGCTCAATTAGGGCTTGGAGCATAATCATCTAAAAAGGGAATTTTTCTATTAGAAGGATTCAACATCAAGGGCACACTTGGTTGTCTCAAAATCAAACTCCTTGGTGGCTAATTCATCCTTTTTCACCTTGATTTCTCTTCCCCTAGATATTATGCCCTACGAGAAACCCTAGTCTGGTTAAGTTTCAACTTGAGGGCTTGTTGAAGGTTTCATACTCCATTGGATTGCTAATACTCATTGCTTGAAACCTTTTCCTTGGTATCTTGACCTTAGGATATTCCATTTTGCATGCTATCACTCAAACCCTAGGTCTAATGTGCCCTAGATTGGTCTTTCTAAGGATTGCGAATTGCCTCTTCATCATTGTTTGAACCTTACAGTTAAGTTAAGCCAACCTTTGGAAGCCTATTGTGTCTCCTCAAACCTCTAAGCCTAGAATATCCCTTGTAGGTGACCTTATACCGAGACTCCTCCCATTGGTGAAAATCCATAAAGAGCAAAGGGAACTGGCTATGGTGACAATGGGCCATTACCTCATTGTTGTCACTTGGTCGAATGCTTTCCTTCTCGGGTACCCCTCTACAACACCTACTAGATTTTGAGACAACATTTTTGGTGTTGTTGCTAATGAGGAATTGAGTCAACTTCCCTGTAATCTGAAGATTTAGCTTTATCGTTTCTTGAAGAGAATATCTCAAACAACAAATGATCCGAAATTGATCAAAGATCTAGAAAAATCCTAAAATTCAAGTTACTAGATTCAGGTGGAAGCAGTGCCATTGCGTAGAGCTCGCAGAAACGACTCCAACACAACTTGAACAGGTGCATTTGACCTCCAAATGAATGAGGAATTGCTTGTGGAAGTTTGTGACGAAACAATGTTTTACTACTCGACACATGGCAAAAGTACAGGTTCAGCTCAGTGGTAGATCTCCAGCTTCGTTACAGTGGTAATATCTCCAATTGGTGCATGGTGAAATTGAATATATATGGTGACATTAAAAGTGATTTTTATTATGGTGCATTAAAATCTATATTTAAATGCATTATATAAAAACTAAAACTATATATATATATACACCATATATTAAAAATATGGTGCATTATATATAAATTAAAAACCAACTTTAAAACCATGGCAACATAAGGTTGAACGCATATATGGTGGGAATATTACATAAGGTTGAACGCATATATATGATTGGAATATTACATAAAGTTAAACACGACCATGGATAATATGCATATGTTAACACTATGCAATAAATATCATGTATGGTATAGCATGGTGCGGAGTTGGAAACCATGTCAATGAAACCACTGAGAATTGGGAGCCATGATAACGATTTATGCCATGTTTATGCTATACTCCACTCCATATCATATCTCTGCCTCCATTCTATCCGCCATACCATAAATAAACTCCTCCATATTTATCGACCACCAGCACAACATTAATCCTCCAACCTTATTTGCTATCCACGTGATAACAAGGTTCATGTATATTCGAATGTTAGTTATAATGTTTAAAGTATATGGTTGGGAGGAGTGGATCCGAAGGTTTGCCATATGGTTAATTCGCCACCGAAACATTAAAACCCAATGTATATGTTATATGCGGTGGAGTGATAAGGATTGTATGCATATGGTTGTGATATTTAGTTTGATTTTGTTAGAAATGGATATGGTGGAGAATTAATGTGAGATTATTTTGGAGTGATAAGGATTATTAATGTAAAGTGGTTACACAAGGATATTTTTGGTTACCAAAACATTATAAATATGGTAATGTTATGCCATGGAAAGGATATGAGAGTTTTTTTTAGTGTAGCATTGGAGATTTGGAGGCGGAATTTTGAAGGCTTATTCCGGGAGATGTAAAAGGTCTTTTTCTAAGTCGTCATTGCGTCAGATTTCTGAGGTCGAGCAGAACACAACTGGACCAACCAGGTATCTTGTTGATGTAACTTTGATGTACTTTTTTGGCTTTGAATTTCTAATATAGAGGCCTCCCCACTGAAGACTAGGCCCGAAGATGTAGGCTTGAAGATAGCCGAACTCGGTTAATATTCTCTTGCATCACTTTTCTTCTCATGGTTTGTTGTTCTAATATGCTGCAGAATGCTTAACAATTCTTCATGCTTATTGTATTTAATGGTGTTTTTAAATCATGCAGTAACACTTTCTAAACAGTGAATGAATCACATTTCAATTAAAGATCTTTTTGGGGATCAACAAAATATATCTTTTTGTGACTCCACTGGAAATAAAAATCCCTAGTTCTTCATTGAGCTTCAATATTTCAATGCTTGTAGGGTGAAGCAAGCATCCTTTAAGGCATTTTAAATTCACCTTGGCAACTCCCCATTTGGTTGCTATGCAAAACTCAAGGCAACAGGTCCTTGGGATCTACATGATATGTACCCTACTTTGGATGCCAAGGATATTTCTGAATATCCAAATCGGTAGGATAAATACCCTACATTGGATGTTAAAGATATTCCTGGATATCCAAATCGGTGGGATACAAATTCTATGATGAAAGTCCCAAAATTTAATGGTGATCCTTCTTCAACTGTGAATCATGTTGTCAAATTTATCAAGTATACTTCAGAGATCAACATGGTTCATGAGGATGCTCTCATGATATTCTTCATTAATTCCTTTGGGGATGATCAAAAAGACTTGCTTAAGCATTATTGCAGACCTACAAGCATCCTTTCTATTGAGGTATTCATTGAAGAATTTATTAAGTATTGGGGACTAATGTGTCACTTCGAACTTGTCCTTCAAGACTTCATTGTTCTCTCCAAAAGGAGGACCTCCTTAATTATGCTAAAGAAGTTGAAGAAGAGCATTGTCATCTAAAGGAAAACATCACCCCTATAAATGTTGATCCTTGTATTGATGAAAGAGACAAGGTTGTGATGAAGAAAAATTTCATGAGCAACAACAAGAATCCTTTTTGGAATATAAAGATGAACACATTGAAAGTGATCTTGAAGATGGTACTTGTTAGCACTCTGTAATTTTCCTAGGCTAAAAAGAAAAACTGCAGAGGTAACCACAAACCACTTTCAAAGTTGGGATCTAGCCCTTCCAGCTTCAGAGAGGACTCTCTCTGTATGATTTAA
Organism: Pinus tabuliformis; assembly: GCA_031772625.1. NCBI lineage: Eukaryota > Viridiplantae > Streptophyta > Pinopsida > Pinales > Pinaceae > Pinus > Pinus tabuliformis. The sequence continues at coordinate 595,319,918 of CM062807.1, read as the reverse complement.
TTTCTGCTTTCAAGGTCTTAGGCTAGATATTAAAGTTTGAGATAGATTTTTCAAAATTTTGGTTGTAAAATGCAAGAAAAGTCCATTGGGCATGGAGTCATTAAAATTCTCGGTAATCAATCACAAATTAACAAAGTAGCTGAAACAGGGCGAGGTAGGCAAACTCCTGGATCTTAAGATATTTTATGGTGTGGCTGAGATGATAAGCAGATGATCAATTAAATATAAAGCATACTCAAATGAATTTTATATTTAATCTCAAAAGGAAAACATTAAGATTGTTTAAACAAGCCAGAGCAGAGTACAATAAGTAAATTCAGCTCTTAATCTTCTTGCAACAATCAGGAAGGGAAATCCATATGAAAACTTAGAAAGAAGAACAAATCAACATGAGGATAAACATCACCATTTGTTTGACACAAGAATCCTGGAACAAAACTGCCTCTGTATTTTTGAAATTGATTACTTCAAGTAAAAATCCACAGCTTACATCAAGGTAGAGCTCTTTTCTTCATACATTATCCAACCCTTTCTAAATCTTTTTACAAAATATTTATAGAGTCTGTCTCGAATTATTTCGGACTTCAAAACAAAATTTATTACAAAATAAAATCTATTGAAATAATGTAGATATTTCAAAAATAGAACAAAGTAATAGGAAATTTGGACTATTTTTTATGCTCTGTTCAGAATTAGAGGAGAATTATTGCTGACAGTTGCTACTTTTGTACTTTTTATGTTCGCCCGCTCCCCAATTTGTAGGATTCTTGTTTACCCTTATTCAAAGAGCTCCAGCAATTTATCCCACCGCTCTTCACTAGGAATGGAGAAATTTATCATGCTTTGAAATTTCTCATCTACCTCTATATATGTCTGAAAAGTTGGCTTAATGAGAAATAGAAGGTGGACTTCACACTGAATGTAGAGGTGGTGTTGTAGTCCTTCTAGGAAAATCTCTCCAGTTATCGTCCCTCTGACCTTGGTGAATTTGGACGCATTTGCAGCTATGTTGCATAACTGGTCTTAATAGTTCTCCAATGGAATCAATTTTCCATTAGAGGCTTTCAAAGCTGGAAGTCCCTTTTCCTGCAATACATTAAATTTTTTGTTAAATATTTTTACCTGTAACTCCAATTCTTTGCACTTATTCTCCAACTGTATCATGAGGTTCTTCTTTGTTAATACTCTTTTTACTTCCATCACTGTGCCTGTTCTGTCTTGAATCTGGAGTTCTTCAAGCTCTTCCTTAGTTTTAGAATTCAACATTTTAATAATTCTATTTGCTTCTATTGGTCTGTGCTCTATTTCAATCTTTGTTTGTTCAATTGTTGCCTTGACATTCTGCACTAACTCCTCCTGCTCAAATATGATCTGAATGGATGACCATAATTCTGTGATATTTGCATTTATATTATGCCATATACTCCTTTTGGCCTCTGCCAACATCTGAGCTGTTAGAGATTGATTCTCATACTTTTGAATTTGTTGTGTCAGTTTGAAGTTCTTTTGCACCTCTGTTAGGTATGCATTATCTGCTTTTATCTTGTTTTCCTCCATCTTTGAGAGTGTTGCCATTAACTTCTCATTTTCCTTATTTGTTAATGATAATTCTCCCAAAGCTTGGACTAGCTTCTCAAAAGAATCTGAAGTTGATGCTTGTGTTGTTTGTTGTACTTCCTGTTGTGTTGATGTACCTGTTGCTGCCAACTGTTCATTTTCCTTCAACAGTGCTTCCATGTCCTTTTCCATCTTCTGGATTTGAATATTCTATTCAACTATTAATTTGAACAGCTTTTCTTTCTCTATTTCCAGATTGGTTACTTCTTTGGCCTGAGGGTGCTTTGTGGTTGGAAGTTTAAGTTGTTTCCTAAGGGCTTGAATATCTGCATTTTTATTTTTAATTATCTCCTCGATTGCCTTGACATTACTAGGATCATATCCTAGTTTGATTATTAAATCTTCTAAAGCTTTAGTTCTAGTGTCTTTGGCCAGAGAAGACATTCGTTCTATCTTCAATTGTGAATGCATATTATTCAGAGAGGCTTGCAACTTTGAGGCAGCCATGGTTGAACTAGTCAGTGTTGAATAAATCATCTCACCTGCTTGCTTATGCAAATCGATTTGATCGATTGCATGAACCTTTTTGGTATCAACAGAAAATATTGAAGCTTTGTAGTCTTTTGCACTTCTGGGGACTGGAATTGTAGGTTCTAGGAAAGCTAATTGAAACTATCCCTTTTCTGTGTCAAATGCAGACAGCAACCTGTGTTGAGTGGTAGCAGTCTATTTCCAGAATTTTGAATATGTTGAAGCCTTCAATGCTTCATTCTTCTTCTTGATCTCCCTGTATCTGCAAAAATATTATGTTGTGTTCCCATCTGAGAGGTAGAAGATACGGGTGACTGTGTTATATCTTCAACATTTGAAAAAGGAGTGATTGGCAAACTTGTTAGAACAACTGTAGCTTGATCTTGTGACTCCTCTTCTGATGATTCTTCTTGAATGTTTATTATCTGAGCATCACTTTTAGTATTAGTCTTTGATCAAGCCCCAAGGGTTAGCTCAATTGGTCGAGGTCCCATTGCTAAAAGCACCTTACCATTGGGAGGTCACAGGTTCAATTCTCCTCGATGCTCTAAGGGTTAGGCATGGATTAATTTGGCCAAGTGGTGTGGTCCCTTCGAGAGGATCTCACCTGATTTTCTGTGGAAAATAAAATAAATAAAAAATAGTATCCAGAAGAGGGAAGTTTCCTAGGTCGGAGATTACAGGGCAGAGAAGGCAGAACAACGTCCAGAGAGAGGTTGATGCTGGCCCACGCAGAGCTGACGCAGTGGCAGCACAGAGCCTAGAGGGTGATCGAATTCCTACTGAGGAAATCAAGTTTCAGAAGCCGAGAGCCAGGATGTGAGACCAAGAGGCCGGGAATCGAAGTTTTTGGGCAGCGGAGGATCTGGAGGAAAAGCAGCATAGTCCCTAGCAGAGGTGATGTAGAAATTATGTAGGGGTGATGCAGTTCTGCGCAGAGGCTGACGCAGAAGGGATGCAGAGCTTCTTTCAGCGAGATCGGGATCAGATTCTTCCAATGACAAGGTGAGATCATCTCACTATTTGTTTTGTCCAATTTCTCTCTGTATCAGATAGTCAATTGGGCATCCAACGAATTGAACTCAGAATTACTACTACATAATAATAAAACCCTCAGAGTTGTTGCATTAGTTTTCCCGCATTAGGTTTTAAAGGGGACATTTGTCCAAAAATAACTGTGTAGATGCGTGTTGTATCTCTTTCTTGTTTAGTTTCTTGTTTCGGCATATTATTTTTAAAATAGTGAATGTTGCAGTTGTATTTACTTCGATATTTACCGTAGAACATAGTAAATAACTTGTATGGATTAACAAGTAGGAGAAGTAACATTAGTTTGTTGCAGTAGGGATTCCAGGTTTAGGAATTTTCACATGGTATCAGAGTTGCAGGTGAAGCAAGAAGAACAGAGCCGAAAAACCTAGCGCTGCAGGAGGAAGGGAGTTCAAAATTCCTGTAGAGGTAGCAATTCGAATCCCTAGAGGGTTTGCGCAGTCAGGCCAGGAGGGCAAGATTTTCGCGGTAAATCTCTCTCTAAGTGAGTCGACAAAGAGGTAAGATTGCCAGATCGAGATTTGTCAACAACAAAGGGAGCAGCGCAGCAGAAGCTTCAATGAAGAGGTTTTTCTGGTGGGACGTAGTTTTCTGCAGGCAGTTGCTGGGCAGAAAGACGTCAGAGGGAAGAGAGAGACACAGTTGAGGGAATTCTTCCCAGAGGACTTCCAGCCAAGAATTCTAAATTCTCATCAGCTGAGCAGCAGCAAGGGGCAGCAGATCTATTGACTCCAACAAGGAGTGTGTAGGCTAGCCCAGCAAGAGCGCAGAGGAGAGAGGAGGTCATTCGACTTTCTATTTGGCAAAGATGGCAGCTAGTGGACTGAGAGATCAGGATAGGTTGGATGGGGCATCCAACTATGTGATCTGAAAGGCAAGGATGTCATGCCTTCTGGATGAGCATTTTCTCAAAGTCTACGTCAACAGCGTGGTAGCTGAACCCACATATCCAGATTAACTCAAGAAGTACAAGGGAGAAATGGCGAAGACAAAAAGAATGATCCCCGACAGGGTGAAGGATCATATAGTCTGTCAACTGAACCCACAGATCCAAATCAACTCAAGAAGTACAAGGGAGCAATGGCGAATACAAAAAGAATGATCCTCGACAGAGTGAAGGATCATATAGTCTGTCACATAGCTGGCAAAAATACTGCCAAAGAGATGCGGGATGCATTATCGACGTTGTATCAAGGATCTTCCGAGCAGTGGAAGATGTACTTGGAGCAGAAGATGAGATCTACGCAGATGCAGAAGGGGGAGCACATTGATCCATTCCGCACAAAGCTTCAGGAGACCCAGGATGAGTTAGCAGTTATGGGGTCGACACCTCAAGGATCTGAGATCGTTAGACTAGCCCTCAATTCAGTCTCAGAGGAGTGGCAAGTCTTTGTCCAAAGCATCCTGGGCAGGGCGATTTTGCCAAACTGGGATGAGATGTAGGCAGCTCTCAAGCAAGAGGATTTGAGGAGGAACTTGGTCAAGTGTAAACTTGACAGAAGTAGCAGCAGTGGGTCGAAGCCCAAAGAGGAGGATGAGAATGCAGCCCTCACATCTAAGGGGTAGCAGGAGCAGTGGAAGCGAAAGAAGGACGTTTCGAAGATTAAATGCTTCATGTGTGGTGAAATGGTCACTACGCAACACAGTGTCCTCGCAGGAGGAAGGACAAAGATGAGAAGCATGATCCGAAGGTTGCAGCCGTGAAGGTCGAGGACGATGAGTTTGCCATGACAGCTGAGATAGCTCCAGGAGAGAGGTGCGCTGATTTAGAGTTGTAGTTTGAAAGAGCTACAAATGGGCAAGATCCTTGAGGAGCCCACCTCTCGAGTCAATTCCTTGCTACAGGAGCCCAAAATCATATGTATCAAGATGGACCAGTGTCAGTTGGTGCAAAGGAATGCCAAAGTGACAGTTGCAGAGGCTAGTAATGCCAGAGACTGAGCAACACAAAGAAGAGTTGGCAGCAGTGCAGATGACACAGAGCAGAGGTCAGCATCAGGGCAGAGGCTTCAAAGGGTCAGTGTAGAGACTAGCAGCAGTCAGACTCCAGCGACGAGTTACATCATATTGAACACTAGTTCAGTAATTTGGGATGCTTTTCCGATGTTGATGTTGTAGCAGCAACAATTGGAGAAGGTTGCAATGCAGGGGCAGTTGGCAGTGGCAGTGCCAGCAGCAACACAAATGCAGAATTGAGAGGGAGTTGCAGTATGGATGCAGTGTTGACAGTGGCAAGGTCAGCAGCAGCACAGATGCAACATTTGCACAGTAGTTGGTGGGCAGGATGTCAGACATCAGCAGCGCAAAAGGAGATGTTACAGAACAAAGTGATGCTTCAGCAAGTTGCATTGCTAGAGCACATTCCTTGCTAAGAGGGAGTGTTGATTTCCAGTAACATCGGATGTGCTCTAAGTCTCAAAATTTGCAAGGAGGGTTAGACACATGCATTCTCCAATACCCAGACATCGTTTTGGGAATTCCACCTGGAGACAGTTTTATTAAAATAATTAATTATTTTTAATGGGACCCTAAGTCTAAACTTAGGAAATTAAAATAATTAATGGGTATTAATCTAAATTGTGGATGTACCTTCTAGAAGAAGGCGGAGATCAAGTCAATATGATCCTATTCATTGATTAGAATCTAATCTGGGTCGTTGATTGATCGACGAGAGGATTATAAGAGAAGACTTGATGGGCACTTGGAGAATACACACACACACAGTTCAGAAGATCGAATTTCTGAAGTAGATCAGCTGTCAGTGAGAAATTTGAAGTGAGCTTTTGTAGTGAGGGGCAGAGATAGTATCCGGAAGAGGGAAGTTTTCTTGGGTCGGAGAGTACAAGGCAGAGAGGGCAAAACGATGTCTAGAGAGAGGTTGGCGTTGGCCCACGCAGAGCTGACGCAGTGGCAGCACAGAGCCTAGAGGGAGATTGGATTCCTGCTGAGGCAATCGAGTTTCAGAAGCCAGGAGTCAAGGTGTGAGACTGGGAGGCTGGAAATTGAAATTTCTGGGCAGCAGAGGATCTAGAGGAAGAGCAGCGCAATCCCCTGCAAAGGTGACGCAAAAACTGCATAGGGGTGACACAATTCTGCGCAAAAGCTAATGCAAAAGGGACACAGAGCCTCTTTCAGCGAGATCAGATTCTTCCAGTGACAGGGTGAGATCATCTCACTATTTGTTTTGTCCAGTTTCTCTTTGTATTAGATAGCCAGTTGGGCATCCAACGAATTGTACTAAGAATTACTATTGCATAATAATAAAACCCTCAGAGTTGCTGCACTGGTTTTCCTGCATTGGGTTTTTCTAGGGACATTTGTCCAAAAATAACTGTGTAGATGTGTGTTGTATCTCTTTCTTGTTCAGTTTCTTGTTTTGGCATATTATTTTTAAAATAGTGAATGCTGCAGTTGTATTTACTTCGATATTTACCATAGAACACAGTAAATAACTTGTATGGATTAACAAGTAGGAGAAGTAACATCAGTTTGTTGCAGTAGGGATTCCAGGTTTAGGAATTTTCACAATCGGCATTAAACGAAATGGAAAAGGCAGCTCATTCAAAATAGAACAGCGAACTTTGTAAGAGATAAATGATCTAGTGAGATGCAAAGGGCTCCCTTTTTGGTGATTTTTCAGCTTTGTCGAGGGAGGGGAGACCAAACTGAGATCATTTGACGACCAAAAAAGTACATCAATGAGAATAAAAGGGTATGACCAGTGTAAGATAAAGCAGTAATGTCGTAGCAGCTCCTAGATCCAAGCTAGCAACAACAAGTAATGATAAATATCCAATGTGAAAGGTGAGAAGCATTGGTCAAAAATATTTAATGAATTGAAGAGACCACAAAGTTGCTCAAAGTAGGAATGCCATAGCTGCTCCTAGACCTAGGCTAGCAACAATAAGTAAAGATATAAAGATCTAATGTGAAAGATGAAAAACATTTGAATGAAACTTTATGAGTCAATTGAAGACACCACAAAGTTTCTCCAAAGAATAAACAGTTGAATTATCAAAAAATAATAAGAAGAGCTCCCTTTAGTAGGAAAAGTGATTTTGCATGAGAGAGCCATGTGGCCTCTATTAGTGTATAACAATCTTTGATGCAATCATTTACATCTTGAAATGTGCAACCTACTCTACTCCACTAACTATAGAGATGGTGCGTAAATGTGTGCATGATACAGAATACAAAGAAATAATAATAGATTAATATTTAATACCTATGATGTGTACTTAGGAACTAAATAATCATTCTAAGCTTTTGCTAGTTCTGCCTCAACATTCTTATAAACAGTATAGTTGGCAACGTTCTAGTGACCTGCATAAAAAATATAACTCACACCATATGCATCACTTGTGGAAATTCCTTGGAATTCAAAATTATATGTAAAACAATAATTTCATCTTCAACCTAGGTGGTATCTCAGATCTTAACATTCTCAATTTTCAACCTTAGAGCTGAAGTAAAACAAGGTACAAAACAGCAGCAGAAAGTGTACAATGTTTCGCTTTCAAACAGCCCAAACTTCCCAGCAATTGAAGGAGAAAATATACGAAACTAGATGGATAATTTGCAGCCATTTTAGGGAAGCTTACCAGCCAATAACCAGATCTGAAAATACTCTCTTACAGCAGTAATAACAGCAGAACAACTGTGGTATGACAGCAGTAAAATCAGCCCTTTGTATTCTTCACATAGATGTCAAATCACTTAACAATTGTCACTTTAATTATGTCAAATCAACAAGACATGTGGCTGTAAATAACAATGCATAAAAAACATATATAGCTGAAAATCAAATTTGCAGATTGCACAAGTTTGGACAGCTAAAAACCTCATTAATATGATCAAGATGAAGTACATGTACATACCATTGCCTTCTTTCAAGGCTAGTACAAGTTCTCCAAGCTCTCCAAACCCTAGCACTGGCAAATCAACAAAACCCTACCAACCAAAAGATGCACTATGCAAAAATCTCACACACACATACATTCCTCTTCTTCACAATTCCAACCTGGGGTTTCCGTTTAATCACAAAACGCTAATCTCCAATCTCCAAGGGATAAACCCTAACCCTATACCTCCAAGATACTCCAAGAAGACCAAGAAACCCTATCAACTCAAAAGAGACAGAGAGATTAAGCACATGTGAATACTCTAGAGAGGGAGGCTAGTGCGCACTCATCTCTAAGTCACATCTTGTTACAAGAGTGAATACAAGTGAGTGAATGAACATACATGAATGGAAAGACCTCTCCTTCCTCTATTTATGTGAGAGGTAAGGGAGGGCAACAATACAAACAGGGCTTTAGTCCTTACAAGCAACCTAGAATGACCACCTATAGACCAACACAAGTAAGATGCTACACTCTAAAGTAAATGTGTCATGCTATAAGGTGATGTTGTGCACAATAATGGCTCCAAAGTGATGTAGCTACACAAGAATAGTCCACATCCCTCCATCGCAAGCCTCATGAACTCCGTCAATCTTCCTACGTAATGTACTCCACTAGGTAAGCTACCCTTGCAAAGATACTATTGAAACCTCAAGCATCTCTGAGCTTTCTCCAATCCTCTGAACACAAACCCAAGCTGCTACACGCTGACTAAGGCCGTATGCGCTACTTCAAGTTACATGAGACTCCTCATCTTGTGTACATTGCTCTCCAAGCAAGTGCATTCTCCATGGGGGCCCAATGAAGGGCATCCAGCAAACTCTCAAAAGAACTCCAATGCCTAAGTAAAGAATACTAAGCCAGTAACCATTTGAGTTCAAGCATCCACCAAGCAAGCTATCTCAAATATGCACATCCATCAAGTACTATCTCTCGTAAGCCAATGCATCTCAAATCATCCTAGAGCTAAGCATACACCATATACCCCAAATCTCATGAAGCACCCCAAAAATGGTGTAAACATTTTCATAGTAACCCCAAAAGTTAACATAACCTGCATAAATAAATATGACTAACATATACAAGAGCATGACTGCTATCATATGAATGAATTGCACATAAACATATGACTGGAATCATACAACTTTACAAGAGACCTGCATATAATTAAGTACCATAAGGTTACCGAACATTCTTCCACTTCACACAGGTGTTGATGATCACATTAGCATGTAGAGCCACAGATTAGTGAGACAGGACCATGTGATTTCCAGACACATGCATAATGGCAATAGACATCTAGTGGCCCTCACCATGTGAGTTCCACTCAGAAGGGAGGTTTGTCGATTGGCATGCTTCATGCCCTCACTCGAGGTTTTCACTTTGATGGATGAACAACTAGTCAGAGATATCTGAGCAGGATGTATAACATTCTAAGTTCCAACAAATTTATTTCTATATAAATGTACATATCTATGAACTCATTTCTTTTACAATAGCAGGATCCAACAAACTAACTCAGATGTAAGTTTGCAAGTACACTTTACAAAGGATACCATATTTATATACAGAAGAACAAATCTGTCTGAAATTTGAATGTATTTCAGTACAGTAACTCAATTAACTGGATCCATTAAGAACACATCCATGCCTCATTGACTTTACAAGAAAGAAAACATAATACAAAATTTCATTCTATACAAACTCTATATGTGCATGCAACTTAAAAGGACGTTTGGTATGTTTATAACTTTATTCACATCAGAGGATGCTCAACACATATGCCTAAGGTTTTATTTCCGGATTTGCAACAGTTCCTATGTAGACCTGCAAAACCTTGAGATCAGTTCTTTTTTGCAAGGAACATTGGGAAGGTTACTGGGAAAGACATAAAACAGAATTTGTGAGATCCAACTACAAGTTGTAGTGTTATTCATGAATCTACAACTAAAACAACCTCACAGAAAAAATCCAGAGTGATTACATAAAAGTTTAAGACTTTAAACTTATAGAAAAATTGAGATTGAAAAGTGGCACTTACATTCTCCACGGTGATCCTTAACAGTGAAGGCCCCTGTCTTTGCTTCTCTAATCTTAATCCCACTGCCGCATCCTGCTGCTACTCTGGCTCCAAGTCTGAATTTCCTGCTCCTTATCCAGCTAGAGTTATCAGTAAAAGTCAACTCCCCCAGGACCCCAACACCTTCTTTTAGATTTATAAGCAGGTCCCCAGTGAGAAGTGGCCGTTTCCCCTCCCTCTCTCGCACAACATGACTATCAAATTCTTTGTCAGTCCAATCCTCCTCTTCATCTCCTTCAAAGTCACCTTCAAGAACAACGATTTCCACTTTTGTGGAGGATTCAGATCCTGAAGTAATAATTTGTCCTGTAGATACATCTACAAGTACTACTTGAATAGGGCAACACTGCTCCCCTTCTATTCTACTGCCTGTGAAAATAGGCAGAGATAGCTTGTTCCTAAACTGCAACTGCAAGTTTCCTGATGCAGATTCATTTATTTGTCTTGTTGAAGATCTAAACAAGTGAGAACAGGAAATAAGTAGACAAGTATTGAATCTAACACACGTGACTCATCACTTCCTATGGAAAACAAAACCATGTGAAAGAAATTTAGTTTTGTGACACCTCCTATCGAAGTGTCACTTCATTCAAAGTATTTGAGATTAGCATAGAATCATACTGAATTTTGGCAGGCACATGCTTTTCTAATGCTCGCTCAATCTCCTCATTTACCTGAAACAGACATAATATAACATAAAATTTGATTTTACCAGTAAACAAACAAGCAATTGTGCAGCAACCTTGTGTATAGTAGCCACATACGAAGAAAAAGGGGATAACTTTTGGCCCTTCAGAGAAAAGCATGATAAAACAGTGATATAGATATTTTTCAAAATCTACATCCATATCCATCCAAAATACTTAGATGTAGATTTACCAACTGGAGACGTTTCATACTTTACTCTCAAACAGCTGAACACACTTCCATGGTTGCATAAGAATACATAGTTGCTCACAGACAGCAAAGTTTCTCCCAGGGATGGAGGAGAATGTTACAAATGTTTACTTGTACTAGCCAGGAAGCAACATTCTAAAAGCACAACGCTAGCAATCATCAAACAGATGATTAGTTTATGGGACCTAGGGTTGCAGACTTTGGATTAACTTTCATTTAAATGATTTTTAATAATATAGAGAATCATATTTAAAGAATTGACTACAATTCACCATCCTGGCTGATAAAAACTTAAAAGATACAATTTAAATATAGAAGGCAAACCATACATTTAAAAACCATTTTTCAGAACATTCCACTGTTTCATGCTAACATGTTTTAATATTTTTTTTGCTCCCTTTCCATTAGCCTTTATCTATCTTCATCACCGTGGAGCAAAATACAGCTACATGAAAATAGTGGCAATGCTAGCAGATTTAAACATAAATTATTACTTCCAAAACCTTCCTGCCCATAAAATGGTCTTTATTTGATTCCAATGAATCTGGACATCAAAAACTGGTAATACTTATCACACTAACAGTTCTTCGCATAAAAGAAAATTGATATTTATGAATAGTAGAAGACGAAAAGGAAAAAAATCGATATATATTTGGCCACAAAATTGACTGGACATGGAATCATGCTGTTAGATCAAATATGCCCCAATGCATTGTAATTCCAAGTTATCCAATGGCTTTACTGAGAAGAGAAATTAAGTGATGACATGTTCTCTCCACCTGATAGAGACCAGGGAGGACTTATTGTTCAAGAGTTTGTCTCTATTGTTATCCAATGTTTGTGGATATTTTTGAAATGGACATGTTAAAGTCTTTTCAACAACAATATACTTGAGGTGTTGTAAATTCATACTCTCTGGGCTTGGTACATAATTTTACTGTAAATAATTGAATAATTGACTTGTTCAAACTTTTCATGAATAGACTACTTAATTTTGATAGTTGTACAACAGGAAGAAGATGAATAATGTTACAATTTAGCCTTTCATGCAAGTATTTGGATTAAACAAATACAACCAATTGAATAACGCACTCTCTTTTTTCTTTTAGACTAAAGTACAATTCAAAACAATTTTTGGAATCTCTATTATCTCCTCCAGAAAAGCAGCCCATTAGCTCCAACATTGTGGTTCCTCTCAGAAAATGCCTATGGCTAGTTAATTATTAGGTAAATTTAGAGAAAACCAACATCTCTGAAATAAACGCCAACTAAAAGCTATCGAATTTTTCCTGATAACTTCCATGACATATTTTTGTAGAAAATGTTTCTTTTTCACTGATGAAATTATGAATATTTACATTGGTCTTTGTTAAAAAGGGGTGGGTTCAAGGTTGCATGAAGCAGGATGTATTTTGGAACTTGGAAGCAAAGCATCAGATGCGTCATTTTCCAAAAATCATTGGAAGTGAAACGTCTCAGAAGCATATATATATATATTCCAAAAAAACATCCAAAATACCAAATTAGTTGTAGAAGATATGAAAATATTTATATTTGCACATAAATCAAGATAGCTACAGTATCCATTGTACATCAACGACTAATTATTGGAGCATCAACCATTTAGACTCTAGCAATTACAAACATACATCAATTTTTAAGCATATCATAGATAATAGTGTTAATTTGGCACCCCAAGGACAAATTCCCTCCACTGGGAAGCCTTCTTCATCCAAAGAAGCCCCTTCTAGCCCTTGGAAGAATTTAATTTGGTCAAGGAAAAATATTATTTTTAATGAGAAACACACGTGCACAAAAGTACAAGTCGGCCTGGGCAAGCTAATTCAACCTCTTGAGACACATATAAATAGACCACATGTCACATCACTTTGGAGCATCATCACACAACTCATTCTTCTCTTGGATTGGTTTGTACAGCTCTGAAATTGCAGGTTCATCTTCACACGTGCAAAGGAGAAAGAGGGATTTTCTGTTGGCCGAATTTATCTTCTGTTTTGGGACTTTGACCAGCATTGACTTTTTGGACTTGGAGCTTGGTTTGACTTTGATTTTCTGATCTGTTTGGAAGGCCGACTTGACTGGGAGGTTGACCGAACTCTTTCAGGGCACATTGACCAGCATTGACCAAAATTGCAGATATAGGGTTTCCACAGGTCAAAGTTTGACTTTGACCAGATTTGGAGGCACTGTTTTGGGCTAAGTTACCAGGATTCGGATCCGGATACGGATCCGGATGCGGATCCGGATACGGATCCATCAGATTTTTTAAAAGCCAGGATCCGGATACGGCGGGGAAACGGCAGGTATATATAGTATATAAATATTTTCCATGGTAGGTAAAAGGCTACAATATTTATGGTCACTAGTCTAACCTCTATTGGTACAATCTGAAGACCTCAACATGTCGCTACATCATTATGTGTAGACAAAATTGACCACCTCTAAAAATAATTTGTAAGTTGTGTGTGGTTTGTAATAAGGGTGACTTGCAAACTTGCAAGATGCCTCTAGACCTTGAGCCATTAATATGTTTACTTACTTTCGGAGAAGATAAACAGTAGCTAGTCAAAAAAATTACAACTTGTAAAAATACAAAATTTTAAATGTATAACTTGTATAATATTTAATATATATTTTAAATATATGATACAATAAATTAATATATTTAATTTTATAAATATATAAATTTTAATATTTCTATTTATCCTGCAACACAAATTATAATATAAGTAATAGAACTTAATTTTAAATTATAATTTTTAAAAGACAAGTTTATAATAATTATAAATTATAAATTTTGAACGGTATAAATATAAATGTAAAAAGTAACTTTAAAATATCATAAAGTTTAATTAATATATAAATATAAAAAGTAACTTTAAAATATAATAAAGTTTAATTAATATATAAATATAAAAAGTAACTTTAAAATATAATAAAGTTTAATTAATATCTAAATATAAAAAGTAACTTTAAAATATAATAAAGCTTAATTAATATATATAATGCGGGGTCATGCGAGATGCCTAAAACAAATGGGAGAGTTCACGAGCCATGAAACAACACAGTGGACTTAATGTGGAGTCATTCTCCACCCGCCATCTTAACCATTAATAAAAACGTGATTTGTTGTTGGGTGCGCTAATGGCTGTGTCTTAGCTGGGTTGAATATTAGGTGGGTCATTTAACTCTCGGTCAAACTCAGGAAAGAGGCAGATTCTATTTTGCTTTATATAATCCTATAAACTATAGTATTATAAATTTAATTTTTTATAGGATATCTATACTATCATTTTAATATGTTTATAAATTATATAGTTATTAATACTACCCTTCTTTGCTATTCCTAGAAGTTGAGTTGCGACATTTGTCCGCGTGAATAATCTCCAAAACATTAATTTTTTGGCCCTGATTTTTTATACAAATAGTATTTGACTATATTTCTAACTTATGTTGTGCGATGGAAAGAAAACATCAATGTTGGGTTATAGCGCTGAATGTGTTTAATACAGTGAACATGATATCAACAAAGATGGGTTATAGCGCTGAAGCCTGAACCAGAGTTTTAACACTCTTTTTGTCCAATACTGATATGTTCTATTGGTGCCGGTAGGACCCAACGAGGGTGCCCCGCAGTGGTGGGTACAAGCAACACACCGGATCCATTTACAAGCCAGGTTTTAAGGTAGGTATTAATTGGGGAAGAATTTCTCCTGTGAACAAAAAGACTGGAATTCAGCGAATACAAACAGAGAAAGGCTTTTATTTGTATTGTAAAAAACCAAAAATCACACGAACTGTAGTTTAAACACCGGGATGCGTGTTATGGCGAAGGAAACATTTTTAAACCGGTTCCTAGGCGTATCCAAGCGAATCCGGATCCGGATCCGGATCAGATCCGGGGATCCGCGAATCCAGCCCCCAAGGTTGACGGATCCGGTAACATAGGTTTTGGGACTGTTTTGACTGGAATTTCACCAGCAAAGAAGGCTGCAACCTTTGACTATTGAGCCTTGACTGAGCTGATTTGGAGAACTGTTGACTGTTGACCGTTGACTGATTAGCGCTGCTGCTGCTGCTGCTGCTGTTGACTTTGATCAGATTTGCAGACTTTGGATCACATTTGACTTGTTGGCTCATCTTTGACTGAATATTGATTGGTTGGTTTGGATAGTCAAAGTTGATGATCTTTGACTCATTGTTGATGAATTGGATCATTGTATCTCTCTGCTGAACATTTGATGACAATCTAATAGAAGAAGGATTTTGAAAGGGTTTCCCCCTTGTGGGGTTTTTCCCTAGTCTTTGACCAAATCTGGTGTCTCTCTTGTTCTTGTTCTTGTTCTTGTTCTTGTTCTTGGTTGTCTTCTATTGTGCATTTGGATTAATGTTCTATCTAAAATTGCTTACTGTCATTGGAAGATTGAATATATTGAATGAAGTGATTGTTAATTGAAGAAGAATTTGTGTAAGTGGTTGTGCTAAGCACAGAACTCTGGAAAAGTAACAAATAGAAGGTAGAAAGTACCAAAATCCTAAGCATCTAATGGAAAGTAGACATTAAGAAAATAAAACCATAAAACATTAAAATAACTTATCTAGCAAGTGAGCAACTGTCAACATGAGCCATGAACAAAATTCAAATAACAATGTTTACAAAATAGGCCACCTAGCCACCACCAACTACACACTGAAATAGGAAGAGTAAGACAAAAAAAGTTCAAATTCATAACACTAAAGTCTAATACTCTAGAGTCTAATCTATGACAAAAATAATGAACTGTGAATATATCTACTAATCTCTCTTTACACCACGACCACTATGTGAGCCTCCATGTGGTCGCAGTGAGGAAGATGGTGGACGTGGAAGTTGTGGAACTGTTGAAGATGAAGCCCTCGTTGCTGGTGTTGAAGAATGGAGCCTAGGGACCATGGCACCAAATGGGGGTGCCATCACATATCGATCATCATCATCCTAGATAAGAGCATCCTCCAATTGCTCTAATTGTGCTACTCCATCCTCCAAATTGACCTCCTCTGGATTTTGTCCCAAAGCTTAAACTCTTTATTATTCTTTGTCTCCTTAGAGTAATGGGACATCAATCGCAAGTTGTAATGAACACCTCTCTGCAAAAGAAGTGTTTACCACCTACGATAGCACTCATATTGCCAAAGATAGTAGAAGTGGAGTAGCACCTCCATGCATGTTCCACCACTCAAGAGAAGACAAATTCCCTTGATCTCTAATTGCATGATTGGTCCCAAATGCACCAGTGCCAAGGATATAGTTTCTCACCTATTTCCATAGCATGTCACACTCCTAATCAAGGACTAATTCATCCAATTATTTCATATAACGAAATAGAACCTCTAGATCTTGGTATGGTTTTCTCTTGGTCCCCTCACTACATGTTGGTGTTGAAAGCCATGATAGATGATAGTATTTAGGTGTTAGCACATATGCTAAGGCATGCAATGGAATGTTTAGCATTTCCCATTTTTCCACTTCCACACGAATATAATTGTACAAGGTGGTATCTCTAGGCTAAACAATGTCTTTAATCTGCCCCAACATGCTATCCATCTGCTCATACACCGCCCCAATTATTGGTTGATCTAAATCTGCAAACTTGATCATGTAATAAATTGGTTTAGTGAATTCCAAAACATATTTAATCTATGACCAAAAGTAACTATCAAGCACAGTGTCCTTAACTATAGTAGCACCATCTCTATCAACGCTCATCTCATCCCATGAATCACATGTCACCATAGTAGTTAAAGCTTGTCTCGCCTTCACAAGTCGCCTAAAGGTGAGGTAATAGCTTGCAAATCTAGTTTTTGAAAGTTTAAGCAACCACAACTTCGAGTTAGTGCCATAAAAGTAGTTTACCCTTGTGTGCCCCGTGACATATTTAATGAGTTGCTTGCCTTTCTTGTAAAGATAATTAATCCATCCACATTCTTTATGCTTTACAATATCATACATCAAAAGGTTCAATGTGCATACAATGCACCAAGTACCCGAACCAAAAGATGTGTGGATCAATACGCTCAATGATTTTTCCTTCTCCCATACAATTTGTTACATTATTAGTAATCACTTGAACCACATTATTAGGACCAACATATTTGATTGTTTTTGTTACATTATTAGTAATCACTTGAACCACATTATTAGGACCAACATATTTGATTGTTTTCAATAGCAAATCTACAATGTTTTGACAAGATGCAATTATGGAGGAGTCGTGACTTGAAAGACACATTGCACCGCCAACAAAAACACCAATAACATTTATAAAATGTTGGTTTCTAACATTTCTCCAACCATCTGATACAATGGATTCCCCACAATCCACCCACTCATTTGTAAAACGTGTCAAAACTCTTTGAACCTCTGCTTTTTCTTTCTAATAACATAGTTCAAGCTTTCTAATAGTTGGGGCTCTTGTATCCTTTTGGGGCTTCATTGATGACCTTAACCAAATCATGGCAGTAGGGAAAGCAAAGCATATTGAATGGTACACTGCAAACACAAAGAAACCAGACCACTTTTCCATCCACATCATCCCTCCCACCAACATTCAAAAAAATTTCTATTGTTCTTCTAGATTCAGAGGTTGCAGAAGTACCGTGAGAAGATGAGCCACCAAACCTAGAGGTTTCAATTGATTCGGATTGAATTTTTTGTTTCTTTTTTTTTTCTGCAACCTCCTCTATTTGGACGTATTTTCTCCTTTGTTCCACTAAAACAATAGGGCAAACGGATATCCCTATGGGACCCCTATTGTCATCATTGTCTAGCACCCCACAAAGATGCCTCCTCACATGGGTATATGAACCACTATAAGGTTTTCCTCTATGACAATTATCAGAGCACAAAATCTTGTAGCTTCCACCACCTCTTCCCCCCTCAAGTTTTGTCACATAATTCCGCAAGGGTGTCAATGCTCCTTTTTCCCCTTGCATTTCAATGCCCTCTTCATCCCCTTCCTCACCATACATTGGGTCACTCATAGTGCAACCACTATCCTTCTCTTCTTCTTCCCTTCTATGCCTACTCCCCACCAACACCATGAAAATGAAAAGTGGAATGATACAGCTAATCCAAAAGAACATCGTTTTGGAATATAGATGGACAACCTGCAATAAAATGAGCAAGAAGTAAGAATGGGATGTTAGTTTTTGTAGCATTAGAGGTATTCTAGTCTCCAAGCTTTGTGGAGAGTCTAAATCATAGGAGTTCTCCAAAACCCAGAAATCATTTCTGGAAATTCCACCTAGAGATGGCTCAATTAAATTAATTGAATTTCCTAAGTCTAACTTAGGAAAAAGGGGTTAATTAATAGAAATTAATCGAGAAATGTGTGAATTATCTAGAAACTCACACGAATCAACTTAGAGATAATCTCGATTCTCAACCATTGATTAAGTTTTAATCATGGTCATTGAAGTCCCAACTCGAGATTATAAGAAGAAGTCGACAGGTAGATGGAGGATACACTTTGGAGAAAACTTGAAGGTGAGAAGCACTTGAGAGTGTGACCAGTTGTAGATACTCGGTGATCTAGATAGATTGATTCTCCAGTTCAGGTGATTCAACAGGAGTGATCAAGTCAGAGATCGAGTAGCAAAGTGTCAAAGGGGCAGAGACAGTGGTCCGGAAGAGGCAAAAGTGAGTGACTAAAGTATTCCATAGCATAGCTAGCCCTGATTGGTCGCAGGGGTCTTGTGGAATTGTCTAACAGGTCGCAATTATGGTCGCACGGGTTTTCCCAATACAGCGGCAAGGATCATGCGAGTTTTCCTCGCATATTGGTGCGGATCGATCAAAAGCCACGAGGGCTCGCGCAAAGGTTGGACGGCCAGTTTTCAAAGGGAGACAATGGTCGGGGTTTGCTGGTGGAGGGAGAGAACCTTCTCTCCAAATATTTTTTGTCAGATCTTGCTGTTTGGATAGCTAACTGGCCTTCCAAAGATTGTACTCAGATTTTCATTGTTGCATAATAAAATAAACCCTCAGTTGTTGCACCGGTTTTCCCACATTGAGTTTTTCTGGGGACTTTTGTCCAAAAACAACAATTTCATTTTTATGTTTGTGCTCGCATTTCTCAATTCATATTTTTGCTTCCGTAGTATTTATGTGGTGAAGAAATTGCAATGTGATTAATTTGATATTAATTAAGAAAATTAATAAACTGCTAATCAGTTAGGAGAATTAATTCCAGTTGTTGCATTTCAAGGAATTTTCACATGGGAAAGAGTAGGAGGAGGAGAAACAATACAAACAAGAATGACAAGAAAATGAGGGAGTTTGGGGTTTGCATTTACTTCTTTAGCTCTGATAGATGGCAGCCCTTATTTACTCCCCCAAGCTCCTCCAAAGTCTCATCAAACCTCTCACAAATCTCATCTCAAAAGTTGGATATCTCCTCTCTTCTCCAAGCTCTCCAAATATGCAAGAATGAGGAAAAGAGAGTCGGAAAATGCCTTTTAACCTCATCCTCTCTTTTCCCTAACTCGCCCTTAACTCACTTGAACACCAAGTCAACTTTAGTTAAGTCAAAAAGAAAAACACCTTCCTGCGAAACCATCTACCCATCCCAGAACCAGTCGCGATCAGCGATAGATCCGTGCTAGAACCACCGTTCCTGTTTTTCCAGGAATCACAAAAAATGGGTGAAGCCCTCTCTTTTCCCTAATTCATCCTTAACTCACTTGAACCTCGCGGAACCATCTGTCGCTCTCCCGGAACCGATGGTGATCCGCGACGTATCCAAGTCAGAACCACGGTTCGAGCCGATGGAGCCGTCACGGTTCCATTTTTCCAGGAACCACGGAAAAGGGCAAAACCAAGGATCATCGACGAATCCATCCAGGAGACAAATCCGCCTCCTAAACCGGAGGGGACATTTCGTAAAACTCCGGGTGGGTTATAAGGGCAACCTTCACTAGAACTAGCATCAACATCAACATCTTCCCTTACAAACAAAACAAAATTTCCCTAACTACGTAATATAAACATACGAGTATCAAAGTGCCACCATGCGTGAATTAAAACATCCTGAATTACAAAATTTAAAACTGCCACCAGGTGGCTTATAACAAGTTATTCAAAGCCTTAACATCGGTGTTCCAGTGGGACACGTCACTTAGGGTGGGGGGTGTTGACATTTCTAAGTCTATCCGTTAGAAATTTAATCTGTATTCTTCTTGTTTATTTCTTCTAATTGTTAATTACGAACAACTTATTTAAAACATATAAATAACAAAATAAACACAATACAGTCTCAACCATCTACAGATCAACATCTAAAAGAAAACAAACACACAAGTGACACTATTATTTTTGGACAACTCGTCCCTGAAAAAACCCAATGCAGGAAAACTGGTGCAGCAATTCTAAGGGTTTATTATTATGCAGTATATCCTTGAGTACAACTCGGTGCCAAATTGGCTCACCCGACAGAGAAAAATAACCAGTAGTAATACCTCTCTATTCGAAAGTAGGTATTCAGAAAACCTGCCCCACGAAACCCTCTCAAGCAACACTGAAGCACTGCATCAACCCTCGTGGCCTCTGCGTCAGCCTCAGACCCCTCTACGCCAACCCTCTGAGGCACTACGCAGCCTCTGGGACCCTCTGTGTCACTCCTGTTGCCCTCTACGTGGATGACGCAAGCCCTCTGGCCTCTACTTTGTCTCTGCTGGGCTCTCCATGGCCTGCTCTGGCTTCTGCATCTGCCTCTCTGCTAGTCTCTCGGCACTATCTCTGCCTCTCGATCCAGTACTCACTGCCCCTCGCTGTTGATCACTGATTTGACTTTACTTAGCAACCCAGCTCTAGTAAATCGAATGACTGATCATTCTCGTGTGTTCACCAACTGACCCTCAAGCCTCCTCTTGTACTTTCCTGTTGGTCCTTCAACGGCCGAGATTACATCTCTAATCAACGACTAAGATTATATTTGGCTTAATCCATGTCCTTTGGAACCTTCTAACCCAGTTTTATATTAATACCCATTAATATTTTATTTTTCCTAAGTTTAGACTTGGGAACTCCATTAAAAATACTAATTATTTTAATATCTCCTAAACCGGGTGGAATCTACCCAAACCATTTCTGGGTCTTGGATACCTCATGTGCTTTAGCCTCTCCACCAATTTTCATGGCTCGAGAACATTCGATGCTACCCCAAATCAACACTCCCTCTTAGCGAGGACTGTGCTCTAGTAATACTCCACACTAAGCATCCCTCTGATTATACAGCACCAGTACTTGTGTTGATGCTAGGCCTCCCAGCCCAACATCCTCTGCACTGCTGCATCCTGTACTGCTACCCATGGCCCTGCCACTACCGCTACATCTGTACGGCAGCTCCCTCGGCATCCGTGTTGTTGTTGGTCCTTTCTCCCAACACTGCATCTGCACTGCAACCCCCTCTCATCATGCTGCATCGTGCTACTGCTAACTGCTACTGCACTGCAACTCAGTTACTAAGAAGTAAGTAACTGATCCACCCAACTACTGACATCCCTGTCAGGCTAGAAACACTCTCGATGCTGAAGCTCTCTCTGTCGCTATCACGTGCTCCCTCTACTGCCTCTGCGTTGCTGCAACAACTCCCTGCCTCTCGCACCGCTGCAAACCTCTCTGTGCCATCTTGCACTGTTGCAACCCTCTTTGTGCCTCTCGCACTGTTGCAGCCTGCTAGCCTCACGCTGCCCGAGGACTCCTACAATGTTGCACTCTTTGCCGCTTCATCCGCATCCGTTTCAACCGACATCCACCAATCCTGCTACTCTCTCTTCGGGGCTCCCGTAACAAGGTATAATCCAAGAAGTTGGGTACTTCAAGGATCCTGCCCCTCATCGCCTGTAGTCTTCCTGACTACGGCTCGATGTCTCCCCACCTCTTCTCTCGAGGTACATGAGCACTCATGGCACAATCATCATCCTCCTCTACCTCCTTTTCCGCCTTCGTTAACGTTACCTTAGAGTCAGGCGCCTCTCCCTTACTCTTCTTCTTCGGACACTGGTTCGCATGATGACCCAGTTCCCCACAGTTGAAGCACTTGACCTTGGCAGGTCCTTTTTCTTCTTCTTCCCCTGCTTTCCCGCAGATGCTAGAGCCGCATCCTCTTCCTCTTCCTTCTTGATCCGGACTCCTTTACTGCTACTTCCCGTCTTGCTCAGCCTTTTGATCTCTTCTTGGCGAAGAGTCACCCACAATTCTTCCCAATCTAGAAGATCTGCCCTGCCCAGAATGCTCTGGACAAATGTCTCCCACTCCTCGGAGACTGCATTTAGAGCAGTCCTCACCAACATCTCCTCATCCGGCGTGGCCCCTATGGAAGTCAGTTGGTCCCGGATCTCCTTCAACCGACCGAGGAAGTGATCTATCTGCTCCCCCTTCTGCATCTGGTATGACCGCAATTGATTCTCAAGTAACATCTTCCTCTGCACGGAAGTATGCTGGTACAATTTCTTCAAGGCGTCCCACATTTCCTTTGTCATTTCCTTCTCGGCAATATGTTGGACCACATGATCCTTGACCCCATCAAGGATGATGCATTTTGCCTTGGCCATTGCCTCCTCGAACTTTTCATTATCAGCCGGGTCAACAGGGATCGACATTGTTCTCAAGGCGAAGGTCTTGATGCAATGTCTATCTAGAATGGACAGGATCCTAGCCTTCCAGACCACAAAGTTGGACGCCTCGTCCAGCCTGTCCTAATCCCTCAGCCCATTCATGGCCATCTCTCTGCTCTTCTTGTCGACTCCTCCAAGTCTCTCTACTTCCCTCCGAAAGTTCTCTCTTCGACTCCTACTGAGTCTCTCTACTTCCCACCTGGAAGTTCTCTGCTAGACTCCCTCTGAGTCATGATTTCCCTTCTAGAAATCCTCCTGCCAATCATCAAGTCGTACCTCTCCGATCTTCTGTGCACCTGCAACACTAATCCGGATTTCTTGGCTAGAAATCTGCCTCGGTAGCGACTCCCTCTACCTTGGTTTTGCCCTGTTAGGTATTGTTCTACCCACAGTACCCCACCAGCTTCACTCCCGAAAACTGCCCACAACTTCCTATGCCCCAGCAACTAAAGAACTGAGCCTCTAGGCTCTATGCAATCCCGGCACTAGCAAAAATGCTCCCTCAGCCAACTGCATCAACCCTCCTGCTGTCGCTTTGTGCAAGGATTAGCTTCTCTCACTTGGGACAGTTGATTCTGTTGCAAATGTTCTGCTTCAGCTCTCCTGTGATCTGCAACCACACTCTGATACCATGTTGAAATCTCTAAGTCTATCCGTTAGAAAATTAATCTGTATTCTTCTGGTTTATTTCTTCTACTTGTTAATTAAGAACAAGTTATTTAAAACATATAAATAGCAAAATAGACACAATACAGTCTCAACCATCTACAGATCAACAACTGAAAGAAAACAAACACACAAGTGACACCGTTATTTTTGGACAACTCGTCCCCGGAAAAACCCAATGCGAGAAAACCGGTGCAGCAATTCTGAGGGTTTATTATTATGCAATATATCCTTGAGTACAACTGGTTACCAAACTGGCTCACCCGACAAAGAAAAATAATCGGCAATAATACCTCTCTATTCGGAAGTAGGTATTCAAAAAACCTGCCCCACAAAACCCTCTCCAGCAACACTGAAGCACTGCGTCAGCCCTCCTAGCCTCTGTGTCAGCCCTCTGAGGCACTACGCAGCCTCTAAGACCCTCTGTGTCACTCCTGCTGCCCTCTGCGTGGATGACGCAGGCCCTCTGGCCTCTGCATTGTCTCTGTTGGGCTCTGTGTGGCCTACTTTGGCTTCTGCGTCTGCCTCTATGCCTCTGCGCTGATCTCTCAGCACTATCTTTGCCTCTCTATCCAGTACTCACTGCCCCTCGTTGTTGATCATTGATTCGACTTTACTTAGCAACCCCGCTCTAATAAATCGAATGACAGATCACTCTTGTGTGTTATCCAACTGACCCTCAAGCCTCCTCTTATACTTTTCCTGTTGGTCCTTCAATAGTCGAGATTACATCTCTAATCAATGGCTAAGATTAGATTTGGCTTGATCCATGTCTTTTGGAACCTTCTAACCCAGTTTTATACTAAAACCCATTAATATTTTATTTTTCCTAAGTTTAGACTTAGGAACTCCATTAAAAATATTAATTATTTTAATATGTCCTAAAACGGGTAGAATCTGCCCAAACCATTTTTGGGTATTGGAGATCTCATGTGCTTTAGCCTCTCCACCAATTTTCGTGGCTAAAGCACATCCGATGCTACCCCAAATCAACAGGGGCGCACTCCCCACATTTCTCACACTCCCGATACAAGGGGCCACCTAGGGAAACATTTCCCCACGTCCCCCTTTTGGGAAAAATCATAGAAACACAAGCAGAAACATTTCCTTGATGTGGGGAACATGTTTCCCCAAAAGGGATGCTTGTGGGCGCCCCCCCCAAAAAGGGTTGGGTGCCCCCCATCTAAAGGGGGACGTATGAGTGTGACCCTTAAATTTTGCCTAAAAACAATAAATTATGCGTATGGAAGCCTAATATTCAACCTTAGGGCCTACTAACGCTTATAAGAAAAATGTAATTAATGGTAATGTTCAAAAGTAAAAGTGGCATTGTCCTTTATCTTTCATTTTTATCCTTTTACTTAAATTTTTGGCATTATTATTAATTGTTTCAAGATGTTTGAAATGTTGGAGAATGCAAAATGGCAGCTATTAATTCCAATTTTCCTTAACCTTAATACTTGCTGGTGAGCTTTATTATTATTCTTATGTTTCTTCATTAGATCTTCTTCATCAAACTGTTGAGAAATCTAGGCACAGCTAGATTAGGTGATTTCTCTTAATTTGATAACTGTTTGTGATGTCTTTTTACTTAACTTGATTAGCTTCTTCTTTAACTTGATTATTATTGTGTTTTCTATCATCAAACAGCTACCAAACAATAAAGATCAATGAGACAAGAGAACACAAAATGTAGGTTGCAAGAGGGCCAAAACCTCTACTCTTGAGAGGAAAACCCACAAGAATTCTTCTCTTATTATAGAACTTCAAATGACGAATTCCAAGACCTAAGACCCTTGTCAAAGACCTCTCCAAGACCTAGTCAACTTTCACAATTTCCAGCAACTTCGACCTCGGCAACATCTCCAACAACTTTTGGCTCTAGCAGAAACCCTAGTTCTTGCACATACGGACAAGATGGTGATTTCTTCCTTCTCCTTTGCTTGAATTGGTTCTTCCTTCTTTGGAATTTGGTTTGCAAAGGAGACCCTTTTTGGTGCCCTAAATCAGCTCCTCTAATTCGTTCTAGAAGCAGCAATATGATGCCCTAGATCTCGCACGTGTGAAGAGATCTAAAAATTTCGCTTTTCTTCTCTAAGTTTTTTCTCCTCTCTCTCGCTCTTCTTTTGGTCTTCTTCCTTGACTTGATCGAACTTCTTGAGAGTTGAATGGATGATCTTCAAGTGAGGTTAATGCCTCTTATATATAGGTTTCTCTTCGAGGTCGAATAGTAGCTTGGAGGCTGACTTGTCCACTTATGAAGGTCAAATTGTTTGACAAGGCCTTGGAGGGTCTTTATGACACTTTGACTTTACAAGAAAATTTATTTACAAGATACAACATGCGCAAAGGGGTCTTACATGTATGAAAATGACCCTTTTGACATCATAATTCTATGACAAACCTAGAAACACTCAATGGGTGCTTGACCTACAAATAAATTTATCTTGAGCATGAAATCCATGCATCAGGAATGATAATAATAAATTTATGTTCTCTTTAATATCAAATATATAAAATTGTGATCATAATAGAAATTATGAAGACCGAACCCAATTACACAGTTCAACACTCCCTCTTAACTAGGGAGGTATTCATAATCCATACATGGTACTTGGACATTCTCATATTGAAGAATTCTCATAAGAAGAGTCAGACTGGTAAGCCATCTTATAAGTTATTATTTCAGCTTATCTCATTGCATCTCATCATACCAACCAGCGTTGTCACATAGCAAGGCCTTGACTAACAGCTCTATCTCTCCTCAAGATCAGAGCACAATGTTGGCGAGACAATGACTGACAGACACCATCATCATTATCTCTTAAGGCACATACCCCACATGGATGTTCACAGGGTATGTCCTTTTAGGACAATTACTATATTGAAATAACACATCCTCGAGGAATTTCCTCCTCGACTACTCTTACCTATTGGATGCCCTACCACATCCTCAAATAGTATCAGAAATCAGATGCTTGCTGCCCTACCACATCCTCAAATAGTATCAGAAATCAGATGCTTGCTGCCCTACCACATCCTCGAATAGTATCAGAAATCAGACGCTTGCCCAATCCTCCATTCTTTCTTCATAATGTGAAGACAAGAATGATATGTCTATCTCTCCCTCTCAACTAGGGAGGATCTACACATTCCTATAAAAGGAATATTCCCAAGCTCCCCTTTAACAAGGGACTTTCCCAAGCTCCCTCTCAACTAGGGACTTGTTTCCAACAGCAGTTATTTGCTCTTTGGTGGAGATCATGGTAATTCCAGTTACTTGTAGGGTTCCTCTTTTTGCATCATGTCATGAACACCTGGGTGGGTATGTACCTTGAGAGACAATGATAAAGGTGTCTATAGTCATTGGTCTCGCCAACATTGTGCTCTGATCTAATGAGAGATACAGTTGTCAGTCAAGGCCTTGCAATGGAAACAATGTTGGTTACTATGATGTTATACAAATGGGTTACCAATCTGATTCTTCTTATGAGAAATTCTTCAGATTGAGAATGACCAACTACCATTATAAATACCTCCCTAGTTAAGAGGGACTGTTGAAGAAAGTGTAACTAGGTTCTGTATTTACAAATGTAATTTTGATCTTTGTACTTGTCAAGAAAAAGAAATATTATTTTTGTAAATTATAAGAATGAGTTTCTTGCTCATTTCATAGGTCTAGGGAATTCAAAGAGTTAAAGTTATGGATAAAAAGCTCTTCTTGAGCCTATGTGTGAATGAATACTAGTCTAGAACAGCCCTCCAAGACAAGCACAATCCTCTTGAGAAGAGCAACAAACAAAACGATGTCAAATGCAGTCAAGTCAGCCAGCAAAATGATATAAAGAACAGTCATGTCGGCTCAAATGAAGTGACACAACACTTCACTGTCATGTTAGCTTATTTATAGAGACGTGACAACTATAAATAGCTCGTTGAGGTCACCACAGGAAACAAGTGTCTCAGATGTCTGAGATTTCGAATGAAGGCACAGGAGCTCTGAAATCTCGGACAAGTGCAGTAAGAAACTCGGACTCATCTGCAGTCTCGGATGGGTACAGGAGGTGCAAGAATTTCGGATTAGGAGCAACAGTTCAGGATCTCGGATGAGGAAGTGTCACTGTAATTTCGGATGGATGATACAGTGACATACTCTCGGCATGATGGAAGGACACAGTCTCCTCCTCGGTACAAATCTAAGCATTGGCATAACCATAGTAAGGATGATCTAAGTAATCCTTCTATACTACACACTGTCTAGGCATGATGGAAGTATTTCATAGTAATACATTGTCTCGGTATGATGGAAGGATCTCACAGTAACACACTGCCTCGGCATAATTGAAGGAACTCATAGTAACACACTATCTCGGCATACAGGTGCAGTCACAATATTATTTGTGATGAAGATATAAAGGTCATGATGAGACTGTCATAATATCAGTGAATCTATACTCAGCTCTCCTATACATATATAGACCTTGTAGATGAAGACCTCGATGATGGAGCAACAGTGATGATGATCTCAGCATTGATGTAGAAGAGGATTGGTGTCTTGGTCTTGGAGTGGCCTAATAGGTCAAGGGTGAAGGTCTTGGTATTCGTCCATTGGAATCTCTATAAAATGAATTATTGTGCAAGTTTTCCTCTCCAAGAGTGAGAGCTTTTGGCCCTGGCAGAAAGCCAACATCGCGTGTTCTTGTCTCTTTTATTTTGATAGCTATTTGGTGAACTAAGAAGACACACTCTAATAATAACAAGTGGAGACCATGCTAAGAAAAAAATTTAAAACTCCTCACAAATAGATATCAAGCTAAGAAGAATCACATTAACTATAAGTGCCCTAGATTCTTCAACATGGTATCAGAGCTAAGGTGCTAGAGTCAAGGAAAGGGCAGCAAAAAGAGACACTTAAGGATCAAATTCAAGAAGGGCATCAAAACAAGTTAACGGAATTGAAAGATCAATCTTCAACAAGCAGTAAACAACAACATGACAATTCAAGATCAAGTAATCTCAGATAAAGTGAATTCCCAATACCATTGCTCAAAATTTGGATCACAGTCAAAAGAAGTACCTCTCATAGTTTCAATGCTAGCCCCAAATTGGGTGTCATTACAATCTATGTCATACCACAGAGATATCAATACCTTAAATCTTAAGCAGCTTTGATACTTGGAATTGAGCAATGCTCGAAGGCCTCAAAAATATTTGCTCGTGCTAGTCAACTCGATCAAGGTTCTACTCCAACAAGGAGCACTACAACAAGGTTACAAGGACATACAATCACATCATACATTACAACAATATCACTTCAGCAGGAGAACACAATGCCACATCTCGGATGGGCATCATGACAATACTCTAAAATTCTTGATTTCGATTTCATACCCTCACAAGGAATCAAGTAATCTCAACATTTTATAAAAGCAGTAGTGCTTGGTGCTGAACAAGGCAAGGAAGTCTCAAGAAAAGTCTTGGAACTCAATTGTACCAGGCAGCTCAAGCAAGAATCTCATTGAAGGAGATCATTCAAGAAAGCATCAAGGTGAAGATTTCATCTTCACATGACAAGTAAGTATCTTTTCATTCTATATTCAAGTTTGGTTAAAATGACTTCATGATTGCAAGGACATCTATGAATTGGATGGGTTATCAAGATTCCTTGCATGAAGAAGGAGGATAGTCATAGTCCTCTAAGAAGCTGAAGTCATTAAACATATCAATAGGTCTCCTCTAAATTTATGGAAAGGGATGCTTATGAAAGATCCCCTCACATAGCAATATTGGAGACATTAAAGTGATGTAGATGATGAACTCATTCTCTAAAGATGCAATGAAGAAGGTCACATGAAATCTTATCTATATGAAAGTAAAGGGTATCAAAGGATGTAGGATATCTTCCATCTACAAGACCTAGAAAGGAAGATAACCATAATGCACTAACAGATAATCAAGGTAACAAATATCCATGGGATAAGAAGTTTACCTCATTCGACAACTTATGGTCTCTATGCTAAATAGGAAAGACAAGTGGATGGCGAAAGTATTGAAGGGTAAAGGACTAAATCATGTGCAGAAAGGAAAGGGAAGTTTGATCCTCAAACAAGGCAGAATAAGTATAGCTAAAATTATGGAAGCTCATATCACCAGATAAATGGAGGAAGCTAAATAAAAGGGCCAAGGAAAGAGGGAGTAACAGATCTCTATGATTTGGATAATATCCCTGACAAAAGGGTCCTATCATAAGCTTCTATAAGATATGACAATGATGATAAGATGCATCGTAGCATCATGGAAGCATTAGAAACAAGGGCTCGTGACATCACCATGGGAATCATGAAGTACAAAAATCCATGAAGGATATATCTCTTGGGAACCTCAGTGGACACTGAAGCAAAGGAAGAAGTCATCCAGGACAAGGCTCATCAAGTCATCTACCAGTTGGGGATATACAAGATCCTCAAAAATTCTCTGATGGAATCCTCATTGTAGGGTTCACTAATCTAGAGAGGAAGCAAGTGTTTCAACAAGAACTTCAATTTATGGAATCTAGGAGATGATGATGTGATGACATGAAGCAGATGAAGGGATTGAAGAAATTTTCAATCAAGGAAGCTGCTGGAAGAAGCCTCAATGACCTAAAGGTAAAAGAAGGTATGTATGCTTGTGTTTAATATTATAATTTCATGTCATATGGTTGCAGGTAACATGGATCATTGCTTCTATCTTAAGAAGCATGATCAAGAGAAAAAGGATCTCCTCCTCTGAAAGGATGCAGGAAGGCATAAGTCACACTAGATGAAATCAACATAATATGTCCTCATATGAAGTATGAGGTGATTGACTACAATGAAGAAACTCTGATTGAAAGCTACTGGGAATGGAATGTGTGAGGAAGGAAGAGATCGTGAGATATGCAACCATGATGAAGGCAATCAACATCCAAAAGACCAAGAAGATTTGACTAGGAAATCTCCCGGAAAGATATGAAGACTCTGATGAAAGTCTGAAAAAGATGAAGACCCTTGACAATGGATATCTTTGGGAGATGTGTCAATATGTGTGCAGGATGTTGATACCTACAAGAAGATCATGATGAAGAGCCATCTCGTAAGGTATGATTTAATTTAATATGATGTTTTGATTTATTGAATAATATCTAGATAATGCAGGGCTACTTAAACAAGAGTTGTAAATACAAGTACAACTAGCATTCATGTGGTGGATGGAAGAAGCATGATGAGAAAGAAGTAGTCATATAACAAAGGTTCCAGATATTAACAAGGCCACCTTCCATGAAGAAAGGAATGACATGATGAACTAAGGAGGAAAGTGATCGATGGTTGTTGCCCTATAAGGAAGAAGCTCAACTAAATTTCATGACATCAAGGAGAGAAGTTGATCAAGTAACTGAAGGACCCATGAAGAAAGAAGTTGTTGATGTATAGAAGAGTCCCTAGCTAAGAGGGAGCTCTGACATGTCCCTGATCAAGAGGAAGCTTGGATTGGATCACCCCTAACTAAAAAGGAGTGACAGTTGTGCGTTTCTATTTCATCTATCATGCACTAGACCAGGACTACCAGCCGTAAGTCGAGGTGAAGGCCATCAAGAGAAATGAAGACACATGATATCCTCCCTAATTGAGAGGGAGAGATAGACACAACATTCTTGTCTTCACTTTGGAATAAATAATGGAGGATTGGGTAATCATCTGGCATCTGATGCTCTTTGAGGATGTGTAGGGCATCCAAGACAAGAGTAGGCAAGAGGACCGATATTCCTTGAGGGCTGGGAACCCAAGATAAGAATAGTCCTAGAAAGTCACACTCAATGAACACCTGGGTGGGTATGTACCTTGAGAAACAATGATAAAGGTGTCTATAATCATTGGTCTCGCCAACATTGTGCTCTGATTTGATGAGAGATACAGTTGTCAGTCAAGGCCTTGTTGTGGAAACAATGTTGGTTACTATGATGTTATACAGATGGGTTACCAATCTGATTCTTCTTATGAGAAATTCTTCAGATTGAGAATGACCAAGTACCATTATAAATACCTCCCTAGTTAAGAGGGAGTGTTGAAAAAAGTGTAACTAGGTTCGGTATTTACAAATGTAATTTTGATCTTTGTACTTGTCAAGAAAAGGAAATATTATTTTTGTAAATTATAAGAATGAGTTTCTTGCTCATTTCATAGGTCTAGGGAAATCAAAGAGTCAAAGTTATGTATAAGGAGTTCTTCTTGAGCCTATGTGTAAATGAATACTAGTCTAGAATATCCCTCCAAGACAAGCACAATCCTCTTGAGAAGAGCAGCAAACAAAACGATGTCAAATGCAGTGAAGTCAACTAGCAAAATGATATAAAGAGCAGTCATGTCGGCTCAAATGAAGTGACACAACACTTCACTGTCATGTCGGCTTATTTATAGAGACATGCCAACTATAAATAGCCCGCTGAGGTCATCACAGGAAACAAGTATCTCGGATGTCTCTGAGATTTCGGATGAAGGCAAAGGAGCTCTGAAATCTCGGACAAGTGCAGTAAGAAACTAGGACTCATCTGCAATCTTGGATGGGTGCAACAGGTGCAGGAATTCCAGATTAGAAGCAACAGTTTAGGATCTCGGATGAGGAAGTGTCACTGCAATTTCGGATGGATGATACAGTGACATACTCTCGGCATGATGGAAGGACACAATCTCCTCCTCGGTACAAATCTAAGCACTGTCATAACCATAGTAAGGATGATCTAAGTAATCCTTCTATAGTCTATACTACACACTGTCTAGGCATGATGGAAGTATTTCATAGTAATACATTGTCTCAGTATGATGGAAGGATCTCACAGTGACACAATGCCTCGGCATAATTGAAGGAACTCATAGCAACACACTATCTCGGCATACAGGTTCAGTCACAATTTTGTTCGTAATGAAGATATAAAGGTCATGATGAGATTATCATAATATCAGTGAATCTATACTTAGCTCCCCTATACATATACAGACCTTGTAGATGAAGACATTGGTGATGGAGCAACAGTGATGATGATCTCAACACTGATGTAGAAGAGGATTGGAATCTTGGTCTTGGTGTGGCCTAATAGATCAAGGGTCAAGGTCTTGGTATTCGTCAATTGTAATCTCTATAAGATGATTTCTTGTGCGCATTATCCTCTCCAAGAGGGAGAGGTTTTGGCCCTGGCAGAAAGCCAACATCACGTGTTCTTGTCTCTTTTGTTTTGGTAGCTATTTGGTGAACTAAGAAGACACACTCTAGTAATAACAAGTGAAGACTATGCTAAGAAGAAAAGTTAAAACTCCTCACAAATAGTTATCAAGCTTAGAAGAATCACATTAACTATAAGTGCCCTAGAATTTTCAACACCTTTAATACCTTTATTTTGTATAATTTGGTTCTCAGTGATATAACTTCTCCTGCAATGCTTACGGAAAACAATTCTACCACTTTTTCATAGATATCTTTCAATTTCTCCAACTTTGCTACATAAGGGATGAGGGAATCCTTGATTGATTCTATGAGGATTCTTTGAAACCTTATTTCCCCTTTCATATACCTCGATAGTGCTTGAGCTTGCTCTTGAGATAGTTTGGTGATGGGGCCCTTTACATATTCAATAACTTCATTCTCTATGAGTATCAAATCTATCTTCTACTTCCGTGCAATGAAATTTGATGACTCAACCAGTTTATTGCTTTCCTTGCAGAATGAAATCATTTTGATAGTAGATTCAAACACAAGGATACTTACTTGTCAAGTGAAGATGCTCCTTTGATGATGATATCTTCAACTTGATGTCTTCTTGATGATGATGACAATTGAAGATGCCTTCTTGAAGATGATTGCTTCCTTGATGATGTCTTCCTTCTTTAAAGATGACAATACTTCTTTTCTAGATGATATGCTTGAGATGTGATCCTTTCTTCAAAGAGAGGGAGATCACCTTGATTTCTTTGATGATGATGGAAATGCTTCTTCTTGCTTTCTTTGGATGTAGAAATGTAGAATATGGAGACTTCAAAATGCTTCAAAAGTGTAGTCCTTTCTTTCTTTGAGTGGAGGTAGGGTCCTTGAGGTCTTCTTCTCCTTGTGATGATGTGATCCTTGAGATGAGTACTCTTCCTTGGTGCTTCTTATTCCTCCTTAATGATTATCTTGTGCTCAGACCTTATCTTCAATGATGTGATCTTCAGGTTGTTTCTTCTTCTTGTAGTCACCTTAGCTCTAATACCATCTTGAGAAATCTAGGGGCAGCTAGATTAGGTCATTCTTCTTAATTTGATAATTGCTTATGATGACCTTTTACTTGACATGATTAGCTTCTTCTTTAACTTGATTATTATTGTGTTTCCTATCACCAAACAACTACCAAACAATAAAGATCAATGAGACAAAATAACACAAAATGTAGGTTGCAAGCCAGAGCCAAAACCTCTCCTGTTGAGAAGAAAACCCACAAGAATTCTTCTCTTCTTATAGAACTTCAAATGATGAATTCTAAGACCTAAGAACCTTGCCAAAGACCCCTCCAAGACCAAGTCAACTTTCATAGGTTCCAGCAACTTTCACCCCAGCAACATCAACCCCGACAACTTTCCCAACAACTTCAACCCCAACAACTTTTGGCTACAGCAGAAACCCTAGTTCTTGCACGTATAGACAGGATGGTGATTTCTTCCTTCCTTCTCCTTCACTTGAATTGGTTCTTCCTTCTTTGGAATTTGGCTTGCAAAGTAGACCCTTTTTGGTGTTCAAACTCATCTCCTCTAATTCGTCCTAGATCTCGCACGTGTGAAGAGAAATAGCCCAAGGGCCAAAACATATCCAAAATTTTCATTTTTCTTCTCCTCTATCTCGCTCTTCTTTTGATCTTCTTCCTTTCCTTGATCGAACTTCATGAGAGTTGAATGAATGATCTTCAAGTGAGGTCGATGTCTCTTATATATATGCTTCTCTTCTAGGTTGAATAGTTGCTTGGAGCCCGACTTGTCCACTTATGAAGGCCAACTTGTTTGACAAGGTCTTGGAGGGTCTTTATGACACTTTGACTTTACAAAAAAAAATCTTTACAAGATACAACATGCCCAAAGGGGTCTTACATGTATGACAATGACTCTTTTGACTTCATAATTCTATGACAAACCTAGAAGCACCCAATGCGTGCTTGACCTACAAATAAATTTATCTTGAGCATGAAACCCATGCATCAAGACTGATAATAATAAATTTATTTTCTATTTGATATCAAATATATAGAATCATGATTACAATCGACATTATGAAGACCGAACCTAGTTACACATTTCAACACAAGCAAATATCAGGAGAAAAAAATAAAGACAGTGGACACAAAAGTTAGGCTCCAAGCCATGGGAAAACCCAGAAAACTCCTCTTCTTATAGAATTTGCTTTAAATGAGACAACAGAGACCCAACCCTAGACCAAGTCCTCCTCCAAGTACCAAGTCAACCCTTACAAGAGAAATCAGATTACCATAGCTCAATTCTGCATCACCCAGCTTCTAGTTGCAACTTCGACCACAGTTTCAACCCTGCAACTTCGGCCCTTTAGCTACTATAGAAACCCTAATCTAGCTTCTCCAAGAGATCCTTCCTTGAGCAAGACAGATCCTCCAAGGTCAACGAGGTCAAGACAAAGTATTCCTTCTCCCAGCAACTTCATACTGCAACTCGAACCTACAATTTCAGCCTCCTTTATAGCTACAGAAACCCTAGAACTTCGCACATGTGAGAGAGATAGAGCCCAAAAACAAGTTTCTTTGACTTCCTTAGCTTTCTAGTCCTTCGCTCCAACTTCCATGTCTCTTCTAGCCTTAGATCAAACTTCTTCTCTTGAGATCGAGCTTGTGAGTGAGTAAGTGCCAAATGAGGTCAAACTGCTTGTATTTATAGCCTTTCCAAGGGATTGAATTCGCTCCTCTAGGCCAACTTGAAGCTACCAAGGCTGACTTGTACTTTGAGGTTTTCAAGATTTTCTAGACTCAAAATAAATTATTTTACAAGATATATTTTTCCCGAAAGGGTCTTATAAACATGATGTTGACTCTCTTGACTCATGACAATAAATCCTGACCTATGAAACCCTAGAAGAATGACGAACATGCTTTTACCTAGAAGATCATCAATAAAGAGCATGAAACCCATGC
Source organism: Pinus tabuliformis (assembly GCA_031772625.1). NCBI lineage: Eukaryota > Viridiplantae > Streptophyta > Pinopsida > Pinales > Pinaceae > Pinus > Pinus tabuliformis. The sequence goes on along the minus strand of CM062807.1, from coordinate 595,284,367 downwards.
TTTAAAATAATAACTTTTTTTCCTTTTCTTCTTTTGTTTGTTATATAAGATACATATTGAAATGAGTACAACAACAATTATGAAGATTGAAACTAGTTACATTTCCAACACTCCCTCTTAACTAGGGAGGTATTCACAAATGTACAACTAGTACAACACCAATCTCAAACTAAAGAGTTCTCATAAGAAAAGTCAGATTGATGAGCCAACTAACTGCAAGCATCAGCATTATGACCAACACTTTCTATGAGGACTAACTAGACAAGCTCAACTTTATTCGAGAGCATTACGCTAGGAGGCTTTACGTGTGATACCGCACTACAACTATAAGGCACATACTCCATCGAAATGTTCACAAGGTATGTCCTTTTAGGACTATTCTTATCTTGGACTTCTATTCCTAAATCCTCAAAGAATATCGGTCCTCTTTGACCACTCTTATCTTGGATACCTATCTCATCCTCAAAGAATGTTGGTACCTTTCCTTTCTTGGATTGTCCATCCTTAAGGAAACCACAAATGCTTATCCAATCCTCCACCATTCTTTCTTCATAGCCTTCACTTGGACTTGCATGGTTCATAAGGTGGAAATGCATATGTGATGTTTATCATCACTCCCTCTCAACCAGAGAAGGATATCCCTATTCTCCCTTTGATTAGAGAGTATATCCTTGCTACCATAAGAAGAGTCGGATTGATAGGCCAACTGCAAGCATCAACATTATGACTAGCACTGTCTTTGAGGACTAACTAGACAAGCTCAAATTTATTCAAGAGCATTATGCTGGGAGGCTTTACATGTGATACCGCACTACCTCTACAAGGCACATACCCCATCTGAATGTTCACAAGGTATGTCCTTTTAGGACTATTCTTATCTTGGACTTCTATTCCCGAATCCTCAAAGAATATTGGTCCACTTCGACCACTCTTATCTTGGATACCTGTCTCATCCTCAAAGAATGTTTGGTACCTTTCCTTTCTTGGATTTTCCATCCTCAAGGAAACCACAGAAGCTTATCCAATCCTCCACCATTCTTTCTTCATAGCCTTCACTTGGACTTGCAAGGTTCATGAAGAAGAGAATGCATATGTGATGTTTATCATCACTCCCTCTCAATCAAAGAGGATATCCCTATTCTCCCTTTGATTAGAGAGTAGATCCTTGCTCCTATTCAAGGAGACCCCTTTACTCCCTCTCAAATACTAGAGGAGATTAATGACCAAACTGGGAAGTCAATACCACAAGCCTTATAGCTTGTCTTTAAAAGAGTACCAACTCCTTGTTCTTCATAGTTACATGGCTCCCTCTTTCCTTCACATCTCTTGTATCGAGCTTGCTTCCTTCTGAGGTATCATGGAGCCATCTTGTGACAGGATCCAAGTCAGCTCTCTTGCTCATCACTTCCATCTTTTGATCATGGACGAAGGCATTATATTGATCCTATCCAAACTTTAAGTTGATCATAGCTTTTGCATGAAAGTGATCTCCATTGTTGACCTTCCTGTTATGTTCTTGCTCATGCTACCTTTCAATTTCAAGATGAATATATCTTGACCTTATAATTGTCAGGTATCTATGTTGAACTTGTCCTCAACATTCTTTATATATTCCTGCAATAACCTCCCAGGTAGGAAAACAAAATGTTAACTAGATAACCAACAACAATTGTTAATATAAGACTTACCTCATCAAGATGACCTTCTCATCAACATCCTCATGGTCCATCTCCCCACAGATCTTCCTTCATGCATCAGAGTGCCCAAGGATCGAACATGAGTACCAAGTTACAATTTTCTTCCGAAGATTATACTGGATGTTAATCATTATTCTACATAATCTAGAGAAAGACTTAATTCTTTATTCATCGTCGAGCAAGTCTAATCCTTCCTTTTAAACATCACATAATCATGCAAAGCATGTTATAAAACTCTGCACATATCAATGTTATCCAGAGTCACTTTCAATGCTTCTTATTCCATCATCTAGCTATATGTCTCATAACGAGCCTACAACCTGACACAATGCATTCCTTCATCCCTTTAAAAGTATTTTTTCCATGCTATATGGAAAGTATACTAACCTTGTTAACCTTGTCATAGTGCTTCTTCCAAGAAGCTTCCAAATGATGGTTCTTACAGAATCATGATGATCCATCTTAGCAAGATGAGTGCTTCTAACATAATGTTAGATAATGCCTAGATGAACAGTATGCAAAATGGTCTATCTATCTAGATGATTTCTACAAAGCAACTTAACCAAGTAGAATATAAGCATGCTACTATCACACACTTCTCTCAATAATGCTATACAAAAACAAGACTATTCTAAAGTAAGCAGCAATGCATACTATTCTAAAGGAAAGACCAATCTTCATAAAGAACCTAATAGACAAGGTGCCTTGTTCAATAGTAAAGATCTTTCACATCTTCTTTCTACGGCTTCTTCTCAGGTTCTCCCATTTCTTCAGCTACGTGAGCCTCACTTCTTTCTTTTCTTTTGTTGTTTTGTTGGCTTGGACAGACCCTCTTAAAGTGTCCATATTCATTGCACTTAAAGCATTGAACCTTGAACATATCTTTCTTCTTGGACTTCCCAAACTTTCCTTTCTTCAGCTTCTTCATTCTAGCAATAAAGGCTTGAGATTGTTCCTCTGATCTAATGCCATCCTTTGCCTTGATCCTTGTTTCTTTCAAGATGCATTGTGCCCACAACTCATCAAAAGGAGTTGAATCTTTCATGGAGTGATATTTGTTGCAAAGCTGCTCCATTCTGGTGGTAATGCATTCAATACACAGATGGTCATTTTCGAATCAAAAATTCTCTCCAAGCCCCTGCAAGTGATCTCTTAATTGAAAGACCTTCATTAGAAAGGATGCCATGTATTCATCCTTTGATTTCTTCATTTTATACAATTTATTCCTCAAGGACATCATTTGTCCAGATGTACTTACAGAGTACAAATTCACTAGATTGTCGTATATAGCCTTAGAAGTTTCCAGATTTGCATCAAATGAAACAACTTAATGGATTCAACTATGATCATTTGTGCCCGCCCTTCTGTTGAAAATTGTAACTAAGTTTGGTCTTCATAATGACCTAATTGTAATCATTACATTGTATATTCTTTATAAAGAAAGAAAAAGAAGGAAAGAAAAAAATTATATTTTATTTTGGAGTATGGTTTCATACTCAAGTTTGAGTCAAAAGCATGTTCTTCGTGTTTTCTAGGTCTTTCTAGGTCTATAAAGAATAATACCAGTCATGTGCCATAGTCCCATTTGGACTCATTGTAATAAAGAAAGATATTTATTTTTATCAAAAAAAATCCATTTTGGATCCCAAGGCCAAGTCGGCCCAAGAGAAGATCAAGTCGGCCTAAAGGAGGGTAATTTGACCCTCAAGAGAGGCTATATAAAGGAGGAATTCAACTCACTTGGAGCACGTCATCTCAAGTTTGATCTACAATAGCGAAGAAGAGAAAGAGTAGCTAGGAGGATGAAGAAGAGGAGCAAAAGTCAAAATCTTTAGAAGTTTATCTTTTCTTGTCTACACATGTGAAGTTGCTAGGGTTTGTGAAGTTGTGAAATTGCAGGAGGTCGAAATTGCAGGGCTGAAATTTTTAGGAACAGTTGCAGGGCTGAAATTCTGGACGAAGTTGCAGTAGGTCGAAGTGTTGGAAGCTGCCTTGAAGGAGATCTTGCTAGGCGCTAACTTGGTGCTTGGAAGGGTTGTTGGCTTTGGTCGTTGGGTCTTGGAAGTCTCATTGTAAGAAGATTATATAAGAAGAGAAGCATTTCTTTTTGGGTTTTCCCCTTGGAGGGGCTTTTTCCTAGCTTGGAGCCTATATCTTATGTACTATATTTTGTTGTGATCTTCATTGTTTTGATAATTGCTTGATGAACAAAAAACTAAATAAGTAATAAAAGGCCAACTAACATCACAAGTAATTATCAAGAAAAGGAAAATCTATATAATCTCTAAGTCTCCTGATTTTCCAACATGGTTTCAGAGCTAAGGTGCAAGAAGGAGACTAAAGATCACATCCTAGTTGGCACTATGACAAGGGTTTTGAAGAAGGGTTTCAAGGTTCTTGGGAATCTCGCTACTTCCATCAAGGGTTACATATTGAAGAACATCTCCAAGCTAGCAAAGAAAGTAACAAATGGAAGCTTGTTCTCCGCTTTATCCGGAACTTTCAAAGATGAGAATGTATGGGTTATTGACAGTGGTGTTTCCAGACATATGACGGGAGAATGCAGTCAACTTCAAACCACGTCAAAAGGAAACTCCTCTCACTAAATCGATCTTGGAGAAGAGAAGAGTTATCTAGTAAAAGGCATTGGATCTGTAATAACCTTATCCAAACAAAATCCAATTTTTAACTACTACAAATTTAAAAAGAAACTTACCAATTAATATACAGACATCTACCTGGTTTCCAAGTTTGATGTTGATCCCGCATTGTTGTAGCACTCAATTTGCTCTAGTTACCATAAGACCAAAACCTCCTTGCCAAACCGAGTATAATCTCGATACCCAACTCCAAAATAATTCAGAATTGAAGTACTCTAGCCCACGTGCCCAATAGCTTCAAGAACAATCAAGGCTTCTTTCTCTTTCTCTGTCTGTGGCTCTCGGTTGTAGATTCGTCCTCTATTTTTCCAAAAAAATAATCCCCCCCTTCCAAACCCCTCTCCCTCTCTTAAATAGCAGAGGTTCCTTGACCTCTATGCATTTGTTCATCGTCTTTATAAAAGAATATTATTTTTTGTTAAACGATGGTTGCCTCATCATGCTTCTTGCATTTAATTGAATCGGATGACTTTGTTGATATATATACTAGTGCAATGTAGGTGATGCATGCATATGTAGCTATCATATGCACGCCTCACATGCATGCTAATATTGTTATGCTACTTGTGATTCGAGATAGGTTGTTACAGGATCTACTTCATTAGAGCTCGAGTCTAGTGGAAGCATTCCACTCAACAAGATTCTATATGTTCTAGGTTTGAAGAAAAGCTTACTTTCCATTTCTTGTCTAGAGGATAAGGGTGATTAAGTTGCTTTTGTTGATGGCAAGGTTTTGGTTTGGGTTAAGGGCTTTAGTATTAATGATGCTAGGGTGATTAGGATTCGTGAAGGGGCATTATATAGACTTTTTACAACTCTATATCATTCCCTAGTCCACTTAGATGTGAGTCCTTCTGAACTATGGCATGGAAGGTATGGACACCTTCATTATAAAATTTTGCCATCTCTAAGTCAAATGGTCAATGGCATCCCCGAATTGAAGGATAAACATGAAGAGCCCTGTAAGGTGTGTGCTCTAGGAAAGAATGTAAAGAAATTGTTTGCAAGAAGTGATACCAGATCTAAGGAAGTGATAGATCTCATACATTCAGATGTATGTGGACCTATGGCAATAAAATATCTCGGTGGGCATTAGTATTATGTAACCTTCATTGATGATTTCTCAAGGAAAATTTGGTTATATATCCTCAAGAACAAAGATGACGTATTTGAGATGTTTCAGGAATTCAAGAATGAAGTGGAGAATCTGACCGAGAGAAAGATCAAGACTCTAAGGTCTAATAATGGTGGAGAATACACCTCCAAGGAACCAATAGCTTTCTGCAAGGAAGCAAGAATCAAGAGGGAGCTTATCACTCCTTATAATCCTGGACAGAATGGTGTGGCTGAAAGGAGAACAAAACTATTGAAGAATGGGTTAGGGTCATGTTACATGATTAGGATCTCCCTCAATTCCTATGGGGAGAGGCATGTGTGACAGCTATTTACTTACAGAACCGAAGTCCTCACAAGATTCTCAACAACATAACTCCAAAAGAAGCATTTACAAAAAAAACGCCAAGTGTGGATCATCTTTGAATATTTGGGTGTCCTATGTATATACATATACCCAAGGACAAGAGAAAGAATTTGATCCTACCAGTGTAAAGGGCATCTTTTTTGGGTACAGTGCTTCATCTAAAGCATATAGAATCTATATTAAGGAGGATCGTCAAATTGAAGTAAGCAAGGATGTCAACTTTGATGAAAGTATAGCTTACAAGAAATCAAAGGATGTTCCAGTTTACTCTGATGAAGAAGATATACCTATTTTTGAAGATATATCAAGAGGCAATAATGGTCAAGATCAGACATCTACTCAAGAAGATGTTGAAAGCCCCAACGACCCTATACAACAAGTAATTGTTCTAGAAAATCGAAAAAGGCTTGCTTGGTTGAGAACTACTCTATAGGAAGCAGAAGGACATACATCATCAAGGACCTTCAAGGAAAGCAAAAGACCGAAGACGTATTCTAGGTACGCTGCATACATGACAAAGCTCATTGAAGCAGAACCATCCTCGTATGAAGATGCGACTAGACATCAACAATGGAGCAATGCAATGCAAGAGGAATACCAGTCAATCATGAAGAACGATGTCTGAGAAATTGTCCCTAGGCTAAGTGACAAATCTATAATCACTTCAAAATGGATTTACAAGATAAAGGATGTTACAGATGGGAGCAATGATAAATACAAAGCAAGGTTTGTAGCAAGAGGCTTCTCACAGAAAGAAAGGATTGATTACGAGGAAAGCTTTTCTCCTACAGCTAGATATACAACAATAAGATCGCTTGTTTCGTTGGCTGCTACTATGGGATAGAACATTCATAACATTCATCAAATGGATGTTAAGATAGCATTCCTGAATGGGACTATTGATGACGATGTTTACATTGAGCACTCTTAAGGATTTGAAATAAATCAAAGGGAGACTCATGTCTATAGGCTGAAGAACGCTCTATATGGATTAAAGCAAGCACCTAGAACTTGGTATGCAAGAATGGATGCATAGCTATTAACACTTGGTTTTACCAAGAGTTCTGCAAATCCTAACCTATACATCAAGGTGGCCCAGGGTGAATCAATGATCATACTCTTGTATGTGGATGATCTACTAGTCACAGGTGTAGAAAATCGGATTCAAGAATGCAAGTCGTTGTCGCTGAGATTATACAGACACTACGACAAAGACTCAAGTCGGGGGTTGTCACCCTGATCCCCAACCTCTCCGTTCTAGTTGTCTCCCAACAGCAGGCTATGGGAGGTAGACCTTGTGGAAATGAGATGATGAAGGACAAGTTGGGAACCAACGAGTCCGGGAGACACAGTTGAGTAACCTAGCTACCTCGTTAAAATTAGCAATATTTTAAGGATTAGATTAAATTTATATTTGAGACCAGTGCTTTATGGAGTCAAAACTCTTGCTTATTGAATTAAGACCAAGTAACTAGATGGACAACTCTTGCTTGGATGCTTCACTAACTTGTCTGAAATGTGAATCTAAGACCTAGGTGTGATGCAAAGATCTTGATTATTTTTAATTAAATGTCTAATCTAAGTATGACCTTCCCTTAATTGTTTTGAAGTTGGGCTCCAAGGTAGGTTGTGCGAAGGAGGCCAACAGGGAGCAAGCAAGGGCTTGATTAACGATACCTTCTATTGCGCTCCTATCACCTGATGCCTCCGACACTGCAGAAACTGTGGCTCTGACGACTGCAAGGTCACCGTGTTAACCACCAAAGAGTTGCCAAAACCCCTCAAGCTAAATGAGAAGGGATGCCCTAGAGATCTATCAACCAAGCTTATGCTTGGAGGTAAAATTTTAGATGCAAAACTAGCTTAGGATGATATGCAAGGTGAAATGAGTGAATGATTCTTAAGGTGAGATTATTAATGTTTTAAGTACTTTAATTATGGTTAATCTTGAGTTATATTGATAAGTACTTATCCATGAGATACAATCTCAACCAAAAGAATATGTTCCAAGTTAACAAAATATGCCCAACAAGATAAATGTTTTACCCAAATGCTCAGGATAGCAACAATATAAGCCAATAGCAACAATTGCTTAGCCAACGATGTAACCAATGCTTCTTACTCAAATTAGAAAATACCAACTACTCTTCAACTTAAGAGATGTTTAGTTAAAACAAGAAGCCTTGCAAAATCCTAGCTCTTAAAGCATCAATGTTCACAATCTTAAGAATCAATGAATGCACTTAAAGTGATTTACGATATTCAGATTCCTAATAACATAAATGAGCAATTCAGGACAGCAGTGAGCTACTTATGTTTAAAAGACAACAAGATGATCAATGCTCTTATGCAATTAAAAAAGGTACTCAACATCAATTATTCACCAATTTTCAGATTTTAGATATCACAGTAATTCTCAATCACTTAAAGGATACTCAGTGATATTCCTTGAAAACAAGATACTCAAGATGCCAAAATCATTCAACACAATTATGGAATTGGGGCTTAATGTTTTAAGTGCTTTATTAGTGAGCTTATAGTGCAAACTTAATAACCTTCCAGTAATATCACATATGTTACTTACTTAGAATGCTGGCAAATTGAGAAACAGCAAAGCTTTGCAATATTAGAAATGCTAACAGTGATTATTAGCAAATTGACAGTTATATGAGATTGTAGATTAGTATCAAACTCTACCAAGAGAACAAACAATCAACCATCAATGAATGTGAATTTTAGTGCACGAAAGATAGGTAGTGACAGTCAAAATGCACCAGTCCTCAAGAAATTGCTACTGCTACTAAATCAGCCCACTGTCATATCAGATCAGACCTTAATTTAAGAGCGCTCACAAACCAGTGTTATGCTCGATGGAACATTGTTGGAAAAAAGGAAAGCAACCTATATTATGCGAAATGCAAACTGTCAACAAGGTAAGATTGTTTTAGTGAGATGCAATTATGCTTCAAGGTGTTTCAATGTAAGAAATATCAGACCACTTATATAAAGTAGCACTTCAAAACACAAGCTCATAGGATTCCAATGATAACCACTTAAGCACTTTTGGGACAGCAGCAAAATCAAATGCTTTTAGATAGAATGCTCATTAGAATGCTCTTCACTTTATGTGATGTATCAATTAGAGACAAATGAAATTAAATTCTGCAAGCACAAGTAACTCTGAGATTGCTAACAGAAATCGGATCTGAATTATGCAATGCAATTCTAATCGAACGAGAAAGAGAGACAAAGGGTTAGTGTCTAACTAGAAGAGAGAAAGGCTCCTCCTGATGCCTTGAGGAAATGGCAAAGATGATAAACAAATCTGCTACAAATCCATTCCTAAAGCTGTCAGATACTAAGATGAAAGAACAACAGTATATTTCAGCAGTAACAATTAACGCCAGGCTTCAAAGAAAATCCCACAGCCAAGCAGGAGAAAGGCTAAAAAGTGTTATTTAAAAATTGTATGGATTATTTGTGATGATCCGAATTATTTTTAAGCCTTAAATAGTCATCTTCTATTCTGATTACCCCTTGAGAAATGTAAGCCCTAGATCACAGCTCCTCCAAAATAACACCTGCAAAACCATAAACATTAGCCCTGAAATCAAATGGGATTAAGTGATGGGAAGCCTATACTAAGCCAGCGTTTAATGGAAAGAAACAATGACAAAATCCCTTGCGGGCAGGCTAGCCAAAAGACAAAAAAAAATGAATGTGCCCTGATGAAATAAAACCCAAGAATATTCACAATCTCTCCTAACCTAAGAATTAACCCAGAAATTTAAATTAAGTTTCGTAAAATTCTGTGGGAAATTTTCTTAAGTTTTCAGGTTTTAGACCTTTACAAAATTTAGGTAATCCCTACCATATGAATTGAAAACCCTAGCCGCTCAATAATAACCCCTTAAAGACTCACAACCAAGTGATATATGGCTCAAAAATTGCTCAGTGCCTTGCAAGGGAAAAAGCCCAAAATTTTATAAAATTTTATGATTTCTCTCCTGAAATTCCCTGGCCTCGAATCTCTGTTACACATCAAAGGAAAAGACTGCTCCAAAATCCTTGTGAACCTGAAGAAAGAAAAAAGAAAAAATCTCGAATGAAGGGTTTTTGGCTTGCCAAAAATGCAGGAATAATTTAAGTCTTCCACCAATGAACTCTTGCTAAAAATTGGTGATATCTCCTTACATGAAATCTTGGCTCTCTGCAAAATAACTAAGGGTTAGAAAATTAATAACTAGGAGCAGAGTCAAGCCCTTTGCAGCTCAGAAAACCATTGTCAATGATGCTTGTGGCTTGCAAACACCTGCAATTTCGAATTAGAGAACAATAGAAAACCCCTTTCAAAAAAATATTTAAAAATTTAAGATTTTAAATGATTTGTTTGGAGATAGTCTTTTCTAAATACCCTTGTGGCAAAACCTTTTCAGAAAAATGCCCTAAAATCAATTCACGGCGTATCCAGGAATTTGATCTTTATAATGCCCGACTTTAGGAGGCTAATAGTACCACCCCCAAATATATAAAGAAATGCAAAATTTACCGGAAAAAAACTTTGGACTCACCTAAGACCTTAACAACAAATTCCACCCTAGCTTTGGGGTGAGGTTGGAGGGAAAAACTTTGCCGATCATCCGTGTTTAGAAACACAAATGAATCAATGAGACGAAAAACCTCCTAGGATGAAATTTGTCGCCAAAATAATAGGCTTACCTAGGTTGTTACATACATATATGGTCTTACTAGCATCATTTACATTAAAATTATGCAGAATGAGTTTACAACTCTGACAAACTGACGATTGATGATGATGAATCCAGGATAATCTGAATGCTTGAACATGATGGAATCCCTTTGCGAAAAAGTGTACTGCTATAGGGTAGTTGACACAAAGTGGTCAACCCAAGTAATTATCAAGTAAAGGAAAATCTATATAATCTACAAGTCTTTTGATTTTCCAACAACTACTTTCTTGTACTTCACTAGTTCTTGGCTCTTATTTTTGCTAGGTTCAGTAATTTCACCAGTAACATATTCCATTACCTCATGTTTTGTAAGTGCCATGTCAATCCTTTTCTTCCATGCTAGGAAATTTGATGCTCCAACGAGCTTATTGTTTTCCTTGCAAAAAGAACCCATATGACCTGTAGATTCAGACATAGAGTAACAATATGATACTTAGTTGATAATAGTCTTCCCTCGTCTGATGATGTCTCCAACTATCTTGAGGTTTTCAAGATCTTCAATGAGACTTCAAAGATGGCTTCCAAAGGTGATGATACCAAAATCCTTTAATGCTTCCTTCAAGTAGGTCTTCCAATGAGTCTTCAACTAGATCCTTTCTCAAGAGAGAATTACAACCTTCTTGTAGTCTTCCTCTTCAAGCTTTCTTCTTGCTGAGACCCTTCTTTTAAATCAATAGGTCTTCCTTTTCCCCTCCACAAACCCTTCTTGTATCCACAAGATTATCCTCCTAGTTGCCTTCTTGTTCACCTTAGCTATGATACCATGTTGGAGAATGCAAAGCGACAACTATTGATTCCAATTTTCCTTAACCTTAATACTTGCTTCTGAACTTTATTATTCTTCTTATGTTTCTTTATTAGATCTTCTTCATCAAACAAATATCGAGAGTAAAATAATAAAGACAGTGGACACAAAAGTTAGCCTCCCAATCAAGGAAAAACCCCTCCAAGGGGAAAACCCAAAAAACTCTCTCTTTACTTACAGAATCTGCTTCAAATGAGACAACAAAGACCTAAACCTAGGCTAAGTCCTCCTCCAAGTACCAAGGCAGCCCTTCCAAGAGAAATCAGATTACCATAGCTCAATCCTGCATCACCCAACTTCGCCCACAAACTTCGACCCTATAGTTGTTGCAGAAACGCTAATCCAACTTTTCCAAGAGATCCTTCCTTCAGCAAGACAAATCCTCCAAGGTCAATGAGGTCAAAACAGAGTATTCCTTCTCCTAGCAATTTGATACTACAACTCATCCTATTGCAACTTAGACCTGCAATTCCAGCCTCCTTTGTAGCTACAAAAAACCCTATAACTTCACAAGTGTGGGAGAGATAGAGCCCAAAAACAAGTTTCTTTGACTTCCCTAGCTTTCTAGAACCAATGTCTCTTCACCCTCAATGACTTGTATAAATACAAGTGTCCTCTTGTTGAAAAATGTAACTAGGTTCGGTCTTCATAATGACATGTGCAATTGTGATTTTATGTAATTGATGAAAAGAAGAAAAATAAAATTATTATTGTAATGTTTGTCTCATGGGTTTCATGAGCAAGGAATTTTATTTTAGTGATGGCTCCCATTGTGAGCCTTTAGGATTTGTCATCTAGTCATAAAAGTCAAATTGAGTCTATGTCATGTATGAAGGACCCTTCTTGGGTATGTTACATTGTGTATGAGTCATTAAATCAGTATGTAAGCCCTCCAAGACCAAGCACAAACAGCTCCTTCATGTCGGCTACAAAATGGAGTAAATAACCTACTCTAAGAGACATGTCAGCTCAAGCTCTTTCATGTCGGCTAATTACAAAGGCAAACCACTATAAATAGGCAACTTGGCCTAAGTTCAAGAGACAGAATTTCAGAGACATAATTTGGTCAAGATCTGAAGTGTGAGGGTCATCAAGGGAGCCTAATTACCAGCAAGGAAGAAGGAAGGAGCATCGAGGTATCTAAGTGTTGATTTGGGACTGTTTTGTGGGCCAACTGATCTTTGTTGTCCATTGCAAGAAGGCCGAAATATCAGTCACTATAAGGAAAGTATTTTGGGTGAAGAACAAGGGTGACAACAAGCCGAGTTGACAAACAAGCAATCTCCACCTAAAGCGAAGGGTATCAAGGACTCAAAGGTGACACTTCACACATGTTAGGATTTCTGAAGGAAGCTAAGAAGTTGTAGATCTGAAACAGAGAAGAGGAAGCCGAGGTCTGGAAGGCAGCAGTAAAGGAGGACAAAGTTTGACTTTCGTTGAAGGAAGAAGAAGCTTTGTGGCTTGGTCTTGGAGTGGAAAATAGGTCAAGGGTTTTGGTCTTGGTATTCATCAATTGGAATCTCTATAAGAAGAAGAATTTGTTCGGGTTTTCCTCTCAAAGAGAGAGGTTTTGGCCTTGGCTGATAGCCTATATTTTGTGTCTCTTGTCTCTTTATGGTTTGTGCATTGGTAGTTGTTTGATGAAGAAGAACACTAATAACCTAATTAAAAGAAGATCCTAATCTTAAGAAGTAAAAATCACTCACAAGCAGTTACTAATAGAAGAAAAATCACATAAATACTATGCCTTATATTTCTCAACAAGGTATCAAAGCTAAGGTAACTAAGTCAAGGAAGGGCATCTTATCAAGGGACACTCAAGCTTCAAATCTGAAGGAAGGCATCAAAGCAAAGATCACCTTAAAGTCAAAGGAATCATAATAACCCTAGATCAAAAAGTCTACAAAGAAGTATCCGGACCATCATCAAGAGGGAGAAGGCCAAAACCCTACATCTACTCAAGTTAAAGTGTTTTGAAGACTATTCATCCAAAGGAAGCTAGATCAAAAGGCGGTGTCATCTCACTCCTTGTAGGATCAAGGATCATTCTTGAAGAAAACTACCTTCATCAAGGAGAAGTTTTCTATCCTCTATATCATCATCAACATCAAGGAAGTAGCAAGAAGAAGGAGCATCCTATCAAGTAAGTATATTTATGTCCACATTTGAATCTATCAAAATGTCTTTTAGCAAGGAAACCAACAAACTGGTTGTGGCTTCAAACTATCTTGCATGGAAGAAAAGGACAGATTTGAATCTCATTGAAAATGAAGTTATGGAACATGTCAAAGGTTCTACCACTAAACCAAGAGAGGAAGATGGTCAAGCTCTTGCCAAATATATGAAAGGGGAAGTTAGGGCTCAAAGGATTCTCATAGAATCCATCAAGGATCCCTCATCCCATATGTATCTAAACTCTAAACTTCAAAAGAAATCTATGACAAACTGGCAGAGTTGTATTCCATATGCATTACTGGAAAAATCATCTCATTAAGGCAAGAACTCGACAAGATGAAGCTGTCAAGGGAAGATGGAATAGCCTCATACTTTATGAGGATATTTGAGATCCGGGATCAACTACAAGATCTAGGAGAAGTCATGTCTGATAGTGAAATGACTACAGTTGTATTAAATGCACTACCGGAGGAGTGGGGTAAATTTACTTCAAGTATTTATGGGAAGAAAGAAGCTACTCCATTCCAAGATCTATGGTCACTATGCAAGATTGAAGAATCTAGACTAAAGGCCAAATCTGATGTGGGAGCAAGAAAGAAAAATCAAGCTTATGCTGCAATAACAAAAAGAAAGGGACAATTTGGAAAGTTTGGTCCTCAGAAAAAGAAGAACATGGCTAAAATTCAATGCTATGGGTGTCAAGAATATGGGCACTACAAAAGAGATTGTCCTAAGGTCAAGAAGGACAACAAGAGAGGAAGAGAAGAAGCCCATATCGCCAAAGAAGTAGAGGAAGTTGAAAAGAATAAGTCCAAGAAAGAGTAAGTAAGAGATCTCTATTACGGTCCTTTAGCATGTGAAGAATGAATTCTCTAGTGTGGAGTGCATGATCCAGTGCCTGAACCTTGCAGGTTCTTGGTAAATAGTAGATCACTAACAATGGCTTTCATCATAAATGATAGGCAACAAACACCCAAATAACATAAAAATAGAAAGGATTCTCTAATGAGAGCAGAGCGGCTATGAAACCCTAGCATAGACCCAGTGCGAAAATGGGGATTCCCCTGAACCCGAGAGTGGAAGCAAGGTGAGGGGAAAAGACAATGTCGCTAGCAGACAAGGCAAGGAGCTTCAGGTATTTTTCAACCGCGGCGTTTTGGAACCACACTTGGTCACGCGGAATTGTCGGGTCGACAGACAAGGGGATCGAACGGTGGAGGTAGTCGGTGGAACAGCTGGGCCAGTGTCTGTCGGAGGGTGTTGTGCACAACAGAGCATAGGGACAGTGAAACGGTGAGAGTGAGAATGTCATTTTTACATGGACGAGGAACTTGTTGATTATTCCTCAGATACAATGGAGGCTTCCCAAATATGGGTGGAGGAGCCACATCAGCACCGAACTAGGGTTTCACCGGAGCCACCCCATAAACCGAAAGTCCAGGTTGACGCTTATATTTCGGAGCTGGTTGATGTGGAGGGTTCCTTAAATACCCTAGGGTTTACTCACCTGAGCTCAACTGTGAATGCGGAAGCCATCGCCATCGCCATTGGAGCTACAATATTGGGAACTCGAGCAACAGGGACAGGAGACAAATGTATCGAGTGCATCATTCGTGGCAAGTAGGGGCACGAGCAATTATGGGGCCGACACATATGGTTTTGTCGATTTAGGGCATAACATACAAGGCTTAACAAGAGCCGACCCCGAAGGCTCGAGACCTCCTCTCACGGCGCGCACATTAGGATGTTTTGTTGGAATTTCTCGTCAGGAACAAGGTAATGAGGACACCAGATCTTCGGACTCAAACGAGTATCAACTTGCAGAGGATGATCAAAACCCGGTAGACCACTCTCAGAGGTCAGGGGGAAAGAAAAAATCAAAATGTACCAAGGTGCATGAGCGGGGGTGTTTGCTGGTATTTGGAGAAGGAATCAGTATGGCACAAGCAGCCCTCACTGAGAGCATAGTGCTTGTCAGCAAGGTTCGAGGTCAGAATTATACCCCTACTCGGTTGAAGCAATGCACAGTGGAAATATGGGGCCACTTGCTAGTCCAGTTGTCGGTTGTTATTACCATGACGAGAGGCTGGTTTGCACTTATATTTTCGCAACCAGACCAAGCCAATTGGGTCCTGTCCAAATATTGGCATATCGAGATGACTCTGGTTCTCCTCAAGAGGTGGTCACCACTATTCGACCCAGAGAAAGAGAAATTGGGGGCGAGTCCAATATGGGTTAGACTCCCATGATTGTTGCTACAATTTTGGTCGGAAGAGGTCTTCAAGTGCATTGGGGGCAACCTAGACATCTATCTCGACCACAATAGATCATATATGGAAACTGGATGTTTAGCCATTGCCAGGATTCTGGTACACCTAGATGCTAGAGAGGGTTTAGTTGAAAGTTATCGGCTTCAACTCGGGGAGATAATAAGATGGCAGATCCTCGATTATGAAGGGATCCCATTCCGGTGCAGAAGGTGTCATGAGGTGGGGCACGCTGATTACAAATGTGCATATCGAGCCCCCGAGACACAAATGGATGTTGATTCAACCTTTGAGCAGAACATAGCAGCAGAACCCCAGAGGAGGCGGAGGGTGGCTGTGGAGGATCTTCATCATGCGGGCACCCGGACTCCTGATGCTCGAGTCACTCGATCACACTCAAAGGGACCTGAAATGCTATCAGGTACTCTTAATTCCTCTCCTCCCTCTTCTCATAATTTTATGAATTTTGGCATTGCTATGTTATCTTTAGCAGCTTCGGGTTTGGGTTTAGATGCATGTAAATTGAGTCCCATTAATTGTCCTGTTGCATCGGCTCCCCCCACTGATCTGGTTACTGCACCTACCATTACCTTGGATTCTCTCTCAATTCTTCCTGATAGGGAGGATTCTTCTTGCAATAGCTCTCATAGGTACAACCTCAGATCTCAGGCCCACCCCGACCCCTCACTTTCGGACTGGGAGAGGACCCCCCCACTAGAGCTCAGAAATTGCTTAGGGGCAGACAATCCAATATTTCTAAAGCCATCCAAAGAGCGGGTATCGTGGTGGCGACTGGTATCCACATTCCAATTGACTGGGTTCTTAGAGCACAAGGAAACTCTGATCGGGTTACCCCTTGAAGTGCCTTTCTTTCAATTGCAGGGGTTTGTCCAGCCTGGATAAGAAATTGGCGCTCAAAAGACTATTAGGCTCGGTTAGGATTGATGTATTACTGCTACAAGAGACAATGGGAGAAGGGGCGCTATCAACACTATTTTGTCAAACATTCTCCCGGGCTAGATTTTCCATACTCTGGATGTGAGAGGAAGATCCAGGGGATGCACATTGGGTTTCAATAACAAGACTATCAAGATCAACAATATTTGGGGTGGTGAAGGATTTTTGGGGGCTGACATTACAGCCATTGAAATTGATGTACCTCTCAGATTGATAAATATTTATGGACCCTGTCATAATAGGGAGGGTTTTTGGGATAAGTTGATGACTACATCTTTTATGAATAATGAAAATATCATCATAGGAGGAGACCTGAACTTCTCCTTGGGTCATGCTGAATCATGGGGTAATAGGGCACAGACTGACCCCTTGACGGAATACTTTGAACACCTGTTGGACTATAATAACCTCATGAACATTGACTCGGCCAAGATATTGTCGACTTGGCAGAATAGGAGAACAGGCGAGGATGCACTGGCTAGAAGATTGGATCGTTTTATTATTAAAGCACCTCTGGTGGAGAAGCTGGACAGAATTAGACAATGGGTGGGATCGGGGGGTATATCTAACCACTCCCCGATTTATTTGGAAATTATGAATTCCAATTACAAGCCAAATTCCCCTTTCAAATTTAACTCGACGTGGCTTGTAGAAGAAGACTTTCACAAAATAGTTATGGAATCCTGGATTCACTGTGGACAAGACAACAACTCCACACCGGCTGTGGTGATTGCCAGCAATTTAGCCCAAATTAAACTCAAGACTATAAGTTGGGCTAAAGATAAAAAGAAAAGGGATGAGGCTACTATTCTGAAAAATTGAATCTGACATATTGGAGATGGAGGGCTCTAGTATTGCTAGTTATTCATCTATGGAAAGTAAGGAACACCTGATAAGGTTGGAAATAGAAAAGATTCGCCTTCTGAGACAGCAAGAGGAGACATGGAGATTGAAGAGCAGAGCCACTTGGCTAAAGGCTAGGGATGAAAATTCGAAATTCTTTCAACAATGTGCTAGGGGGCAGAAACTAAGTAATACAATTTGGACACTAAGAGATCATACTGGAAGGGAAGCCAATACTTTCAATTAACTTGCCGACATGGGTATTAGACATTTCTCCCAAATGTTCAAGGCGCCTAGAGAAGCTACCATTGCAAAGGTACTCCACATAGCAGAGCCACTTGGGTAAAGGCTAGGGATGAAAATTCGAAATTCTTTCAACAATGTGCTAGGGGGCAGAAACTAAGTAATACAATTTGGACACTAAGAGAACATACTGGAAGGGAAGCCAATACTTTCAATTAACTTGCCGACATGGGTATTAGACATTTCTCCCAAATGTTCAAGGCGCCTAGAGAAGCTACCATTGCAAAGGTACTCCACATAGCAGGGGCATTGCCTAGATTTGTGGAGGCAGGGGATATAGAGACACTAAACGAGTCGGTTACTTTGGGGGAGATCGAAGCTGTTCTGAAGTGGTTTAAAAGAGATAAAAGCTCGGGACCAGACGGTTGTCCTATGGAATTCTACCTTACCTTCTTTGAGCATATTGGTGTTGATCTCCTAATTGCAATTGAGGAATGCAGACTTTCGGGGAAGATGCACGAGGGTTTCAATTCAACTTTTATTGCACTCATACCCAAAGTTGATAACCCTCAATCATTTGATGATTATCGTCCTATATCCTTCCGTAATTGCATATACAAAATTATATCAAAAATTATTGCAATTCGTATCAAGCCTATTTTATCCAAGATGATTTCCAAGGAACAATTTGCATTTCTCAATCACCGCCAGATTCATGAAGCCATTGGGACTGCACAAGAAGGGATCCACTCTATTAAGCTCAAGAATTCTAAGAGTATCATACTCAAGATTGACCTATCAAAAGCATTTGACAGAGCTAGTTGAACTTACCTTCAGCTTATTCTGACCCATATTGGATTTCCTCACTCATTCATTAAATGGATTATGTGTTGTTTCACATCTACATCATATAGCATACTCATTAATGGGGCTACAGCTCAAGAATTATAAGAGTATCATACTCAAGATTGACCTATCAAAAGCATTTGACAGAGCTAGTTGGACTTACCTTCAGCTTATTCTGACCCATATTGGATTTCCTCACTCATTCATTAAATGGATTATGTGTTGTTTCACATCTGCATCATATAGCATACTCATTAATGGGGCTGCATCCGATTTTTTCCATGTTGAACGTGGACTGAGACAGGGGTGTCCTTTATCACCCCTATTATTCCTCCTAATCATGGAAGGTTTAAGTAGACTTATATCAAAAGCTCATGCTAAAGGGTCATTAGGTGGTGTCAAGATGACAAATGTCTCCTATCTTTCGCATCTATTATTTGTAGATGATGTACTTATTTTTTTAGATGGTTCTATCCGTGATACCACTTGCTTCAAGAATATTCTATCCCTGTTTTGTAAAGCTACAGGTATGGAGCCCAACTACAACAAATCCACCATTATGTTGGTGTCCTGTTTACAAAATGAGCAAAGACATGCACTTCAACATTTTCAATTCGTTAGGCAAGAAATGGAGGCAAGACTCAAATACCTTAGCTTCAGGCTCAAGCCAAACGATTATCGCATAGCGGACTGGACATGGCTTATTGCAAAAATCGAAGGGCGTATCAACATATGGTAGCAGAGATGGCTTTCCAGAGCGGGCAGACTAACACTTATAAAATCTGTTTTGGAGGCCATCCTAGTATATTGGATGGCGCTTGCCTGGATTCCAAAAGGCATCATCAACAGAATACAACAAATTTGTTGTAGATTCTTATGGAGAGGGAAAAATGTTGGGAGGACTTTTGCTTGGGTTAAATGGGAAAGAATTGGAAAACCAAAAAAATGGGGAGGATGGGGTATAAAGGATCTGAACTTATTTGCAAAGGCGCTTGCAGCGAAGATGGGGTGGCAGATTATTACATCTGATAGTTTATGGAAAGAGGTGGTTTATTATAAATATATACACCCTCTATCAGTAATGGATTGGATTCGTAGGCCGATCTGGGGCAATACTGGATCCTCCATCATTTGGAAAGCTATCACACACTCCATAAATGTCATTAAGCGAGGATTGGCTTGGCGAGTTGGAAATGGTGAGCTGGTTCGACTAGGCATTGATGCTTGGTCGGGATGTGGCAATGCACACATCCTACCATTGGAGCTTAGACAGATACTTGCACTGGACGGTATCACACAGCTCTCACATATTGCAGACGGTAGGAACACATCCTGGATCTCTCAGAAATGGTTAAATGCACAGGACCTCAGGATACCGGAGAGGCGGAGCATGGATTGGAACCGTTTCATTGGGGCACTTGAAGAAGCTCATATTAGGATTACTGTTCGAGAGGATGAAATCATTTGGGCTGCTGCATCACATGGTCAATACAACCCACGGGAAGGATACACTTCTCTTATATTAGCACAGGGACCGGTGGAGGCGATTTGGTGGTGGCATCCGCTATGGAAGCTTAAGGCACCACACAAAGCCCATCTATTCATGTGGTGTATACTATCAAACAGAGCGCCCACAGACAATAACCTAAATCAACACGCCTTTCATGGTCCGTCTCGATGTTGTCTTTGCAAAGACCGAGCTGAAGATATTGATCATCTATTCCTACACTATCCAGTGACAAGTCAGGTGTGGCTACAGATTACTAGCTCCCTTAACATCATGCACAGATGGAATGGGACTCATCTATCAATTGCTTGGCAATCTTGGTGGAATTCTGCAGCATCATAGAAAATCAGGAATCTCCCTCTGCTAGTTTGTCGGGGTATTTGGTTGGTCAGGAATCGATCTATTTTTCAGGATGCTCCCATCTAATGGACAGTTGCTTGCAATCACATTGTTGCATTATATCACTTGATTCCTGAGGAACCGGCAACAAAACCCGTCTATATCATCACTCTTGAAGTTATTGATAAGAACTTCCCTTGGGCATATTTTGATGGGTCGGCTCAGGACACTGGATGTGGGGGTGGAGTTGTACTTCACATTACTGAATCACATTTTTTCAAGCTCAAAATGGGATTGGGGAGAGGCACCAACAATTTTGTTGAACTCAACAGTCTCAGACACCTTCTCATTTTTGCACTAGAACAAAACTGCAATAGGATTCAGATCTTTGGGGACTCTAATCTTGTTATAAATTGGATCAACTTTGCATCTCATTGTCACGTGCACACACTCAGGGGTTTACTGGATGAAGTCATCACTTTAAAATCACATTTTGATTTTATTGTATGCTCGCATATATACAGGGAAAGGAATTCGATCGCTGACATTCTTTCCAAGGAGGCCGCACAGCAACACAGGGGGCAGTGGATAATTCAAGAATTCCGAGACCTGGAGACCTATCAGTACTTCCATCGGCCATTCATTGAACTGGATGGGGCAAATTCTGAATGATTTGCCATGATCATTCGGCGGCTATAAGCATTTTTCTGTTTTTCTGTTTTGAACTATATGAACAGTTTATGTTATTACTTGTATATATTTATGTCTTTTATGTATATATGGATGGTCTATATGAACATTGATCTGGATAGAATGGCTTGGTCCATTTCTGAGATTTTGCATATTCACATGCCGATAATACAACATGTAATTTTCTTATTGCTAATGAAATTTACGAGATCTCTATTACTGAGATAGTCTTCCTCAGCTAAGTTCTTCTCAAATTCCTAAGTCTTTTGTTGTAAGATATGGCTATCATAATTCACTAATGGGATGCATCAAGGCATCATAGAAGCATTGAAAGCAAGAGCTTAGACATCATCATAGAGAAGCACAAAAGATGGTTAGAATCTATGAAAGTCAAGGATATAGCTCTTGGGAATCTCATTGAAAACACCAGTGGCAAGGTCATCTAGTACAAGGTTCATCATACATCTATCAAAAGGAA
Organism: Pinus tabuliformis; assembly: GCA_031772625.1. Classification (NCBI taxonomy): domain Eukaryota; kingdom Viridiplantae; phylum Streptophyta; class Pinopsida; order Pinales; family Pinaceae; genus Pinus; species Pinus tabuliformis. The sequence goes on along the minus strand of CM062807.1, from coordinate 595,262,629 downwards.
ACATTTGTTGAAGCCTGATGAGGATACTTTAGATCCTAAAAATTCTCTAATGGAATATACATTGAAAGGTTCACTGATCATGAGGGGAAGCAAGGTTTTCATCAAGAATTCCAAACTTGTGGAATTCATGGGATGATGGTATGATGACATAAAAGTGAAGCAGATCAAGGGATTGAAGCTCTTTCAATCAAGGAAGTTGTTGCAGAAAGTTTGTATGACTCAAAAGAGAAAAAAAAAATAAGGTATGTATGCTTACATTTGATATTGTGGAAGTCATGTCATATGGTTGCAGGTAACATGGATCAATGCTCTATCTTGAGAACATGATCAAAAGAAAGGATCTCCTCCCTCAAAGGAATGCAGGAATGCATGGGTCACACATTCACTAGATGAAATCAACATAATATGTCCTCATATGAAGTATGAGGTGGTTGACTACAATTGAGGAACTCTGATTGGAAGCTCCTAGGAATGAGATGTGCGAAGAAAGGAAGGAAGAGATCATGGAATATGCAACCATGGTAAAGGCAATCAACATCTGAAAGACCAAGAATATTTGACTAGGATATCTCCATGGAAGATATGAAGACTCTAATGGAGTCTGAAAAAGAAAGAGACCCTTGACAATATATATCTTTGGGAGATGTGTTGATATGTATGCAGGATGTTGATGCAAACTAAAAGATGTCATGATGAAAGACCATCACAAAGGTAATGTTGATTTTAATGTTCATTCCTTTATTTTTGAATATTTGGATGGGTTTATGTAGGGCTGCCAAGGGAAGATCTATGGATATCTTCCACCATTGATGCAAATGTAGTAGGATGAAAGATCCTTAAGTAAACATTGCATGAAGATAGCAGCATGGCATGAAGAAAGGCCAAATATGGACTGATGGACCAGTTTCTATTGATGACATGGTTGACTCATGGTTGAAAGTGATGGATGGTTGGTGCCCTATGTAGAAGTCTCAAACATGAAGACTCCTAGATAACGAAAAGAAGTTCATGACATCATGAAGAGGAGTTCTTCAAGCAACTAGTTGTCCCATCATCTCCACCTGAGAAGTTGTTGTAGGTCCCTAATTAAGAGGGAGCCTGGAAACAAGTTTCTTACTTGGAAGAAACTTGAAAATTCCTAAGCCAAGAGGGAGCTTAGGTACATTCCTTCTATAGGAATGAGTACATTCCTTTATTAGAATAGATATGTCCTCCCTAATTAAGAGGGAGAGATAGACACATCATTCTTGTCTTCACTTGGGAAGACAGAATGGAGGATTGGGTAAGCATTTGGCATCTAATGGTCTTTGAGGATGTATTAGGGCATCCAAGATAAGAGTAGTTGTAGCAGACCGATATTCTTTGAGGACTGGGAATCCAAGATAAGAATAGTCCTTAGGGAACAAGCCCTGAGAACCCAGGTGGGGTATGTTCCGAGAGAGACAATGATGATGGTGTCTATATATCATTGGTCTCGCCAGCATTGTGCTCAAATCTCGTGGAAAGATAGAGTTGTTAGTCAAGGCCTTGCTATGTAACAATGCTGGTTGATATGACGCTATACAGATGGGTTACCAATCTGTCTCTTCTTATGATAAATTCTTCAGATTGAGAGTGACCAAGTACCATTATGAATACCTCCCTAGTTAAGAGGGAGTGTTGAAAAATGTAACTAGGTTCGGCCTTCATAATGATATGTGTAATTGTGATTTTATGTAATTCATGAAAAGAAGAAAAATAAAATTATCAATGTAATGCTTATCTCATGGGTTTCATGAGCAAGGAATTTTATTTTAGTGATGGCTCCCATTGTGAGCCTTTAGGATTTGTTCTCTAGTCATAAAAGTCAAATTAATTCTATGTCATGTATGAAGGACCCTTCTTGGGTATGTTACATCGTGTATGAGTCATTAAATCAGTATGTAAGCCCTCCAAGACCAAGCACAAACAACTCCTTCATGTTAGCTACAAAATGGAGTAAATAACCTACTCTAAGAGACTTTTCGGCTCAAGCTCTTTCATGTCGGCTAATTACAGAGGCAAACCACTATAAATAGGCAGCTCAACCTAAGTTCAAGAGACAGAATTTCGAAGACATAATTCGGTCAAGGTTTGAAGTGCGAGGGTCATCAAGGGAGCCTAATTACTAGCAAGGAAGAAGGAAGGAGCAGCGAGGTATCTAAGTGTTGATTTGGGATTGTTTTGTGGTTCAACTAACCTCCACACATGCGAGAGATATCTGTTGTCCATTGCAGGAAGAAAGCCGAAATATCAGTCACTATAAGGAAAGTATTTTGGGTGAACAAGGGTGATAGCAAGCTGAGTTGACAAACAAGCAATCTCCACCTAAAGCAAAGGATATCAAGGACTCAAAGATGACACTTCACACATGTTAGGATTTCTAAAGGAAGCCAAGAAGTTGCAGATCTGAAACAGAGAAGAGGAAGCCGGGGTCTAGCAGATAGCAGTAAAGGAGGACGAAGTTTGACTTTAGCTGAAGGAAGAAGAAGCTTTGTGGCTTGGTCTTGGAGTGGCAAATATAGGTCAAGGGTTTTGGTCTTGGTATTCGTCAATTGGAATCTCTATGAGAAGAAGAATTTGTTGGGGTTTTCATCTCAAAGAGTGAAAGGTTTTGGCCCTTGCCGATAGCCTATATTTTGTGTCTCTTGTCTCTTTATGGTCTATGCATTGGTAGTTGTTTGATGAAGAACACTAATAATCTAAGTAAAAGAAGATCCCAATCTAAAGAAGTAAAAATCACTCACAAGCAGTTACTAATAGAAGAGAAATCACATAATTACTATGCCCTAGATTTCTCAACACCTCTCACCTCATTTGGCAGCATCATCACTCACACATTCTTCTCTCTCCTTCTCTCATTGGTTCATATCATTGGAACCGACTCGGCCGAGTTGGTCCGAGTCAAGGCCTCACCGGGTCGACTCAGCCAGTGAACCGGTTCGGCCAGCCGGGTTATTACCGAGCCGGCTCTGCCGAGTCCGAGCCTACTCGGCCGGGTTGGATGACAGTGGCCCGTGAACCAAAAAACAATGATTTTTTTTATTTTTTTGCTTTTGGGGGACTCCAAACAGGGTTGTAATTTGCCTATAGTGTATTTGGGGTCCATTCCCCTCTCCTAAACCCTATAAAACCCACCCAACCCCTCTCATTTCCTCACAGCCATCTCATGCATTTGAGTGAGAATTTGAGTGAGAGTTTGTGAGGAGTTGTGGAGTTTGTTTTTGGGGCAACAGTGAGGAGTCTTGGGCAAGCATTGTAGCAGGAGTGAGAAGCTTCTTGGGCAGCCATTTGGAGCAACATTGAGAAGTTGGTTTCTTGGAGCAACCTTGAGGAGGCAGTTTGTGCCTGGAGGTATTTTTTTTCACTTGTAAAAATTTGTTTTTGCTTATTAATTTTTATGTGCAAATCTGGAAATAGAAAAGAGTGCTTTTTGTGAAAGAAATGAACATTGAAGCAATTCTTTTTTTTTTTCATTTTCAAATTTTTTTTCCTTTCATTCCCAAGTCAAAAAATGGCACCTAGAGTGAGAGATGTTGCTTGGGCATATGTTGAAATGGTTGATAGTCAAATGCATTGCAAATTTTGCCATAGAAAAATTAAGGAAGGTCCTGGGGGCATTAATAGGCTGAAACAACACTTGGCGGGGATTAGAGGCCAAATTACTCCATGTGAATCAGATGAAATTGGGGAGATTAGGAAGGAATTGTTAGCCAACTTTGAGAAGTTTAAAGAAGAAAAGGCTAGGCAAAAAGAGTTAGAGGCTGAAATTGGGAGGAAGAGGAATATACAAAAAATGTTGGCTACCAACCCCCATTTTGATTTTGAGGGTTCTTCCTCTATCCCTTGTACTGATGCATCCAACCCCTTCCAATATGTTCCTCCCTCTTTGGAGTCTATTCAAGAAAAGGGTAAGGGTAAAATGAAAAAGAAGGGTGATATGAATATCAAAAGTTATTTCACTGTCACACCCTCCTCTCCATCAAATGCACATGGTCCTCAAGCTAGTAGAACTTTGCAGCCCACTTTAGATGACCATTGGAAGAAAGAATTGAGGGAGACTGCTTGTGATTACATATGTAGATGGTGGTATGATGCTAATATCCCCTTCAATGCTTCCCGTTCACCATATTATGAGCCTATGTTTGATGCCATACATGCTGCTGGAAAAGGCTTCAAAGGCCCTACTATGCATGAGATAAGGGGGTATCGTTTGCAGAAGGAAATTGCCTCCATTAATGAGTATTTGAAAGATTTCAAAAACTCATGGGCAAGAACAAGATGTACCATCATGTCAGATGGATGGATTGATCAAAGAAACCGTACCATCATAAACTTTCTTATCTTCTACCCATAGGGAACCATGTTTCTAAAATCAGTTGATGCATCTAATAAGATAAAAGATGGACAATTGTTGTTTCAGCTATTGGATGAGGTTGTTGAGGAGGTGAGGGTGGCTAATGTTGTTCAAATCATTACAGATAATGCCTCTAACTATGCTCTCGCTGGTAAACTGTTAGAGGAAAAACACAGAACCATCTTTTGGACCCCATGTGCTGCACATAGACCTCATGCTTGAGGATATTGGCAAATTAGATTGGGTCAAAAACACTGTAGATCATGCCAAAAGCATAACAAAACTTATCTACAATCATTCATGGATTTTGAGCCGGATGAGGAAACACATAGGGGGCAAGGATATTATTAGGCTTGCCATTACTAGATTTGCTACTCATTTTTTGACATTGCAATCTATGCTTTCACAACATAGAAACTTGCAAAAGATTTTTTCCAGTGAAGAATGGAATCAAAGCCAGTGGTCTCACAAACAGGAAGGCAAAGAATTGAAAAAGAAAGTTAATGAAGAAATATTTTGGAGAAAGGCAACAGAGATTGTGAAGCTTGTTGAGCCACTGGTTAAGGTGTTGCAGTTGGTGGATGGGGAAAGATTGGCTATGGGTTTCATTTATGAGGCTATGGATCAAGCAAAGGAGCAAATAAAGAGGGCATACAAGGATAAAGTGGCTAAGTATGGGCCCATTTGGACAATCATTGATGAAATATGGAACAATCAACTCCATCGCCCTATACATGCAACTGGGTATTTTTTGAGCCCATGGTATCATTATAAAGCTAAGGAGATAGGAGCTTTGAAGGGGGAGGTTAGATATGGATTGATTGACTGCATTGATCGCATGATCCCATTGGAGTGTGATCAGCTGGAGATACACCGACAGGTCACAACCTTTAGCAATGCCTCAAGTACCTTTGGGAAGAACCTAGCAAAGGTTGCAAGGGAAGCAGATGAGCCAGGTAAACAAAAATTTCAATTTTCAAATTCTTAATACTTATTTTGTTAAATCATTTATAATTTGAAAGTTGGATATAATTTGTAATTTTGTTGAGTTAACTCATTACACTCCTATGTTTTTTGCAGCACAATGGTGGGAGGCTTTTGGTAGCCATTGTCCTAAATTGCAGAAGTTTGCAAATCGTATTTTGAGTCAAACTTGCAATGCTACTAGGTGTGAGCGCAATTGGTCTGTCTTTGAGAGGATTCACACAAAGAAGGGAAACCGTTTGGATCAAAACAGTTAAATGATCTAGTCTATGTCCAATACAACCTCCGGCTCAGACGCAACCAATTGTTGAACAAAATACCTGATTCAGATCCCATTGTGTTGGAAGACATTGATCCAACATCAGATTGGGTAGTGGAGAGTCATCCAGCAGAGTTTGCTTCTGATGAGGATATTGATTATGATTTACAGACGATAGCATCACTTGAACATAATGTTCAGTTGAATGCAGATCCTGATCCACTTGTACCAGCCTCAGTCTCAGAGCCAGCAAGTCCTCCAGTTGCAGGCGCTTCCTCTGTTCAGCCATGACAGAAGCGCATATCTCGCCTATCTTAGCTTGTAGCCGCTGTACAGCCTGCTAGCATTGTTTTACAAACCGGCCGAGTCGAACCGAGTTGAAGCCTTGAGGAGTGACCTGGTAGAAAAACCAGTCTGGGAGGCCGAGTCATGACTGACTCGGCCGAGTTATTGCATGACTCGGCCGAGTCAGTCATGACTCGGTCAACCCGGCCGTTTTGCACATCTACTCGACCGAGTCATTAAATTCAGCCAGTCACCCAAAGAAACAACGATTTTTCTATTTTTTTTTTAACTTTTTAACATTTGGCTGATTGTTGGGGACTCCAAGGTGTTTTGTAAATTGGTTAAGTGATATTTGGGGTCCATTCCCCTCTCTTAGTATTGATATGATGTTCAAATTTCATGGTAATGTTAAATTCTTAAAGTAAAAGTGACATTCTCCTTAATCTTCATTTTCATCCTTTTACTTAAATTTTTAACATTACCATGAAATGACTCAGGATGTTTAAGAGTGGTTCCAGCCTCATTGGATTTCATATGGAGAAAGTAGAATTTTAGATTTCATTCAAAATCCAGCAGACTTATCATTTTTTCAGGGTTTTAGGATTGGAGGATTGCAATGTTTCCATTGAATTTTGTCATGTATTAGGGTATGGAACTCGTATTTAATCAAGAGCACCAATCCCTCTGTGTACCTTGATGTTAGTGACATTGGTTGTTGAACTCCTCTGGGATTCGCTCTCAAACCTGGAGCTTCTGAAAATGTCGCTTCTGCTCCCGTTTTCGCTCTCGCTCCCCACTTCCGCTCCTGCTCCCAAGTAACACTGAGCTAGATGATGTTGGCAACTCTAGCAGTAGCCAGTACTGGTCATTGATGGGGCCCCTTGTCTGACTCTGATGATGATGATCCAGAGATTGGTCGAGATGATCTTGGCTCCTCTGGCAGTAGCTACTAGCCTCCTTGGTTATTTGTATTTTGTTTTGACTCTTGAGTCTTTGATCATGTATGACAGACTACAGTTGACTATGTATTTACTATTGCCATTGGGTACCACCGTACCATTTTGATATAATGGATTGGTTCATGAGCCTACTTTGATCATATGTTGTCTTCCATGTATATTATAATGTTGTGTGTTTGGAAACTTGAATGAAAATCTTTAAAATTATGTTGAAAATATTTAAAATTATGTTTTTTTATAAAAAAAATAAATATTTAATGTATTTTTTACAACGACCGAGTCATTGAAATCGAGCCGGCCGAGTCATTACCGAGTCGGAATCCGAGTTGGAGTCGATCCTCGGCCGAGTCCGAGTCCGAGTCCGAGTTGTAAAACATTGCCTGCTAGTGCTACCACTTCTACAGTTGCAGTTGGAGATGATGATGAAGAGGAGCCATGGGGCCCCCTGTCTGACTCTAATCCAAAGGTTGATCCAGATGATCTTGGCTCCTTTAGCAGTAGCCAGTAGTACTGGTCACAGTTTACTTTTGTTGTAGAGGTCATTTCTAGCCTCCTTGGTTATGTGTTTTTGTTTTGATCTCTATATCATCATCATGTATGTATTGGACAATGCACTGGATGCCATTTTGATATAATGGATATATTCATGAGCCTACTTTGATCATATGTTGTCTTCTATCTATATTCTAATGTTGTGTGTTTGGAAACATGAATGAAAATCTTTAAAATTATGTTTTTTTTATTAAAAAAATCTATGTTGCAGGAAACGTGGCATAGAGGTTCGTTTCCGTACGGAAACGGGTACGAAACGCGGAAACGCGTTTGGTACGGCCGTGAAACGCGTTTCCGGCCGTACTGCCACATTTCCCGAAACGGAAACGTGGCTAGTACGGCCGGAAACGCGTTTCGGGGCCGTACGACCCACGTTTCCTCATTAACTTGTGTTTTTTTAAAAAAAAAATTAAATTTGTTTTTTAATTTACTTTTAGGGTATGTTAGTGACTTCTAGATGTGTGTCTAGAGTTATAAAAGTGAATTTTTGCCCTAGTGTTGATATGCAGTTCATCAAGAAGTTTGAGGCATATGCAATTCATGGTAATGTTAAATTCTTAAAGTAAAAGTGATATTCTCCTTTATTTTTCATTTTCATCCTTTTACTTAAATTTTTAACATTACCATGAAATGACTCAGGATGTTTGAGAGTGGTTTCGCCCTCATTGGATTTCATATGGAGAAAGTAGAATTTTAGATCTCACTCAAAATCCAGCAGACTTATTTGTTTTTCAGGATTTCAGGATTGGGGGGATTGCAATGTTTCCATTGGATTTTATCATGTACTAAGGTATGGAACTTGTATTTAATCAAGAGAATCAAGCCCTCTATGCAGGGGAAACTCCCAATAATCAAGATCATGTAGGGTACTGTGGTATGAAACGTGTATTTAATCAAGAGCACTAAGGTCGTTCGACTATGTAGGAGGAGACTCTTAATACAACAGTGGTCCTTCTAAAGAATGGGATGTGGATGCAGAAAATCCTGATTTGGATCTCTCTCTTGCAGCCTTATAGTCTTTATTGTACTTGCAGCCTCATATATTAATATAAATAAAGGCTGATTTTGAGATCTGGATATATAATAAACGTTGCTTTTGGATATTCCGATATTTTTATTTTCATTATGTGATCATTCATGAGTAAATGTGATGTAAATTAAATCTTAATGTTTAAGTGTAATAAATTATAATGTATCATTTATGCTTTATGATTGCACATATATATATATATATATATATATATATATATATATATATATTTAAATATTTTCAATATATATATATATATTCGCGTTTCCCCGTTTCCAAAATTTAGGGAGGTCGCGTTTCGTATCGCTTCCCGTTTCGGAAACTCGTACCCGTTTCCCGTTTCGTGCAACTTAGAAAAAAATATATATATTTAATGTATTTTTTACAACGACCGAGTCATTGAAATCGACTCGACCGAGTTCGGAGTCGGAGTCGGAGCCGACCCTCGGCCGAGTCGGAGTCGGAGTCGGAGTCAGAGTTTTAAAACATTGGTTCATATAGCTATTAGGCATATTCTCTCACTCACACATGTGGCAAAGGAGGACGAATTTCAGACAGAATTACAAGGCCGAAAATTTCATATTTTCCTGCAGTTTGACCAGTGTTGACTTTGACTTTCCAGGCAGATTTTGACTTTGATTTTCTGGGCAGATTTCTGCTTGGGCAGGCCATACACCTTGGCACAGAAATCGAGGCATTCTGGGCACTTTGACTGCAGCAAAAAATTGCAGGTTGACCACAGACTTCAGGGCAGAAGTTTGACCGCTGAATTTGGGACTGTTTTGGGTTGATTTTGACCTCCTGTTCAGGCCGAGTTTGACTGGGTTTGACCAAGCTTCAAAGGAGACATTTTTCTGCTGTTTTGACCACCGTTGACTTTCTGGTTAGGGCTGAATTTCACTGCAGTTGACTGCAGATTTGACAGGACTGTTTTGACTTTGATTTGACAAGTCAACTTTGACATTTTGTACTCTCTCTCTGCTGAACATTTAATATAATAATAAAAAGAATTGATCAAAGGGTTTTCCCCACATTGGAGTTTTTCCCTGGCATCCACCAATTCTGGTGTTCTCTTGTCTTGGCCTCTCTTCTGCATTTTATTTCATGTTCTATTTACTTTTACTGTAAATGTGATTAATGGTTAATGCGATTGGTATTGGAAACTAAATTGGAAATTGTCATTAGGCTGCTAAAGTACATTGAAGTAATTGTGCTAAGCATAGGACATACCATTGTGAACCAAAATTTTACATTTCTTTATTTTACTTCTGCTGCATTATATTTTCTGAGTTAATATACCAGTGCGTTTATTTTATCAGCAATTTCAGAAATATTTAAGATAAATATTTTCTGGGATTTTTAATAAATTGTTGAAGTAAAATAAATCAGATCTGGTATAAAAGAATTAACAAGGAATGGCATTTGGACCTTCGATAATATTTTCAGTGTCATGTATTGTTTTCATCTTCCTGCCCAGGTGTTTTCTCTTTGGAAAGCCTAAATCTCTCCATCATAGCACCTTTATCAGTTTCTTCAAAAGATGCCTCCTAAACAGTTTCTGGTGGAGATGGTATAGCTAATGCAAGGATTTGTTGCCGTTAATGCTGATATGATTGCTGGTGTGGAGTGACAAGTTTCATAATTGGTGTAAACAGAATTTCCCTTGAATTAAATGGCCTCTGGCAGTATTAGCAAAGAAGATATTTAATTTCAACAGTCATCTTGTACTCATACCTAGTTCTACAAAAGGAATGTATTATCCAGAAATTTAGACCACCGTTTGATCATCTATGCCGTTGAATTCTATAAAAGTTACCATTTATGGAATTCATAGCTTCCGACAAAATGGCCCAAGACAGGTTCCGATACATATGTCAAAAACACAACTAATTCTATTACAAAATTAACATAGAGATGTTTGCAGTGTATCATATATATTTTGAATAATGAACTAATGATGGGTTTACAATAACTCTCATGATAGCATATAAATTGATTGCCTAATCACAAGTGTGAAGGGGATGACCTTGATGCTTGATTATTATTATTAATACTAACTATGTTTGTTACAGTGTGCTTATAGCAGGACGTTCAAGTTCAAAACATCTAAGAAACAATTGTCACGATATTTCTTCAGAGCATTGCATTTGACCCATTTTCACATGAAGGCATAGTTTAATTATTGAATAGCATGGGAAAATACTGCCTGTCAAGAATAAGCAACCATGACAACACAGAATCTTTGACTCAATCATTGCAGTGTAAAGGAAGTCATCATACCACTCTCCGAAGTAAAGGCTCCAAAGCTGAACAGAACCTCTCTGTTAGGAAATTTAGAGTTTCAGCTTTTGCACTGTGATAAGAAAAAAATCACTATCAGAAAATAATCTTTTGAAATTCCAAAAAGATGCCCCAGATTGCACATCTGCTGTTTATGTTTAATGATGCTCTACATCTAAAACAACTAGGAACCTAAATAAAAGGGAACCATCGCAATTCAGTTACTTTGCCACATGATGTTTGCAACAAAATTTATGAGGGCACATAACCTTGGAATCAAAACCATGACCAGAAATCATACTTCTCCCACACAAATCACCGAAATAAATGCAATTCAGATTCAGAAACGCCCATTGGGAACGTATTGGCCCATCGGACTATTTAAAATGTTCTTACACCTATTATTGAATTCCCTGATTAAATGAAAATACGATTTTGTTAGATCTCTCATTTTTGTGATTCATATTGTAAATGAGAATGTTTTTCAGATTAATTGCATCATTAGGATTTGGTTGACATTTTGAACCAACTAATGTGGTTCATCCTCAGAACAAAGGTGAAATAATTCATCAATCCAAAAAAAATAGCAAGTATGCATCAGGGTCCAGAGATCATTAGGATTTGGTCGACGTTTCGAACCAACTAATGTGGTTAATCCTCAGAACAAAGGTGAAAAAATTTATCAATCCAAAAAAATAGCAAAAATGCATCAGGGTCCAGAGTTAGCCGTTAAGGTCCGTGACTCAATAAACCAAAAGGTGACATACCCAGACTCCCTAAAAGATACAAATGATAAAGCCGTTATTATAATGCACACCAACCGAGAGGTTTGGGAACGTAGCTGTGTTAGTAAACTGATCCATGGAAATACAATCAGTACTCAATAGTTAAGAATTCGCTCCCACTAACCCTAGACTAGCACAGACACATTTGAAAAACTGAGGTTTGATATGTACTTCGAGGTTGCATATCTCAAATTCCAATATCTAAAACTCCAACCATTTTTGTGAACTCAAGATAGAAATTTCCAACTTCAAGGCATATATCAAACCAAGGTTTAGATAGGTTTGTCTAGTTTCCATATTCAATGCACTCAATGCATAGTCAAGAATTGCTTCCCACTAACCCCTAGACTAGTGCAGAGTCCAGACCCGTGTAAAGCAACGTCTAATATGCACTTCGAATTTGCATATCTCAAATTCAAATATTCAATACATTGACCATTTCTGTGAAGTCAATAAAGAAATCCCCAACCTCAAGGTGCATACGAAACCTGGATTTAGATAGGTCTCTGCTAGCGCCCATATTCAACATAGCCAATGCATCATCTAGAGTCAATGGACTGTTACAGTTTTGTGTGATGGATTCCCAACCACGAGATTGGCTACAGAAACCCATTGTGCCGTGTAGCAGGAATTAACAACCCAATATATTATTTTGCGATCATCAACAACCCAATACATTTCATTGCAGCCGAAAAACAACTCTGAAAACTTTCTCTTTACAAATTATGGATGTTTCTCTTCTTCTTCTTCTTTAACTTTCTATCCACGGACAATTCTATTGAAACTATGTTGCATTTGATCATCGGTAGTCATCATCCAAGTATATTTGCTTGAATCTTTGTGAAAACCTTTAAGAAAAGAGACATGGAGATAGACATGCACCAAAAATAACTACAGAAAAGCAGAAATAAAAGACCTGCCAGCCCTAAAATAACTTGAAAAATAACCTGATACTTACGATTTCAATGCAGGGGGGCGGTGGCGCTTTTCTTCAGGCGAGCCTGCATCAGGCAGCTCATTCTCCAGAATTCGCTTCTGGGCCATTCAGAATTCCAGAGACAAAATCGTTGTAGCTGGTAAAGACCTTCTTCAGGCCATCTAACATAAGCCCATCACAATATATCAGATGATAAAGACGATTTGATTCAAATATTCAGTACAGGCAACAGCAAGGATGCCTTGAGCTCCCAAAATTCTGAAAGAGAGAAGGGAACTTACAGTGTGTCGGAAGGTTTTGAGCCAGAATACGTTCGTTAACATAACTCGATGTACATCACCCTCTGGGTGGGTAGATGGCCCAAGGAAACACCGTGTGGTCCCCTTCAAAAACGCGTTATCTCGCTTTCATGCTCGCATCCATTTTACTCGTGAGATTGATTTACATGATTTTGAATTTTCCATGGTTTTTTGAGATTTTAATTTTGAATTTATGTGAAAAAAGTTCCAGCTTTAACCATTGGTTGTGGTTACAAGGTCTGTAACTTTTCACCGCTCTGGGTCTTCTCGTTAGGTTTAATTTGAATATCCAGAGTAATTGAATTTAAACCCAATTTTTAAATATAACATGAATATCCAGAATTATTAGTATTATTCCGGATTGAATTTGAATTTATTTCAAAGTTCAGTGACCAATTCCCCTAGAAACTCAATTAAAATTATTAAATATATCTATTTTTATTATAATTTATAAAAATTATATAAAATATTATATAGTGAAAATGAAATTATTTTATTTTTTTAATAATTTTAATTTTAATTTTAAATCTAACCTAAATATTTAGAAAGTCTATTTTTTTATGGATCGAGTTAATCCAGAAACCCTAGTTTTCTTTGAATAAAGGTGATGAGTTAACTTGCATTCGCTAATAACAGCTAGAGATGGCTGTCTTATTCCAGGGAGGGTGATTTTCCTTGAATAACAATGATGAGTCAGTCTACATTAGCTCATAACAACTAGAAATGGTTGTCTTATCTCAGGTAGAGTGATTTTCCTTGAATAATAATGATGAGTCAACCTGCATTCGCTGATAACAGTTAGATATAGATGCATTCACTATTAATTTGACAACTAAATTATAAATAAATTTTCTCACTTATAAAAAAAAATTAAATTAATTAAATTATATAATACCAAAAATTTATTTATTTATTTATTAAAAAAACAAAACAAACCAAAACAAAACAAATAATTTGATTCTAATCATTATCACTAACTCCTAGAACTCATACGCCCCATACAATTTAAATTATAAATTATTTTTCTTGATTGAACTTAAATTTATTAACCAATTTACCAAAAAAATTAATTTTTTTAAATAATTAAATATTTATAATTTAGAAATTCTATATAAAATATTATACTATAAAAAAGTAAACTAATCTTGTATTATTAAAAAATATAGCGATTGACCAGTATTATTAAAACACTTATGGTGCCGTGCTTTAAATATTTAAGATACACCGAAACATTTATTGTGATAACTATATATATAATTAATTAACGTGATAACTATAAATTAATTAAAGTGATAACTATATAAAGTTAATCTTATTTAAATTAATTAACACATTATTTAGTAAACTATACGAAATATACATAAATAACAAGCCATCGTTCTCTTATCAAATTTCTAATATGAAATCAACTCCTCATTTTCATATATTAAATTTTTATATTATAGTTTATTAAATTGTTGGAATTTTTAAAACACTTCCGTTTTATTATATTACAAGTTACATTTTTCAACACGTAATATATCAATTATAAAATATAAACGTCGATCATATTTTAATTAATTTTTTTAATTTACAAACTTATAAAAATAAATATTAAATTTAACTCGTTCCCCCACTTCGTTAGCATTACGGTTTCATAGATGTGCTTCCGTATAATGAAACTTTGGCTTTGCTCGAAGATTCTCCACATCCGTATAAATTTCTTTAACTTAGACTAAGAAGTGTAATTAAGAATATAAGCCATGGGCATCAGCGACAGGTCACATCACCAGACTCTTTCCTGCAGTATATGGTACATGGTAGTTACTTCTTGGATTTTCTATATAAAGTATATACTCATAACCGAGGTAACCTAATACTTTGGATGTTCTCTTTAGAATTTTGTGTTTTTTAAACTTATTATGGGAAATTATCAAATATAAAAGAAGTTACCTGATTTTGTCATTTCATGCTCTATAAAAGAATTCTATAAAAGAATTCTCTAACAATTTTGCTTAGAGTGATTTTCTCGTTGGAATTTAGTATTTTTTTTTTTTTGAAAAAAATCACTAAAAAAAATAGTGATTAAATATGTAATAATGTATGATATTATTTTGTCAATTTTTTTAGGGTGAGAATCAAGTTTAAAAATAATTATAAAAATAGTGATTAAATATATAATAATGTATAATATTATTTTGTTATTTTTTAGGTGAGAATCAAGTTTAAAGTGAATTGGTTGTTATTATAATTTTCACGTTGACTCATTAGCCAAGGTCTAACAAGAAATTAGAGCGGTTCCATTCATGGGTAACTACTTTTCTAACCTTATCATAATAGGTCAAAGTCTCATCAAGGATTTGAACCTGAGTCATGAGAGTGTAAAACCTACCTACCTCCCACCCATTCACGCAAACCACCCCAACCATATCAAATGACAAATTTGCTTAGTACCTTAAGGTAATCATAAGGGCACGTGAAGGTTGTGGTTGAGCATGTGAGGAATGTATATCTTTACCCACGCATGGATGTATAGACCAAATCTCATTCCATGTTTTCTTTGAGGCTTGCCAAAATTTTAGTCAACGTAGATGATGTCAATTCATAAAGGTCATGGGTTTTCATTATGGAGACCATGTCCAAATTCCATAGAGGACATGTGATAATTTGCATTGTACCATGATAATTCAAGGACAAGGTTCACAACTCCTCATAAATCCACACAAAAAGATAAGATTTTAAATTTTAAAAAATAAAAATGAAGAAGAAGAAGAAGAATTTTAATCGATAAATTCATTATTTTAATTGATTATCTGAAAGAATCGATCTCAATCCTCGGTCTCAAATACATTCAGCTCTTAACAGTGATCATCGAATTGAAGTTGTCGTCAATTGTCGTCGTTTATGGGTGCGTTGTTGTTGGGGGATTCATTTTTATGTTAGCCCATGACTACAGATTCACGAGGAAGGACAGAGGGTTTCTCTATATGAGCGAGGTAGACGTGGGTATCACCATTCCTCCCGGACCCATGTCTATTATTAGGGGCATGGTTAATTCTCGTCACTTGACAGAAGTTCTGTCAGGTGGATGCTATTACACTGCTCCCATTGCATGTTGAAATCCTCATGCTTTCTCCCTTTGTTACCCTTGAATTGAAGTAAATGTAATTGAAAAACCCATTGTTCTCCTTCATTGTGGTTGATGGGAAAGATAGAGGAACCGAATATGGTCGAGGTTGATCAAAACAAGGTGAAAGTTTTTCCAAATTTTTGTAAAGGCTTTGAACGAGACCTTGATTTCGTTTTGGGTCTCAGCAGAGAAGTATGTGGCAGGTCTAATGCAAATCTTAGAGAAACAGTTAGGGATCCCGGCAGCCATGCAACAACTTCTATGTGAAGGGAAGCAACTACAAGTTTTTTCTCAAATGTGTGATTACGACATAACTAGGAACTCCACTATTGTATTTATTTTGTGGTTGCATGGAGGTGCTCCAAGCTCTAGGAACCCAACTATTTCAGTTTCTTACAAGGATGTGGCTTGAGGTAAGGATCTTGTTACAGTGGAACAACCACAGTTGAGTCTATGACCTTATACTGTTGAACAATTAAAACAATTGCTAACTCTAGAAGTAGATCTAAAAGAGGTAAATCAACTATTTTATGTTCTTCAATCAAAGGTTGTGATTTGCAGATTTAATGGGTTTTTGCCAAGGTCTGAAGTTTTACATCAATGGGTTTTTATGACATGGTCCAAAAATTGTGATATTTACCTCTGTTCAAAATGTCTTTTCATCGTTCAATTTGATTCCCAAGAAGATTTGGAGAAGATTTTGAAGGAAGGTGTAATGTCACTTTCAAAGTATTTGGCTAAAATAATGGTGATTTCATTATAGTAAAATTATCCCAAAAAGTACATGCAGAAAACACCATAAATTTACGGTATTTTTTTCCAACGATATTTTTAATCTATGATATAGCCCAGAAAATACACAATATTGATACTACGTCAAATTCTTGAAAATTTTGCAACATCGTAAATAACCAAAAATGTCGCAAGAAAGAACGAACACAAGGAAAATGCAACTAATCTCGACTTTATTATATTAACCATAAATAGGAGTACATGGCAATATGAAATAGCTGCAAATAGCTGAGAAAATTGAACAAATGTTGCAAACTAGATTCGGCCTCAAAATGTGTCTGTTGCAGCACTGGACCTGACCTCTCAAAATGAAACTGCAACCAATAAGAGCTCCTGTGAATTCTAAATGAATTCACCAAGGGGAGAGTTGGGTGGTCGACCACTTTCACTGAAACACCCGAGGGTTTCTTTCCTAGTTACTATGGTAGAAAATTGAATTCTCCAATCCCACCAAAGAGAAATGCTCAAATCCAAGATGTCCCAGATGATCTCCTCCTCTTCATGTTAAAGGCTCCATAGATACATCTTCAAGTTTATAGAAGCATCTTATTTTGATTATTTTAATATTATTCTAGAAACTATCTTTTGACTTCATTTGAGTGACTTTTAATTTTATTTTATTTCACTAAGTCACTTTTGGTCATTTTTCCTTCAATTAATTATTTTCCCCTCTTTTAATTTAATTAAGTGACTAATTAAAGCCACTTTTAACCTAGGAAAATGGTCAATTGCCCATCATACTCCATTCGGCCACTGGAAGTCACTTCTAAGCATCTCATCATGTAGACCTTCTCGTTCTCGTTCCAACGAGCTATTACGCTAAGTTATTGCATCAAATATTCCTCTTGAAATGCCACCTCAAGCGTAATTAATTAAGCCATGCCCATTAATAACTTTGTTTTTTGAAAGTTGTTAGAATTCAACGAAATGAAAGAGAAATTGTTTGGATGATGATATATGCCAAGTGAATGCCATCGGATCCCATAAAAATCCCTCAAAACTCCTCGGAGACCCCTGATGACATAATCTTGCTCCTGCGGCCCAACCATCATATACCCTGGAAACCCATCTTGGTTGTATGATAGAGGAAAATAAAAGTGGGGACATGGCAGAAGAGCCTTGGTTCTGGGGAAGAGTAGGGTTCTTCATCATCCCTTTGTGTCCAGAGTTTGATTCTATAACAATGGTGGTAACAAAGGTGCTAGTTTGGGTAATATTATCAAACATCCCTCTTCCCTTTGGGCATCATAAGGTTCTAGACAGTGTTGGGAACACTTTGGGTTCCTTTAAAAAGATGGATGTTGAAAGAACAAAGAAAGGTTTATTCACCTTTGCCCGTATATGTGGAGAAATAAACCTAAGAAAGGATTAACCTCACCATATCAGTATTTTATTGAAACATAAATCCTTCCAACATATTGAAATTTTGGGTTGTGAAAACATGGCACTCAGATGTTGCACGTGTTTTGAAACAGGACATCTTCAGGGCTCATGCCCCCTTGCGAAAAAGCTTCCGAAAAAGAAAAAGGGGACAAAAAAGGTTATCAAAAAATTTTAATCCTATTTTTCCGAAGGAAGAAGAAAGGGAAATAAAGGAGAATATTTCAAATAAAGAAGATAGGAATACCCAAGTTCATGATGGACATGCAAGTCATATGTAGAGCAACTAAAAAATAGAATCAATCCATGAAAAGGAACATCATGAAGCGGTGATTGGAAAAGAAGATGGAATGACAGGCACAAAGAGAGATCAAGTTTCAGAAAGTTCAGATTCTGACAAAGAAGATCCACCAAAAGTGATTGAGAATGATTTGGCAATGGTTCTTGTTAACCATCTTGCAAGGGGATGGCAGAAGGTTACGAGAAAGAAAGGAGAGAAAGAGAAGATAAGTCATTTTAATATCACTTAATCTTCTCCTTTATATTTTTTATTTTTAGTTTTTCCCTGGCTCCCGAGTTGTAAAGTTACACATACGAAATGTTTCTAGCATCTACAAAATATAATTTTTTTTTCAAAAATTGAAATAAAATTAGATTTTTTCAAACTTCAAATTCCACCTCCCACGTTACTTTTATAAATCTATAACATCTTTATTTAAATAATTTAGATAAAACAAAAAAAATTAAAGAAATAGATACCTTTTCAAACATTACAATGTAATGCTTTGGTTAAAGATTCATATTTACCAGTGTGATGTCTTAAATCCCACCTATTTGCACTCTACATAGATCTATGATGACATTGCTCGCATAGAAACAAAATAATAAAAAAAGGTACTTTAACATATACTCCAATTTGGTGTTTTATTTAAAAACTTATATCCACAAGGGTCCTAAAAAAATAAAAATAAAAACTTATATCCACAAGTCAAATCCACGATGACACTTTGGCCCAATATACTAATAAGCTAGTTATATGTTATTGTATTTAGATAACCATTACTCAAACAAATTTCAAATACAAGGTCTTCAACATTTGCCAAAAAATAATATTACCTTTTTGGTCATCAAATATATTAAAATGAAAAAAAAACTACTATTCAAGTCTGAGAAAAGTTCAATTTATTATATCATCAGTTTAATTTATTATAATATTCACTTTTAATTCAGTCAATTTAGTATTTGTTCCTACCGATTAAGAATTATATTTTCCTTTATAATTAAAGTCTATATAAGACAACAAATTTGAATTGAACGAACATTTACTTTTTTACATTTTTTCATGTTAAATTTACTATGAGATTTGTAATATTACTTCTTATCTTTATGACTAACACTAAACAATAATTAAAAAATAAACAAATATATTGTAGTGGTAATTCTATTAATTAAATCATAAATTAAACTATTTTAACCTTATCATAGTATTCACTTTTAATTCAAGCAAATTTAGTATTTGTTCTCGCCTACTACGTTACAATGATGCTTACTTTAAGATTATGTATATAAAAAGGTATTATATTAATGATGTAATAAAGAGTTTGAATTGAAAGAACATTTAATTTTTTCATGGTCAATTGATATTTCTTATGTAAAGGTCTTTAGAATTTAGAATGGTGGATTTATGGAAGATCAAAAATGTGTAATTATTTCATTAGATACCTTGTTTAATTTTATTAAAATATCTTATATATTTAAGATAAAAAGTTGTTTAAACACATTTATTTTATTAACTTTTAAAAAATTATTTAATATCAATTTATTTTATTTTTTTTATAATTAAGAATTTAGATTTCTGCACACGTCTTGCTTTGCATCTACTAGGTTTACTAGTCACGTGTTTGCCTTGGCCTTCGGCTCTCTGCCATGGCCCCTCCGGACGCTACACCGGAGGTGGCTGATGCCCAACAAGCTTTCTCAGACCTGGTAAAATCCTTGCCTCCGTAGCGCCCTCGTCCAGCCGTTTCCAAGTTCGTCAAAAAACTTGATGTGCTTCAAGAAGTTAATCTTCCTCCAGCCCTTCCCCGCATGGCTGCCCTTTCTCTAGCAGAAAAAGGACTCATTGGTCAATTCAAGGGCCTCTGGCCATCCCCAAAGACTGTGCAAAGATGGGTCGAAAGAAACTGGTCTGATAAAATCCAAGGCAAAATATCCATTAGATTTTGCGGGAAAGGGTACTTTACCTTTCATTTTGAATCTAGAGAAGACAAGGACCTAATCTTCAGGAATGGCCCTTATTTCATGGATTCCAGAGGCCTGTATCTCAATAAATGGACCCCAGATTTTGACCCAGAACTGGACGTCCCTAGTGTTGTTCCGGTCTGGGTTCGGCTTCCTCATCTCCCCCTTCATTGCTGGGGAGACGAATCGGTTCGAGCAATAGGGAACGCAGTTGGCAGATTCATTGATCGCAGCGAACCAAAAGATAATATGCAAGCCTGTGCGCGTATATGTGTTGAAGTTGATCTAGGCAAAGGCCTTCCCGAAGCCATCAAACTCAAAGTGGACGACTGGAGTCATATTCAGCAGCTGGATTACGAGCAGATCCCATTCAAATGTAAGGTATGTCATGAATATGGCCATTTTGCCAATCGTTGTACTAAACTTGTTGATGTTGAGAATGGCTCACAAGATGAACAATGGGAAACAATTAAGAAAAAGAAGACGGCCCCCATGGCCAAAGCTCCCTCTGAAGCAGGCCCTCCAGCTTCCAATGCAGCTCGCCCCTCCTCTTCCTCCCCCTCCTTATCTGCCCTCCCCCCCTCTCTCATCTTCCTCCCCCCTCTTCATCCAATCCATTTTCTGTCCTCTCCCCCGAAATCTCTCCCTCGGATATTACCCCCCCTCCTTTGGTCCAATTTGATGCCTATGAATCCTCACTTCCTCTGCTTATCTCCTCTCAGCCTTCTCTTGACCCTCCTCCTATAAGGCAAACCAGGAGCTCCTCCAAAGAACATGGATCAACCAATGACTCTCATAAAAAACCTAGGCTGGGTAGGAAATCTGCTAAGCAATTGATCCGAATTGGATCCATATAAAGACTGTTGAGAACCATGACTGAATCAGGTTGAACAAATCTCTAAGGAAATCCAAAACAATATCAAAAACACCCTGAACCAGTGGTAATGGCAGCCGACATAGAACGACGAGGACCTCGGTCAAAGTGCGCTGACCGAGGCCCATGGAGACCGCACAGGAGGCCAAGTAGCCCCGGAAT
The DNA here is from genome assembly GCA_031772625.1 of Pinus tabuliformis. NCBI lineage: Eukaryota > Viridiplantae > Streptophyta > Pinopsida > Pinales > Pinaceae > Pinus > Pinus tabuliformis. The sequence continues at coordinate 595,241,326 of CM062807.1, read as the reverse complement.
GGGAAAAGGAAGAGGTTTTTGATGTGCGATTACCGCTTAGCGCTAATCGCGCATCGCTAGGCAAACAAGGCCCTGAAGGGGGAGCCCGAGCACTCAGTCACATCAGGAGCCAGGGAACCGCGGGTGGAAAAAGCGAAAAACGCTAACGTATGAAGGCGGGACCCGCGCACTGGAAAACTGGTGGTATTGATAAGGGTGCCCTCAAACGGTAAGAGGTTTTGGATAGGGGTGGAGCGATTCCATACACCGATTGAAGCGTGGCAGGCGGAGGTGGGAGAAAACTGTCGTTGTTCGCGCACTATCGATCGAGCAAGTCAACTGCGCGAAACATGCGTCTCGCATCGGATCTAGAGGGCCCAGATCAGAAGGCTGAGATTGCACCCGATGGAAAGAAGCGGAATCGACAGGGAATTAAGCCGCGTTTTAAAGGGATTTGGAATCCATTTGACCGCCACAGTGGAGGAAGAATGCATCCACGACGTAACTGAAGAAACGAACCGATGAAGCATGCTGGCGCCATTTAGAGGAGGACAAGTGGCCACTCCCTGAGCGTTCATGATGACGCTGAACGCAGGGAACTCCAAGCGTAGCCGCAGAAGGTGAATCGACACAGGCGGAAGAGGAACTGAACATGCATAGGGATCGAATGGATAAAGCCATGAACAGAGACAGTCGAATCAGTTAGAGTTGATTTGGAGTCAGAATTGAGAAGAGTCCAAGCGACCAAGAGAGACAGTGAACAGTGAACCCTGAGAGGAGGACTGAACACAGAGAACAGTAAAGCCAAGCAGAAGAGACAGAGGGCTGAGCTGACCATAACTAGCATCGGGCACTAGAGAGCTTGAAGATTCAATCCTTCTCATAGAGGAATCTGTCTGGACTGAGCATCACATTTGGCTCTTTCCACTATAGACCAAGAGGTCACAGAGCTGGTAGGAAGAAGAAGAGTCTGCGTACTCCAAGTGGCTTAGGGAATCCAAGAACCACCCTGCCAAGCAAAATCCACTTCAGGAGAACTCATATTGAGTCCCTGTATTGTAATTTCTATGCTCAAAGACACAATAAAACAAGGCCACCACTGAAGCTGGACCGAAGACGTAGCTCTGGAGAATAGGGTGAACTCCTTGTTAAAATTGTTTGTGTCTTTGTGTTGCTTACTGTATTTCTCTGCTGTCTCTCCATTCTATTTGTCTGTGTATTAGCAATCTGTTCGATTCGTTGTTTCAATAACAAAGAACACACACCAACACATGAGTTTGTAATACCTTTAGTTTAATAAATCTTTAACTGATGGCACTCATAGGGTGAACATCAAATCAAGTGGGTTTAGAGCTTCAAGGTTGTAAGGTTAGACAAGCTTGTGTTGGTATAGCTGTGAATGCTCACAAGAAAAAAAGCTCAAATTAGGAGAAGGAGAGTTGGTGGAAACTAATCCTAAAATTGGGAGAGTCTATCCTCGAAAGACCATGTTAGAAGAAAGTTCTATGGGGTCAGACCCTCAATTCATAGAGAGTTTCCTAGCTATAAAGTCTATTGTTGAAGAAATGTATAGAGACTTTAGAAAGCAAAAGGTGGAAGATGCATCAGATTCTAAGCAAGAGAAAGAAGAAGATGAGTCTCACTTCCATGACAACTCCAAAGGAAAGGGGAAAGAGGAAAACTTTCTCACACCTCCTAATAGCCCTGTACATAATAAGAAATCATCTTTGATTAAGTTAGATGTTAAATTTGATTTGCCTATATATGATGGAGAGCTAAATGCTGAAAAATTGGACAATTGGATTAGACAAATTGATGTGTATTGCAGGGTACAAAACATAAACTCAGACAAGAGTAAGATTCAGCTGGCAAGCCTACGCCTAGGAGGCATTGCCTTGGTTTGGTGGGAAGGTAGAACCCAAGCTGATATGAAAAGCCATGGTAAGACCATCTCTGTCTGGAGTGACTTCGTTTCTGCAATCAAAAAATAGTTCTATCCATTGGCCTACATGCAGCAGGCCATGATGAGTTGGAAAACTCTTCGGTAGTTGAAGGGGCAAAGTGTACAAGGGTATACTCAAGAGTTCAGAAAGAGAGCATTGACGTTGGGTATCTCACTAGACTCACCAGAGACTCTTTTGAAGTACATTGGTGGTCTACATAGCTACATGAGGCATACCATCCTCATGTTTAATCCCACTAGTATAGATGAGGTATCTGTACAAGCTACTCATCTAGAGGCTAGAGGAAAGAATGGCAATCCAGAAGTTGGGGGACCATCCCAACCCACTGTAAGCAAGAGCAAGGAGAAAAGAAAACAGAAATGGAAGGCAAGGAAGGCTAACACTGCACAGAAAGCCAAAGCTTCATGCACTCACTGTAAAAAGGAGGGGCATGATGATGAGCATTGTTGGATTCTGCATCCAGAGCTGAGACCTAAGAAGTCTGAGGGCAAGAAGAAGAAGACAGTTGCAGCTATTCAGAGAGATTTGGGGTCAGACTCAGGAGATTAAACAACTATAGCGGCCACAGGTATAAGAGGTAAGAATTCCGAAGCATCTATTAGTAATTCTGCTCAATCTGTTATTGATGAAGAAAATGAGAGAAAAAGACATGTGTTTTTCCATATTCGAGTTATTTCCAAAAATCAAAAGATTGATACTTTGGTTGATAGTGGCTCTCAAGTAAATTTTATTTCTGAAGCAAATGTAAAGAAATTGGGATTATCAACTACACCTCACAAGAAACCATACCCATTAGGATGGTTGAATGATAAAGCACAACTACAAGTGACTAGACAGTGCAAACTCAAGTTTTCGTTTGGGTCAACATTTGTAGATGAGGTTGAGTTAGACATAATTCCTTTGGATATATGTGGAATTGTTTTAGGAAGTCCTTACTTGTATGATAGAAAGGCTATTTTATATAGAGCCGAGAACAAGTGTCTACTGGTTAAAGATGGAATCAAATACTTTGTAAGAGCTCATAAGCCCAAGAATAATTATGCTCTCATAATTAATTCATGCAAACAATTCTTACTGATGGTTGTAAAGGAAAAGAAACCTGATAAAACCAATGTATTTGAGGGCTGTAATGCTGAACAACAGGCTAATATAGAAAAGGTTGTTTCAGAGTATGATGTCTTGTTTCAAGAACCTAAAGGTCTGCCACCCAAAAAGGGAATAGTACATGATATTATTTTGCGGCAAGATGTTCCATTGCCTAACATTGGGATGTACAGGTTGTCTGCTTTAGAGAATGCTGAAATCAAGAAGCAGGTGGAGGAGTTGCTCAAGAAGGGCTTCATTGGGCCTAGCACATCACCATGTGGGTCACCAATCATTTTGGTGAGAAAGAAATATGGCTCGTGGAGAATGTGCATTGATTACCGAGCACTGAATAAGATAAAAATAAAAAATCGTTATCCCCTTCCTCACATAGATGATCTTTTAGATCAATTAAAAGAAGCTATTTATTTCACCAAGCTGGATTTGCACAGTGGATACCATCAGGTTAGAATTGCAGAGCAAGATGCATGGAAGACTGCTTTCAAAACAAAGCAAGGAGTGTATGAATGGCTGGTTATGCCTTTTGGCTTAACTAATGCTCCTGCTACTTTCATGAGATTAATGAATGATGTGCTCAGACCTTTTCTTGATGATTTTGTTATTGTGTATCTGGATGACATTCTAATTTTTAGTAAAACGTGGGAAGAACATTTAAAGCATGTTAAGCAGACATTAAATGTTTTGAAAAGAGAAAAACTTTATGTTAAACTCTCGAAATGTGAATTTGGCAAAACATCTCTAAACTACTTGGGTCATATAGTAGGGGGAGGTGAATTGAAAATAGATCACTCTAAAGTGGCAGTCACTGCGAACTAGCCTAAACTCAGGTTTGCTACAGAAGTGAGAAGCTTCCTAGGAGCAGCACAATATTGGAGGAAGTTCATCACTAACTTCTCCTTGATTGCAGCTCCCTTACATGCTTTAACAAGATTGAATAAGGTGTTTCAGTGGGGAGGCAACATCAGAAAGCCTTTGACACCTTGAAAGAGAAAATAAGTACAGCACCTGTATTAGCACTGCCAGATTTACAAAGACCATTTCAGATCCAAACTGATGCCAGTGACTATGCCATGGGAGCAGTGTTGACACAACAAGCCAAACCCATATGTTATCATTCTAAGACTTTTAATCATGCAGTAGTTAAATATCCTACATATGATAAAGAATTGTATGCATTAGTTCAGAGTGTGAAAAAGTGGAAACATTATTTAATGGGCAAAGAGACAGTAATACATACTGATCATCGGCCACTTCAATATCTACACCCCCAAACTAAGTTGCAACAATCAAGACATTACAGATGGATGGGTTTTCTACAACAGTTTCACTTAGTCATCAGATATAAAAAGGGCATACATAACAAGGTTGCAGACATGTTATCTAGACCCATTATAAATGCATCTACCATACTTAAGCATAATTATGTGTTACATGAAAGCTACATAGAACAATATGCTCAGGATATGGATTTTAAAGATGTATATGCAACTTTGAGTCAAGGCAAAAGAGTAGAAGAATTGGACTATCATATAAAGGACCAACTCTTATACCATTGTGGGAAACACTGCATTCCACAAACCGAGAGGATAAAGATAATTAGGGAAGCACATACTTCTCTGATATCAGGTCACTTTTGGGTAAGCAAAACAGTTGCACAGCTGCAAAGATTCTGCTATTAGCCGAAAATGAATGAGACAGTTTCTAGATATGTAAGAGGTGTGCCATGTGTGCTAAAAGCAAGCCCAACAATAGAAAACTAGGCTTGTACACTCCATTGCCAGTTCCTTCTCACCCTTGGGAAAGTGTTTCCATGGATTTTGTTGGAGGACTGCCTAAATCTAGGAAAGGTCATGACTATCTATATGTTGTTGTGGATAGGTTTAGCAAAATGTGTATTTTGATACCTTGTAGTAAACAGATCACAGCTGAACAGACTGCAAAATTGTTCTTTGAACATGTATGGGTTCATTTTGGATTACCCACTTCCATTGTATCTGATCGAGACACCTGATTTGTGGGGAAGTTTTGGTCTAGTCTGTGGAAACTGATGGACACCAAGTTAAAGAAAAGCACATCTTTCATCCACAAACAGATGGCCAGACAGTAGTAAACAGGACTGTGATCCAGTTACTGAGAGGGTATTGCAGTAAACATCCTAAGCTTTGGGATGAACATTTGTGTTATGTGCAACATGCTTACAACAGAGCTAAACACTCTTCTACACAGAGATCTCCTTTTGAGACCTGCTTTGGTTTCACACCAAGGTCTCCTTTGGATTTTGTCTTTGGTAAAGACACCATGGTTAATGGACACAGTGATGTGGACAAGGCAACCAGGTTCATTGAACAGATCCAGGAGATCCATCAGCTAGTATAGGAACAACTGGAAAAGAGCCAGGCCAAGTACAAGGCTAGGCATGATAAGCATCGGATGGAGCATAGTTTTCAAGTTGGAGACCAAGTCTGGCTGTATATCAATAAGGACAGGATGTAAGGTGAAGGTAAAAAGCTCAAGCCTATCAGGTATGAACCTTTTAGAATACTTGAGAAAATTGGTGAAAATGCGTTTCGCCTTGATCTACCAGCTTACATGCACATCTACTCAGTCGTAAATGCAGACTGCTTGAGATTATTTGAACCTTCAATGATTGAGGACCCTGAAGAGCAAAGTCAATTGCCTTCTATTGATGATATGCTACCTAAATACCTCAATGAGTTGCAGGAAGACACAGTGCTGGACAGGAAGGTGAGGACAACACACAGGCGAGAAGTTGAGTACCTCAGGATTGGGCTCAAAGATTCAAAGTCGTGCAGCGCAAAGTGGATTGAGATTGGACAAGTGAAGGAACAGTATCCTCACTTAGTCGATGCTTGAAAACCAACTTTTGGTGGTCCAAAGCTTTTCAGTAGGGAGGTCGTGATCCGAATTGGATCCATAGAAAGACTGTCGAGAACCATGACTAAATCAGGTCGAACAAATCTCTAAGGAAATCCAAAACAGTATCAAAAACACCCTAAACCAGTGGCAATGGCAGCCAACATGGAACGACGAGGACCTCGGTCAAAGTGCGTTGACTGAGGCCCATGGAGACTGCGTAGGAGGCCAAAGTAGCCCCTGGGAGCCCCGGAATGGGAAAAGGAATAGGTTTTTGATGCGCGATTAACACTAGGCGAACAAGGCCCTGAAGGGGGAGCTCGAGCACTCGGTCACATCGGGAGCTAGGAAACTGTGGGCGGAAAAAGCAAAAAATGCTAACGTACAAAGGTGGGACCCGCGCACTAGAAAACCTATGGTATTGATCGGGTGCCCTTAAATGGTAAGAGTTTTTGGACAGGAGCGGAGTGATTCCATACACCGATTGACGCGTGGCAGGCGGAGGTGAGAGAAAACCGTCGTTGATCGCGCGCTATCGATCGAGCATGGTAAGAGTTTTTGGACAGGAGCGGAGTGATTCCATACACCAATTGACGCGTGGCAGGCGGAGGTGAGAGAAAACCACCGTTGATCGCGTGCTATCGATCGAGCAAGTCAACCACGCGAAACGTGCGTCTGGCGTCGGATCTAGAGGGCCAAGATCAAATGGCTGAGATTGCACCTGATAGAAAGAAGCGGAATCGACAGGGAATTAAGCCCTGTTCTAAAGGGATTTGGAATCCGTTTGACCGCCACGGTGGAGGAAGAACGCATCCACGACGTAACTGAAGAAACGAACCGATGAAGCATGCTGGCGCCATTTAGAGGAGGACAAATGGCCACTCCCTAAGCATTCATGATGACGTCGAACGCAGGGAACTCCAAGCACAGCCGCAAAAGGTGAATCGAAACAGGCGAAAGAGGAACCGAAAAGGCATAGGGATCGAATGGATAAAGGCATGAACAGAGACAGTCGAATCAGTTAGAGTTGATTTGGAGTCAGAATTGAGAAGAGTCCAAGCAACCAAGAGAGACAGTGAATAGTGAACCCTGAGAGGAGGACTGAACACAAAGAACAGTAAAGCCAAGCAGAAGAGACAGAGGGCTGAGCTGACCACAGGTAGCGTCGAGCACCAGAGAGCTTGAAGATTCAAGCCTTCCCATAGAGGAATCTGTCCGGACTGAGCATCACATTTGGCTCTTTCCACTGTAGACCAAGAGGTCACAGAGTCGATAGGAAGAAGAAGAGTCTGTGTACTCCAAGTGGCTTGGGGAATCCAAGAACCACCCTGCCAAGCAAAATCTGCTTCAGGAGAACTCATATTGAGTCCCTGTATTGTAATTTCTCTGCTCAAAGACACAATAAAACAAGGCCACCACTGAAGCTGGACCAGAGATGTAGCCCTGGAGAATAGGGTGAACTCCTTATTAAAATTGTTTGTGTCTTTGTGTTTCTTACTATATTTCTCTGTTGTCTCTCCATTATATTTGTCTGTGTATTGGCAATCTGATCGATCCATTGTTTCAATAACAAAGAACACACACCAGCACATGAATTTGTAATACCTTTAGTTTAATAAATCTTTAACTAATGGCACTCATAGAGATGATCACTCAGAAAGATATAGCCATGGGCACTCAGAACCCTATAGAATCCTATATTCTAGGGCAATATGATAAAGAAACAATCCACAAGGACCAAGGGGGGCGAGCACCTCTCCGTACCCCACATACTCAATGATGAAGTTTCTTTCTTGGAATAGTAGGGGACTAGGGCACCCCTCCAAAGTAGTTGCCCTAAGAGATCTTATTCATGGTGAGAAACCATAAATTTTTTTGTTACAGGAAACAAAACAGGGTCAGCAAGAAATGATTGGAATTATTGACCAGCAGAGGCAGTACAATGGCAGCATTAGTGAATCAAGGGGAGCCTCCGGAGGAATCGCAACTCTCTGGAACCACAACATATGGAATTATATATCAGACACTGTTAATCAGCATTGGATAAAAACTGTATTAGAAAACAGAGCAGATAAACAAATTATAGTCATCTATAATATCTATGCTCCTAACCACTACAGAGACAAGGAGCGTTGTTGGGATGATCTCAAAGCCAACATAGATGCAGAAGAAAGTAATAATATCATTTTTGGGGGAGACTTCAACCTTATTCTTCACTCCAATGAGAAAAGAGGAGGTAGTTTCACTCCTGATCCTTTCAGAGTTCATTTAGAAAACATTATGCAAGATCATGATCTCATCGATGTTGCACCAAAAAATCGAAGGTATACTTGGAGCAATCGTAGGTTGGGTAAAGGCAACATTATGGAAAGGCTTGACAGAATCTTAATCAATGTTACGTTTCTCTCCTCCTTCTCTGCGAGATATGCCACCATCCTTCCTTTCTCTGCCTCTGATCATTACCCTATAACTCTTACTCTGGAAACCCACTGTTCTCTTGGACCCATTCCCTTTAAGTATAGTTCTCTGTGGAATTGCATTCCAGCTGTCAAAGAGATCGTACAAAACACTTGGTGCCAGCATGTTGAAGGGTCCCCTGGTTACATTTGGGAAACCAAGCTAAGAAAGACCAAGCAGGCTTTAAAGGAATGGGCAAAAAATTGCTATAAGGAACCCGAGAAGATAAAAAAGGAGATAAAGAGAAAACTGGACTGTATCCATAGAATAATAGAAGAGCATGGCCTTTCTCAGGAGAGCAAAGATCAGGAGAGCGATCTTTACTCACAACTGTGTCGTGCAAATAGAGAAGAGGAACTTAAATGGAGGATAAAGTCGAGGCAGCTCTGGCTGCAAGGGGGAGATAAGAATTCAACTTTCTTTCATAAGCAGACCACTGTCCGAAAAATAAGGAATAATGTAAACTCTATTTTGGATGCTGATGGCAATCATCAAAGCACACAAGGTGCTATTCGAAAGGTAGCCACAGATCACTACAGAGCTCTCCTAACCGAAACAAAAGAAGAAGAAGATTATTCAGATCTGTTGCAATATCTCCCCAGCGGGATCAGCAAGGAAATGAATGACAATTTGAACAAGGAAATTGATGAGGAAGAAATAAGAAGAACTATTTGGACCCTCCAACCTGACAAAGCTCCAGGCCCAGATGGTTTCCCCATCTGCTTCTATCGAGCTTATTGGGGAATAATTAAAAAAGATTTAATCAAAATGATCAAATGGGTCCAACGCAAGGGTAAAATTGGAGGTTTCACCAATGCCACCCACCTTGCTCTCATTCCCAAAGAAAATCGACCCTCATCCTTTGCTCGATTTCGACCCATCTCCCTATGCAATTCCTCTTACAAAATCCTGACAAAAATCCTTGCTTCCCGCCTCAAACCCCTCCTCCCTTCCCTCATTTCTGAAAACCAAGGGGGTTTCTTGGCCAATAGACAAATTTCTGATTCTATCCTCCTTGTCCAAGAAGCTATTCATTCGAGTCAGTCTAGAAAAGAGAAAGGGTTTATTCTTAAACTTGATTTGGCTAATGCCTTCGACAGAGTAAGGCACTCTTTCCTCATGGCTGTTCTAAAGAAGATGGGGTTTGAGGTGGCCTTTTTGAACCTCATCAAAGCTTGCATTTCTGGCCCCTGGATCTCTCCTCTTGTCAATGGCAGACCTGGAAATGCTTTCCAATCAACTCGAGGTCTAAGACAAGGGTGCCCTCTCTCACCTTATCTTTTCATTTTGATGGCTGAATCCTTCAGCAAAGCTTTGGACTTCAATCGGAGGGTTGGCCTCATCACAGGCATTAAATTTGGGAATGGGGTAAAGAATATAAATCATTCTCAATTTGTTGATGACACTTTGCTAATTGGAGGTGCTTCTAGCATAATATCTCAGTGCTTCAAAGCTCTTTTAGACAAATATATGCGATACTCTGGAGGAATGGTCAATCAGCTGAAAAGATGCATTTATGGATGGAATACTATAGCTCAAGTCCTCCACAATATCGCCAATACCTTTGGAGTCTCTTGTAATTATGATTGGACGCATTTCAATTATCTGGGCATGCCAGTGAGTGCAGGTCTGTTAAAAGCAGAAGTATGGGATACTGTAATTGACAAAATGAAAAGGAAAGTGCAGCAATGGGGTTCCATTTGGCTCAATCCAGTAGGTCACCTAATTCTCTTAAAATCAGGTATTTCCTCTCTTCCCTTATACCAATTCACCCTCCTTCAAGCTCCGACCTCTTTTCATCATAAAATGGAAATCATCCTCCGCCAATTCCTTTGGCAAGGAGGGAAAAATGACAAAAAGAAGTTCAATCTGGTTAATTGGAAGCAGGTCATTCAGTCCCAAGATCGAGGAGGCCTTGGAATCAGATCCCCCAAATTCCTCAATCTTGCATTTGGAGGCAAGATTGCTTGGAGACTTATCACCGACCTTTCTGCTTGGTGGAAAAGGGTGTTGGAAGCTAAATATTTAAACTTCCCAAGGCAGCATCTTCTCGACCACGACATTCCCAACAGAGATTGCTCCAAAATTTGGAGACTGTGCAAGAAAGCAATTCCCTTCATGGCTCAGAACACATCTAAAGTCCCCAAGGGAGGTGCTAATATTAAAATTGGATCTGATAAAATTATGGGCCAGCATCCTATAAACAACCATGTTGGAGTTGATCCAATCCTCTCCTTTTTTGACAACATAGGCATTCAACACCTGGATCAGATTTCCCAGTGGGATCCCCAATCCCAATTATGGACAGGGTGGACTTTTCCAGCCATTCCCAATGATCTCAAGGCAAGCTTCTCTGTTCTCCAAACTCATCTTCACAGCATAGCTCCTATAAAAAAGAATGATTTAGATGGCTTCCGCTGGGATCCATCTGGATCTAATTATACTATTCAAGCCGCCCACCAGCACATCTGCAACAATAATCATCCCACGCCCATCTGGACTCACTGGAAAACTGTCTGGAAATCTAAGGCCCTTCCTAAAATTAAATTCTTCCTTTGGACTCTTCTTAAGGGGAAAATCCTTACTGCAGAAAATTTGCAAAAGCGAGGCATTAGTGGCCCTTCCCGCTGCCCTAATTGTCAAGCTGCTGAAGAAACCATTCAACATCTCTTCATTGCCTGCCCCTTTGCTACCACCTGTTGGAGAGAAATATCCTTCACCGACCATATTCCTTGGAATTCTCAGAACTCCATAGGAGAAGTTCTGCATCATTGGAAAAAAAACTTATCCATGGCAGCATAAGAAGAATAACATAGTTAAAAGGGTCTGGGACACCCTTCCTTATTCTATGTTGTGGAACATTTGGCTGGCTAGAAATCACAGGGTATTCAAAGACAAGGAAACGATCATAAGAAAACTCTGCAACAAGGTAAGGAGCCTCACTCTAGAAACTATCTCTGCCAAAAATCAAAGAAATATTGATATCACTGGTCTCAATGTCGAAGAGCGGAACTTCATTGGTTATCTGCTGGATAAAAACAACAGTAACCAGAATGGCAACATCACCAACAACAGGCACAACAATGCAAGTCATAACTGGAAAATAAGATTAAAAGAAGAAGAGTTCTCAACATGGCTCAAAAACTGCAACATCTATTATCTCTTCTTTGATGGTGCTTCTAAATCAAATCCTGGAATTGCAGGAGCAGGAGGAGTCATATTCAACGCCAATGGGGAATGCATTGTCACTTATGAATGGGGACTTGGGCCCATCTCCAATAATAGGGTTGAAGCTTTGGCTTTATATCAAGGACTCGTCCAGCTCAATAAAATTGGCATAGGTACAACATTGATATTTGGTGATTCGGCTGTAGTCATCAGCTTAATGGCTCATAACAGAAAATCTCCCAATGTTCTTCTCCAACAGACCATTAGCCGTTGTCAAATTATCGGCCAATCAATGACAGAGTTGCGATTTCTCCACGTCCTCCGCACTCTCAACAAGGAAGCTGACTTCCATGCCAACAGAGCTTGTGCCAGACCTTTGGGTAGTCTTCTTTGCAACACAGTGGAAACTCAACATTATTTACCATGACTAAAATCTATTATTATCTCAATCTGATTTGTAGTAATTCTGAGAACTCTGACATCTGTGCCTGGTCAAAGATTCATCAGATCCTCATCTCTGCCAAAATCTGCCTTGAGATCCGGCAGCACCTTGAATATCCCATCAATCCGCTTGCAATGATTTGATCAGCCGTCTTCCTTCTTGTCGCCCATCCCTTCCTGTCTCGACCTTCCCTCCCCCGTGATCTCCCTCGCTTCTTCTCTGCTTCTCCCTCCATTCCCTTGACTGGCCCTCTGCATTCTCACCCCTTCTTATACGCCCCTTCTCCCATTCATTCCCGCATCCTGATTTCTTCTCTTCCTTTCGCCCCGCTTCCACGATCTGAGTTTTCCTCCTAGCTTTTGCCCTTTCTTCTTTCATGCTCTATTTTTGAGCCGCCTCCCTCATCTCTGGTTTCCCTCCCCTGCTTCATGGTTTTTCCTGTTCCCGTTGCGTGCTTCCAAGTGAAGCATCTTCAGTATTTTTCAGCTTCTCGGTATATTCAGCGCTCCAATCATCATCTTCTGTCTTTAGCAATGGCAAGAAGTGAAGATTGTCTCCACTACGCCGACCTTCAGGCCGAGCTGGAGAAAATTCATGCCCACCAGAAGATTCTGGATGCCAAGATAAACAATCACAACCGGCTCACCAGTGAAAAGTATGAAGCTGATCTCAACTTGTTCCTCCACAGAATTTCTTCGCTGCAAGAGCAGTTCAATGAGCTCTCCAACAGGTGCAGTCACGCAGAGGAATCCATTGAAATTCTGAAGTATATGATGGAAAATAGAAATGCAGTTCATACCAGCTCATCAAGCATCAAGCAAGCTGACATTGATAACAAGCCTGAAGAATCTACAGCTCGACAAATCAGCCACATCAACATAGATTGAGCATGCCTTGTAAATATTGCTTTCTGTTGTTCCAGTTTATTAGAATCTACTCTTGTCTAGTTTTTTCAAAAGTCAAAAAAGGCAGGAACAAAGAGGAATTTTGTCCATCCCGTAGCACTTCCTCTCTTTGTTTTCCTGGCATAAAGTTTTGTAACACAGGAGTTCAGCCTCCTTATCTTTTTTCTGAAATATAATACAGCACCCGATTATGTTAAAAAAAAAAAAAAATAGAATTTAGATTTTAGATAATATGAAATATTATTCAATTTATTTTTTTATAATTAATAATTTAGATTTTAGATAATATGAAATATTATTCACTTTCATTTCAGATAAGACTAATTTATTTATTTATTTATTTTATTATTATTTATTTATTTTTATTTTTTATTTATTTTTATTATTATTTTTTTTAATATTTAAAAAATTTCTTCCACGAGACATATAGTAGATGGTGACATGGTGTTCTGTTAAGGCACTCCATGGTGTAAAGGTCATCGTTTCGAAACTTCACGGGCAAAAATCCAACCATGCTAAGGGCTGGTGTGACCCAGCCCGAGTGCGATCCTCAAGTGATTTTGATGACTTAGATACCCCGAGATCGCAACTGCACAAGCCAAACGTTATGCATGTCAATCATCTCAATAATCACATTACATAACCCTATATATATATATATATATATATATATATATATATATATATATATATATATATATATATATATATATATATATAACATTTTATTTTTATTTATGTATATATTTGTTTTTTCTTTATTTTTTCTTGAATATTTATTTTAAAATTCTTTTATTTAATTTTCAAAAAGATATTTAAATTTATTTTATTTATTATAAATATGAATATTAAATTGTTAGATGGAGTGGGCTCTGCTAACTCTTGCAACGACTAAAGTTTTGCCTTAGTTGGTCATCCCTTCCCCTCGAGCAAACCTCCTGGAAGACTCCCGCAGTGTGGTTTTTGTAGCCCTCTGAACAATGGCAAAGTCTCATGATTCAATGGAGAAGTCAGTCTCTCTTGAAGGAATGTTAGTTGGTTCTGCAAATTGTTCCTCTCATGTAGCTCAAGCCAAGATTTTGTACAATGTCATGTTGAAATCTAGATATGTTCTTCAGATAGTTCAAGAAGCTCGTGCCTTAATGTTCCCCTGGAGGAGGAAGTCTTCAACTGTGATTTTTTTTCCTAGATCAAGGTTTGGTCTGCATATTTAATGGGTTTTGGCTGTAGTTGACTGATCTCTACAAGTGGATTTCTGATTCATGGAAACCTCTATTGTCTCATGATCTAAATATTTATCTTCTAGCTCAAGATTTTTTGTTGTTGTCTTTGATAATCTTGAGGATAAGAAGATTATTTGTGATTATGGTGTTAAATTTTCATTGGGCTATATTGTTCTTTGCTTTAACAATTTCATTTCATTATTTCCATATTAAATTCAGCCCATAGCATCATAACATTATTAAAGTCATTCTATTTATATATGTAATAACACTCTATTCGGTGTGAGCCGAAGGTTGACAATATTCAACACTATATGCAACTATATAGAAAGCACAATATCATCATCAATGCAATGGAACATAAAGGAACAATAGAAGAAAAGAATTCACACATAGAGACACCAGGATTGGTTGGAGACCGGGGAAAACCCACTACGGGGAAAACCCTTTCAAATTCTTCTTCTTATTGGATTGTCATTGAATGATTCAACAAAAGAGAGTACAATGATCCATGTGTTCATCCATCAATTATCCAACAATATCAACTAAGCAATATTCATGAAGATGATCCCAACAAAATCAATCTAACAAGATCCAAAAGATGATTCCAACAAAAGTATTGATCAGATATCATTTCACCAGATTGTAGTCAACTTCGGTCATTTGTGGTCAACGACAACAATTGATTAAAAACAAACCCTACTTTCTTACAATAGGGAAGACGTGTTGTGCATGTGGCTGAGAGTCTTCAACCACACAAATAAGCGAGACTGCATGCGGTTGCAGTTGAGATATCTCTGTGATATGCTTGCAGTTGAGACCCAAAACCCTAAAACAGAGATGCGAGCTTCAAAACCTACAATTTCACCTTTGTGACAATCCATTCTTCGTGGACCTGCCTCAGACCTGTGCAAGCCAAAATCAAGGAAGAGGAGAGAAGAATGATCCAAGATGCTTGTCCAAAGAAGGGTCACTTTACTTATATTTATATCCTTCCAAGGGAGTCCAATTTGCTTTAGGGCCGACCTAATTAAATATGCACAAGTGGGGCTTAATTCAAAAATACACTTTCCCTTGTCCAAATTGAGCACTTCAATAGTCAAAATTTACCCTCTCAAAAAGAGGAATCTCATCCCATGGTTGGAATTTGTCACTGAGTTGTCAAATTAACACTCCCTCTTAGCTAGGGAGAAATTCCAACAACATTATGCAATCATCGAAAGTATCTTATCTCGAGTATCTTGTCATCAAATGTCACCACTACTCATCTCTAATTATCTCTTGATTGTATCTGCTCGTATGTGAGCATTCTCGAATATAAAAGAAGAAGAACTTGATATCGTAGGGGATCCTAAGCTACCACCCTCTGTACATTGGATAACTTAACATCAAGGAGCACATATCAACCTGAAACCACATTAAGGAGCTCAATCTCAACCCGAAATCACATCGGGGAGCACATCTGAACCCAAAATCAAATGACAATGAGGAAGGTCCTATTGGACACTCTCACCTTTGTTGGAAAGTCAGAAAGGCAAAAATATTTTGTTTTATTGATAATTACTTGTGATTTCTTTGAGTTATTATTGTCTTTCTTATGTTCTTCTTTTATCTTAGTTCATCAAGCAATTACCAAAACCAAAACACGAAGATCAAGGACACCAGATGTAGGTGCATAACCAGGGAAAAACCCCTATATAGGGGAAAACCCAATCAAGAACTCTTCCTTCAGTAGATTCATATGACAGTGAGACAACCAAGACCTTAACCAATAGACCTTTCTCCTCCACCAAGTCAACCTTTCAATGAGATACAACAACCTTCAATAGTCTCTTCTTGTCCAACAACTTCAACCCAACATCAACCCATAAATTTCAGCCCAACTTCACCAACAACTTCAGAATTTCAGCCTCCCTAGCAACTGTAGAATTTCCGTCCCTCTAGCAGCTTCACACGTGTGGGAAAAACAGAGAGAATTTTGACTTCTTATGCTTGTGAGAGACCTCCTTCTCCTTCGTTATCCTTCTTCATTTTCTGTCTTGAAATTTAAACTTTTTTAGGCCCTAGAAGTTGCAGATCGAACTTCTTGTGTGTAAGTGACAAATGAAGTCGAGTAGCTGCCTTTATATATTGCTTTGCTGCCCAATTTAGGCTGACTTGTCTAGTTTGAGGCCAATTTGGTGGAGGAGGCCTAATTGACCTATTTTACAATAAAATAAATTTCTTCTTTGACAAATAAATCCCAAGAAGGGTCTTTTACAATATGACATGGACAAGGACACTTGACATAAACCCTAGAAGTTTTCAATGGAGTCTTTGACCTAAAAATAATTGACCCAAGCATGAAACCCATGCTTTAATAAGTCAATTTATTTAATAATAAAATTTATTTTTCTTTCTTTCGATAAATACATTTCATTATGACTTAAGTAGAATTATGAAGACTGACACTAGTTACATTATTCAACACTCCCTCATAACTAGGGAGGTATTCATAATTACCTATATCTATAGAGGTACATGGATCTCCAAAATGAACTATGAAGAGTTCCAGCACACTCAGTGCCACAGACTAGATTCCTGACCAAGGTAATCTATCCGAGTGGGACTAAGATGGACTAAAGCTTTCAACTAGTCTAGGTACCATCAGGCTTACTAACTAACCATCAACCCAGGGATCTATGTGTGTATCCAAGGTCAGAGCTCTAAGACCAATGCCACCCTCCCTCTTTGGGATCTAGACATCAAACAAACATAGGTCGGCCATATGTCCTCCCAAGCATCCACTATTAGATGCTTCAACTCTCCTTAATAAACTAGATATATCCATTTGTCCAAGCATGCTTCCCAAGTATTTGTCCTTCTTTATGGAGAGATGTACCTATTCAAACACAACCTCAATCAATTATAACTTTTCAAATATAAAAGTAAACACAAATCTTTGGGGTCCTCATTCATTTGGATGTTCTTTGTATCATCAAGTTATCCATATACAATTTTGTCGAAAGCTTTCTTCTTCTTCTTTAATTTCTTCAACAACACCAAATACATTCTCAATACTTCTCAAGTCTTTTTCACAAACATTCATTTGTAGTATTCACTGTCATAATGTGCCCTCCCTCTCAATTGGGGGGATATACCCTTTCTTCTATCCAGGCTCCCTCTTAACTTAGGGAGATCAACTACTTTCTTCTTCTATAACATCAGAGAAGCTTCAACCTTTCATGACTTCATTAAGGTCATCATCATCCTTATAACTGTCTTCATCATGCTTATACATATATCTTCATTATCTTGAAGTTCTGTACCTGCAAAACTTTAATAACAAGTATAACCAAATACATATATAGAAGCATGAAGTTAACTATATCATAATCATGTTAATACAATAATGGAAGCATTATACTTTAGACATCAAATACCTAAACATAGTTAGGTTCATAATCAATAAGAGACACATACTTCTAAACTTCAACTTCTTGTTAGGGTTTTGTTACAAACCCTAGACTATAACATAAGGCAACTTAACTAAGAAATCAATCTCATTCTATCTATAGCCTTAATATAAAGATATAAAAAAACCCTAGATTCCATCTTAGAGACACAAATCTTTAGATATCAACAATTTGATTAATAACAATTCTACTATACAATTTAGATTCTACTAGGGTTTGTTGCAAACCCTAGATTTAATCATCATATCGGAAACAATATCATCATATCCTAGAATATCAAACTTCTGCTAGGGCTTAGTTACAGACCCTAGAATTTACAATCAATGCACTGTTGATTTGGGGTAGCATCCGATGTTCTCTAGGCCTCAAAATTTGTAGAGAGCCTTAGACACATGCATTCTCCAATACCTAAAAATAGTTTTGGGAAATTCCACCCGGAGACAGTTTTATTAAAATAATTAATATTTTTTAATGGGACCCTAAGTCTAAACTTAGGAAATTAAAAATATTAATGGGTATTAATCTAATTGTGGGTGTAACTTCTAGAAGAAGATTAGGATCAAGCTAAAATGATCTCAACCATTGATTAGCTTTTAATGCGGGCCGTTGAATGTCAACAAGAAGATTATTTAAGGGAGCTTGAGGGTCATTTGGAAATCACACCGAGAGATCAAGAGATCAAATTTATGAAGTGAGAAGTTCTCACGAGGAAATTCTGATTGAGGCTATTTCTTGCAAAGAGGGGCAGTGAGTATCTGGAAGAAGGAAGTTTTCCTGAGCTGGAGAGTATGAGGTGTTAGCACCTAAATCTGCCTTAGGCTGAAGGAAGGCAAAAGTTAGGGTAACCATAAACCACGCTCAGTCTGGTAGCTAGCCCTACCAGAGTAGGAGAGGGCTCTCTCTCCGAGTCACGCTCAGTGAATAGATAATCGAAAACGGTCTGAGATGACTTACAATGCAATATTTACCTTAGGCTAGTAAGTGAATAGGGATTCTGGAATTGAATTATGAAACATAACGAAATAAATATGAAAACATAAGAGACGCATTTGCTACACTCACAACCACAAGAATCTCATGAAACAGAGCTGCTGCCTTTCATTAATTCTCTGTAAAAAATACACAGTGAAGAAACAAAGTTTCTTTCCCACAGTCTCCCAGAAGTTACAAGCCAACCAACCCTTTGTAAATAACTTGCATACAATATATAGAATGTGTGAGGAAGAGATAGAATGCCCAAGGGTTGGGGAGTTACTCGAATCATTGCGAAATGGAGATGGAGAGCCAACCATCAGCTACAGGTGTAGCGTTGCAAACATGACATTTGGCTTTGGGTGACCGTTTGCCTTCCTTTGCCACTTGGATAGAAGCCAATCTGGAGAAAAAACTCTTTAAATGCCACCTTTGGTGCCAAAAAACCGAAGTGTAGATGAGTAGGCCCACTTGGAGAAGTCGCGACCCGAAATTTCGCGAAACGGAAGCAAATTGGCAATTTTTTCCTCTGTGCGCCGCGCCATTTTCTCTGTGCATTGCGCTACTTTGGGGCCTGTTTTGGGGCACTTGCAGGTGTCAAAAATGTGCCCAAGTGGGCTTGTTGGAAAGCCTGTCCTGTCTACTTTCTAACCCAACTGGAATTTTTAAATTTGGTGCTCATTTTCCCCTCCAAATCTCCATTCTCCCAAGAATGCTTTCTGTGTGTCAAAAAAGTGGCAGAGAGGCCATTTTTGGGTGTTTTTTGACCTTTAGGAGACTTAGATCTTGCCCAAATTTCTTGCCCGGACACCAGTAGTCGTAATTTTCCATGTTGAATCCAAAGCTGCAAGCCATTCGTCATTTGGAGCTCTAGAATTTTAGCATCGCACCAGTGGCGCAGCACACAGGGAGAAAATCCTTGTTTTTTGCCCAAAAAATTACCATGTGACCAAAAATTCCCCAATTTTTTTGAAATTTGGGCTGGAGGTTCCCTATGAGGTGTTATGATGGGCCAAGGATTGCCTCGGCCAATATCTGGAGTTGATCATGCTCTTTTTGCCTCTTTTTCCTTTTTGATGCCTTCCTTAGGTTTGCCTTCAAATTCCTTATTCGTGCCTTGCAAACCTTGTTCCGTGCCCAATAGTGGTTTTTCATGTTCCTGAGCATGTCCTTGTCCTTGTGTGCTTTTGCTGACAACTTCTCTAAGTGGATGTGGATCTTCTCGAGCCAAATCTCTCAATCAGCCTCTATCTCCTGCTGAATAGGTGTTTTCTCATTTAGGCTTCTTTGGGCAGCCTGCTGGTCTTCACGGATGTTTTGCAGCTCCATGATCTCATGCTGGTCCTCAAGCCGCTTGTTTCTCTGCTCCAAATACTTGATGATCCATTTGGCCCTCTCCACCTTGAGTGACAAGTCTTGGATATCCGTGTTCTGCTCCTGAATAGTCATCCCAAGTTGGGCGCTCTCCACATCTGCATCATCATCCTGAATGAGGATGAAATCGGCCTCCTGTTCACCTGATGGCCTCTCATCGAACTGACAAAACTTATTCAATGACAGCAGTCCATCAAGATTCGAGGGTTTCAAATCATGATGACAGCCACCTGCGTACTAATGCAATATGTACAATCATGTGTAATGTGTCTTCCAATGTAACCAATCAAGTAGATGCCTCCTTGATTGATTCTCTGGATCAGATCTTCTGGTCAACAACAGATACTGGTAACTGGGCCTCCAAAAACATAATTGACCATGATCTCCTTCATCACTGAATACTGCAATAATGACCTTCACTGCTGACTGTAATAGATTTGCCATTGGATCATGAAAAACATGAAGATTTACCTCCTGCTGAGGAAACAAGATGTCCTTTTCTTTTGATTCTGATCTTCCTTCATAATGTACTTCAGAAAAAGTATGTTCCTGGTCCTCAAAAAATTCTGAACAAGCAGATGAGCGGATTTCCTCTTCAAAGAACACTTCAAAACATGAAACATATGAGGAAGAGTCTGAAAGACAATCCTGAATGTTCTGCTCTTCGGTAGCCTGAATGTATTGTAGGTCATCTTCATATGATATGACAGCCGGATTGTCTTTGCATTCCTCAATCATGAGAAAAGAAACCTCACACGATTCTTGAAACCCAAGCATGACAATTCTATCATCTACCAACGATTCATCCAAGGAACCTTTTTCACTTACTTGAAAAAAATTCTCATCTTGCTGTTCATGAGCTGACTGGATTACCTCTTCATGAAGATTGTGTTCTGATGACATGAGAACATTTGGATCCAAAACTCTGTCTTCTTCTATGGACAGATCCGAAACGACACTTTTTCTTTCATCACTTTCAGCCATATGGAATTCTTCAACCTGCTGATCTATAAAGTTGTTCACTGGATTGTCATCCTTTTCAAAAGAGGAAGAAGTTTCACCAACACTTTCTTGACCATGTGTGCACTGCAAATCCGCTTTAGCTTGAGCTGGAACATAACCGTGCAAGAGTTGACCTATCTCGTCTTCAGACAAAGGAGATAAGACCTTTTGTTTCCTTTCGCTCAAACAGTGATTGTCTTCATTAATTTCAAGTGAAGGTGTATATAAATATTCCTCATACTGCTGATCCATTTCATGTAATTCCTGTTGACTGTCAAGATGCAAAATTCTTTCCTCTTCCACCGTACTACAATCTTGATCATGCTGCAAATTTTCATGATCGTCTTTACGCTGCTGAAAGGGATTTTCATCCAGGGCTTCCATGATCTCATCATCCATAAAATTATCATCCTCATAGTATTTTTCAAGGCTTTCAATAAAAGTAGAAGCATGTTTGCAACAATCATGAACTAGATTTAATGATGGATAAGAGTCTTTATATCTTTCAATGAACATGGCATGAAAATCCTTTAAACAGTAAATACAAGCAGGCGGCAAACTTTCATACCAAGATTGGGCTTCACCTTCTAGAGTGGCCATGAATATCTTCATTAAGCAATCTTTAGGAAAATCAACCTTCAACTTGCGAATATGCATGTGAAATCGAACTAGATGTAAAGCAGCATCCTTCTTACCATCATCTTTAAACGTAAGCAAATTCCTTGACCAATCTACTTTCAGAATCTTATTTGGAAAGCCTGGAATGTGATCTCGGCTCATGGGAGCGTATCTTCTTGCAACCCGATCCATCTTGAAAACCTCAAAGCTACTGACCTCTCTGCAGTGGAGTCACCATGAAGCACTGGTTGCTGGATTCTTCAGTGAAAGGAGTCGCCAGGTGAATGATTTCAGCCGTCTTCTTATGTCTGATCGTTGTTCACCATCAACCATCAGATCTGAGCTTGATAGATGTACTGGGGCAAAACAATCTTCAAGCAAACCATTTTCTTCCCCAGTGGAGTCGCCACTATGTTAGCACCTAAATCTGCCTTAGGTTGAAGGAAGGCAAAAATTAGGGTAACCACAAACCACGCTCAGTCTGGTAGCTAGCCCTACCAGAGCAAGAGAGGGCTCTCTCTGAGTCACGCTCAGTGAATAGATAATCGAAAACGGTCTAAGATGACTTACAATGCAATATTTACCTTAGGCTAGTAAGTGAATAGGGATTCTGGAAACAATTTTCATGAATGACCGAGCTTCTGGGATGTTATGGGACCGACGCTCAACAAAGAACAGAGAATTTAATACAAATGCAGATTATTCCATGAGGCAAGGTAGGCGGAAAATGTAACAATTTAGTTTGAGGTACCGCGGCATGAATAGATTGCTGAAGAGAGTGAAAAGGGCATAGTGACATGAATCCTTTTCAACAGAAGAATAACACTGAACATGAAATTTTCCCACAGGCAGAGCAATAAAATTGAATTCTACCTAATCTCACTCAGAAAATTTCACTGGAAATGAACATGAATTGAATTATGAAACATAACGCAATACATATGAAAACATATGAGACACATTTGCTACACTCACAACCACAAGAATCTCATGAAACATAGCCACTGCCTTTCATTAATTCTCTGTCAAAAATACACAGTGAAGAAACAAAGTTTCTTTCCCACAGTCTCCCAGAAGTTACAAGCCAACCAACCCTTTGCAAATAACTTGCATACAATATATAGAATGTGTGAGGAAGAGATATAACGCCCAAGGGTTGGGGAGTTACTCGAATCATTGTGAAATGGAGATGGAGAGCCAACCATCAGCTACAGGTGCAGCGTTACAAACATGACATTTGGCTTTGGGTGACCGTTTGCCTTCCTTCGCCACTTGGATAGAAGCCAATCTGGAGAAAAAACTCTTTAAATGCCACCTTTGGTGCCAAAAAACCGAAGTGTAGATGAGCGGGCCCACTTGGAGAAGTCGCGACCCGAAATTTCGCGAAACGGAAGCAAATTGGCAATTTTTTCCTCTGTGTGCCGCGCCATTTTCTCTGTGTGTCGCGCTACTTTGGGGCCTGTTTTGGGGCACTTGCAGGTGTCCAAAATGTTCCCAAGTGGGCTTTTTGGAAAGCCTATCCTGTCTACTTTCTAATCCAACTAGAATTTTTAAATTTGGTGCTCATTTTCCCCTCCAAATATCCATTCTCCCAAGAATGCTTTTTGTGTGTCAAAAAAGTGGCAGAGAGGCCATTTTTGGGTGTTTTTCGACCTTTAGGAGACTCAGATCTTGCCCAAATTTCTTGCCTGGACACTAGTAGTCGTAATTTTCCGTGCTGAATCCAAAACTGCAAGCCATTCCTCATTTGGAGCTCTAGAAGCACAGGGAGAAAATCCCTGTTTTTTGCCCAAAAAATTACCATGTGACCAAAATTTCCCCAATTTTTTTGAAATTTGGGCTGGAGGTTCCCTATGGGGTGTTATGATGGGCTAAGGATTGCCTCGACCAATATCCGGAGTCGACCATGCTCTTTTTGCCTCTTTTTCCTTTTTGATGCCTTCCTTAGGTTTGCCTTCAAATTCCTTATTCGTGCCTTGCAAACCTTGTTCTGTGCCCAATAGTGGTTTTTCATGTTCCTGAGCATGTCCCTATCCTTGTGTGCTTTTGCCGACAACTTCTCTAAGTGGATGTGGATCCTCTCGAGCCAAATCTCTCAATCAGCCTCTATCTCCTGCTGAATAGGTGTTTTCTCATTTAGGCTTCTTTGGGCAACCTGCTGGTCTTCACGGATGTTTTGCAGCTCCATGATCTCATGCTGGTCCTCAAGCCGCTTGTTTCTCTGCTCCAAATACTTGATGATCCATTTGGCCCTCTCCACATTGAGTGACAAGTCTTGGATCTCCGTGTTCTGCTCCTGAATAGTCATCCTAAGTTGGGCGCTCTCCACATCTGCATCATCATCCTGAATGAGGATGAAATCGGCCTCCTGTTCACCTGATGGCCCCTCATCATGCATAGGTTTCTTGTCCTTGTCCTGTATTGCTCTGAGGGAAGCATCAGCAAGCAAATCCAACTTAACCTTCTCTTTTTGCCTGATTAGGGTTTCCTGGAGTATTTTCTTCAACTGCTTGATTTTGACTTTGGAGACCTGATTCCTTGTGTAGCAATGAGTAGCCATGTGTCTTTGAAATTTGTTGTCTCTTTTGGCCTTCTTAAGAAGATTGTTTAAATGGAAATTTACTTTGTCAAGCCAAAACTCCCTATTTTCATTGATTTCTCCTGCAATTAGGTCAACTCAAGACATCTGCTCCCTTTGTTGCTGAAGTTTCCCTTTTGAGTCCTCTAGTCTTTGGATTCTTCCTTGTCACTTGCTCTTGATGCTCATCTTCAATTGCTTATTATCCTGCTCTAGGAATCAAACCATGAAATTGGCCTTAGAAAAATTGTCCCTAAGCTCTTTGATCTTAGCATCTTTCTCCATGATGACCTAATCTACTATCTTATGTTATTCATTAACATTCAAGTTTACTATATCAGTGTGAAGATGGAATTGCTCCTCATCTTGCAAAGGTGCCTTATGTTGTGATGGTGATCCCTGTTCTGCTGATGTAGGCTTGGACCCTTCCACAACATTTGGAGAAAACAATGAGTTTTTAAACCCTGGCAGCAACAACACAGTGGCACAACCCTAGCAAAATGGCCCTTTGTGTTTCTTGTGGTTGCTTTATGAGTTTTGTTGCATTTCAATCATAGGCATAAAACCACCATATCTTTTATCAAATTTGATGAACAAGTAATGTTATAGAGCCTACCTTGCAATTTGATGGGCTTTACAAGAAATTTGAGGCAATTTGGCACAATTTCAGGCCTTTTTTCCCTGTGCACCGCGCCAGTGTAAATTTACACTGGAAAATTTCTCCCAGTGCGCCGCGCTCTCTATGTGCGTCACGCCCTTTTCCAGGTGACTTTTGGAGGCCTTCCCGGTGTCCAAATTGGGTGCAAGATAGCTCGTTGGAAAGGTATTTGAGTCTAATTTCCAACCCAACTAGAATTTTTCAATTTGGAGTTCATTTGCCCTGTCAAAAATCAAATCTCCCAAGACTGGTCAAAATGTGCCAAATGAGGCTGCCTAAAGGCAGAGTGCTGTTACAGTCAAATTTTGAATGCCTTCCTCAACTCCAAATTGAGCTCATGGTAGCTCATTGGAAATATATTTGTGTCTAGTTATCATTTGACTCATCAAGCAAGTCATTTGGCCAACTGAGCTAGGAGAAAATGTGATTTTCCCAAGGTCACTTCAGAGGTGCATCAATTCTCCCAAGGCGATTGTATTTTTGACATTTCTCTAAAACCATGACACCTGTGTAAAAAGTGAAGGAGGTTTTTCTTCCTTGGAATGTTGTGGACAAAAACCTCTCTCAGTTTTCCCAAATTCATCTTCTATTGCTCAGAAACATCATTGGAGTAAAACCTATCCCGATGTGTGGCACAAGGGATTTGTCGAAATGAAGCGAAATGAAGGGGATAGGGAGTTTCTAAATTCTTGAGGAAATTTTGGGAAGTAGGGAGGGATGTTAGGAAGTAGGGGAAAGTGTAATCTCAGAGATTGAGTGAGGGGAAGGGGTCCAGAAAGGCAAAACACAGGTCCAACCTAGAAAATTGCCAGGTTGTAGCAAGAAACTACGGTTTGTGCAAAAATGAGGAATTTGGGGGATCTCAGTGATGGGAAGTGTTCGATAAGGTACTTTAAGGATAGGGGAAGGTGTATGAACATCAGGATACAATTTTTGCCGATGATTTGACCGTCCAAGAGAAATTGCCTTCAAAACCCTAGGAGAGGGAAATGACCTTACCTAGGCGGAACTGAAGCATGAACAAGGTGTAAAATGACCCAGTGGGACTTTACATGATAATTAAAACTCTCTGAATGATGGTACACTCAGCTAAACGGTGACATGGACCGACATTTGGACAACTTTGACAAGGGTAAAATCAAACCCTAGACCTAATGCCTAGTGACCAAATTTTGCTTGAAGACTCACTGAAATGACAAAATTTGACCTTGACAGCTTAAAATCACTTTGTAAGAGCATGTTTGATCACTGGAGGAAGGCTGCAAATACTGACACTAACATTGGCTCCGATATACCTCCAGGAGGGAGATGGGCTGATTTAGAACTATAGTACGAAAGAGCTAAAGATTGGCAGGATCCTTGACGAGTCCACTTCTTGGATCAATACGTTGATACAGGGGCCCAATTTTGTGGTAGTAGGATGGACTAGTGTCAGATGGTTCCGAGGAGTGTCGGAGAGACAGTTGCAGTAGCTAGGAGTGCTAGAGTTTGAGCAGAGTTGACAATAGTGCATATGGCACAGAGCAGAGGTCAGTGACAATGCAGTATATTTAGAGGGTCAGTGCAGAGACGGGTAGCAGTCAAGCTCTAGTCACGTGTTATCATACTGAACACAATTAGTTCAGTAATTTTGGATGTTTTTCTATTGTTGATGAAGTAGCAACAATAGTTTGCAGTGTAGTGGTAGTTGGCAGTGACAGTGCTAGCAACAACACAAATGCAACACATGAGAGGGAGTTGTAGTATGGTTGCAGTGTTGACAGTGACAGTGTCAACAACAGTACTGTTGCAACAACACCGCAGTAGTTGGTGGGCAACATGTCAGACATCAACATCATAGAGGACGATCCTTTAGAGTCAGAGCAGTGTGCGACAACGTATATTGCTAGAGCACATTCCTCACTAAGAAGAAGTGTTGTTTTCGGGTAGCATCGGATGTGCTCTAGGCCTCAAAATTTGCAGGGAGGCTTAGACACATGCATTCTCCAATACCCAAAAATCGTTTTGGGAAATTCCACCCGGAGATGGTTGTATTAAAATAATTAGTATTTTTTAATGGGACCCTAAGTCTAAACTTAGGAAATTAAAAATATTAATGGGTATTAATCTAATTGTGGGTGTAACTTCTAGAAGAAGACAAGGATCAAGATAAAATGATCTTAGCCATTTATTAGCTTTTAATCTGGGTCATAGAATGTCAACGAGATGATTATTTAATGGAGCTTTAGGGTCATTTGGAAGTCACACCGAGAGATCAAGAGATTGAATTTCTGAAGTGAGAAGTTCTCAAGTGGAAATTTTAATCCAGGAGATTTCTTGCAGAGAGGGGCAATGAGTATCTGGAAGAAGGAAGTTTTCCTGAGTCATAGAGTACGAGGCAGAGAGAGGTTAGAATGACGTCCAGAGAGAGGTAGATGTTGGCCCACGCAAGCTGACGTTGTGGTAGCGCAAGCCTAAGAGTGAGATCGAATTCTTGCTGAGGAAATCAAATTTCAGTAGCTGGGAGTCGGGGTGTGAGACCAGGAGGCAGAGATTCAGATTTTCCAGCTAGCATAGGGTCCAGAGAAGGAGCAACGTGATACCCAGTAGGGGTGACACAGTTCTGCGCAGAGGCTCTAGTTCAACGTGATCGGACTCATATTTTCCCAATGATAGGGTGAGAGAACTTCACCATTAATTTTGTCCAGTTTCTCTCTATATCGGATTGATAGTTGAGCATCCAAGAATTGTACTCATATTTTCTCTCGCATAATAATGAAACCCTCATATCCGTTGAACTGGTTTTCCCGCATTGGGTTTTTCAAGGACATTTGTCCAAAAATAACGGTGTAAATTGTGTCGATTTTCTTTCTTTCTCAGTCTCTTGTTTCCGCATATAATTTAATTAAGTGAAGGTTGCAGTGTATGTATTATGATATTTTCCATAGGAAACTGCAAGTAATTTGTTTAAATGAATTTAACAAATAGGAGTAATATCATTAGTTGCTACAGTAGGGATTCTGGTTGAGGAATTTTCACATGAGCATCAATAGTTAGGTCAACATACTTGAAAATATATATCTAGGATTTCATGCACTAGCAATACACACCAATATCTACACAAACATCAATACATCAGAGTTAGACATATAACAATTTTGATCAGCCTAGGGTTTCGATTAGACAGATAAATATATACCTAAGGATTCATTCATAGGACCTTGTTATAAATATTACACATGTTTCGTTCATAAACCCTAAATTACCAAAACTTAAGGATCTAGGGTTTCAATACATGACTTAGATATTAACAACAAACCCTAAAGGACTAGGGTTTCTATAACAGTTCCAAATGATCAAAAGAATAGGAATTCTAGATTTCATCAACAACCCTAAGTAGACCAGGGTTTCATAATCAATATTGACACACACTTAGGTTAGGGTTTTATAGTGAACCTTTTAGGGTTCCACAAGAATGTTAATATAATGAGGGTGGATTAAATCTAATGATTAATCACCCTAACAATAATCTTTGTGATTCAAAATCCTAGACTTAATGATGTCAGTAATGTAAAGCAAATTTAAAAATAAGAATGACCATACATTTTATATGAAGATAACTTTATAACAAAGCTTATAGTTTAAGACATACCTCGAGTTGTTCCTTAACAAACATTGTATGACATCAATTCTTGAAGGGCTTCCTTTGCAACATAACTTATTTTATGCTAGTTTATCCTCTGAATTCTTCTCCATAACTTTCCTGTATTCTGCGGACTTTCCTAACCAAGGAAAATATAAAGAAAAGGTTACTAGCATACAATACAAACACATCTTGATAAGAGAAGGAAACCAAAAGATAATACAATGAGTAAGATACTTATCTTTGGTAAAATGGTGAGGGATCCCTCTTAATCTAATCTTGAGGGATACCTACAACTTTATCAAACTAAAAGGTGTTCTAATAAGACATGTTAGACCTACAAATTCTAAAGGTCAAAACATAAAAGGAAAGCAATTCAAAGCTTAAAAAGAAGGATATGCAAGGGATAATGCCCCTAAGAATCCATAGCAAATAAGTCTTTGACTTCAGATTCTTCCATCTTGTTCTTCTTTGGTGGTCCTTCATTAGCAACATTCGCATATTCTCTTTCTCTCTTCTTATTACTTGGATTCTCTGGACAATGGATTTTGCAGTGACCCATCTTATGATAGTTGTAACATTCAATCTTGGATAGGTTCACTTTCTTCTTTGGTCCTTTGAACTTCTTGAAGGTTCCCTTCTTCTTGTGATGAGCAGAATAAGCATTCAAGGTGTTTTCTTCTTTCTCCTCCTTGTTGTTTACTAATGATATTCTGGCTTGTTCTTGACTACATGCATTCCACATTTGTTCAAATGTTGGAGTATCCTTGCAACTGTTCAGTCCTAATGCAAAGGCACTCAAAGATTTTGGTAGTCCTAGAAGGGCAGTAATATGAGCACCTTTTTTGGGACAACTTCATCTATTGCTTAGAGTTCATCTCTAATTCTGGACATCCTTATAAAATATGATGAAACGGTATCATCATTTATCATCTTAATAGTTCTTAGCTCATTCTTGAGGCTTGCTATTTGACTAATGTTGTTGATTGTGAATAACTTAGAGAGAGCCTCATACATTTCTTGAACGAAATTTATGTTGGATATGTACGAAATTAGGTTATCCTTAACTCCATCCACTACTAGGTTCATAGCCACAATTTCAATTTCTGTAAACTTTTCTTTCTCTACATCACTTGATTCATTAGTAGGCTTCTTGATTTTTCCTTGAACGAGAACCAAAACTTTGTTATTTTCGAGAATGAGGTCTATCCTCTTTTTCCAGGCCTTGTAGTTGGAGGCTCCTTCTAATTTGTTTTCTCCCTTCATTGAGTTTTCCATAGTTCCTGTAGATAGTAGCCTTGTCTCTTTATATGATCCTTTTCCTTAATGACCTTTCTTTGATTAATAGATCTTCGACCTGCCTTTTTCTTTCTTATTCACCTTAGCTCTGATACCATGTTGGAAAATCGGAAAGGTAGAAAGATTTTATTTTATTGATAATTACTTGTGATTTCTTTGAGTTATTATTATCTTTTTTATGTTCTTCTTTTATCTTAGTTCATCAAGCAATTACCAAAACCAAAACACGAATATCAACGACAACAGATGTAGGCTCATAGCCAGGGAAAAACCCCTATTTATGGGAAAACCTAGTTAATAACTCTTCCTTCAGTAGATTCATATGACAGTGAGACAACAAAGACCTTAACCAATAAACCTTCCTCCTCCACCAAGTCAGTGTTTCAATGAGATAAAGAAAACTTCAATAGTGTCTTCTTATCCAACAACTTCAACCTAGCATCAACCCAGAAATTCCAGCCTAGCTTCACCAACAACTTCGGAATTTTGGCCTCCCCAGCAACTGCAGAATTTTGGCCCCTCCAGCAGCTTCACAACTTCACATGTGTGGGAAAAAGAGAGAATTTTGACTTCTTATGCTTGTGAGAGACCCCCTTCTCCTTCGATATCCTTCTTCCTTTTCCTCCTTGAAATTCACACTTTTTTTGGCCCCAGAAGTTGTAGATCGAACTTGTTGTGTGTGAGTCACAAATGAGGTCGAGTTGTTGCCTTTATATAGTGATTTTGCTACCCAATTTAGGCTGAATTGTCCAGTTTGAGGCCGAATTGGTGGAGGAGGCCTAATTGACATATTTTACAATAAAGTAAATTTCTTCTTTGACTAATAAATCCCAAGAAGGGTTTTTTACAATATGACATGGACAAGAACACTTGACATATACCCTATAAGTCTTTAATGGATACTTCGACCTAAAAACAATTTACCAAAGCATGAAACCCATGCTTTAATAAGTTAATTTCTTTAATAATACAAGTTCTTTTTCTTTCTTTTGATAAATACATTTCATTATGACTCAAGTACAATTATGAAGACCGGCACTAGGTACATTCTTCAACAACCTCATGTCAAGCAATAGGCGAGATACCACTTACCAAGCAGGGATAACAACAATCCCATGATGCAATCAATGGGTGAGATACCACTTGTTATACGAGGTAAGGATCACAACCATCCTATTGCGTGTTGATCTTCCCAACAATGACATTCAATAGTCATGTGGTAGAACACTTGCATCATAATCAGCGTGGGTGAGATACTTGAATTACCAAAGGTAAGGATCACACACCCCCAATCAATCTCTCAACCTGTTGGCCAAACGAGGAGTGGTAATCCCAAGAAGCCCAACTTGTGGATATGATGCCAACTGGAGTATACTTTGCATAAACCAAGAAGATAGGAGGAGATACTCGGCGTGTCAAAATAGGCAAGGATCACACACACCCTTTGGGTGAAAGATAGGGGAGCAACATCTACTACCCTGTTGTCCAGATATCCCTCAACCCCAGGAGCCTTCCATCTCAATTTCTCACCTTGGGAGCTTATACAGGGGGGAAGAGTTGGCTTAATGTTCTTGATCAGTCTCGGTCTCTATAGGTCAGAAACATATCATCGTGCTCATATCTTGTATCGAATTGAACAACTCACCGGTGAGTTCAATCATCATGCCTCAATAGCAACAGTCTCTTGTTCATACTTGACACCAAATCAAATATTATATTAGAACAAATATATATCACAAAAATAATACCTTATTCATCCTCCCTCTCACGGAGGTAGTAACCACAAGCCTAAGCTTGTCTCGTATGAAAACACCGACTGAAGATATCTGAGTCCCAACTATATATGGGATTTTTTTCCAATCAAATCCCACTCATTATTATCACAATGTATCCTTGTCATATCCAGAAGCTACTCAAACAATTCTCCAAAGAGCTTCTTAACCCTGCCTCGCATCTAGTCATGCCATCAACATCGTACTCAATCTTAGTCATGCTTAAAGCTACAAAATTCTCATTAAAATATCGTGATAGATCTCATACTAAAGCAACACCCAGATGTGCTCATCTTTTCAACAATAATCCCAAACAACATCAGTACATCTGTGCAATCGCATATCATGGGAAGAATATCTCATACCAAAAATTGATTGTCCCATGCAAATATCTCGAAGGGTGCTCGACAACAACTCAATGTTTATGAAGAGGCTCAATCATGAATTTACTCTAAATATACTGATGGGTGTTCACACTGAACATCAACACTTCAATCAACTATCGATTTCCAAGTTAGGTTCAACAATATCTCTTCATAACTTCTTGAAATTCAATCGAAGTGTCCAAGGATTTGCATTTCTACTTTCTTTAATAGCTACATAATATATATTTTCTTTACCCAACTTCAAAATGCCATGACTCTTCATTTCAAAATTCAGAGGCCATCTCCCTCTTACTTTGATCATAAGATGCTCATTACCTATCAAGAATAGACCATCAATATATAAAACTAAAATCAAAGTCATTCCTTGGACTTCTTTCAAAGTAGAAGTTTGGATTGGCACATCTTCCTGGCTTCACCAGGTAACAGTGAATGCAGACATATCAAGCTCGAGAAGCTTGCTTCATATAATGCTTTCTACAAACATAACACTGATCAATGCAATCAAATAAACTAAGTCATATTATCAAGCCTTAGATGCTAGATCAAAACTAATATCAATTTCATAAAAGTTTCTGCCAATATCCATGTGACAAACTTTTTGGACCAACTGTCAGGTAGAGCTTACATCCAAATATCAAGTCATGACTTCATCTATTGCCATGTCAACAAGTTGTTATTAAGCAATCAAATTTCATCAAGTCATCCATATAATCATAACATGAATTATTTCTGTCACTAGATGCAAATGCATATACCAAGGATAAGTCACAATTGTTTATACTTCAACCAATGTGTCATAGTTAATGATGCCAATACAAAATCTCTATTAAATACCAATATTAGTCACTAAAATTCATTATGCTCACGTAACACTATCATCACGAAAAATCATCAGATATCAAGTCAAATCATTAATCATCAAGTCAAAACCCTAATTTGTCATCATTGCGAATTCAATCAATCCATAAGCCAAAACATATCTATGAACCATCAATCATCATGTCAAAACTCCAACACTGCTCATCTATACTAATAAGCCAAATCTTGTCAAACCCTTGCAACTATTATTAATGATTGTCATATACCAGCTTCAATGATCAAATCAAAATGGCATGTTGATATGCATATTCCGGTCCCCTGCAAACACAAGTTTAGTTAACACATTCATGATCTCTATAGTAAAACAGTCAAACTTCCCTGCTTATAGAACTTTCTATTGTTTGCTCCATATACGTAGAACTGTCATACTACTAGTGCATTCTTGATTTTATGTATAAAGCTTTAGTTTTTGTGACCTACATGCATAACCATTCCCATAGGGTTTCTTCCGTGCGGTTGTGATGCTTATAACTGTACTGATAATCTTGCTTCTGTGTAGTTGGGGCTTAGACTAAGGGAAACCCTCTCTTCTCAAACAAGAACTTGTTACTGACCAACAATATCATATATTTGTCTATTTATGTCCAAAAATCTTACTTCAACAATAAAGAATATTCTATACATTTAATGCAAATGGTAATAGGTGTAGAGATCTTATGGGGATATGCTCCCTCTTAATGAGAAACCACTTCAGTCATCATCATTCAAGTTATCAACGTGTCTATCATAATATTGTCTTGCATCAGCAGAACTATTAAATCACAAATTCAAACTATATCATATATTCATCGTGGTCATAACATGTTAGCATCAACTTCTTCATAATCACATATGAACATGACATCAATTTTCATCAAAAGTTAGAGTCATATGATTAGGGCAGCTGACAGGTGTATCATCATACTTCAAATATCATAGTCACTTATTTTACATTTATTCAATCATTAAGACAAGGCATCCAATTTTACCATATTTCATAATTCCTAACCAAGGTCAACAAGAAGATCCTGAATATCAATCTTATTGTCACACTTTCATCATTAAGGTTACCATGCTTATCA
Source organism: Pinus tabuliformis (assembly GCA_031772625.1). NCBI lineage: Eukaryota > Viridiplantae > Streptophyta > Pinopsida > Pinales > Pinaceae > Pinus > Pinus tabuliformis. The sequence goes on along the minus strand of CM062807.1, from coordinate 595,207,534 downwards.
TAAGCACTATCAATAGTATCAAGCTACCATATATACAAATCAATGTGCTAGCCTTCTTTATGAGATTAGGAAATCCATCATGTCTAAAAATGATAGATGCTAACCAAATATCAAGTATACCAATATATCAAAAATCAATGTTTCTAGGTAGATTTATTATGACTTAATAGAATGTAAGGTATTTGTTTGATACCAAGTGCACCCACTCATCATATGTACCATGAATCAAATTTAATTTCCTATATGTGAGTCATTTACGAAGGTGGTATTCCCATCATACCTTAGGGCTTAAAATATTGCAGCTAAAACAATACAACATACATACCTTGTAGTATTCAGATACCTGTGCACCTTCTTATTTGACATGGGCAGTGGGAGCACTTTGTCAACTTCCTTGTGATGGGCAATTATAGCTCTTCTATTCCTGCACGAGCCATATTTTCCTGCATATCAGATGATCCTCAAGAAGGATCGACTTATCACATCTCATCAAAGGTTAGAAGTAAATATTCACATATACATGCAGGAACTATAAATAATAATCAAATCAATAAACTCAAACAAGAATATAATCACAAAGAGGTAACATAAATCTAAAAGGTACTTATCTCTTACAAGAGGAGATCAACTCCGTCTTAAATCAAGCTTCAAGAGTCATGACTGTCCATTGACAATATATTCATCAACTTCATCAATAACCAAGGCTTAATAGAGACTATCCCATCTAGGGCTTCATCAAATCTGTCACAAGTGCTTGAACATCTTCACAATAATCATGCTAGGGTTTCTAAATTGCAGATCTCAAATCCTTGCCATAAACCAGGGTTTCTCCCAAACCCTGATCTCATAATATCCATCAAACCCTAATAACCAAATTGCCTAGGGTTTCTTTCAAACCTGAGAATTCTTTTAAGTCTCCTCCATCTTCTCATGCTTCCACCAAAGGTGTTTTCATAATGGTGATCTTCAATGACTTTTCTTCATCGCAACTTTGATACCATGATAAATTTTCTTAGGGCTATATTGTTCTTTGATTTAATAATTGCATTTAATTATTTGCATATTAAATTCACCCCATAACATCATAACATTATTCAGATTTACATCATTATTCAACAACATATGCAACTATATAGAAAGAACAATATCATCATCAATGCAACAGAACATAAATGAACAATAGAAGAAAAACATTCACACATAAAGACACTAGGATTGGTCGGAGACCAGGGAAAAACCCACTACAGAGAAAACCCTTTCAAATTCTTGTTCTTATTGGATTATCATTGAATGAGTCAGCAAAGGAGAGTACATTAATTCATATCTTCATCCATATAAATATCCAACAATATCAACTAAATAATATTCATGAAGATGATCCCAACAAAATCAATCTAATAAGATCCAAAAGATGATTCCAACAAAAGTATTAATCATATATCACTTCACCAAATTGTAGTCAACTTCTATCATCTGTGGTTAATTGTAGCAATTGACGAAAAATAAACCCTACTTTTTCGACCATAGGGAAGACATGTTGTGTGTGTGGATGAGAGGCTTCAAACGCATGAATGAGCCGACCTACGTGTGGTTGCCCACGAGATTTCTCTGTGACATGCCTACGGTTGAGACCCAAAACCCTAAAACATAGATGTGAGCTTCAGACCCTGCAATTTCACCTTCATGGAAACCCATTCTCTGCAGACCTGCCTCAGACCTGTGTAAGCCAAAATCAAGGAAGAGGAGAGAAGAATGAGCCAAAATGATTGTCCAAATGAGGATCACTTGACTTATAAGTATAACCTTCCAAGGGAGTCCAATTTACTTTAGGGCTGACTTGATCAAATATGCACATGTGGGGCGTAATTAAAAAATACACTCTCCCTTGTCCAAATTGAGCACTTCAATAGTCAAAATTGGTTCTCTTGAAAAGATGATTCTCATCCCATGAGTGGAATTTATCACTGATCTGTCAAATTAACATTTGGGCCCTGGTTCTAGGGTAGTGATAGCCTTTTCATGCAACCCTAATCTCTTACTTTTGATATGGTTACAATGATGATCTCCATGATTCAAGTTTGGGTAAGGCTCTCGAATCTTCCCCCTCATCTTTGGAACCTCCCATCATTAACTTCTATTAGAAATGCAATAGAGAAATTTTATTGTCATAGTTCAGAAACTGATTTTGTTTTTTTAAGACTATTTATGCTCAAATATGCATCAAGATGAATTTTAATAAGGGTTTTCCTACCGAGATAAATCTAACGGCTCCAGACAATGTATGGGTTTAGAATCTTGATTATGAAAATGTTTCATTTTGATGTTGAGAGTGTTATGAAACAGAGCATGTAATAAAAAAATGCCCCAAGCAATTGTTGAATAATAGAGTCTGGAAAGTAGCCAGATGCCCAAATGGTGGGAATGACCTCAGAGCGAACATTATATGATATACAAGGAAGATGCAAGAGATAACCAGGAAGAAGCAAAAGACAACTAGGAAGAAGTTCATGTCAAAGAGGATTCACTAGAGGAAACAAAAATTAGTAAGGAAGAAGTGCATGTCAAAAAAGATCCTTTGGACTTAGCAACAGAGGAAGCCCATATTTAACAATCCCTTATGAACATTGGATACCCAACTAAATCCTCAGGATATAAGGTTGGAAAAGTAATTTCTTGGGATGATCAAGCAAATGAGGAAAAACCTACTAAAAGAGACAAAGACATCATCGATCACTCGCGGAAATACGACTCCTTAGATTTAGCTAAAAATACGAGTTAGATCCAAGTTAAGAAAAATACCAAAAATATATCGCAAAAAATAAAAAATCGATGAAAATCAAATCAACAAGTAGTAAAAAATATATTATAAAAAATCTTTAATAAGGAAAAAAATAACTTTTTTATATTATCCTCTATCTCCTTTTAATATAAACCTTTGTATCCATATTAAAAAAAACAAATATGAATATGAATATTCAATTAAAATAATATAATATTTATTTATAAAAGGAAACCTCATTGTGGGATATGAGATGCCCCACGCAACTTTTCTTGGATGTTGTTCATTCATATGATATAGAGAGAACTTGTTTTGCATTTGGGACAATTACGAAACATGCAGGTCCATTGTTTTATGTTTGGTCTATATTTACTCTTTCTCACTTGCCACCATAAATGTATTTGAACATCTTTCACATGTGCAAGAGTTTTTTTAATTAAAAGTATATACAATTGTCATTTTCATCATGGTTTAAGTTTATCCGTAGACACACATTAGCTTTTTGGTTTCTTACTTTTATGTCTATAAACTTTAGTATTTGCAAAAATAGTAGAGTTAAAAAATAATTTCAAATCATTTAAGTGAGATAAATTTTTATAGTTATAATATTTAAAGAGATAGAGTTAAAAAATAATTACAAAGTGAAATAATTTTTTATAATTATAATATTTTAAATAAATAGATATTTCAATTTTATATTAAATTATTTTTGTTATTACATATTTTAATAGATATATATTTTTTGAAAAGATATATGTGTGAGAGAATAAATAAAAAAATATAATATATTGATAAAGAGTTATTAGTTTTTTAGAGCTTAAGGATGGTGGGTAAGGTTTATCTTAATAATCTCTTTTGCTTTCACTTTCAAGTTTCATTGTAATTTATGCTTGTGTTGCTTTTATCATACCTACTTTCATTGTTTTGTTGGCGTTGATGTTACAAAGAGTTTATGTTGCCATACACATAAATAAAATTCACTTGCAATCACCTACGTAAATTCTTCAATCACAATATGACATGTTTGTGACTAGTTTCATTTATTGGGCTTATGTGTTAGAGATGGGTAACTTTATTATTCACTTTCAAGTTTCATTGTAACTTATGCTTGTGTTGTTTTTATCATACATGCCTTCATTGTTTTGTCGCTGTTGATGTTACAAAGAGCTTATGTTGCATACACATCAATAAAATTCACTTGCAATCACCTATTTAAATTCTCCAATCACAATACGACATGTTTGTGACTAGTTTCATTTCATGGGCTTATGTGTTAGAGATGGGTAACTTTATTATTGTTTGTTGTTTTTTGTGTTTATTTTGACTTTTCCATGTTAAGATGGTGTTTGGTGAGTTAGTTTTCTTCTTGGTTGCAAATTTTTTCCCCTTTGATATGACATCCTTTGTGAATTAACCTCTAGGACCCACAAGCTTCGAAGTGGCTTTGGTGGCTAGTTTGTTCACTCTCATTGTCTTTTTACCTAATGATGTTGGTAGAAGACTTCCCTTTGATATGACATACTTTGTGAATCAACCTCTAGGGCCCACAAGCTCCGAAGTGACTTAGGTGGCTAGTGGATGCAATTTGTTTGCTCTCAGTGTATTTCTACTTAATGATGTTGGTAGAGTCTTCTAATGCTTCATCCAATATGGAACCCTATGTCACTTAGCTTTTGATTTACTCATCTTTGATAAATCTTTGAATAGGTTGTTATGCTTGGTTTTCACTTTGAGTAGTTGATATGGCATAAGTGAGAACATAATCTTATATATTTAGATTTTTTTAAAATATTTTGGTGATAATTGAAGTAGTAGGCTTCTTAAAGACATGGAATTCTCTTTAATATATTTTGTATTTTTAAGTTTTAATTTCATTTGTTGACACCTAATCATAGCGATTGGGTGAACAATTGTAATTAATGTAAATAAATAATAGAAAAGATGGAGAGTCACCGGGAGATGAACCGAACAGTCACTCCCTCTTGTATATAATTATGAACAACCTGGATGAATAACATGAATTGATTTGAGGAGTTACCTCCTGGTCTGACATGGTATCAGAGCCAGCGCCATTTTTGGCTTCCCTCTTTAATTTGTAACTCCTATTCTGCCTATGTTTCGAATCCTTTTCAGACTGGCATCTCTCTCATATCCCCTGCGACTCACCATTATTCTGTTGATTCTGGCTAAGCCTGGTAGCTCTGACGCTGAATGTTCCACTGGTCTGACAGTTTATTCATTGATTCTGGCTAAGCTTGGTAGCACATAGAACGTTTTGAGTTGAACGTTTCTGCTCCTGTCGCTGCACGATACCTGCATACAAAATGATCAGCCTTTTCTGCGTTCCTTTCTTGCGACATGTCCTCATTGTGGCATTGAGCCATCGTTTGAGCCAATTCAAGGCATCAAACCCACAGCTACATGTAGCTTTTCACAAGCTTTGTGGCACTCATACCACTCCCTAGACTGTGTTTCTCTTCTCAGGACGTTCAAAACTGAATTGTTGTGTTCCCATTACGCATTATCCCCTCGGCATCATTGTGATTAGAATTTCTATATTGTGTGAAAGGATTGCATGTTGCACAGTCCACAGTCCACCCTGCTCGGCTCCAAAACACATAAACTCCCATATGTATTCGTCGCTTTGACTGCCATACACTCTGCTTTGTCGAGAACGATGCTCGTATGTGGTGCTGGTAATGTGGAAGCCAAGACCCCGTGCTGGTGGTGCCACCCGGACATGAGATTTGGAGCGTTGGTGCATTGAAATACTCTAGTGTGTTGTGTATAGTGTAAGTCAATTTTTTTGAATACTGTGTGGCATGTGCGTACATGTTAACTAAGAGTTGAAATATATATATCACACGATACTCTGTTTTTTTGAAGACTAGTCAACATATATATTGTATGACAGAGGTGTGAAATTTTTGTATGGTTAGCCTTATATATTGCATGGTGCAGTGAGCGTACTATAAGATTTATGCATTAAAATGGTGCGATTAGCGGTTCCTTTTTAATGTCAAGGGCATGAATGCTTGATATATATTTTCCCAAGGAAAAATCGTAATCTTTCATTAATTTTGAAAAATTACATATAGTAGATGCTTGGCAGCATATGCATCATTTGGCCCTTAGCCATATCGGTGTGTATCAGTCAAAAAATACATCCATGTCCATTAAAAAATGGTGCTGAGTAGTAAACATAATTCACCACGCAGGGCGATAGCATGAGAGAGTCTGAAAATAGAGTGCCATAACTGAGATATCTACAATATATATACACCACGCAGGGCGATGTCCATAATATATAGTCTGAAAATAAACACATACTGTAATATATACAATGAAATTTAAGTTTATGACTGTGCATGTCCCAAAAAAAGTTTAGGGTCCCTCTGCCCTATGATATGCCTGATCGATATACGGCCTGTGGTAGTATTGGTACTGGGTAGTACCCCTCTGCTCCTGTATCATCCACTGGCCTCTGGGTAGTAGCGTGGCCTCCTTGGAAAGCCTATCAACGCTGTTGTTATGCTCCCCACTTTTCTCACAGCCTCAACAGCAACTCGGGATCGCATCATAGGTGGAGATGGTGTCCTGTGTGCACCTTCTGCAGCCATGGGAGAACCGTCCCGAACAGAGGCCCGGGGGGTCGAAATAGGAGTACGATCCGGGAGGGAGACTACTTGGCCCTTTGAGATTACTAGAGCGCTCGGAGGATCAGGTGATTTCTTGATCAGTGGGCATTCCTTGAAAATGTGCCCCACCTTGTGGCATCTTCTGCAGCGAAATGAGACTCCTTCATAGTCCAGAATCTGTACCCGAGTGAAATGCCTCCATTGAAGTGTGATTTTTTCCTCCAAACCCTCGCGCGTATCCAAATGAACCAGAATGCGAGCTAGGGTTCGATTCTTGGTTTGAACATATGATTTATCATAGTCAAGGTAGGTGCCGAGCGTGTTTTCGATCCTGACGAAAACATCTTCAAACCAATACTGAAGTGGGAGTCCAGGTAAACGAACCCAGAGTGGTCCAGCCCCAATCTGTTCCCTTTCCAGATCAAACAGAGGACTCCAACGCTTGAGAAGGACTGGAGCCATCTCTATATGCCAGTACCGAGCAAGTACCAGATCTGTGTATTCCTCCTTTGTGAAATGCAGTGCAAACCAACCCCGAGGAAGGATCTGGACCTCCGGCAGTTCTTTGAGGGTGTTGCCCCAAATTTCATGCACCCAGAGGGTCAATCTCTCCGCCGAATAAGCCCTACCACGGACATGCCCAACCAGGATAGAGCTGGCCTTATTCGCGACTTCCCCCATTGCTATACCCTCACTAAAACAAATGGTGAAATCCTTTGTCGAAGCCTTCACGCACTTGACTTTTCTCTTTCCAGTTCGGGGCGCTGATGGATGATCCTGTAGCGGGTCGGAGGAGGTGTGCCCTTCCTGTTGTAGTTGAGCCGCCGATTTTACCCTAATCACAAGCGTTTCGAAACACCCTGACGGGGAATTAGCAGAAGTAGATAGGTTGATGCTAGGATTTGTAGGGTCTCCTGCTATCTGGTCCGTATGCAGCAGCGAGCTTGTCAGGTGGAGATGGCCGACCGGAGGGTTTGGCTCGAACGAGGGCGAGGGCAGTGAGACCGCTGTAAGCAGGTGTAGGGTACCAGGGGAGAGCGGCGGACAATCCAGTGCAGGTGAGTCGATAGAGAGGGTGTCGAAGTGGAGTGATGAAGCAGTGAGGCCAGGGAGGGTGACCACCGGGGCAGAGCAGGATGGAGCAGATGCGGGGAGAGGAGGGGGACCAGAAACCAACAGGTTAGGGTTAGGGTTTTTGAATATGGACTGATAAGGAAACGGGTCCAGAGTATAGTCTACCTCCTCGTAGTCCATGACTTCGTCCATGCTCGAACAGGAAAACGACACCATAACCGCCGAAAATAGTTGATAGCAACGAGAGGAAAACAGATGCAGTTGGTTAGCCAGGGGACTGCGGGGTGATCGACGGTTCTACAGTAAAAACTAAGAGAAATTACCCTAACCCTTTGCTCGGCCAGCTATTCGATCGCTCCGCCATCCTCCTATATATTGCCTTTTTTTGGAATGCTTGATATATCATATGAAAGAAGGTTGAAAATACGATGTTATGTGATGGTATGTCATATATTATGAATGGTGAGTGGTAATATAATAATATTATACGAGTGGTGATATTCTATATGGATAGAATATAGCTTTGCTCTTTGTATATTAAATCAATTTCTTACCTAATCAAGAAGGAAGAATAAGGCTGCATTATTTTGAAGCACATAGTCCTTATTTTAAGAATGCATTCAATCATATCTATTGTGGGAGTAGTTCTCATTGGCAAGGAGAACTATCTTGAGTAGTCCTGGAAGATAAAACACACCCTCATTTTCAATGAGTTGTGGAAAGGAGTGTGTGTTGGAGACGGAGACAAAGAGCCAGAACAACCTACCTCAGACAAGGAGTTTGCCATTTGGGAAAATAAGAACAATAAGGCCTATGCATTGATTGTAGCATCAGTAAATGAAGAGGTGAGTCACCATATTTCACCATTTTCAAATGCTTTCTAAGCCTTACAAAAACTGAAGGAACTCTATGACTCACACTCTGCACTTGAAGTTGTTCAACTCATGATTAAACTCTTCACCCTTGAATTACAAAATAATGATCCTCTTGCTCTTGCATCAGAAGTAAAATCTATAATGCATGATATCAAAATCACTAATGTTGAACTGGATATTCCTCTAATAGCTTTTTTCCAGAGGCACTTTATCCCACTCACTCAAATTATCTTGAGTCATTGCAAGCAAATGGAAACCTCAAAGATATTACCTTTGACTCCCTTGTGAAAAAATTTGCCGAAAGAGGGAAATCTTTTGGCAAGAAGACAGATCCTGAGTCTTCTGAAGAGGCTGTGCACCTTGCTCATAGAGAAAAGAATCTTGCTCAAGATTCTTCCAGAGGAAGAGGTGGTTGAAGAGGAAGAGGAAGAAATTTCAGAGGCAGGGGGGGCAGACACTCTCAAGGAGAAAAGTTAGATTTGCACTGCATACACTGCAAAAGAGATGGATCACATGATGCATCCACATGCAAGTTGCCTTGGGACAGAATTGAGCAGGAAAGAAATCAACCCAAAGGTAAAACTAATGACAAAGACAAAGATAAAGCACCAGAACTTGCTCACTATGTTGTGGCACACTGTAATATTGGAGTAAATGAAGGCTTATTTAATGCTTCACTTGCTTCTTGGAAAAATGATTGGTTGCTTGATTCAAGAGCAACTTGCCACATGACTTTTAGAAGAGATTTTTTTGAAGAATTTACTGACAATGTTGATGGAGCAGTATACTTTGCAGACAAATCAAAACTGAAGCCATCAGGGCTTGGCACAATCAGGCTTAAATTGCCTGGTCTTCCAGACTTTCTTCTGCATCATGTTCTATATCTCCCATAACTGAGGAGAACCTTGTTGTCCTTGGTCCACATCTGCCATCAAGGACACTCCATTCATATGTTTGATGGCAAGCTTGAGGTGAGAAAAGCTTCAGACCACTCACTTGTCATGACGGGGATAGAAGAAGAAAGGCTTCTCAAGCTGCAGGGTACCTCTGCTTGTGCACAAAATTTCTCATACAATTCTCATTATGAAGAAGGTACATTTCCATCAATTTTATTATGGCATGCTAGATTTGGACACTTGAACTATGACAACCTCCGCTTGTTGAAGAAAAATGGTGTTACTGGTTTGCCTACAATTCCTAGGAAACTTAAGCAATGTGATGCTTGCATTCTAGGAAAGCATAGCAAACCGTCTTTTCATGATTCACATTCAAGAGCACATAGAAAACTTGAACTCATTCATTCAGATTTATGTGGTCCAATGCCTGTTCCTTCTACAAATGGAAATAAATATATGATGACATTTATTGATGACTACACCAGAATGTGTTGGGTTTATTTATTGAAAAACAAATCTGATGCTTTTCAAACATTCAAGAACTTTCAAACATGAATTGAAACAAGACTCCTTATGAAATGTGGTATGGGCACATTCCTTCAGTAAAACATCTCAAGGTCTTTGGTTCCACATGTTATGCCTTGATACCAAAGGTACATAGAAACAAACTTGGTGCAAGAAGTCATAAGTGTATCTTCCTGGGGTGTTCAAACACCTCCAAAGCATACTGTCTCTATGATGAAGTCAATAAAAAGTTTGTTGTATCTAGAGATGTAATGTTTCTTGAATCATCCAAAACTAACAATGTTGTTGAACAACAACTTGATAGCTTGGATAGATTTGTAAATGCAAAATCATTTCAAGAATTTGATAATCAAATTCCACATCTTGAAGGGGGGATTCCTATACTAGATCAACCTTTGGAATCTTCTTCTGAAGCACTCTCTCCCACGCATGAAACTCCAACAACGGATGATACTTTGAGTGACGTGATTGACAGAATTGGGAGACTCAATCTTGATTCAGTCCCAACTCAATCAATGGAGTAGCCTGGACCATCTGAGAAAGGTCCCCCAAAGTGGCTGACAAAGACACTTGAAAGTGTTCATCCTGATGAGGTTGGAAAGACAGGAACTAGAAATTCAAACTGGCAAAATGGAGGTGATGTAGATGACTCTGATTCACCTGTTGATATGGATGTTTCTTATGATTGTGAATTGAATTTGTCTATAGATTTTGAACCAACTTCCTTCAAAGAAGCTGCTTCTCATGATGAATGGAAAGAAGTGATGCAAAAGGAGTATGATGCCCTGATAAAGAATGGCACTTGGAAGTTGGTTGATCCTCCATTGGGAACCAAACCAATTGGCTGCAAGTGGGTCTACAAGAACAAGTATAAAGCTGATGGCTCACTTGACAAGCACAAAGCCAGGCTTGTGGCAAAAGGTTTTGCACAGAAGGAAGGGGTCGATTATGAGGAGACTTTCCCCCATAGCAAAATGGGCTACCATCTGGACACTTTTTGCCCTAGCAGCTCAGAACAGTTGGAAAGTCCATCAAATGGATGTAAAAACTACTTTCTTGAATGGAGATCTAAAAGAGAATGCTTGTATGTCCCATCCTAAAGGATTTGTTGTGAAAGGACATGAACATAAAGTATGAAAACTTGTGAAATCCTTGTATGGCCTCAAACAAGCACCGCGAGCCTGGTATGAAAAACTAACTGAGCATCTGCTGAAACTCAATTTCAAACATTATGGTCTTGATGATGCAACTTTGTTTGTCAAGAAGGTTGGAAAAACAGTTGTATATCTTGTGGTATATGTAGATGATCTTTTGATGACAGGGAACAATGAAAGCTACATTGCATCCATAAAGAAGGAATTGAGGAAAGGTTTTGAAATGACTGATTTGGGCTATGTTCATTACTATCTTAGTATTGAAGTAACTCAACATCCGAAGTCCATATTCCTTTACATTGGAGATCTGTTGAACAGGTTTGGCATGACTGAATGCAATCCTCTGACTACTCCAATGGAACAAAACTTAAAGCTCACTTCCATTGAAGGAAAAGAATTTGAGGATGCAACAAAGTATAGACAGCTTGTAGGAAGTCTCAACTACCTGACTAATACCAGACCAAACATTTCGTTTGTTGTTGGAATCCTATCCAGGTTTATGCAAAAGCCTTGTGAGGGACATTGGTCTGCTGCAAAAAGAGTTCTTAAGTACTTGAAGGGAACTCAAGACTTTGGAATCAAATATACACAGGTGGGTGACTTCAGCTTGATTGGATACTCTGATTTAGACGTCGATGGAGACAAAGAAATTGGGGTATCTACCTCAGGTTATGCTATGAGTCTTGGATCAGGAGCTGTCTCCTGGAGATCACACAAACAATCAGTTCCAACAGATTCCACAACAGAGGCAGAATATGTGGCAACAGCTGAGGGAACAAAAGAAATTGTGTGGCTTAGGAAAATTCTTGAAGATTTGCAAGTAAAACAAGTACAATCGACTCCAATCATGATTAACAATACCTCGGCAATAAAGTTGGCCAAGAACCCAAAGTTCCATGATCGAACGAAGCACATCAATACTAAATATCATTTGATTCGACATCATGTTGAGGCCAAAACAATCCATCTCCGCCATTGTTCCACTGATGAGCAAATTACAGACATCTTCACCAAAGTGCTTGGAAGAGAAAAGCTTGAAAGATTCGGAATGATGCTTGGATTCACCAACATCCCTTCAGATTAAGGGGGGAATGTTGACACCTAATCATAGGGATTGGGTGAACAACTGTAATTAATGTAAATAAATAATAGAAAAGATAAAGAGTCACCGGGAGATGAACTGAACAGTCACTCCCTCTTGTTTATAATAATGAACAACCTGAATGAATAACATGAATTGATTTGAGGAGTTACCTCCTCGTCTGACATCATTGTTTATATTTTGATTTAAAAAAATTAATTAATTAAAGTAGAAAGCATAAGGGCATTGAATTCCTCTTCAATATATTTTGTATTTTAAAATTTTGATTTCATTGTTTGTATTTTGATAACATATATATATATATATATATATAATTTGTAAATTTTTTATTTAATATTTTCAAACACATATAACATAAATATCATCATTTTTAAAAATTAAAATATCACATTAAAAAAATTCAAATCTTAAATTCTTAAATTAAGATTTGTTTATAGGAAAAAAATCTTTTAATTTGTACATATTTTTTATAATTTATATAGACTTTTTAATCTATGTATATATTTTTTACTTACCTATAAAGTATTTAGAGTTTCAATTTAACTATCAATAATTGCTAGGTGGATGGTGGGGATTTAACCTTCATGGAATATTTTAAAATATTATTAATAGTGGTCACAAGTCAAAGGTTGAGATTTATGTCAAAGTAGTTATCCCCTTTCTACCTTTCAATTAAATTGATTAATTAAAGCTCTAAATAATTCATAAGAATAAGAAAAATTACATCGTGAAAGATGATTATATATATATATATTTTCCATATGGATATTTTCCTTAAAATCACGAAAGTTTTAACTCAACAATATTACACTAGAAAATACATTCAAAAACATAGTAAATTTGTAGAAAATATTGCCATTGAATTCAGATTTATAATAAACACATAAATACACCACAATTTCATAAAATATTGTAATACAAGAATCAATGAGAAATGCTACAACAATATCTGAGCTTAGCTTTATTATATTAATAAGAATATATGCCAATACATAATAGCTCGAAATAACTAAGATAATGGCCACCCAAAATATAAGCTATAATGATGATGTTGGCATCCTTCACCAATGATGAATTCTGAATGAATTCACCCATGCATGAAATGGGTTTTCGTCCACCCTCACCAAAATACCTCAGAGTTTTCGTCCCGAGAACCAACTTCTCTAACCTTAACTAAGAAAAAAATACTCAACTTGAAGATGTGCCAAAATGATTTGCTTCCCCTTCTTTTATAGATCTAATGGATCTCTCTCGAACCTTCTAGAAACACTTTATTTTATTTCCATTCTAGAAGATTCTCCCTTGTACTTTTAAGTGACTTTTATTTTATTTTATTTTAGTCAATTTTCCCCTTCTGGCCTTTTTATGCATTTTCCCATTTTTTAAATTTAATTAGTGACTACTTAAAGTCACTTTTAATCTAGGAAAATGGTAAATCTATCTCTACAATCTCTCAGGCCACCGAAAGTCACTTTTCACCATCCCATCTTGTAGATCTCTTCGTTCCGGTTCTAACGAGCTATTACACTAAGGTGTTTCATCAAATATTCCTCCCAAAATGACACCTTAAGCATATTTAATTAAGATATGCTCAATAATAACCTCATTTTATGAGAATTGTCAAATGCAACAGAACCAAGAATAAGTTGTGCGGAATTGACCTTGATGATGGATTATGCTAGAGAACTCTGTCAAACCCCATAAGACTCCTTCAAGACTCTCCAGGTCCACTGATATTGAAATCTCGCTCCTGGTACCAAGCTGTCACCAACCCTGGATATCCATCCGAGCTGCATCATAAGGGAAATTGAAAATGGGATCCCCCTGCCCCAATATTGCTTGCCCTCAAGCAATGGCACATATAACTATTATAGAGGCATTTATACACTGATATCAGGATCCCATACAAACCATTGTGCCACACCATACCTCTTTGTCAACCAACCATGAATGGATCCCTCAATGCCTAGATCCCAATGCCGCCATGGTCAATCATCATCACTCATGTCGAAGGGATCCTACTGTACTATACCCTCAACCAAAAATATCATCCTAAGAATCGCCCCATCAATACGATACAAACTCATCATTTCCCACCAATCCATCCCGTGGGAAAGATTAAATGCATGAACACCTGCACATGGAATAAGTCCACCATACCGATGTTTCTCCATGGTCAACTCATGTTGCTCTGCCTGATCACCCAACACGATCCATCTAGAAAACTCTGCCACTCTCTCCCCACTGTATAGAGGTGTGTTGGTAATGTTGTAAGCCCTATCTATGTATTCTTGTAGAGGGATACTCTGGAACTCCCAAATGTACTCCTCTTGCTGCCTCGCTAGGAACTTTAATCGTCCCTCAACGTTAGACAACTTAACCAACTTAACCATTGACTCAACACACTCCATTCTAAGCTCCTAAATTTTACTTTTTGCTACAAGATGGTGCCTCAGGTTTTTTGGATCTTCTGTTGCAACACCATAGGCTCTTCTTTGAAATGCACAATCTTCTCCTAGTTACTATCATTTGAAAGCACTGCAGCCCTACTGGTTTCCTTTGCATCTATTGGCACCTCATCAATGGTTGGTTTCGCGGATGAATGCTCAAACTCCTCCGTCATGGTCTCAACTCGAGCCTCCACCTAGCTCCTTAAAGGTGACTCATCATGTACATTATGCGTGTCGTACTCCTCATTTGACTCTCACTCCTCAAAGTGTTCTCGATGTTGGACCATCAATAACGACTCATTCATCAAGTCTTCCTAAGCTTCTTCTTCTTGGCCTTCATCGCTCATGGAATCAATCTATTGCTCATCATTTCCAGCCATCAAACATGGATGCACAAGTGAGTTGCTATCAATATCCTCACATGATTGTTCATGCTCTTCAAATTTAGCCTCATGAAAATTGATGGATTGTACTATAGTATACGAATCCTCATCAGGATGGTCAAAAGGAATCTCCTCTTGCTCTACCTCTGTCATCCCCTCCATATCACTCAAGCATGAGTAGTTAGGTCCCCAAGGTACCTTGTTAATAATGCAAAAACCTTTCCTCCTTAGCTCATTCTTGTTGCTGGTTTGAATCTTCACACCCTTGTCTTCACTATAAACTCACATCCTCCTCAACTCCTTGGTCAATTGCCTTCTGAATAGTTTCATGTTCTGCTCAAGCAACTCTTCGGCCAGTTCATAGGCAATAGTTGAGACAACTATTTCCTTCCTCCAAATATTCAATAACTTAGATTGAAACTTCTTGTAAATGGCATCATGGTCTCCCAGAACCGAAGACAAAATAGGCTACATGTTTGTTTTAAACATGTAAGGATGATGTTCCTTAATGTTGACGAAACATTGGAACACTTAAATAATCAAATCATTACATTCTAGATCAAGCATGATGTCGTATGATCTGACTCTGGCCATGATTTATAAGATCTTGAGCTTCTTTCCCAAGGTGTTATCCAAGTTTTGGAAGCTTTCCACTATCAGTTGGAAAACTTTTCTCATAATATCATCATTGTAGGGAGGTATAGGTGAAGTTATCCTCATCACCTCACTGAGATAGGAGGAAACTATAAGTCTCACTCCCTCACAAGGATGCTCCAAGAATCTTTGATGTATCAAGGCAAGAATTGTTGGCTTTAGAGCCCAATTTAGAATCCTCAAATCTAATCGGCTCACCTTGGAAAGTTGTGAGTCTAATTTCTCCAGATTATGGAGGGTTTTCTCAGTCACCTTCATGTTCTTCAAATCTGACCCAAGTGCAAAAGGCCAATTTCCTACCTCCAGATCTTTCTACAAATGCCTCAGCTTCTCCAGTTGTAGGATACCATGCACTCACTTTTAAAGGGGTTTTCTACATTGCATCCCAACAAACCAACTATTGATAAGTTATCAAGGGCATTTGCTAAGGCCTTCTCCTAATCATCCATATTTCAATCCAACAATAGCCACAATACTCTACTTATGAAAAATACATAAAGCTTACTCATACATTAACTGAATAGTATACATATAACTCTGATTTTCAACTTCACTAACAATATGCAATAATATTTGACTCAATGAAACATAGTCATAAAGCCGTGCTTACATGGCCAGCTGACTCATGATATAGACTAGACACACTCAACAATAAAGGTCCAAATATGAACAACTCATGTGGACTCAACATATAAACTCTGACCTTACAAGTCTATAAGTGAACCATACCCATAATCAATACAAACCCTCTCGCTCAGCTATATAGGAAAGACACTAACACTCTTAACTTCACAGATTTCCAAGGTAATACAATTACAAGGTTCATGACAAAAATTTCAATGTCCTACCTTAGCTTCTCAATTTAATGGACAATTTCTTCGAACAATTTGAGAACACACTTTTCTTTGAATTTTATGGACATAATCATAAGTATTGATAAGAATTTATTTCAAAAGAAGAGTATATCTGCAAGTATCATGAACTTGGGGTTCGCTCCTTCAAAAAACACTTATCCCTTGAAAATCCTTTGTTACAACTCCAATGAACTGTTCAGTCTTGAAAATGTCATTCATTTCCATTACACTTTCAACATTATGTCCATTATATCACCTCCATTTCACTACTATGTCACCACATTCATCCCACTTTCATTATCATTGGGCCACATTTATGTTTTTCCAAATTTTATTAATTCTAAGCCTTTTTAAGTGAATTTGTGGTTAAAAATTAGAAAATAATATGCATATGCTTATACCTAACAAATGGGTTGAGATTGTTGACATGTGTAGGTTGAAAGGAGGCTTCTAGAAGACCTTTATGTGGCACTCTAAGGCCAAATTCGAATTTGAGTGGAAAGAATCATGGGATCATGAGGATATGTGTCACATCTCCTAATTGTATTGTAACTCTAAGAAGACATGTGTCTTATCAGTTCCTATCTTGATTATGACTCTAGAGGTAGAGGGAGATATTCATGGACTCTCATTAATGAGATGGCTTATCATCTTTTTGTATAAATAGGAGATCTCTCTTCTTCATTTATTAGTCTTTAGCTTGTGAGTTCTTAAGTCTCAGTTTAGAGTTCTTTAGCTTGGAGTTTGTAGTTCTTCCTTGATGGCTCTTGAAAGCTTTGGAGAGCTTTGTTGTACTTTGTGATTTTGAAGAATTTGAATAAAGCTTTGATGTTATCAACATGGAAGGAGATGTGAAGTAGATGTCATGGAGCACATTAGAATGTAAGGTAGAGTAGATTTCATTTTGTAATTTTGCTTTGATTTCATTATGTCATTTGTTTTCTTTCAAGTTTGAGAGATTAGATTTTCCATTCATGCAATTTTAATTCATGTATGTGTGTTCAACCGGTTGATTGTAGATTAGTTTTTCTTTACATGTTTTTGCATCAAATAGTGACATGAGATTTACCTCTCTGCTGACTTTGTTTTTTTTAGCTTTTCAATTTCAGTTATGCTTTGATTTCAGTCTTATTCATTTACTTTGTTAGTTAGTTTAAATATCAGATTGCTCAAGTTGTTGATGATTACCTCCGAAAGCCATAGCGGGACTAATGGCGAGGGATCAGACTATGAATTGATGTGATTTGATTTTAAGTTTACTTTTCTGCAAGGTAGATATTAGATTACTCATGTCATTTTCAGTTACCTCCTATAGCCAGAGCGAGTCAAATGGTGAGGGATTGAAGTATGAATGTGTAGTTTGATATTAGTTTATTTTTCTGCAAGTTAGTTATTGAATTGCTCATGTCATTTTCAGTTACCTCCTATAGCCAGAGCGAGTCAAATGGTGAGGGATTGAAGTATGAATGCGTAGTTTGATATTAGTTTATTTTTCTGCAAGTTAGTTATTGAATTGCTCATGTCATTTTTAGTTACCTCCTAAAGCCAGAGCGAGTCAAATGGTGAGGCATTGAAGTATGAATGCGTAGTTTGATATTAGTTTCATTTTCTGCAAATTAAATATCATATTGCTCAATTTGTTTATGATTACCTCCTAAAACCAGAGCGAGACAAATGGTGAGGGGTCAGAATATGAGTTGATGTAATTTGATTTTAGCTTTACTTTACTTGCAATTTTTGGATTTCTTTGAGTGCAATAGTTTAATTCATTTCTCTTGTATTTAGACAGCAGCAGGGATAGTGATTTCATGATCAATATTTCATCTTTTGCTTGATTGAAGTAGCTGCATACTTACACTTTTGTTTAAGTACTAATTCCATCAATAACATGTTTTAAGATCTTTTGAAGTGCTAAGTCTTGGAAGTTACCATTAGGGACATAGACCTTGTCTTGAAATCTACATCCATACTTGACCTTTAAAAGTATTCTTAAGACCTTAGAATAGGATTTCCATTTGCATTAGACACTTTAGGAGATCAACAAGAACAAAACCCCAAAACAAAATAAAATCTATAAAACAACGAAGTAAGAAAAATGTTAACTAAGCACATATGGTGCACCACACTTCATCAGTTTACGATACCCGGATTGATAATTTATGTAGAGCAATTTAAGACGTTAAATTGACTAGACATTTTTGGCGCCGTTGCCGGGGAAGTGTAATTAGGAGACCTTATTTCTTACATCTAAAAAAAATTAATAATTCTTGAGTATGCTCTCCTCCTGCACTTTGTGTGATCTGGAGGATCAGAAAAAGGATTGTTATGTAATTTTTTTTTAATAATTTTTGAGTATGCTCTCCTCCTGCGCTTTGTGTGATCTGGAGGATCAGAAAAAGAATTGTTATGTTAAAAAAAGAAAAAAGGAAAAGAAAAAGAAAAAGAAAAAGGAGACAAAATAAACTTCATCATTTCAATTGATTCAATAAAAAAAATCATTGTTTTCTTTAATGAAATATATATGTATATTTTTAATATCTGAAAGTATAACATATAGTTTTATTAACAAAACAATTTAAAGAAAAATATAATAAATTTTATTATTTTGTTTAGTAAAATATATATGTATATTTTTAATTTTGGAAATATAACATATATAATTTTATTAACAAAAAAAAAACACAAACAACAAAAAAAAAACCTACTCCATGAAAACCACGTAGGGCTATTAAGGATCAAAACCGAGAAACGAAAAGCCAAGAAAATGAATTGTGACATGCAGCTACAACGAATTGATGCTTATCCTCAGTTTCAGCTTCAACAAATCTGCAATATAAAGTTTA
Organism: Pinus tabuliformis; assembly: GCA_031772625.1. Lineage (NCBI taxonomy): Eukaryota > Viridiplantae > Streptophyta > Pinopsida > Pinales > Pinaceae > Pinus > Pinus tabuliformis. The sequence continues at coordinate 595,188,307 of CM062807.1, read as the reverse complement.
TCCCATTAAAGCTGAGCTCAATAGTGGAATTTCAAAATGCAGATCAAATTTACATAAACAGGGGTGTTGATTTAGGTAAATCTGACGGATAGATGCTATCTCCAAGTGCATACAATCAAAGAGAATCTCCATGTGGTAGGCTATCACAACTGTGACTGCTCATAACGCTTCTGTAAGAATTTTCCAAAACGCTCATGAACCTGCAAATTCAAACACAACAATTTAGGAAAAAAACGCAAAATAGAAAAACATCAAACTTTGAGAGCACAATTTGGCCAAACAGAGATGAATCTGAAAGAAATAAAACATGGGTTTTTTCGCCAGCAGGGTCAATTAGATAACCCAGAAACCGTTTTAAGAGATTTGTGGCGGTTTGGGAGAAATTCTCGGTTTTTTGGAGCCCATTTTTGCCTGCCGCGTGAGAAAAAAACAGTGTTTTTCTGAACAGTTGCGGCCATATTTCGATTTCTTTGAAGAATCTGCTCAGATCCGATTTCCTTGGCTACCAGGTCATCCACCGTGTCACTGAATGCATGAGAGGAAAAGATTTTTATTAAATAAATAGGGAATAGTTTGAACACGTCTTCTGCCACCTGTCTTCCCATTTAACAGTAAGATGATCAAAAATGACACTTCTCCAAGCACCCATCCAACAGCTATTCGTATGACTCGGTGTTTTACTTGCTAAAATATCGGCACAGTGCTAATACTCATGGATCTTGTCTTCATTAACAAGTTTTGTGTACGTGTTTAATTTTATTATGACGTGCTTGGCAGTCTGACCATATTTTCAGCCAAAAACTCTGCATTGTTTTTCTATCCACTCTTCGCAGCATCACTCTGTTTTCAATTGGTGATTACGGTAATGGGCGGCGTGGAGATGAAGAGATCCTCTTATAGACCCGACGGACTCACCCAGATATACTTAGAACTGCCTTATTTCCCTAGCCTCGACAACGCCAAGGCATTTCTAGGGGGACTACCGCAGGGCTAATTACACTGGTTTCTTGTCTCTAACTTCTACCTTGTCTACGTGTGCAATTGCTTACATCCTCCAAATTTTTTTTCCTTTCCACGCACACAGCCACTCCATTTCATAGTATTTTCTACTCTTTGTTTTCATTAGTTGCAGAATCCAACCACTTTCCGCAGCTGTTTTTGTTAAACTCTAGGTTGCAGGTGTCATCAAGCAAAACAAGCCACATGGGTAGCTGGGGGAATGTTAGTATATGGATGGTGTCCTATTCATTTGATCCAATTCGATGAAAAAGACCACGGTCAAAGGGAAGTCAAGTTGTGTGTTATCACTGAGTCGCCACACTAAGTCACTGCATGTCAAGAAAAAAAATAATAATTTTGAATCAATGAAATGAATAAGTTATTTGCTCACTTTTATGAAGGTATTGATTAATTTTGGACTGATGATGAAAGATGAATGGCTAACTTTTTATTCAAGATTTTTAGCTACAGAAACTGTGCACATTCCGCAGCTAAAGTCCAATTTCGCCGCTGTTTTCTAATTCCGCAGCCAAAAAAACTTCATTGTTCAAATCAGCCTAACTTTTTCACACAAAATCAGATTTTGATGATTTAAGTACCATTGGAAAGATCTCAACAAGATCTACATAATGAGAAATCCATCATTACAGTTTGAAATGACAAATAATGAAATAAATTGCTAAAAATAAGCAACATCAACTTGAGGCACTAATTCCAAATCAGGTATAAATTCTTTTGATTTTTCCTTTGATAACTTTTTTCATTAATACAAATTCTTAGTTTTGTGTATAAATATCATAACTAGAGAGATTGGCCATCTCTCTCCTTTGATAATCTTACATTCCATTGCAAATGAAGTATTAGTTTTCCTTTCAGGTTCCAGGAGGAAGGACAAATGACTACAAGAGAATGGTGTCTCTCTAAGAGACCAATTTGTTTCATAAGAGGATGATCATCAACAAAGAGGAAATATGTTGATGCAAAATCAGATCCAAACACTTGAAAAACTTTCAGATCCTATTGTCTCCATCACATCCATACTTCATAATAAGCCATTCACTCCATATTTTCCATTTACATTCACATACACTTTCCATCTATTTTTCTCCATTCATAACCCACAAATAAAAGCAAGAGGCTCATTCATATGCTTATTGCCCATTGCCATCTTCCATTTCCTGTCATTTTCATTCCGCAAATATGCCCTGCTTCAATGCAAATTATTGAGTCCACAGTCCTTTGAGTCTAAGTTCTTTGTAAAAACACCTTGAGGCTTGCATGCCTTAATGGCAAGTCCTCACGCTGACAAACAATGGGAATACATTAATGTCCCCTGTTCGTTAGATCTTCTAGGTGACTCGACATTGGCAAATTCATTCGTACCTAGCAAGATGTGTTTGGGCATCTTGACTCTCATTGTCATCAATGGTGAGAGTTCTCGTGTTGACTAGTGGCATCCATTAATGGTCACTAAGTCAACAATTTCCTACTATATTCGACATCAGAACATCTTTTCACATAGTAGGAATTGTGCCAATGATTTTTGAAGACGTGAAGACTATTATTTTCAGCATTTTGGAGCAGATTCAACAAGTTTTAGTAGAAGCAATAAAAAGTCATCTTATCTCTCTATCTATGACTCCTTTTGTTCAGCCACTTGAAGAAGAATATGATCAAAATTTTCAGCCACTACACATACAACTCATCCATTCCAAAGGGTAAGTGAAGGTACGTCATTTTCTAACTTTTGACCATAGAATTCCATAAAAAGCTAGAATGATAATTGTTGGAAAAACATTTCTCTTCCTCATTTCTTAAAATCAATACCATCAGTTGGGGGGGGGGAATACATTCATCTTCATATTTTGCCATATCCATGTCATATTCAGGAGCCCACATATTTCCAACATATATTAACTATTACATTGTTATTATGTGCATACAATGGCTTTTCAAAAAGTGCTTAAAGGACAAATTGGATACAAACAAAATCATGGTTGTCACACAAGAATCAACCATCATGCAATCCAATAAAGATATACTTTGCAAAAAAATAATCAAAATATCATTATGCAAAGTTCAAAGATCAAAATAGAATGCAACAACAAAAAAATTGGTTGTAATACAAGAACCAACCATGTTGCAATTCAAGTAAAACACTTTGCAGAAATATGAAGTTATCAAATGATATCATGCAAAGTTAAGCCAAAGCTCAAGGATCAAAAGAGTTAATGTAATATATATTGCATGAGGACATGCAATAGCTTCAGTTGGGGGGTATGTTGAGTCTTGAAAATGTCATTCATTTCCATTACACTTTCACTATTATGTCCATTATATCACCTCCATTTCACTACTATGTCACCACATTCATCCCACTTTCATTATCATTGGGCCACATTTATGTTTTTCCAAACTTTATTAATTCTAAGCCTTTTTAAGTGAATTTGTGGTTAAAAATTAGAAAATAATGTGCATATGCTTATACCTAACAAATGGGTTGAGATTGTTGACATGTGTAGGTTGAAATGAGGCTTCTAGAAGACCCTTATGTGGCACTCTAAGGCCAATTTCGAATTTGAGTGGAAAGAATCATGGGATCATGAGGATATGTGTCACATCTCCTAATTTTATTGTAACTCTAAGAAGACATGTGTCTTATCAATTCCTATTTTGATTAGGACTCTAGAGGTAGAGGGAGAGATTCATGGACTCTCATTAATGAGATGGCTTCTCATCTTTTTGTATAAATAGGAGATCTCTCTCCTTCATTTGTTAGTTCTTAAGTCTCAGTTTAGAGTTCTTTAGCTTGGAGTTTGTAGTTCTTCCTTGATGGCTCTTGAAAGCTTTGGAGAGCTTTGTTGTACTTTGTGATTTTGAAGAATTTGAATAAAGCTTTGATGTTCTCAACATGGAAGGAGATGTGAAGTAGATGTCATGGAGCACATTAGAATGTAAGGTAGAGTAGATTTCATTTTGTAATTTTGCTTTGATTTCATTATGTCATTTGATTGCTTTCAAGTTTGAGAGATTAGATTTTCCATTCATGCAATTTTAATTCATGTAAGTGTGTTCAACCAGTTGATTGTAGAATAGTTTTTCTTTACATGTTTTTGCATCAAATAGTGACATGAGATTTACCTCTCTGTTGACTTTGTTTTTTTTTAGCTTTTCAATTTCAGTTATGCTTTGATTTCAGTCTTATTCATTTACTTTGTTAGTTAGTTTAAATATCAGATTGCTCAAGTTGTTGATGATTACCTCCGAAAGCCATAGCGGGACTAATGGCGAGGGATCAGACTATGAATTGATGTGATTTGATTTTAAGTTTACTTTTCTGCAAAGTAGATATTAGATTACTCATGTCATTTTCAGTTACCTCCTATAGCCAGAGCGAGTCAAATGGTGAGGGATTGAAGTATGAATGTGTAGTTTGATATTAGTTTATTTTTCTGCAAGTTAGTTATTGAATTGCTCATGTCATTTTCAGTTACCTCCTATAGCCAGAGCGAGTCAAATGGTGAGGGATTGAAGTATGAATGCGTAGTTTGATATTAGTTTATTTTTCTGCAAGTTAGTTATTGAATTGCTCATGTCATTTTCAGTTACCTCCTAAAGCCAGAGCGAGTCAAATGGTGAGGGATTGAAGTATGAATGCGTAGTTTGATATTAGTTTCATTTTCTGCAAATTAAATATCATATTGCTCAATTTGTTTATGATTACCTCCTAAAACCAGAGGAAGACAAATGGTGAGGGGTCAGAATATGAGTTGATGTAATTTGATTTTAGCTTTACTTGCAATTTTTGGATTTCTTTGAGTGCAATAGTTTAATTCATTTATCTTGTATTTAGACAGTAGCAGGGATAGTGATTTCATGATCAATATTTCATCTTTTGCTTGATTGAAGTAGCTGCATACTTACACTTTTGTTTTAAGTACTAATTCCATCAATAACATATTTCAAGATCTTTTGAAGTGCTAAGTATTGGAAGTTACCATTAGGGACATAGACCTTGTCTTGAAATCTACATCCATACTTGACCTTTAAAAGTATTCTTAAGATCTTAGAATAGGATTTCCATTTGCATTAGACACTTTAGGAGATCAACAAGAACAAAACCCCAAAACAAAATAAAATCTATAAAACAACGAAGTAAGAAAAATGTTAACTAAGCACATATGGTGCACCACACTTCATCAGTTTACGATACCCGGATTGATAATTTATGTAGAGCAATTTAAGATGTTAAATTGACTAAACATGAACAATGGCAATTTGACGCTTCTTCTCTAGAATATGATTGGAAGTTTGTGCTTTTACTCTAGCATTATGAAAACCAAATCAACCTACAAAAGCATGTTGCCAGCTACTCGCTCTTCAATTAATCTCAAGAACTCAATCTCCAATTGATGATAGTCTCAAATTAGTGAACTTAGAGAAAAATATTCTTTGATGAATTCCTTCAAACACTTAGAGCACATACATTTCTTTCTTTGAAAACTTCTATCAAACACTTGATAAGCATGATAATAAACAATAATATATAGAGGGCAAACTTGGATTTTATTAATTTATTTGAAGGAGTTTACAGTGTCAATTCAATTTAGAACCTGGGATTTGTTCCAGTAATTATTCAATCCAATTCAACCCTCATATATGAAGATATAAATCTATAGCAACCTAATTTGGTCCTAAGAGAAACTTGGTCTAGCAAATTTTAGACAGTTTAATCCCAACAAGTCTGGACTCTATAGGATTTGTCCTCTTGGTTATTAGTTCAACCACTGAAGTAATGCAATCATCCTCGTAAGATGGTCATATCCTTGATCTTGCAAGTGGTCTCGAGCTTATGGTTGGTGAAATTCAACTTGGTCAGGTAAGTAATTATGATGATATGAACCTCCAGAAGTAGCAATATAGTTATATCCTCGGAGAAGAGAAACTCAAAATATGAAATAAATGGAACTCAGCCTCCGAGTAAGGATCCCAATCTGCTTTTAAGGCTATGGATTTGGTTTGCTTGATGGGAAAATCTCAACCCTCAAAATAATATAAAACTGACCCTCAAGAACTATCTCTGCAATCTTATTACACTTGGCACAATAGCTCAACTGCGAATAGTGAAGTGAGAGTCTCTGCTTTGCCGAATAACTAAATAATTTGTCCTCAAGATGCTCAGAAATTTCCCCTCTCCATAAATTTTAACAATATACCTTCTTCATCTGCCAAAGAATATTACTTTCGACCTCCTTATCACTGAATCCTCTTGTTGTGTCAAGTGGCTCTCGGCTTACGAAGAAATTCGAAGCTTTCAGCCTGTAAACTGATGAAAATCACACCCATGTGTATAAGGATTTCAGCCTGCTCAAGTTGATGAGGATCACACTTAGAAAGATGAATGAACTCATCCATTAAGATTGATGAAGAATTTTGACCCACTAAAGATAGACTTCGACCTTCTAAAATTATGAATTCGATCCACCAAGTTGGAGAAGAAACCAGGGACAAAGACTCAAATGTGAGTTTTGCATGTCAAAATAAATAGCAATCAAGTCATACTCAAGTTTCCTTAAGATTAGTTTGTTGGAACTGCGGAGGTTACCCATGGAGACGAGGACCTGGGTTAGGGCCTATTAAGGAAGATAGAGACATAATTTGCCTCATAGAAACACATGAGCATGAAGGATGCAAGACACTTCTATTTTAAGGATACTGGAAGATGGCAATGTGGAACAAGGTAGTAGGGAATGACAAAGGGCATGGGGATATCATGGTTTTAATAAGGTAGAAAGAAGGTTGTCTCATTCAGTTAGAAAAAGAAGACTCAAATAAGCAATTCATTTGGTTTAAAATATCAAAAAATGGAAACCACATCAGAATTGAAACATGCTATTTTGCGCCGTAGGTTTCAAATATCTACAAAGGTAGAGGTCTTGACCACAAAGATCCATTTGCAGCCTTAAAAGTGGATATTGCAACATATTCCCAGCTAGGTGAAGTTCTTATAATGGGTGATTTCAATGCTAGGACTGCAATTGAGCAAGCTAGCATTCTTTGTTGTAAAGATGATTGTGACCTTATTTGGCTTACAGAAGAAAGTAATCACCAGTGGGAAAGAATTTCAGAGGACAAGGGCTGCAATATCTTTGGTGAACAATTGCTTACTCTATTTGGGACCTTTGATTTAGTCATTTGTAATGGCTTGACTAGATGGACAAAGTCCGGTAATTTCACTTGCAATACTTACAATGGAGCAAGTGTGGTAGATTATGTAATTTTCTCGCATGGTTTGTGATGAGACTCATAAATGGGTAATTATATGGGTTCATTTTACCTCCTAACCTAGTCAAATCAACCATTCTCTTAGCTTATTGTATGATTTTCTGATTATATTTATGCTTATGGAGTGAGTTGAGTTAGTTATGATGCCATGAGGTCTGACATGTGTTTAATGCAGATTATTGATGAACTTGAGGTCAAAGTCAAGGATTCAATGGACAAATGGCAACAATAAATCAAAGTGGAAAAAGGAGAGGACTATAGGAGGGAATCCCCCTCATTTATTACTCCTCACTTTGAATTCCCCTTCATTCAGCTCGGAGTACAAGCAGCCAAATCATGCACTAGAAGGCAGCCGACCAAGTGGAGGATGATTGATGATTATGTCGAGTTTTGGGAGCAAGCCTCCCTGATTTTAAGGAAGTTGTTGGTAGCTTCATTTGTATAAGTAGAGAGGCCTATGGCCTCACTAGGGTCGGATTTTTATTGGATTTTTGCCTATGTAAACTCTGCTCCAACTTCAAGCTTATTATTTTGTGACAGTTTCATGTAATCTTGCTATTGTTTTGATAATGAAGATGGAATCCTTTTTGAGCTAGCACTGAGTTACCTCAGAGGGCTAAAGCTCTTGGGTTAGGGCCCAATCCAAGTAGCCAAGCTCCTCTTTACTTGTATTTGTATGTTTTATTTCAGTTTGTAGATTAGTTTGTTGTTAGATGTATTTCTTTTATGGTTAAGAATAGGTTGCTTTTGATGATTCAGTAGTTTGCTTCCATTTGTGCTTTCTATAGCAGGTTAAGCAGTGATAAAAAAAGATTCAAAAGGCTAGCAACAATGCCTTGGCCTCTCTTCCTCCCTTTGGGACCATGATTTGAGGCAAAGACCCTCTTGCTGCCCCAAAAACACAGGTTTTCCTCCTTCATAGGACTTTTAGTGTTTGCAGCTTTTGAGTAGGTTAATATTCCAGCTTTGCTTTGCTTTAGATTTTATTAATCATGCTCACTTCTTTATTTGCAATAGTCCTATTTCATGCTTTCCTTCCTTGCAACATTTATCAACATTTCCTTTCATAGATCATAGTTTAGACCATTTTTATGCAAAACTCTGTTTTTCTAGATGCACTCATTTCATTGGTTGTTTGATCTTATTGGTTGATTGTCAGTTCCTTTGCAGTAGATCTCTTCTAACAGTAGGCCAGCTTATCATCAATCCCATCCTCCATCTAATCCATGCCCTATAGTTTGCCCAAACCTCACCTCAATTCTGCCTTAGTTTCCTGCATTTTCCATAGAACTTCTTCCTCTCTCCTTGAGAAAACCCAATCATCTTCCTCTCTCCGGTGATTCTTGGTAGACCCTAGGCACCCTAACACCTCATTCCAACCTTCATCCACCTTTTCCACCCACTCTCACGCCCCCAAAACAGTGAAAACTGCTCTTGGCCTCCTCCTGTAGTTGCCCTATTTTCCTCCTGTAGATTTCCTGTGTCCTCCTGTAGATTTTCCTATAGGCTTTCTTTTGGAGGCCGAGTGTGGGAAAAACCTCCAGAAGGCCACTTGAGACCTCCTAGGACCCATCCACACCATCCTACATTCTCTCAAGTACCAAAACCACCCTCCAACACCACCTATACTTTTCCATATTCACACACAATAAATTATATGCATGTCAAATTCACATGAAAATACATAAAAAACCAAAAAGATGTTTTTTGTTTATTTACTTCCAAAAATAGCTTAGGTAGATGTTGTTTACTTCCTTGAGTAGGTAACGATGTTCCTTTCATGGTTTTCATAGTGCTTTATGCAAAAGTAGGATTAGTTGGTTAATTAGGGTTTACTAGGTTTGCTTTACATTTCAGTCTTTCTCCTTTTTGCAGTTAGAGTAGCATCTGTAGAGTAGTCTTTCTCTCCTTTCATCACATATAGAGCTTCTTCTGGAATCCATAGAAGTTGGCTTGAGCTCCTAGTGATCTTGCGCTGGTTGCCCAAGTGACAACCTGCAGTAAGAACTAATACTTGTGCATACAACATTGACGCTTCCAAGTTTGTTACAAACTACTGGGTTGATAAGAGTAAAGTAGGCAACCCAGGAGTTGCAGCATTATTGCTGCAATACTGGTGCTCACCACTTTTTGGCGCCGTTGCTGGGGAAGCGTCAGAGTATTATGTGATTACCGCTTTCTTCTATTTTCTATTGCAACATTTTGCTAATAGTTTATTTAAGCAAAAGTAGACTAGTCCTTTCTTTTCCTTCAGTTCTGCATTTCCTTGCTTTCCTCTTCAATTCTGCAAATTTCATTTCAGCAAGTTCATTTCAATTAGTTGCAATTTGTTTTGTTCAATCAATTTCAGTTTTGCAGGTACTATCAATGTGGGGAAAAAAGAAACAAAAACCAACCAAAAATATTTCCTTTCATGCCTCGTAGGAATAGAGATAACTCAGGAAATTTTTTGCCCAACACCCCCACTACTTCACACAGCCAGCCTTCTCTCTTCTTCGGCGGCTGCGATCAAGAAGAACCCTTAGGTGAACAACAAGACATATTTGAAGAACCTGTAGGGGAAGAAGAAGAAGAAACAATTCCTTTGGAGCCACTAGCTGAAATAAAAAATGCTAGGGGGAATGGAGAGAGAATAGAGGATATCTTTCCCATTCGGGAAACCAATGGGGACACCAAAATGAAGAATATAAGCCCTTTCGCCCTACCTCATTTCCATGGTCTGACTACAGAAGATCCTAACACCTTCTTGTTCAAGTTTGTTGTCATCTGTTGAACTTGTGACTATGCAGAATATGAGCAAAAGTTGAAACTGTTCCCTTCTACTCTCAAGGATGCAGCAATGCGCTGGTTCATGGGATTACCTGGCAATAGCATCACAACTCGGGCTCAGATGCAATAAGCCTTTAACAACAAGTATCGAGACTATTGTAGGTCAAAAGATACTAAAGAAGAAATTTCTAAATGTCCATAGGAAGTGATGAGTCCCTGGAGGACTATGAAGAGAGGTTCCAGCTCAGTTACAAAAAGGTCGGGTGTACACTTGACCCTGAGTCTCTGAAGCTGGTCCTGCTTAGGGGAATTGGGGAATATATTTTATACACCCTCCATCTACTAGCGAGGGAGACATCTACCAACTATCCTATGAGGACATAAAGACTGTTTTTAGAAACCATTCTAGAGCAACCAAAAAGAAAGGTAGGGGGAGTCAACCCATAACCAATACCTCTTCCTCTAACTCATCCATTAAAGGAGAAATTGGAAACATGCTGGAAGACTTCAAGAGTGAGATGCTGTAGACTCTTGCCATGCAAATGGATACCTTACATATCAAAAGAAAACAAGAGGATGCAGAGAGGGCTTTGGCCATTTTTTGCCCTAGATGCACTAGGAGGCTTCCTAGGAATGAATGCCCATTGAACTCTATAGAGGTTTGTGCAGTCTGTGAAGAAAATCATTCTACAGATAAGTTCCTTCCTTATCTGGACTTAAAGCTATATATCAAGGGGCTGAGGGAGTCATTGAACATCTTTATTACATAAACCAAAGGAGGTTGCATGGACCTAGACCATACTAGCAGGGGATGCAAGGGACATCTCAGGCATACTACAATCCCAACCAAGTCACTTCCATACTTTCTTGGGGCCCTCCTGCTCATCCTTCTTGGTCCATGCCTCCTCCTTGGTCCTTCACATCTCAATATCATGCCTAACTAGCCACCCATTCATTTCAATCCTATGCTCAGCCACAACCTTAGTGGAATGCACCTCATCAGGGGTGGAGGTCCCAATACAACTCTTTTCCCACTCTTTTGCCTCCACCACCTGCCCAACCACAACTGTTACCTCCTACTCCACCAAAGCAACCACAAATGCCTACCCAGCCAAATCCAAACTTGAACAGCAGACAGGCTCAGCAAGTGTATAGTGGGGAACCATCATGCCCAACTTATGTTGTGGAGATTCAAGAAATTAACTTGAGATCTGGGAAAGTCCTCCAAGATAGCCAGCCTCCACCCAGGGAGGTTGAGGAAGATAAAGAGGAAAGTGAACCTAAAGAAAATCCACCCTTTCTTGAGAGACTATCCGCGACAGTCCAACCTACTCCAGAAGAAACTGAACTCCTGAGAGAATTGAAACATTCATGTGTGAAGATACCACTTCTCCAAGCCATAAAAGATGTACCTATCTACAATAGGTTGATCAAAGAGAAGTGCTTTAGGCATCCAGGAAGGCGCAAGAGAGATGCCCCAACCATCAATGTCATAGGACAATTGTCCGACCTGATGTTATGGCAGGTAATCTGTCCAAAATATCTGGACCCTGGAAGCCTAGTAGTCGATGTCCACATCAATGGCACCATGATCCCACATACCTTGATTGATCTGGGAGCTGCCATTAATGTGATGAAAAAGGACACAATGCTCAAACTTAACCTCCAGGGCTCCTTGAGGAAGATCACGACCGTGCTACAGCTAACAGACCGCTCCACCGTGACCCTTGAGGGGACTGTGGAAGATGTGATCGTCTCCATTGATTCTTGGGAGTACTGTTGGGTCCCTATAATACTAGTGATTACCCCATTACTATTGTAATTGTACCCCTTATTAATATTGTTGTGCCCCTATTATCCCCATATTGTTATTACTGTGCCCCATAGAATCCCTCTATTGTTATTTTTGTGGCTTTATATTATTATTGTTAGGTCGGCTGAGTTATATTGTGACTCCTCAGACTCCTATATAGAGAAAGGAGGTTTTTTCATTTGTATCATCCAAGAATTGCTCATTTATGTAATGTAAAAGAGGTAGCCCCTTCGAAGAGGCTGAATTCTAAGGTGTGGATCTCTCTTTTCTATCTTTTTGTGAGCTGGTTTCATAACATTTGGTATCAGAGCTTTGGATTCTAGGGTTTCGCTGCTTCAAACAGGTCATCGTGGCATTTTCGCTATAATTTTTTTTTTTTTTTTTTTTTTCTGTGATGTTTCAGGAGCTAAAAAAAACCCATTTGAGAAGACATTGCGCTGAAGATCAGGTCCGAATTTTAGAGTTTTTCATGCTATATTTGCGGAGATATGATCTGAGGAAGTTGGTCTTTTTTGCAGACTCCTGAATTACATTCCAAACAGGTGACCTGGGGAAAATCGTCATAACTTTCTCTCTGAGAATCGGATTGAAATTTCATAAGAAGGTATAGAAAGAGGACGGACTATAGTTTCTTGTATATATTTTGCAGAGCCAAAGGTCGAAACAGTGACTCGTGGCATGTCGTACAAGTTCGCTCTACTGAACTAGTCTATAATCAGGTCACTGTGGGAGATTTCGCATAACTCTTCCTTGGAGAATCCAATTTGGATCAGACTGGTGGCATTGGAAAGAGGACAAAGAGGGCTACTGCAGGTCACAATTTCAGAACTAGATGATTTGAATGTACAGAGATACATCAGAGGCAATATCAAGCTCCTACAAAGTGAAAAAAGGTGTGTAGATTCTTTTAAATTTTTGCTTAAGATTGGTTTGAAATTTATTTTGAAGGAATTCAAAGGGCATAGTAGAGCATTATTATTGGTAACTGATGCCCCGAGGAAAGAAAATGCAAACACCTAGTAAGGAACTTGAAAGCTCTAGCATGACTCATGAAGAAGAGGAAGAAATGCAACATGATATATCAAAATTACAAGACCAAGTGCAACAACTGTCCCTTGCACAAAAAGGAACAAAATCTAAGATGGATGGTTTAAAGAAAGATGTAGAAGCTAAGATGGATGGTTTAAAGAAAGGTGTAGAAGCTAAGATGGACTGTTTAAAGAAAGGCGTAGAAGCTAAGATGATTGACATGGAAGCTAAGATGGATGATTTGAAGATAGATTTGAAGACAAACATGGAAGATTTGAAGACAGGCATGGAAGATTTGAAGACAGATTTAACAAAGTTTCTACAAGAAATGCTTACTAATGGTGAAAGGGTAGTAAAGGAAACTCATGATGAGAACAAAAGAAATGTTAATCATGATTTCATAGACTCTAATGTTGGATCGAAGACCCACCATATTCAAAAAATCGATATGAGGAAGTTTGATGGCAAGGATCCCGCAACATGGATATTACAGATGGAGCAATTTTTCGATCTCAATAATGTGCAAAACACACAAAAGGTATGTATTGCAACTTTATATTTGGAACCAAATCAGTTTGTATGGTATCAATGGTTTTTTTCTCGTAAACAATTTATCACTTGGGCAATTTTTACGGAAGAATTGATAGCACATTATGAGGATACAAAAAGCAACACTTTCTTTAGCCAATTGATAAGTCTCAAACAAAAGGGTTCAGTAAGTAGCACATTGAGGAGTTCCAAAAATTGAACATAAGGGTAAAAAAATATTCCAGAGGAGCATAAGATTGATGTGTTCATAGGGTCTTTAAAGGATAATATCCAACATGATGTTTGCCTTTGGGAACCTGATTCATTAGAGAAGGCATTCAGGTTAGCAAGAAAAATGGAAAGCAAAATTATGGCAACCAGGAAGCATACCACTCACAACTATAAAGACGGAAGTGTTGTTGCCCCTAGTCTTCCACAACCTATAAGGTTGACACCACAACAATTGGAAGAAAAAAGAACAAAAGGGCTTTGTTACAGTTGTGATAGCAAATACACTAAAGGTCATAAGTGTGCTGAGAAGAAATTATTCTACATAGATTGTGAAGAGGAAGAAGAAAAGGAGCAAGAAAGGTCAAAAGAAGAGGATATACTCCAAGAACAAAGCCTAGATAAAGAAGAAATGAATCCAACCATATCTTGTGATGCATTGGCGGGAATTACCACTCCTCAAACCATCAAGATAGAAGGACAAATCAAGAAGAAAAAGGTAATAGTGTTGATTGATTCAGGAAGTACCCACAATTTTATTCATTGTAAGGTAGCAAAAGAATTGAATTGCTTCTTATATCCAGCACCAGAGTGTCAAGTGATGGTTGCAAATGGAGGAACAATAAATTGCTCTGGAAAGTGCCATAATATCAAGCTATCCATGGGAGAATATGTATTGACTAGCCCAATGCTTTCCATTCCAATGGGAGGTGCTAATGTTGTACTAGGAGTCCAATGGCTACAATCCTTGGGTACAATAGCTTTTAATTTTCAAGAACTTTTCATCAAATTTTCTACGGAAGGAAAGGAAGTTGAATTAAGGGGTATTGCAGGGAAACCAGGAAAGATAATCAGCTCTAATGGTATGACAAAGCTTCTAAAAAAGGAACAAAGAGGTGTAATTGCACAATTATGTTCACTAGATGTTTCCACATCGGAATCATCTATTTCTCCAGATCTCAAAAAAGTCCTGGACAATCATTCCAAGGTATTTGAGACTCCCAAAGGTCTCCCACCTATGCGTGATCATGATCATGCTATTCATCTGATTCCAGGAAGTGTTCCTCCAAACATCAGGTTGTACAGATATCCCTATGCCCAAAAGAGTGAAATTGAACGTATGGATGCAGAAATGATAGAGGCTGGTATAATTCAACCTAGTCAAAGTTCTTTTTCTGCTCCAGTAGTATTGGTGCACAAGAAGGATGGATCATGGCACATGTGTCCGGATTATAGGGAGCTCAACAAGCTCACTATTAAAGATAAGTTTCCCATTCCTGTCATTGATGAATTACTGGATGAATTGCATGGATCAATTTACTTCACCAAGTTGGATTTTCGTTCAGGATATCATCAAATTAGAATGAAGATTGAAGACATTCCGAAAATAGCATTTAGAACTCATGAGGGTCATTATGAATTTTTGGTCATGCCTTTTGGCCTTACCAATGCACTTTCAACATTTCAAGGTTTGATGAATTCAATTTTCAAACCATTCCTTAGAAAATTTGTGTTAGTATTTTTTGATGATATGCTAATCTACAGCAAGTCTTGGAAGGATCATGTTGAACATGTTGACAGGGTGCTACAACTATTGGAGGAAAAATAATTATATGCAAAAAGATCCAAATGTTTCTTTGGAGTCCAAGAGGTGGAATATCTGGGTCATATTGTATCTCATGAAGGGGTTAAGGTGGACCCTAGCAAAATTAAAGCCATTAAGGAATGGAAAACCCCCACATCCATAAAGCATCTGCGAGGATTTCTCGGGTTGACAGGGTACTATCGCAAGTTTGTTAAGAATTATGGGAGAATAGTAGCACCTCTAACAACATTATTGGAGAAAGATGCATTTTCATGGACTCCGGAAGCAATAAAGGCCTTCAAACATCTTAAAGAGGCAATGTGCCAAGCACCGGTCTTAGCTACACCCGATTTCACAAAAACCTTTACTGTGGAATGTGATGCTTCAAGAAATGGTATTGATGCTGTTCTAATGCAATATGAAAGACCCATTGCTTTTGAAAGTCATCCAATCAAGGGAAATTTTTTACACAAAGCTATTTATGAGAAGGAAATGTTGGCAATACTCCATGCACTTAAGAAATGGCGACCCTACCTAATGGGAAGACACTTCAAGGTAAAAACGGATCATGATGGCCTTAAATACTTTTTAGAACAAATATTATCCTCTAAAGAGCAACAAAAGTGGGTCACAAAGATGTTGGGTTATGACTTTGAAATCATCTACAAAAAAGGGAAGCAAAATGTGGTCACAGATGCACTCTCAAGAAAGGATGAGGATGTAGAAGCATTGTTGTGCGCCATTTCTATTATCCAACCAGATTGGATAAACGAAGCAAGGGAGGAATGGAAGAATGACGAAGAAGTGTGGGCACTTATTCGAAATTTACAACAAGATTCGAGTACATCTGATAGATTTAGCTGGCAAAATGATTCGTTATGGTACAAAGATCGCTTATACCTCTGGAAGAATTCCCAGCTAAAACAAAAGATTCTTATGGAATTGCACACTTCTCCCTTAGGAGGGCACTCAGGATTTTTAAAAACTTACCACAGGGTTAAGAAGGAATTTTTTCTCTCTCTTTTCTATCTTTTTGTGAGCTGGTTTCATAACAAGTACCCTGTCGATTTCTTAGTTCTCCGGCCAAAGGGTATCCTCTCATTCTGGGAAGACCCTGGTTGGCTACAGCTGATGCCTACATCAATTATTGAGCTGGGAACATGACCATAAAGAACAGGCACATGTCCAAGCAGTTAATCCTATATCCTCCTGCCCAACCCTTGCTAGAACATGATCTACCTCTCTGTTTGGAGGAGGAAGATGAGGATGAAGTCTATTCTACATCGCTTTATGCATTAGAAATCGCCATGGGAGGAAAACAACAAGATGAGGATGATATGATTGAAAATTTGATTCAGAATCCACCTCCGAGTGTATCACCATTAGAGGACATAGTAAGAGAAACCCAAAACAACCCCTTAACTGATCTCTGTGTGGCCGATCCTACTTCTCTCCATGTTAAGAATATAACATTCGGCCCAAAAAGAACCTTGAAAATTAATCCATCCCTATCCACTTCCCAGGAGAAGGAACTGTGCAGCCTACTGAGAAAACATCTAGATGCCTTCGCCTGGAGTTATAAGGAGATGAAGGGAGTGCACCCTTCAGTATGTACTCATCATATATACATCAAGGAAGATTGCAAACCAGTCAGGCAGCCTCAAAAGAGGATGAATCCAACACTTAAAGATACTGTTAAGGAAGAACTGCAGAAATTGCTTGATGCAGGATTCATCTATGCCATCTCTGACAGTGAATGAGTCTCTCCTTTGGTGCTAGTGCCAAAGAAAAATGGTAAGTGGAGAATCTTTGTCGACTATCGAGAATTGAACAAAGCCACTAAAAAGGACCATTTTCCTTTACCTTTCATAGATCAAGTCTTAGACGGTCTGGCAGGGAAAAAGTTTTTTCTCTTTCCTAGATGGGTTTAGCGGGTACAATCAGATTCAAATCAGCCCGGAAGACCAAGATAAGACCACTTTCACTTGTCCTTGGGGTACCTTTGCATACCGAGTCCTTCCTTTTGGTTTGTGCAATGCTCCAGCCACTTTCCAAAGAGCGGTATTGAGTATATTTTTTGAAGTAGTTCATGATGCAGTGGAGATATACATGGATGACTTTACTCCTTATGGCTCTGACTTTCAGGAAGCTTTATATAACCTAGGAAAAGTTCTAGACAAGTGTATTGAGATGAACCTATCCCTCAGTCTGGAAAAATGTGAATTTTTTATGACTGAAGGGACAGTGTTAGGTCATGCAATATCTCAGCAGGGATTGCAGGTGGACCCCAACAAAATTGCCATCATCCAAAGGGTCCCACCTCCTCAAAAGATTAGAGATGTCAGAAGTTTCCTAGGCTTAGTTGGGTATTATGGGTGATTCATTAAAGATTTCAACAAGCTAGCCTCTCCTTTGTTTGGCCTCTTAGGAAAAGATGTTGAGTTCATTTGGTTAGAAAACTATCAAGAAGCCCTAGATACCTTGAAGAGCAAGTTAGTGATTGCCCCAATTCTTCGAGGCCCAAACTGGGCCCTACCTTTCCACATTCACACAGATGCCTCGAACAAAGTAATAGGAGAAGCCTTAGGACAAATTGATGAAAAGTTACCTTATGCCATATACTTTATAAGCAAAAACTTGTCAAAGGTAGAGTTAAACTATACAGTGACCGAGAAGGAACTCCTAGCTGTCGTGCATTCCTTAAACAAATTCAGACATTATATCACAGGCTATCAAACCTTTGTGCACACTGATCATGTTGTAATTAGATATTTAATGAACAAACCAGATGTAAATGCTCGCATTATTAGATGGTTTCTTTTACTGCAACAGTTTGATTTGACCATTATTGATAAGCCTGGTAAAGAAAATGTTGTTGCTAACTTTTTGTCTAGAGTAACTTTGCCTGCAGGTGAAGAAGGAATGGTTGATGAACAAATTCCAGGTGAACATCTGTTTGCTATCTCAGTACTCTCTCCATGGTTTGCTGATATAGCAAACTACTTGGTTTCAACACAGTTCCCACCACACCTGTCCTCAAAAGAGAAGAGCAAGATAGTAAGGAAAAGCGCCCTTTTCACCTGGATTGGGGGCAATCTCTTCAAACTTGGCCCAGATCAGATCTTGAGAAGATGTGTCAGGGAGGAGGAAGTCTTTGACATCCTCCTGACTTGTCATGACGGGCCTTGTGGAGGTCATTTTGCAGCAAAAGAACTGCCTTCAAGATATTGCAAGTAGGCTACTACTGGCTCACTCTTCATTAGGATGTGAGGAGATATATTAGCCAGTGTGATCGGTGTCAGGGGATGGGGAAACCTACTCCAAAGGATGAGATGCCCATGCAACCTCAAGTGACCTTTGAGCCATTTGAGAAGTGGGGCATTGACTTTGTGGGTCCTATCAACCTTCCTTCAAAGCAGAAACAATACGTCATTGTGTGCACCGATTACCTGACAAAGTGGGTAGAGACAAAAGTAATCAAAGCAGCGATAGAGGAAAAAGTAGCTGAGTTTTTCAGAGAAAACATATTCTACAGGTTCAGGTATCCAAGAGAGTTGGTCACAGATCAAGGCAATCAATTCACTTCCAATTTGATTGAAGACCTGCTCACACATCATAGAATCAAGCATATGACTTCCACTCCTTACCATCCACAAGCCAATGGGCTGGTGGAGGTCACTAACAGAGCGTTGGAAGGGATCCTGACCAAGGTAGTGAGCAGCAACAGAAAAGACTAGGCGGACAGTTTAGTTGAGGCCACTTGGGCGTACAACACAACATGGAAGACCACCACAGGGTTCACACCCTATGAACTAGTCTATGGTAAGAAGACTTTACTGCCAATAGAATTTGAATTCAATACCCTAAGGATGGTAGCTCAACTGGACCTAGACCTCAGCCATGCATAGAAAGAAAGATTACTTCAGCTCAATGGATTAGATGAACATAGATTGCAAGACCTTCTCCATATAGAGGTAGTTCAACTTCAGAGAAAGATATGGCATGACAAAAATATCAAGGAGAAGCAATGCCAAGAGGGAGATTGGGCACTACTCTATGATTTAAGATACACAGATTTCAAAGGCAAGCTGAGGACAAGATGGCTGGGACCCTACACTGTGGAGAAATGCAATGACAATGGTTCAGTTCTGATAAGAACCATTGATGATGAAGCCATCCCCATGCTTGTCAATGGACATCGATTGAAAGCCTACAAGAAACCCTGTTACAGGGAAAAGTGTCTACTCAGAACTACTTATCCCATTAAGGTGTGATAGCTACCTTAGAAACAAACAGAGTAAAGCTACTTTCGTTTTTCCTTTATAAAGTATAGATAGAGAGGAACAAAGAAGACCAACCTCTGTCTTGCGCTAATCTCCTGGTTTGATTCCTCTCTTCCTTGATAGTCTTTCGCTACTTGTTCCCTTGCACGCCCAGCTTCACAGAGTACCTGTAAGATCACAGTAGCATAGCACTATACAAAGACATGGATCTATAATAATAAACAATCTAGGATCATATGTAAATTGACCATACAAATGCAGCAAACATAAATGACACAAGAGCATGGAGGAAAACTTGAATAGCTTTTATTGATAAATAAGAAAAAGCCAAGAGGAGTTACAACCAGTTGTTCTGACCCAGCATCAACCTCTCAGCAAGGAAGCCCCTCTTCACCTCATACAAAGCTTAGATCACCCAACAATCTGATGTTTGTCTCAAGAAATCAACAGCAATTTCTTACAATATGCAAAATTCCAGCCTCTAGATCTCTGGGATGAGGGATCCATATATAGATATCTGTAATGGAGATGAGTCAACTTATGATTTGATTAGTGTCTTCCCTCTGATAGTTCTTGCTTCCACTTGGAGATTGATGATCTATTACTCATCCTTGGTCGAATTCAGAGAGGCAAGTGTCACAGGAGAAGTTTCTGGAAGCTTCCATTTCCTCTCCACCTCGCAGAATGACACTGCCATTTGTCATTTCTCGCCCATCGCACCCCATAGAAGGGTTTTTTGAAATGCAACGCACCCACACAGTGTACTTAGGTGAGATGCAACGCGCTTGGCCTGTGGAGCAGCTGAAATGATCCTGTTTTGACCAATTCTGAGTAGTTTTTCATGGAGAACTTCTGGGAGAAGCTGTAATCAGTTGACCTTGTTCCTTTAGGGGTTAGAACAACACTTTTAGGGACTTAGGAGCCCTTGGTTTATGGACATTTCATGCTTGGGGTTGTAGTGCCCAAAAATGTCTGTAACAGTTGCCCCCTAAAGCATGAGGTCGTTAATCTTTTGATGTCCGGTGAAATGCTTTATTATGAGGATCCGAAGTTCTTTCAAGCTGGGAGGAGACCTGTAATAAGATACAATACAATACATTATCTTCATATTATTTTTCATGATCTAGCTGAGTCGGGCATTCCCATGCTCAGCTTTATAAATTCATTTTCATGTACATAAGACAGACAATCGTCTGAGTGTAGACTGATGATTCTGATAGAGCCATCATCCCTTTGATTGGATGATTATCTGTGCAGCAATGATGTAAATTTGATGTCTTTATTTCCCTGAATATATATCGCAGCCCGGATGGATGAAACTATATTCAGGGTCTTCAATCTCGTTCGATCTTCACTCGAAGTACAAGTCTATCCATGTGAGAGATGTTCTGGAGCCGAACATGGAAAGACATCGCTTGATTACCAACCAATGATATAAGCTGTTAACAAGCGCAAGAGGAATCACTGATAATGATAATGACCCTCAAGGTACTGCAGTACAATTCACGTGGTGTGAATAAAGGACTTGGTTTCGAACACCATGCAAAATCTTTCGGTCGAAGGTCATTGATGTAAACCTGTTGTCGGAAGTGAGAAACTTGCCATTGAGGCATGCAAGCTTCAAAGTACTGAATGGGGTGTTCCTAGATCAACTTCTTGGATAATGAGCTGATGTCGACAAGAAGCGATCCGTCACAGGAGGGCCTTAATGAATCCCACATCAATGACATGGAACGGAGCAAATGATTTTAATGGAGGTGAAAACGATCTGGTGATATAAGGTTCAGGGTGGCGGCCATGAAAGAATAGAGTATAAATGTATTGTAGTGGGTGAGACACAGGTGAATTCTCTGAATGACTTCTCTTGAACATATCGGCGACACTGACGTGATGGATTGGTAGCATTACCCCAAATGTGGATGGTGTGATGGGACCATGGTGATGTGACCGGTGAATGAAACAACCCAACCTGACTTGGATGCGGAGTGAAAGTGTCATGTTCAAGAGCGACTTGCTACCAACAAAGTTTCTTCAAGTTTTCTTCCCAATTTCCCCAGTCATTGCTGACCAGTACCTCTTTATTTTTATCAAGCTTGAGGAGGATAACATATGCTTGTTCTATAATTTTCCCTTCGGGCAAACCCATCGCTATGTTTTAACGAGCCTAGCGATAGTGAAACTCGTTCTCGTCTATAGACAAGTTTGTCGCTATTAAAATTTTAACGAGTTTAACGACAAAAATAACTCGGTCCTTTTCAATTTTAGAGAGTCTGAAAAGGAACGTAAAGGAAACTCCAAAATTCCTTTTTCGTCATCTAATTCCTTAAGTCCGAAAAAGTATAATACAATACAGAAGGGATGAATTTTCGATACTTTTAACGAGCCGAACAAAACAAGCGCTCGATCTTTTTGTGTAATAATCCCTCAGGTCCAAAAAGATTAAAATTTAGAGGAGGGATAGCACTTCCGGTCCCTTTAACGAGCTGGAGAGGCCAATGGATCAGCAATGTTTTCATATTTTACGAGTCAATTGAAAAGAGCTTAAAGGAGACTTGTCTTTTGAGGAACGAGTGATAAAATGGGTAGCAACTGATTCCAGGTAAGGTTTGGAATTTTCCAATCACGACAGTGTTGCAAGGATGGCTAGTGAGATCACTCTCCGCAGCTATTCCTCAAAATGGGTAAACAATCAAATGGAGGTGAATGATCGGCCAATACAGAGTGGAGGTGATGATGAGAACACGACCAAGGCTTTTAAAGGCTGAAGTACTACATTCACGATGATGATTTACCGGGAAATAGTTCATTTTTTAATGAGCTTAAACGCGGGGAGAAACATTTGCTCATGACTTATGTTTATTTTTAACGAGCTTGAACTATGTGCTAAAACTGCTCGATGCGGGTTTATTTTTTAACGAGCTTGAACCCTGCAGTAACACTGCTCATGGCGGGTTTATTTTTTAACGAGCTTGAACCCTGCAGTAACACTGCTCGTGATAAGATTGCATGCCCCCATCATAATAACGCAAATCGAGGTGCATACCCCCCAAGCTTCATTGCATTCATCTCGGTGGTTGGAATGAAGGTTTACCTTCGAGATCTTGGAAAGACTCGACATTGATTTTACGAGATCGTAATCAAAGACTCGATTTGGAAAGGGATTTGTTTCATTTTTTAATGAGGTTGACACAGTAAAAGAACTATCCTCATGACTCCTTGTTTCATTTTTTAACGAGGTCGACACGAGATAAGAACCGTCCTCGGAATCCACTGTATTTACAGTATTTGATAGAAAATAAAAAACTGAAGGATGATTAAGGTCACTGGAACTATCTTCCTTACAATTCGGAAGATGGGAGCGATGGTGGTAATCTTCCCATGGTGCCTCTCCTATCATCATTGATTGAATGATTCCTTGGTCTGTAGAATGTACATGCGACCAAGGATCTGAAGAGGTGCCATATTCCTTAGACCTATCTATCCAAACACTCGATGAGCATTGATTTGGGTTTGCCCCCCAGGCCAAGAAAATTGATTGCTACAATATTTCTAAAATGGCGATGATCCATGCTGACAAAATGTTTAGGAATCTTCCGAATCCATTAGATATAGAAGATTTCATATTGTAGGTTTCCACTGTGGCCACTTCCGCCAAATTGCTCGGAGGCGGTAGGGCAAAAGTACCCATTAAGGCAGGGTCTTTTAGGAGGCCTACTCCAATATTTTGAAGCGAATGATTGCTTCCATGGATCATTGGAATGCTTCCCGTAACTTGTGAATTGTTGGGGAGAAATGTTTGTTGGTCGACGATTGTAATTATTCCTTGAAAGGGAAATGCAATCTTCCTGAAGTAGGTCGACACAACTGCGGCCATGGCATATATCCAGGGCCTTCCCAGTAGGATGTTGTAATCGAGGTTTTCATGGATAACCTCAACATCAATTTCTACTGTTTTGCCCCCCAGTTCAACTTGCAAGTTACTTAAAATCCCGTATGGAGTGTATGATCGTCCATCAAATGCTTTTAATGTCGTTGACGATCTTGACAAGGGTGGTGAGCCTAAATTTTTCCAGCAACTCATCGACATAATACATGTAGATGCCCCCTCATCAATAATTGTTTGATGAACAATTTTGTTGAGGGCTTTCACTTGAACAAGGAAAGCTAGTTGAGCTGGTAATCGAGGATCGTATCCTTTATGATCGAAGGATACAAGATTGGAATCCTTTGGGTCTATCCCACCAATGGCTGATAATAAAGCCTGATTTTGGGATGGGCAATTTTGTAGTACTTCAACAGTCGACATAGCGGATGGCGATTGGGCCAAATCTTCCACTATATTATAATGCTGTGCTGCTCTAGCACGAGGATTAAATGTCGATTTGTGTACTACTCCCTTTGGCGGTTTTATTGTCAGTTCAGGAATTATGGGCGGCGCAACTTCTGTCGAAGTTGTTGTCGAACTACTAGGTTGATCTTTATCCTTGTTGTTCGACAGCTGTGGATTCCCATAATCTTTGTTCCTTGTCGATATCAAAGCATCATTTTACTGTTTTGAAGCCGACAACATTAGCACTTGAGATGGGGAAGCATTTCCACTGTCAACCAGATTTGTTCCTGGATTTGGAAACGGATCAGTTAACACTGCAGAGGTTTTTGAATTCTTGAAGAATTTTTGAAGCTCAGCTCTGTGTGGACAATCTAGTGTCCAATGATCCTCATCGCATATCATGCATGGAAATTTTTGTTTCCTATTTCCAGGAGGGTTTGCAGAAGATTTTTCAGGAGATGATTCTTCCTGTTTCTTCTTCTTCCCTTTGCCTTTCTTCTTTCCCCCTGGTTGCTTGGTTTCTTTGCCTTTATCTGTCGATACGACATTTACTTTCGAGGCAAGAAGTTCATCTTTTGCATTTTGACCTGAAATCTTACGGGCCTTTTTGGATGTAGCCTTTGTCAATTTCGTGTCTGTTGCGCCAATCACGCCATCGCCGGCATGAGAGTCATTGTTTGATTTAGGAGGAGGAGGAACTGAGAATTTCGGTCTAGGGGCGTCAGGTATTTTATCATAGAGCGTGCCGGACTGAGTGTAAATCAAGTCCAAATATTGCGCACGAGCGATAACTTGCTCTTCTGTGACGACTCCCCCTTTTGCCACATCTTTCGTGATGGAAGGTAGTAATGACTTGATAAACCATTCAGCTAAGAGCTGATCGGGAACATACGTTTTTACCATTCTACGACGACGTCACCACTCATGTATATGATCAGATATGTGAGTGGCCGTCGTTTGTTTGAAGTTGGTAAGGAGTTCCGTTCCCGTTTCATACCTTATCGGTAATTGAAAATGGGTTAAAAAGGTTGTGGCTAGGGTACTGAAGTTGTCAAATGAAGCTCTAGGCAATTCGATATACCATTTTGCTGTCGGACCAGTTAAAATCCTCTGAAAAAGGCGAAGCCTAATCGAATCATCGTTTAGGATGTTTGATGAACACCACACATGAAATGTCATCAAATGATTCGACGGATCTTCACCCGGATTTCCATTAAATTTAGGAATATCTGATGGAAGTTTATGCGGAATCGCTGGCCACCAAGGGGCGTAAGCGATTGGATCGTTTGTTAACCAATTTAAATCAGGTAACTCTAAAGTTTCCACGAAGGGTAACTGTTGATTTAGGTTAGGTGAAGCATACCCAGGATAAGATGGGATTGCCTGAGCAGTTGGTCTTTGCATACCGGCATAATGCATTTGATGCTGGTAACTTTGGTAAGGTTGGTGGACATACCATTGTAAAATGGTTGATTTTGACCGTTTTGAATATACGGCTGCCCACTATTTGCAAAGATTTGTTGCTCAGAACCTTGGTATACTTGTTGGAATTGCGGTTGTTGGTATTGTACTAGCCATGGTTGTGAAGCCATGTGCTGTTGCCCGATACTAACTGTTTGACCAAGATGAGGGGTAATTGTACCCATTTGAACCTGTGTCATTCCACCAGTCGACAATTGTGGTTGAGTCGCAGGGTTAAGGGGCTGTTGCATTACAACTTGAGAAACCTGAGGTTGGCATACAACAAGCAGCGCTTGAACTTGCGACACTGTCACAATAGCTGGTGTAGTTGGTATACTTGACATAGGTAAGCATTGTTGCATCGAATATACAACTCTTGGTTGTTGAGGTAGTATCGGTACCCAACCGCTTGAAGTAATTCCAGCATAACCCGAATTTTGTTGTGAACTCCCGTATGGTTGTCCTCCCGGAGGGGATAATGAAAGGGCATACTGCCCCCCATAAGGTGGTAATCCAGAACTCAAGGGAATGGTTTGCCCTTGAGGGCTGGACTACCCAAATTGACCTCCAAATGGATCAATTTGTTGAGACTCAACATAAGAGTTTCCGGATATTATTCCGGATGAACAAACAGGAACAGACCATACCGTCGAAATGGCCCCTGAATGGGCTCCTTCTAGCAATTGAGAGCTAGTTGCGACAGATGGTATACTGGCGAACATTGTTGGAGTGATAGCAGGGAGTTCTGCCGTCGCTGTGTTAGACGACATAGTCCTAGATGTCGACGGTTGTTCAGACATTTCTAGTCTATCCAAAAGATTACCTAGCGATTCTACAGGAGCTTCCGCTGGCAGTAGACTAACTTCTGACGAAGAAGGATACAGAGTGATCCCGACTCCAAATTGCGATGGAGTACTAGCTGGAGGATCTTCCACAATCTCTTCTATGGCAATCAGACCAGGTGGAAGGGGTAGACCGTCAGGTCCGTAGAATATTTCTGGTGCCGAAGAAGGTATGGAATCGGCAGCAACAGATGTTTGAGGAGCAAGACTCTCCGAACCAGTTGTAAATGGAACTGGTTCGGTAACACAAGTGTTTACCCTCAGACTAGGATCAGTACTACTGTCCTTCTGTGGCTGCTGAACTTCTTCTGTAGAGGCAGGGATACCAGAAATGTTTGGAGTAACCGGAGTCTCTGATGTTGTTGGAACACTTGTTCTAACTTTAACAGGAGATTTGGAACCGGTTAAACGAGTTCGCTTTGTCCGTACTAGCTTCGATTCCGGAGACAAAGACGGTTGACTCGTAAGCCTCCGCGAACGACGGGGTTTCAATTGACTTTCTTCCACGATTGCGGATTACTCGATCAACTAAAAATAAAGGGGAAGTATGTTTCCGAATTAAATGAATTTTAGACACTTTGACACAACTTGTTTTTTCAATTTTTAAGAGTCGAGAAAAAACAAAAGATGACTCTAGTCTCCTTTGATTTTTAATGAGCCTGAAGTGACAAGTGCTCAGATGGACCTTTTCTGTTAAAGAGTTTGAAAAGGAACGAAAGGGACTGCTCTGGAAATCTAGGTAGAGGGATTACCAAACCAATCGCAAAACTGCAGAATACTTTTTACGGTACGACAGTCAATCTT
This sequence comes from Pinus tabuliformis, assembly GCA_031772625.1. NCBI lineage: Eukaryota > Viridiplantae > Streptophyta > Pinopsida > Pinales > Pinaceae > Pinus > Pinus tabuliformis. Next base: position 595,161,351 of record CM062807.1, on the reverse strand, counting down.
CCCGAATGCTGTGTTCAGTGCATTGTGATCGATAGGGCGGCAAACACGACTTCCTATGGATAAAGGATTAAGCCTATTGTGGTCTCCCAAAATATACTCGACGGTACGTGGGAGCACAAGTCCGTACTGGCACTTATCGTCTCAAAGTGGAGGAATCACCCAACCATTAGTGAGAACAACAGTTACCAGGCTTTACGATGCCAGAATACGTCTCTAGCCTAGACTTCTAAATGTTGTGCGTTAGGTTCCAAAGTGTTGTTAGATTCATTGAATTTATTTTATAGTTGATCTTGTTTATGAAGTTTGCCTTTCAGGTTCACCGCGAGATGTAGATGTAATTCCTAAAATGCAATCTAAGATGATAAACAATCTTTTTATCTTCTTTGTGCAATGAAAATCCTAGCTACTAAGGAAAGAAAGACATAATTCTTTCACAAAGAGCAAAGAGCACACTCTAAATGCACTTTCCTAAATCAAACCAATCAGACTGTCTAAATGCAAATGCACATGCATGTATTTGTTTTTGACTTTCTTAGTATATGAATGATAAGAAGAAAGTTGATGCACAAATCTTAATTTCTTTTCAAGCGACAAATATCAACAAGTTTCTTTTCGAAATAAAAAATGGAGACGATCACAACACCTTACAATTTTGAAATGAATACTTGTTTTTGACACTAGGAAAATTACAAATTCAGACCAAAAATAATAGTAACAGGATAATCGACTATCAACAGCAATCAAACTCTTTCCTATGATTGAAATCGACACTTGCGACACTTTCAAATCAAAGGACGACAGTACGATTACGCTACTTTTGCAAAGGAGAACTGAAAATGACTCAACAAACACACAAAAACATTTACAGTTCTTTTGTACAAAGGAGGCGGAATAACAACAAGGAAAAGGGGTTTCAAACAGAGATATACTGATCACAGGCAGCAAAATTCAGGAATAGAACTGGAAAGAATGAATCACAGAAACCAAAACTGCACAAAGCCTAGTCTGATCAGCGCACCTGTAACACAGGGAATTTGAAATGCAGCGCATCTTCTACACTCGGGAAGTGCGCTAAATTTCAGATTCTCAGAACAGTGCTTGCGCTGGGCCAGAAACGAGACTTTGCTTGGGTTCCGGGTCACAGTTGCAGTTCAGTTCATGGGTTTTGCCGAGCAAAAGGTAATCAGTAATTCAACAATCAGGGGTAGATCTGAGGATCTAAGAGCTATCACAAGGGAAATCAGAGAGTTTGTGAATCAGTTGTTTAAATCATAAACAGATCCTGGAGATGGACTGAAGCGGCATTTATCTACTTTGCATTTGCTATGGCAAATGCAGTTCGAATGCTACCTGGCACAACTTCAGACTCCGTCTGTAAGTTTATGAAATAGACAACAAGGAAGATAAACAAACAAACTAATTTGTCCCAAGCGGAGTCACCATTTTGTTACAGGGAAAAGTGTCTACTCAGAACTGCTTATCCCACTAAGGTGTGATAGCTACCTTAGAAACAAACAGAGTAAAGCTACTTTCGTTTTTCCTTTATAAAGTATAGATAGAGAGGAACAAAGAAGACCAACCTCTGTCTTACGCTAATCTCCTGGTTTGATTCCTCTCTTCCTTGAGTCTTTCGCTACTTGTTCCCTTGCACGCCCAGCTTCACAGAGTACCTGTAAGATCATAGTAGCATAGCACTATACAAAGACATGGATCTATAATCATAAACAATCTAGGATCAGATGTAAATTGACCATACAAATGCAACAAACATAAATGACACAAGAGTATGGAGGAAAACTTGAATAGCTTTTATTGATAAACAAGAAAAAGCCAAGAGGAGTTACAACCAGTTGTTCTGACCCAACATCAACCTCTCAGCAAGGAAGCCCCTCTTCACCTCATACAAAGCTTAGATCACCCAACAATTTGATGTTTGTGTCAAGAAACCAACAGCGATTCCTTACAATATGCAAAATTCCAGCCTCTGGATCTCTGGGATGAGGGATCCATATATAGATATCTGTAATGGAGATGAGTCAGCTTATGATTTGATTAGTGTCTTCCCTTTGATAGTTCTTGCTTCCACTTGGAGATTGATGATCTCTTACTCATCCTTGGTCGAATTCAGAGAGGCAAGTGTCACAAGAGAAGTTTCTGGAAGCTTCCATTGCCTCTTCACCTCGCGGAATGACACTGCCATTTGTCATTTCTCGCCCATCGCACCCCATAGAAGGGTTTTTTGAAATGCAACGCACCCACACAGTGTACTTAGGTGAGATGCAACGCACTTGGCCTGTGGAGCAATTGAAATGATCCTATTTTGACCAATTCTGAGCAGTTTTTCATGGAGAACTTCTGGGAGAAGCTGTAATCAGTTGACCTTGTTCCTTTAGGGGTTAGAAAAACACTTTTAGGGACTTAGGAGCCCTTGGTTTATGGACATTTCATGCTTGGGGTTGTAGTGCCCAAAAATGTCTATAACAAACCCCTCTCCAAGCGAGAGTTCATTGAAGATTTGAATAAGACAATGATGGCAGTGGAGCATGTCTTATCCTCCACTTCACCCACTCACTGAAGAAAAAGAAAAAGAGAAATAAAAAAAATAAGGACTTAAGTGAAAACCTCCACGAGGCGCTTGAGTCCCATCATTGGGTTGAAAACCTCTTCTGAGGTAGCCCAGTGATGTCAAAAAAAAAATAGAAAAAGAATAAGATCCCTGGGTGAAAACTTCCCTTGGAGGCGCCCAGGGTAGGCAATTAGGGTGAAAAATTCCCTGAGGTGCCTTAGTTGTTTTCAAAAAAAAAAAGAAGGGAAAAGGAAAAATGAATTTTCATTTGCATTACAGGTTTGCAGGAGGACTACAGGAAGCAGAAGAAGGTGCCAAGGGAACCCTGACATCCACACTAGCACCTATCCTACCTTCTCCACACTTTTCTCCATCATTTTTGGCATTTCTTTCACCCCACTGTGCTTCTTTTTCAAAAACTGTGTTTTCTATAGGAGGCTCTATGTTTTCTACAAGAGGCTCCTGTAGGAATTACAGAGAGCCAGAAATGGATATAAAAGGTAGTTTGAGGGGTAGGGAAGCTTCATGAAGAACCTATAAACCCTCCTACAGTCTTCAAACCTCCTTTCCATCATTTCCAAGCCTGCATCACACCCCAAGCATCATTCTTCTTCATGTCCAAGAAAAACACAGGAAAAAACAGTTTTTTTCAGGAAAAAAAAAAAAAAAAACAAAAGAATAAGAGAGGAATCAGCACCATCCACCTCACTTGAAGCCTACCTACTACCTCTCCATCTCTATCTACACCTCTGGCATCATCCTCAAAGCTCCAAGCACAGAAAGAAGCTGAAGTTTCAAGGGGAGAAACAACGACAGTAGCTCCTGTAGGAATTCCTGTAGCAACTTATCCCATCAAAACCCAGCACCAGTGGCAGGAGAATGCACACATGAAGGTTGAGAAGGCACCTGAAGCTTAGACCCAACCAGAGAAGAACCTGCATAAGACACATCCACACATCAACAAGCAGACAACATGCATCAAAAGAAATAAAGGCATGCAGTAGAGAGAGAGAGCCACAATACCTCACAACAAATACATTCATATCACAGGTAAGTAACTAACTCGCTCCTTTGTTTGCATTTGTGTAATTAGAAGTCATGCAAAAGTGACGAGATGGTTGAGGTTGAATGAGTGAAAGGCGGCCAATTAACTTGGCCGCCTTCAGCTAGTTGACTCCACTCATCCGAGATGTCACCCACACATGCGCACAGTCAACTCAAGAAAGATGTCAAGGACAGGTAGTGGAGGAAGTGTGAAATCCGATGCAATCATGAGGGATGATTACGAGGAGGGGCCATGATGACAAGGCAAGTGGGGACCAACGGTCTGAATATGGCCAACATATACTTTGCCAGCTCACCCCCCATCACTGGAAATATCCATAAAGGGTAATAAGTACTCCTCCCTGAGCATTCTCACCACCTTTTCCTTCATTCTCTCCTCGTAACTCAGCTACAACAGTCTCCTTGTGCCCCCACAGCCTCGCAACCATCGTCCTCCATCGATCTCTCCCATATCCCTGCTCTCGGCGTTTTCTACAGTAGCACCGATAGGTTCTACAGGAATTCTACAGGAGGGACATCAGGCTCCTACAAGAGGGGCAGTGAGTTGTTTTGAATTGCTAAAACATGAGTTTTAGCACGATTTTTGGTCTGAGGAGGTAGGTTCCATGCATACCCCCATTGAATATCAATAAATTCAAGAAGTGGTTTCAATTTTAGGAGGAATTAAAGTCTTTAGGAGAGGAGGAAATACATTAAAAAAACAAAAAAAAAGGGAAAAAAATCTGCTTATTTAAAAAAAAACACAGTCTCCTCCGTTTCTCTGTTTTTCTAAAAAAAAAAACACAGTCTCCTTTGTTTCTCTATTTTTCTCAAAATTAAAAAAAAAGGAAAAAAATCTGCTTATTTAAAAAAAAACACAGTCTCCTCTGTTTCTCTGTTTTTCTCAAAAAAGAAAAACACAGTCTCCTTTGTTTCTCTGTTTTTCTCAAAATTCTCTGTCTCCATCTCCATATTGGTTTTCCAAAAGAGTATAGACAATATGACAGGAGGGTTTATGAAAAAGTAGCTCACTAACTCCACTAGACTCCATGCACATCCTCTAGTTTCCCATTACCATTGAAGATTCACCATCTGCCAAGGTGAAAGAATCTCCTTCCAAGACACCTCTAACCGATGAAAGGGGAACTCTAAGATCTTCTACATGGAAGGGAAAGGTAGTACTACATGACCCAAAACCAGACCTACAGGGTGCTCAGACAGTCCTACAGGAGACACTGTGAAAACTACAAGAGACCCAAAATCTTGAGAAAAGGATGGAAGGATAGCCACAGGTAAAGGAGGAAGCAACATAGCTACAAGAACCTAATCCCCAACCTAGTCTTGCCTCTTATTACAATCTACTTGAGGGAGGAAGGATAATCCCACAGAAATTTTCAATTCCACTATTCTTTGAATTAGAGAAAGAAAGAATAAGAACACATAGGTGGATGCAAATAGCCAAATCCAAAGGAGTTGAGGATATTGGCCATATGGAAAACAAACTCAGAGAAATGGGCAGAGATTTGAGTGCTCTCAGAGACAGGTAAGCAATGACAAGAAGCCACCTTGAAACTGAAAATGAATTGTTAAGGAGGCAGCTGCAAGAGAAAGAGACTCAATTGGCATGCATGGCTAGCTTATCCATGGAGGCATTGCAATGTAGAACACCAACAAAATCCTATGGCCTATATCTCAAGGACCAATGGTTACAATTCCAGATAAAGACTCTAGCATAAAGAGGCATAATGCCTTTCGAAGATTATAGGTAGTTTATGGATATGTGTGACCAAAGAACATCAGTGGATAAGGCAAAGATGGCAGAATTCTACCTACATAACATGGCCCTCACAGACATGAATGTGTGGGACCCCAATGCCAAGCTAGGGGACCTGCAACTAATGGCCATGGCCTCATGGATGAACCATGAAGAGTTGAGGGCAGCAGAAATAAAAAGATTGATGATAAAAGAGCAGAATTAGCCATTAATGATAAGAGCTGAGCCATCAAATCCCATGGCACTCATCAGCACACACAACCTGCTTGCTAATGATCCTCAGATTGCCCCTAGATATCTAAATGATCAGGCACAAGCCATTGCACACTTTGAGGATATGCAAAGGCTACTTGGGGATGACTGTGTGCATGCATGCATGAGGAGATGGAACACCTTACCACACAGTCTGCAGATCAGGGAATATCATTCCCCCATGAGGCTGAAGGAGGCATTAAGAAGAGTGCCAATGTACAAGCGCTCCATGTAGAGGCTGAAGGTCAACTGGATTGGCCTCAAATTGAGTCCCCCACTGCTATTAGGCATGCTGGAAGGCAGAAGAGAAGAAGAAGAGGAGGAGCAGTGGGAAGAGATAGACAGGAAGGCAAGATTCTATGACAAAGAAGAGCAGACCACATTAGAAGCCTGGGATGCTAGGGAGGCCACCAGGGCCATAAAAGATGAGGAGATGGACTAAGTTGCTCAGAGGATGAGCAACACCTTCAGTAGGGGGATGATGATGAGCCTCATAAATGGGTAATTATATGGGCTCATTTTACCTCCTAACCTAGTCAAATCAACCATTCTCTTAGCTTATTGTATGATTTTCTGATTATATTTATGCTTATGGAGTGAGTTGAGTTAGTTATGATGCCATGTGGTCTAACATGTGTTTCATGCAGATTATTAATGAATTTTGAGGTCAAATTCAAGGATCTAGTGGACAAATGGCAGCAATAACTCGAAGTGGACAAAGGAGAGGACTTATAGGAGGGAATCCCCCTCATTTATTACTCCTCACTTTGAATTCCCCTTCATTTAGCTCGGAGTACAAGCAACCGAATCATGCACTAGAAGGCAGGCGAGCAAGTGGAGGATGACTGATGATTATGTCGAGTTTTGGGAGCCAAGCCTCCCTGATTTTAAGGAAGTTGTTGGTAGCTTCATTTGTATAAATAGTGAGGCCTAGGGCCTCACTAGGGTCAGATTTTTGTTGGATTTTTGCCTATGTAAACTCTGCTCCAACTTCAAGCTTATTATTTTGTGACAGTTTCATGTAATCTTGCTATTGTTTTGATAATGAAGATGGAATCCTTTTTGAGCTAGCACTGGGTTACGTCAGAGGGATGAATCTCTTGGGTTAGGGCCCAATCCAAGCATCCAAGCTCCTCTTTATCAGTTTGTAGATTAATTTGCTATTAGATGTATTTCTTTTATGGTTAAGGATAGATTGCTTTTGATGATTCAGTAGTTTGCTTCCATTTGTGCTTTCTATAGCAGGTTAAGTAGTGATCAACAAATATTCAAAAGGCTAGCAACAGTGCCTTGGCCTCTCTTGCTCCCTTTGGGACCATGATTTGAGGCAAAGACCCTCTTGCTGCCCCAAAAACACAGATTTTCCTCCTTCATAGGACTTCTAGTGTTTGCAGCTTTTTAGTAGGTTAATATTCCAGCTTTTCTTAGCTTCAGATCTTCTTCATCATGTTCACTTATTTATTTGCAATAGTCTTCTTTCATGCTTTGCTTCCTTGCAGCATTTATCAACATTTCCTTTCATAGATCATAGTTTAGACCATTTTTATGCAAACTCTGTTTTTCTAGATGCACTCATTTCATTGTTTGTTTGATCTTATTGGTTAACTGTCAGTTGCTTCGCAGCATATATCTTCTAGCAGTAGGCCAGCTTATCAGCCATCCCATCCTCCATCTGATCAATGCCCTACAGGTCGCCCATACCTCACCTCAATTCTGCCTTAGTTTCCTGCATTTTCCATAGAAATTCTTCCTCTCTCCTTGAGCAAACCCAATCATCTTCCTCTCTCCTGGTGATTCTTGGTAGACCCTAGGTGCCCTAGCACCTCATTCAAACCTTCATCCACCTTTTCCACCCACTCTCACACCCCCAAAACAGTGAAAACTGCTCTTGGCCTCCTCCTGTAGGCCTCCTGTAGTTGCTCTGTTTTCCTCCTGTAGATTTTCCTGTAGGCTTAATTTTGAAGGACGAGTGTGGGAAAAACCTCCAAAAGGCCACTTGAGACCTCCTAGGACCCATCCACACCATCCTACGTCCTCTCAAGTCCCAAAACCACCCTCCAACGCCACCTATACTTTTCCATATTCACACACAATAAATTATATGCATGTCAAATTCACATAAAAATACATAAAAATCCAAAAAGATGTTTTTTGCTTATTTACTTCCAGAAATAGCTTAGGTAGATGTTGTTTACTTCCTTGAGTAGGTAATGGCATTCCTTTCATGGTTTTCATAGTGCTTTTTGCAAAAGTAGGATTAGTTGGTTAATTAGGGTTTACTAGGTTTGCTTTACATTTCAGTCTTTCTCCTTTCTGCAGTTAGAGTAGCATCTATAGAGTAATCTTTCTCTCCTTTCATCACATATAGAGCTTCTTCTGGAATCCATAGAAGTTGGCTTGAGCTCCTAGTGATCTTGCGCCGACTGACCAAGTGACAACCTGCAGTAAGAACTAGTACTTGTGCATACAACACCGACGCTTCCAAGTTTGTTATGAACTACTGGGTTGATAAGAGTAAAGTAGGCAACCCAAGAGTTGCAACATTATTGTTGCAATACTGGTGCTCACCAGTTTGTGTGAGAAAATGGAGGAAGTTTTGATTGGAGATCAGCTATGGGACTTGAAATCAGATCACAAGCCAATTTGTTTATATTTCTCTTGCATTGGAAAGAAACAACTAGAGTAAAAAATTCAACATGTCCAACAAAATCTCCCACAGAGCAGAATCCTTTTGACCCCATAAAATTGTAATACCTTCAAAATGACGCTAGAGAGGCTCTTTGAGAGGGAGACAATTACAATTCACAACCTTTATAGTCATGAATTAACACATTTAATTCAATGCGCACTTGCAAAGTGCAAAAGAGAAAAAATTAAGAAGTCTGAAACAAATTGCTTTCCGGCTAATGCTTGGTTTGACGAGGAATGCAAAAAGGCAAGGAGAATGTGGAAAGAGTCAAACAAGGATAACATAAAGCTCAAAGCTTACAAGTAGTTATTAAGCAAGAAAAAGGCCGATTTAATGGTTTCAAGGAGGGAAGAACTGATCTTCCTTGGGAAAAATAATCCCAAATTATTTTGGAAGGAGCTCCAACCGAAAAGGATACAAGTTGGAAATAATATTACAGCTTCTAAATGGTTTGACTATGCAAGACAACTTTATGAGTAGGTTCCCAAGGTTGACCCTCCCCCCTTGGTCAACACTGATACTGCACTCTTCACAGTGCAAGAGGTAGAGATGGGTATCAAGAAGTTGGGTGTTGGAAAAGCAAAAGACTTAGTTGAAATCCAAGCATAATATCTAAAGTGGGGCTCAAAGATTCTTGCACCTCACATTACAAAAATCTTCAACAACATCATACAACAAGGGCTCCCCACAGATTGGACAACTAGTCTGGCAATACCTCTTTTCAAGAGCGGTGACGTCAATAATCCCTCCAATTATAGGACCATCATGATAAACCCTTTGTTTGAAAAGCTATTCGGAAGCATCCTAGAAAACAAAATTAGCAAGTTGGCAGAAGAAAGAGATAAACATGCTAAAGTGAAAGCAGGTTTTAGACCTAAACATTCAACAATTAGTTCCTTATGATATCTTGTTAAGTGAAACAGGGACTGCTCCTATTGAAGCAATTGCTATGGTGCGAGTCATAAGGTATTTAAAAAAATTTGAGCAAATGGAAGAGGGTAGATGGCCTAAGGTTGTCTTTAATGATAGATTACACAAGAGCAAAAAAACTTGGATGGAGCAAAATAAAAAATGGTTTAGTAAATGGGGTATTTGCTTGAACGTGTGTCCCATAAACAAAAAAGAGATAAAAGCTTTTGTTATGGAAAAGTTCCACAAGCGTACTTGGGATAAGGAGCTAGGAAGAAAGAAACATTATTATATTGAAGTGTTTAATCCCACTCATAGTCATCAACCAAAAGCATACATAGAGGCCAATATCTCTTGGAGAGCCAAAATTCTAATTGCTTAGTTAAGGACTAATTCTCATCAACTTCGTTGTGAAACAGGGTGCTGGAAAAGGCCAAAGGAAGTGTGGGAGGAAAGAATATGCATTTTTTGTTCTTCCGGAAAAGTGAAAACAAAAAAATATTTCATTTTAGAATGTGAGGCTTTCAAAGACAACAATGAAAGTTATGCAGATATGATGGCAGCTAGCTCTTGGGATAATCTATTTAGCGAGGGGTTTGTCGAGAAGCTGAGAGCATTTATTTTGAAGCTTTACAGAAAAGGGGTCAAATACATCAAGCAGATGAAGAAGCAATCTGTCCCATAGGCTATCGTTAGCCTTGTGGACGTTAAAATAATTTAGCTAAGGGTTTTAGTCGCGCTACTGAAGTTGAGAACCAAGTCCTCCAACCTTCACGAGTAGCAAAATAATCAATTCCAAGATGTCCTAAAATGATTTGCTTTCCCTCACTTTATAGATCTAATGGATTCCTTTCCAACTTTCTAGAAACACTTTATTTTATTATTTTTTCTAGAAAATTCTCCTTTTTATTTTAGTTAAGTGACTTTTATTTTATTTTATTTAAATCACTTTTCCTCTTAGGTTATGTTTAAGCATTTTCCTCTTTTTATTTAATTATTGACTAATTAAAGTCACTTTAATATAGGAAAATGGTAAATCTATCTCTACAATCTCTCCGGCCACTAAAAATTAGTTTTCACAATCCCATCCTGTAGATCTCTTCGTTCCGGTTCTAACAAGCTATTACACTAAGGCGTTTCAAATACTCTTCCCAAAATGACACTTTAAGCATATTTAATTAACATATGCTCAATAATAAAGAGAATTGTCAGAATGCAGCAAAACCAAGAATAAGTTGTGTGTGGAATTGACCGTGATGATGAATTATGCTAAGTGAGGTGAACTTCGTAAGATGCCATAAGACTTCTTCCCAAAATGACACTTTAAGCATATTTAATTAACATACGCTCAATAATAAAGAGAATTGTCAGAATGCAGCAAAACCAAGAATAAGTTGTGTGTGGAATTGACCGTGATGATGAATTATGCTAAGTGAAGTGAACTTCATCAGATGCCATAAGACTCCTCCAAAACCCTTCAGGCCGAAATCTCGCTCTCCCGTGACCAAGTTGTCACCAACCTTGGAAATCCATCTTAGTCACATGATAAGGGACAATGAAAATGAGGGCATTACATATAATGTCATAACCGCTAAACACATTTGAAGGGATACCTTTATTTCAAGTTAAAGGGTATATTTTCATCTAAGCGTTCCATTATAAATCTTTGCACAAGTAATTATACTTGAAATAACAAGAATAAACTAAATATACATTTCAAAATAAAAATTATCTTAAACAAATTATTACCCTTCAAAATTTTTACAATGTTAAAAATTAACAACCTATGGAACATATAAGTTATATTATTAGTATAAAATAATAATCATCATACTGGTTGCTTTTAACCTTATACAATTAATTACAACAAACAAATTCTTAATAAAAGAAGAAAAGATGCAAGAGCACATGCATATGGATACATTTAACACAAAAATATTATCTTGGAAACCCAAACAAGAAAAACCAAAAAGATTTGTCATATTATATCTTTACTAGATATATATATATTCATTTGGTGTCCATAAATCCTCAATCCATTAACCGTTGATTACAATACAAACATTATTCCTTAACTAGCTCAACCATATAAATTAAACATTTGGTAAATGTTGATAGACATCAATCCATAATCCATATCAAAACATTTATTGCATGATACATCTCTTGTTATTAAAATTTTAAAAATAAATCATAAAATCTAATTAATTATAACTTTATTTAAAATTATTAATAATAAGAATTAATATAAAATTAAATATATATACATTTGAAAAGACATGGAACAAGATTATTAACCATGTAGATTTACTTCCACTTTACTATGGAGATTTTCAATTTGTGAATAAATTTTGTTACAATACCATGAACCAATACCCTAGCTTATTAATACCACATGCCCAGAAAACTATAATTCACTCCATATGGCATTTTTTTAATTAATCAATTTAATTAAAACGGAAAGAATCACATAGCTACTTTGTAAATAAATTTCAACCTTTGATTTGTGTATACTATTATAACTAGTGAAGTCATATAAATTCAATGCCTAATAAACATGGTAGGCATCAATCCATAATAAAAATCAACATGCTTGTTTCATTATACATCTCGTGTTGCTAAAATTAAAAAAAAAAATCATTAAAATTAACTAAATTATACTTTTATTTAAAATTATTATTATTACTGATATAAATAATCAATATATAAGTTAAATATATATATATTTAAAAAAACATGTGAGAGGATTATTAACCATAATTTTTTTTTGATATCTAGCTGAATCGGCAACAGCGGTGGTATCATACTCGCATTACACGGGGTCGAATCCCACCGACTGCCACTATAACAGCTAGGAGGAACCACCCAACCCGCAAGGAACGACCCCTCAGGATAAGACGAGACATGAAACCGTGACCTTTATAGCAGCACGAACGACTTAGCAGACCGTTGGTTGACCACAAGACCAAACCTGTCACGCCCCTACACTGGCGGTAATCTTCCAACCGCACTATAGTGAGGTGCGACACCACCAAACACTTTCTTTTTACCAATACTTATGTTCATGGACTACGCCTAACATTCGTACTTAGTTTATTTTTCGTTACCAAGTATTATCTTTGTCCTTTATACAAATGAAAACCCATACACATTCATCATCAACAACAATTAACACATATACAATTGCACAACAATATAAAGGGAGGGGCAAATCCCTGCAATATAAGTCTACCCGAATCAATATATATAATCATATTTTATAAGGACATGTTAAATCTTGGGAAACCCCAAATTTACACTTAGCCAAATTTCCAACTTTCGGCAAACTTGGTTGCCCAGCTCGTCGGCGCCTCCGCATGGTCGCCGCACGACTCACCAACCCTTCGTTCACCTCGTCGTACGATTGAGTCGTTTGCCCAACTTGAGCGCACCTCGTCGTAACCAAGTCGCCACACATGGGCGCCTCCTCACGAGTCACACCTCTGTTCACAACTTCAACACTTCACCATTTCCACTGTTTCGTCGTGCACGGCGCGCCCTCGCTCGACCGCCCGTACGCACGACTTTCTCACCCGAGTCACTTGCCCGAGTTTATCACCTGATTTCGTTCGCCTGCACCTTCACCCGAACTCGTTCACCCAAATGAATTCACCCGAGTCGCCACACGACTTCACCCGGGTCGCCTAACAACTTCACTCGAGTCTGCCTGAACGACCTCACCCGGTTCGCCCGAACGACCTCGCCCGAGTTTCCTGCCCGACGACCTCGCCCAAGTTCCCTGCCCGACGACCTCTCCCGAGTTCTGCCTAAACGACGTCGCCCGATTTCTCTGCACGAGTTTCTTACCCGACTTTTCTGCACGAGTTTCTCACTCGACTTTTCTGCACGAGTTTTTCACCTGAGTTCTGCCTGTCGTGCGGGCTCATCCGCAACCGCAGAACTCCTTGATCGAACTTGTGTTGATTGAATGATGATCAATGCTTTTGCCTCCACAAATGCACCATTAATATATACGGGTGGGTGGCAGGTTGTGTCACCCAGCCGACCCACGCCCAACGCCCAAGCCGACTCGTTCACAATGTGTTGTCTCGCCCAGGAGGAGGGTCAGCCTGCCTAACTCGTGGGACCGCCCCCTCAACTCGCCCAACACCTTATAAACTCATTCTTGGCTCGTTCACTTTGCATTTCTCATATGCTCCTCGCACGCACTTTGCACGGTGAAGGTGACCTAGACCGCAGGTCCTTACATCCTCCCCCACCTGAAGTCATTGTCGTCCTCGACAATATCTCGTCCCGGCAACCATCTGTCACCGAGATATCCATACCAAGGCATACACCCTATCGGCATGTCATACATCGGAAAATCATCTCAATCCATGATCATCAACCACCTTGTCACAATCTGCACATGTTGCTCCTTGTCGTGGAAGGTTGGCCCCTCCATCTCGAGCTACATGCTTACTGCAACATATCGTGTTGACCCCATCATGTCATCGTGTGAATTGCTGCCATGATACTCCAACACAATGCTAACACATCTCTGTACATTCTGCAGCCCCCATGTTTGAACTAGTTGGGTAGCTAATCCAACCGTCATGCTCAATCCATGAGAACAAACATCCTCATGCCATCATCAGTCATTTCTCTGAACATCCTGTCACATCCTCAACTCGATCAAGAATCCATCTCCATATAAGTAAGCCATGCTCAGGTCCATGAAGTAGTTTCCATCTCATCTGCAACATGCCGTCCATGATGTTTGGTGTTAATGTGCTGCATGAAATCAACCGCATCTATCCCAACATCATCCATCTGCAAAACATCCATCTCCCCAAAGTGAAGAGATCATCTCATCAAAGCCTGACTCTCGATGTGCCACATCCAGGTCCGTGAAGCAACCTCAATCACATCTGTAATGTACCATCCCTCAAGTCTGCCATAGAAACAAGTATACACCTGTCTCATCTATCCATGTGCTGCCCATGATCATAGATCAATCAGCCCCCATGTGTCAAAAGTAGTTAAGTCTTAGCTCAACCCATGCCCAAGTGTTGCCACCAAGGCATCATCATCGCTATAACTCCATTACTCCAAAGTGTCTCATATCAATCCTCCACATCAAGTCATTCTTCCAAGCCACACCCATAAATGTACTCGAAAGTATGCATCCCATTCTGCATCAAAGTCTCTGACCTCAGCTCCTCAATGCATCAGATCCTCCAAGTCCACCATATATGAAGTCCCCAAAAGTGACAACAATCTCATGTCATCATGAGCTCCATGAGCCATCTCCAACCAACACTCTAGCAAGCATACAAGTCTCGGCCCAAAGGTCTCTACAAGATGTCTCAGCTCTCCATGTATTAGGAATTCTCCATAGTCTGCTCACAACTCCATTCAAGTCCATGGTCTTGTTGTACAAGAGTGCACAACCTCTCCATCGGCTCATAAATAATAAGTATCCATGTCACACCAACAAATCTACCTGCACAACATCCCTGCCTTGGCACTCTTCATTGGATGCCCATAAGTGACACCTCTACAAGTGCTCCTGCATAATGTCCTTTCATAAGACTGCCATGCTCCATGTCTCCAACCTGATTTCCATGACTAAATTGCCCATGTTGTCCAACCAAGTAGACCCATCACAACAATCGGTCATCCCCATCCAAGTCTGCAATCTTTGGTCTAGTGAACTCGGTCACCCAACCATATCATCATCACATGAGTCTCTCCATCATAGCTCCCCCACTAAAGGTTCCACCAAGACTTGCTCTTGGTCTCGGCCACGAGAATTCCACCCAAGTATCATCAAACCCAAGTGTGTGCCCTCCTCCAATCTGTCGATGAGTCATGCTGGGCACTTAGCCAATTCTCCATGTGGCTAAAGCATGACCCAATTCTCCACAACGATCATCATGTTCCTCCCTTATCATGGGCCTTTGTACCCTCTGCCACAAAGTCACAAACAACCCCAACAAGTCTTGCAACAGTCAACAATCCTTGCTTCTCCATACAAGGTCTCATCGTAGACTTTCATGGTGAGATGTTCCCTTGCATAGGCAAATTGAGTTTGCTCTTCCCTGCATATGGTTCATCTACTAAATGCTCAAGTGAAACCGAAGTATCAATAGTACTTACATCATCATCATGAGGCTCCTCCATGCGAGTATCCCCATCCATCCATGTCTGCAAACTGCATGATCCTGGTCCAACTTGATCAATCTCAAGTTCATCCTCCATCGTTGTCACATCTGCAACATCCTCGTATTGGTCCTTGAGTTCTTCAAGTTCTTCTTTGATCTTTGAACAACCTTCTCGAATCATCATGTTCTCGACCTTCATCGAAGCCCATTCAGAACTCCATCTGCTCATCTGTTCCAATACCTTGTATCGGAAAGCTTCACCTGCATCATGGCTAGATTCACCTGCCATAGGTTCTTCTACCATCTCGGCCATCCACTTTCCTGCAACCTGAATCACCCTTCAGATTTCTTCACCATTCACCAGGTTCTCGGCAAAACTGAACCAGCTCTTGATTCCACCTGTTGGTGAGATCAGCTTCCTTCACTTGCACTCCACCCAAATAAGCTCCGATAAGCTCCTTCTGCAAATCCCATTTGCACTTCACCAAGTTTCTTGGAAAACCTGGACCTGCTCTGATACCACCTGTCACGCCCCTACACTGGCGGTAATCTTCCAACTGCACTATAGCGAGGTGCGGCACCACCGAACACTTTCTTTTCACCAATACTTATGTTCATGGACTACGCCTAACATTCGTACTTAGTTTATTTTTCGTTACCAAGTATTATCTTTGTCCTTTATACAGATGAAAACCCATACACATTCATCATCAACAACAATTAACACATATACAATTG
The DNA here is from genome assembly GCA_031772625.1 of Pinus tabuliformis. Classification (NCBI taxonomy): domain Eukaryota; kingdom Viridiplantae; phylum Streptophyta; class Pinopsida; order Pinales; family Pinaceae; genus Pinus; species Pinus tabuliformis. The sequence goes on along the minus strand of CM062807.1, from coordinate 595,145,233 downwards.
CACAACAGTATAAAAGGAGGAGAAACTCCCTGCAATATGAGTCTGCCCGAATCAATATATATAATCTTCTTTTATAAGTACAAGTTAAATATTGGGAAACCCCAAATTTACACTTAGCCACATTTCCTACTTTCGGCAAACTCGGTTGCCCAGCTCGTCGGCGCCTCTGCACAGTCGCCACATGACTCACCAACCCTTCGTTCACCTCATCGCATGATCATGTCGTTTTCCCAACTTGAGCTTGCCTCGTCATAACCAAGTCGCCACACACGGGCGCCTCCGCACGAGTCACACCTCCGTTCACAACTTCAACAATTCACTGTTTCCACCGTTTTGTTGTGCACGATGCGCCCTACCCGGGTCACCCGTCTGCACGATCCTTCGTTTTAGTGTGCACGGTGTGCCCTCGCCCAACCGCCCGTCTGCACGATCCTTCGTTTCGGTGTGCATGGCGCACCCTCGCCCGACTGCCCGTCCGCACGACTTTCTCACCCGAGTCACTCGCCCGAGTTTCTCACCCGAGTTCGTTCGCCCGTGCCTTCACCTGAACTTGTTCACCCAAATGACTTCAACCGACTCGCCCTACGACTTCACCCAGGTCGCCTAACGACTTCACCCGAGTCCGCCCGAATGACCTCATCCGGTTCACCCGAACAATCTCACCTGAGTTTTCTGCCCAATGACCTCGCCCGAGTTTCTTGCCCGACGACCGCGCCTGAGTTCTGCCTGAACGACCTCACCCGAGTTCTGCCTGAACGACCTCGCCCGAGTTCTCTGCATGAATTTCTCACTCGACTTTTCTGGACGAGTTTCTCACTCGAATTTTCTGCACGAGTTTCTCACCCCAGTTTTCTGCACGAGTTTTTCACCTGAGTTCTGCCCGTTGTGCGGGCTCATTCACAACCGCAGAACTCCTTGATCGAACTCGTGTTGATCAAATGATGATCGATGCTTTTTCCTCCACAAACGCACCATCAATATATACGGGTGGGTGGTGGGTTGTGTCACCTGGCCGACCCACGCCCAACGCCCAAGCCGACTCGTTCACAATGTGTTGTCTCGCCCAGGAGGAGGGTTGGCCCGCCCAACTCGTGAGACCGCTCCCTCAACTCGCCCAACACCTCTATAAACTCGTTCTTGGCTCATTCACTTCGCATTTCGCACATGATCCTCGCACGCACTTCGCACAATGAAGGTGACCCAGACTGCAGGTCCTTGCAAAACCCCTATGGGCTATTAACCATAAATATTCACCTCCACTTTAATTTGTAAATAAATGTTGTTACAATACCATGAGAAATACCATGGGTTATCAATATGGCATACCCAAAAAACCATAACTCATTTCATATGACATTTTCCATATTAACTTTTTTCAAATCAATGAATTTAATTAAAAGGGAAAAAATGGCATACTAGAGATAAATCTCAACCTTTGATTTGTGTATACTATTAAAAACATTCTAGAATATTGTCGAGTTATTTATTTTTTAACAGGAATAAGTAGAAATTATATTAAATCTATGCCCAATCATAACAAAAGCATAAGAAAATTAACAATATTCTCATCATCTTGTAAATCCCTGGAATTTTCCAAGGACATTCTTACTGCACTACATATTATGACAAAATACAAAACAACTCTAAAGGACAAAAATTGTCGAACAAGAAGTAGAATTTACAGGACAACATATATTAGTTACCATTGTCTTCCTCTCGATTTGTTGGCCAATTAAGGTCCAGGCACTGCCCACTCTAGTTCCCAGAGTCATTGTCGTTGTCATTGAGCTTCTCATTCAAGAGGTTAATTTGGTCTTGGAGATTCACAAACTGGCTATGAAGGGCCTCCAACTTCTCATATTGCTTGGGCCAATTTTGCTTTCAAAGATTGTTTTTCCTGTAGAACTTGCACACCAATGTGCACTTTATCATGAGGATTTATGATAATTAGGTTCACCTGGAGTACATCGACTTTCTGCCTCATCTGATTGATTGTGTCCAAGCAGAAACAATTGATTCGTCTTAAATCATTTCTGGTGCTTGACAGTCTAAAGTAATTTCTCCACCTTATACCACCTACCATCCTCCTAATTTCTAGCACCTACATTCCTTGACCCTATCTTTGCTCTTTATGAGTATTATCCAAGACACCACATACTACCAGGTCAACGGTGAGCCTATGCAGGGATAAAGGAGATTCACATGCAACAAGGACCTACCAGTTCATCCCTTCCACTCCCTTATCATAGCAATTCGTTTCTGTAAGGCAACCAAAAGGCCTAAGCCTAGCCTTACTAGGCAGAAGCCCTCCCCTTCGAACCAAAGAAAGAGGATTTGAAAGTTGCTTTATCACCAACCTGAAGGAGTAATTGACATGCTTACGAAAATAAATTGACACATAATTCAAGACAAAATTGACTGAGAGACCTGCAATTAAAAATTGAGAATCACTTACCTAGATCTACCATGGAGAACATATGATATGCCATAAACACTGATGCTTCCTCACTGGGATTACCAAGTTTTGCACATTTGTCAGTTTATCTAACTCACGAGTAGCGTAAATTCCTTTAGAGAGACATTCAGAGTGCGTAATCCGAACCCATTTGGGAAAAATCTCCTCCCGATGAGCTTGAGAGTCAGAATTATGCATACAATTACCAATCCCACTAACAGAGCTTAGCTCAAAATGAGGGGCAAGATTGGCTATGAGACTAAATAGAGCCATGCATGCCTGACATTTCCGTGGAGGCCACAAACTATGCCAAAGCCAGTGACATATTGTCAAAACTAAAATGTCGACGCTCCTCTTCCCATTGAAGCTCTGATTCATGAATTTATGCCTCCTCTGCTTTACCCCATGTGTGTGAGGAGCTATGGGTGCATCACCATTCATAACCACCTGCTTACGACTTGCAATCATCAGTTGTGAGATTGCATCACCTTCTTGTTGTATCCAAATGCAAGATACCACAACATAACTCTGACTCCCTTCCACTTGTTGACTAATTTTACTCATGAACAAAATAATGTTATTAATGTTTTCCTTTTGGGATGAGACAATAATTTGGACATAGGCCATAGGATCTTTCATTATAATACCAGGAACTTTGTTGTTACGGTAGATTGCATCAACCCTGTTCTCCATTGGCTTCAAGCTGCCCAACCTCAAGCTGGCATTAATGATTAACATTTTGATCTGATTTTGCGTTTTTTTTCTTGGGATGTGAAAAAAGCTTTGTATGGGAATTCCTATAGCAAAGTTGTTATTCCATTTAGTAGATTTTTTAGGTAATTATCTCGGGCCAAATTCTGGTATGTAGATGTTGAATAATAATGAGCAAGTCCCTAAGGATGGTAATGTTGGTTGCTAGAACAACTTTAGCTAGAAGAAAACCTTGCATCAGACCATGTATTACTATCTTGTTGTTGGCCATATATCTCAAACCCCAAGCATACATTGTTACCAATTTCCCATCGAGGTTGTACGAAACCCCTTTCCCTCCCACCACCCCTTATTCTATGGAGGTTAAATCTGTACCATTAACCTAATAATTATTGATAAGTAAATTAAAACTGTGGAAACCTTATTCCAAAATAGACATGCCTATTGACGTGAATATTCTAGAATATGATGTCTAGGTTTAATCTCTATTATCCACCTAATAATTATAGATAATCAAATTAAAATTTTAAAAGCCTCAATCCAAAATAAACAAGCTTATAATCAAAATCACATTACCTTGGACCACAATAATTGTGTGCCATGAAACTGCCAAAAGCAAAAACCACGTGTGCCAAAAATAGCCGAAAACGGACATAAAAAACCACCCCCACAAAATTCATTCGCTCTGCACCTACTATGACCCCAACCCCCCCACTATGCCCATCACATGCAAATCACCATGTGGTGCTAGTCATGAAAAAAAAATATAACACATGCACAACAATAATTCATAATTTTAAACGTAACATTTTTATGGGTTGTATATATATATATATATATAAATAAAAAATATAAATCATAAACAAGAAAGGCATACTTGTTTGAGCTTTGGGGGATTTATGAAGTGTTAAAGATGACAATTTAAAGCTTTAAACACAATGTCAAAATCAAGCCTTTTTGTGGACACCCATGTAAGAGAGGATTTATTGTGTTCAACCATATGATAAGTGAGAATTACAGTTTAGATTTATATCTCAAGCATATCATTATCACATTTTACCATGCGAGTCATGTTTGTTGTAGATTTCATTAGAAAAGAAGAAATTGTCCTAAACCTTGAGGCCTTTGTTGAAAGTGGGTAATTCTATCAAAACACTATAAAAACCATGAAGAGAGCCTTCTTGCTTTATATGGCTTAAATGACAAGCAAATCTAGCAGGTTTGCACCCATTTCTCATAATCTAGGCTAAGATGTCTATAATTTTGAGATTCATTAGGTTAATAAAAACACAGAGCTAGAGGAAATTTCTCACCAGGACCACTAAGCACATGGCTCTTACTAAGGACATTGATTGCTCACTCTATTTTTCAAACCATGCTAACATTTACGTATATTTAAGGATAACATGAATTATGTTACCTTATCCATATCTTACATAAGATTCCCACCCAAGCATTAAAAGAATTGCTCCAAGCATTGGGGTTGTAAATGATACATATCGTTGTTCTTGGTATTGATGAGGCAAAGGGAAATGGAATTAAGGAACATTCTCAAATATTTGGCACTTCAAATATGCACAGGTTGATGTCAATGTTTCTAGAAACAAGAAGGAATTTCATAATAATGATACAAAAACTTGAGGAAAGGGGATGATCAAAGGAGTAATGAATTGATGATATAGAAAAATAAATGAGCTGAATAACAATTCTCATTTTTTGCGTAAATTAATATTTGTATTGTCCCATAATTTGGACATCAAAATACATCATTTAGATAACCATAGCCTAATAGAGTTCTATATAGGTGGTTTCAATTTGCCACGAGGAAAACCAGGCAATTTTAAACACCTATAGAATAAGAAAACTTTCCAAAATGCTACCATCTTCAATAAACACAAGCCTATCAATTGTCATGTGGTAATACAAAAAACAATTATTAAACATTACATACAAAAATTCATGAGTTTGAGGAAAATACTGGCGCAAGGTCTTTGGCACGGGTTCCTGGAGGAGCTGGAGGGTCAGCCTCACTCTAAAAGTGGTTCTCTAAATGTGCTAGCCTGTCATCCAATTTTTCCAGGCAAAAATGTTGATTTTTCTGAGCACATTTGATGTCATTCAAATCAGAAAAGATGTTGTACCTTTCCTCCTAAGTATTTTAAGACCCTTCCCAACAAAGTATTCATCTTTCAAAGAAGAGAAATGGAGTTGAGGTATTGTTTCCTTCTTCCTTTGGTATGACCAAGGTCAGAAACCCAGTGAGAAGCCTCCTCTGGTATCTCTGGATATTAAAAATCTTGGTGATCCACAATAGTAAGGGATTCAAGTTGACTGATCTCATGATGGGTTTCCTAAGGCAGAACTGAATGGAAAATGTTTGCAGCTTGTTGAGCCTGTTGCTGGGCATGATTCTAACTCTAGGGACCATGACCTCATGCTCCATGACAACTTAGAATACACTACTAATCTGAAATGCAGCAGATTAGTAATGTTGTGCTAATTCCCCATTCAGAATAAAACCCAAGATGCTTATCATTTGATTATCAAGTGCTTAAGGATTCACCATGTTTTCTTAATTAACTGATTCCCATGAGAGTTTCTTTTGTAAATGTTATAAACAATTTAACATAAAACATATGCTGAACAACAACAAAATAACAACAAAGAATATCAAAATACAACATACAACACAGAGATTTGATGAGGAGTTCACCCCTCCTAGGCTACATCTCTTTAGTCCAGCTTCTGATGTTTGGGCCTCTCTATTATGCTCAAAATTACAACAAAAAGTGTGTTTACCATGCTCAAATTCCTTTGAAACCCGTCTCAATGAGTTCAGAATACTAAAAAATGGTTATCTAGCCTATTTTTGCATTCAATTCAGACAAGAACTGAAGAAGTTGTGACTTCTCCTAGTTCTCCTACTATTTGTTCCACAAATTACTCCAAAACTGACATAATCCCACAAAATTTCTCCAAAATCCGCTAATTGAGCGAGAATTTAGCCTTGTTGCGGGCCATAACCTGTCGGTTGTATCACAAATCACAATCGGCGAGGTTTGGCGAGCTGAAGGTCTTGTTAACACGGCAGAATGTTGTGATAGCAATATTGCAGACCTGACGGGAGTATAAACTGTGGCTCATAACATCTCGCGTTTGGGAACTTATCGCTCATCGCAATCGGCACAGGAACATAATTAGCAGTATCAACACACCCAACGACATATAAACTGCAACACATAAACGTATCGCGTCCGGGAAGTCTATCATAATCAGAACTTTATCACTCATCGTAATCAACGTTAATCGGTGGTAACATAAATATTAGTGGGGTTTTGGTGCGATATGCGATTATCGCAAATCACAACCCAACCTGCCGGGGGCCGATTCTTATCCATCTGCGATATTTGATTGTGATTAGATCGCATCACAACCTGTCTGCGTCAGGGCCGATTCTTAACACCTTTCTCCATGCGACTGCGATTTGCGAAATGCGAGGGCCAATGCCAGCTTGCCACTTGGTGCCTCCTCATTCGCTGAAGATCTTGCCACATCATCCCAATCCTACCATGTAGACAAGTCAAACTTGAACTTTGACTTGCTCTAACTTCATACAAGCTCGGATTTGAGTGCCATTCACACCGTTGGATTCAAAATGACGAGCTCTTCAATCTGAAGTTGAGTTTAACAAAATTCTGACACTTTTATTTTTGAGCATAAACTTGAGCACCTGATCACTCCCCACTGGAAGCCTTTTGGACCCCAAAAGATTATATTCAGTTATTGAACAGATGAGGGTACTGTTCCCTCACCTTCCCCTCTTCAATCCATTTGGCCTTTGATGGATTTGTACCTTTGAGACCCACTCGAAGATAATCAAGATTTCCCCTTTTTGATGACCTCGTTCTTCTGTCAAGTATGGTGTCTTGTTGAAGCTCATCAAGAAATTCTGGAGAAAAATCTTCAATTGATGGAATCTGTACACTTTCTCCTTGATCTTCAATCAAAGGAGGCTCATACAATCTCAAATTTTCAACATTAACAACAGAATAAATTTGCATATATGAAGGCAAATCAAGCTTGAAAGCATTATTACCAATCTTTTCCAGAATTTTAAATGGACCATAACAGATTGGTTTCAACATTTTACCTTCATCTTGAAGCCTTTCCTTGCTAATGTATAGCCAAAATTCATCACCTACTTGAAACTGATGATCCACACAATGCTTATCATGCCTTGTCTTATACTTGCCTTGACTCTTTTCTAGTTGTTCTTGAACTGTTTGGTGAATCAACTAAATTTGCTCAATGAATTTCTTTGCTTTGTCTATGTTGCTATGTCCATCTACAACTACATCTTTCTCAAAGATGAAATCCAAAGGTGATTTAGGCAAATAACCAATACATGCCTCAAAAGGCGAAGTTAGAGTAGAAGAGTGTTTTGCTTGGTTGTAAGCATGCTGAATATAATGCAACTGTTCATCCCACAACTTAGGATGTTTGTTGCAATATCCTCTTAGCAAATGAATAACTGTCATGTTAACCACTTCAATTTGACCATATTTTTGTGGATGGAAGGCTGCACTTTTCTTCAACTTGGTGTCCATCAAGTTCCATAAATTTGACCAAAAATTCCCAACAAATCGAGAATCACGACCACTTACAATAGAAGTAGGTAATCCAAAATGAACCCATACATTTTGAAAGAAAAGTTGAGCTATTTGTTCAGCTGTAATTTATTTTTTTACAAGGCATTAATATGCACATCTTGCTGAACCTATCCACAATTATGTAGAAATAATCATGACCTTTTCTTGATAAAGGAAGACCTCCTACAAAATCCATAGAAACACTCTCCCATGGACGTGAAGGCACTGGAAGTGGTGTGTACAATCCTAGTTTCCTATTACTAGGCTTATTTACTACACACAATGAATAACCTTTGATAAAACGTGACACACTTTCAAGCATACGAGGCCAGTAAAAATGCCTTTGAATATTTTCCATTGTTTTACTTACATCGAAATGTCCAGTAATAAGAGAAGTGTGTGCTTCCCTTGTGACATTTACTCTCTCTCCCTGTGGAACACAAAATTTTCCCAAATGATACAGCATATTATCATGTACATGGTAGTCTAATTCCTCAACTTGGTGGCCTTTACTCAAGTTTGAATATACCTCTTGAAAGTTAGCATCATGTGCGTGTTGTTCAACATAACTTTCAGGAAAAACATAATTATTGTTGAGTAACATGGCTACATTGACAACTGGTCTTGAAAGCATATCAAAAACCCTATTATATATACCTTTCTTGGACCTGATTACCAAGTGGAATTGCTGTAAGAATCCCATCCAATGAAAGTGCCTTGATAGCTGCAATTTTGTTTGAGATTGCAGATATTGCAAAGGTTGATGATCGGTGTGAATAATGGTTTCTTTTCCCATTAAATAATGCTTCCATTTCTTCACACTTTGAACCAATGCATAAATCTCTTTATCATATGTAGGATAATTAATAACAACACCATTAAAAATCTCAAAATGAAATGAAATGGGATTACCATGATGTAAAAGAACTGCACCCATGGCATAGTCACTTGCATCTGTTTGTATTTCAAATGGTTGTTTCAAATCCGACAATGCTAAAACTAGGGCTGAACTGATCTTTTGTTTTAAAGCATCAAATGCTTTTTGCTGTTTGCCTCCCCACTGGAAGACAACCTTCACATTGGTCAAAGAATGTAGTGGAGCTTCTATGGAAGAGAAATTGGCAATGAACTTCCTCCAATACTGTGCTGCTCCTAAGAAACTCCTTACTTCTGTGATTGATTTGGGTATTGGCCAATTCGCAATGACCAAAACTTTAATGGGGTCAATCTTCAGCTCACCTCCTCCAACTATGTGGCCCAAATACACTAAGAAAGTTTTCACAAATTCACATTTAGACATCTTCAGAAATAACTGTTCTTTTTTCAAGACATCCAACACTTTCCTCACATGCTTGACATGCTCTTCTCGTGATTTGCTGAATGTAAAAATATCATCTAAATAGACAATTGCAAACTCATCAAGAAAGGATCTTAAAACATCATTCATAACTCTCATGAATGTAGCTAGAGCGTTGCAAAGACTGAAAGGCATAACCAATGACTCAAACAATACCTGTTTGGTTTTAAAAGCAATGTTCCAAATATCCTCCTTAGCTATTCTAACTTGATGATATCCACTTCTCAAGTCTAATTTAGTGAAATATTTTGCATTATTCAATTGATCTAGCAAATCATTTATTTTGGGCAGTGGGTATCGATTCTTTATGGTAATTTTATTCAAAGCTTGATAATCTACACACATGCGCCAAGTTCCATCTTTCTTGGGTACCAAAACAATTGGTTAACCACATGGCGAAGTAGAGGGACAAATTACACCTTTATCTAACAATTCCTGGACTTATTTCTTAATTTCTAAGCTTTCTAGAATTGACATTCGATACATACCAATGTTTGGGAGTGGACAGTCTTGCTGTAGCTAAATTTCGTGCTGAATTCCCCTTTTTGATGGTAATCTCTTTGGTTCTTGAAACATCTCTCCATATTGATTGACCACATCAACCAATTCGGATTTCAGCTTCACGTCACAACCTGCAAAGAATTCATGCTCCGTGTCATTCTTCTGCTTGATCATAAGGAGCACGAGATTCTTGCTGGAATTGACCAGTCGCTTCATTTGCCCTTCACTTGCCAAAGATAGATTAAGCTTCCTATGAAGGACTCTCACAATATACTCCACTCCTTCTTTGAACAAATGATATTTTTTCTCAAATCTATCGAAAACGACTTTCCTATCATACAGATATGGGCTTCCCAACACAATTCTAGAAATATCTAGGGGCATGACATCTAATTCGACTTCATCAATGAAATTGGCAGTAATTGCAAACTTGAAAACACATTTCAGTGTGACCTGAAGATTGGCATCCTTGGTTATCCAACCCAACGGATACGATTTATGATGAGGCACTGTTTCCAGATTCAACTTCTTAACCAAGTCTGTAGAAATTAAATTTGCCTAGGACCCACTATCAAACAGCGTATCAATCTTGGTGCGTTTGGAAATAACTTTGATATGGAATAACTCAATTCTGTTTTATTCATTTGAAGGTTGTTGGAGTTATTTGTTGCTCTGGTGCTTGCCACAACTTCCTCTTTGATGCTTTTTCCATGACTTTTCCTTTAGTGACCGTGGCTGCAACCTTAGCTTCATCACCTAAGTTAGAACCCAAGTCTTGTTGTACATCATCGTTTGTCTTATGTTTCCCTTTATTGTTAAATCTCTTCGGTCGTAATTCAGTATGAAGCTTCCAGTAATGCGCTTTTTCATCGCCGTCTTTGGAACAATTCTTGCACATGGGTTTCTCCCCTTCTTTCTTAACAAAATCATTTTTCTTCTGCTTTCCTTTAAAATTATTTCATTTTCCACCACTTTGGAATGGCTTCTTCTTACCTTCTTCTTGTACATTTTTCCCTCTTGCTTCGAGGTGTGTAGCTTGAACACAGACCTCATCAAGATTCGTGGGATTAAACATAAGAATGGTATGTCGAAGATAGCTATGCAAACCTCCTATATATTTCAACAAAGTATCTTGTGACTGCAAGTCTACTCCTAGCATAAGAGCTCTTCTCCTAAACTCTTGAGTATACTCTTGCACATTTTGACCTTTTAACTGTTTGAAATTTTGCCAATTCATGATAGCTTTTTGCATATGGGCTAAAGGGTAGAATTGTCTTTTTATAGCAGCAATGAAATCAGGCCAAGTAATAGAGATCTTACCATGTTTTTTAATCTCCTCTTGGGTCTTTGATTCCCACCATACAAGTGTTGCACCCTCCATTCTCAAGGAAGCTAACTGAATCTTTATGTCATCCTCTTGAAGGTTTTGAATTCTACAATAGACCTCCAACTGACAAATCCAATTATCAAGCTTCTCTGCATTCACTTCACCATTATACATGGGCAACTCGAATTTAACATCAAGTTTTAGAAAAGGTGATTTACCAGTTCCTTTTGAAGAATGATGATGAGTATGAGTAAGGGTTGTATTAGTGGAAAAGTGTGAAGATTCTTGTGAAGAAGAAGATGAAGAAGATGGTGGAGAGGGTGGAGGCTTGTCTCCATTCCCATTACGTCATTTTCCATTACCTCCTCTTGAAGAGCCTTCTCCTTTGGGAGGTTTGGAACTTTCTCCTTGCAATTTGCTATTCCTCTCTTCATAGAGGACCTTCACCATCTCTATCATATCAAAGAAAGCCTTTTTGAAGGTCTTCTCATCTTCTGTCATGTTTGTAGCTTCTCCTTCATGAGACATGATCTTTGGAGTCTCAACTGCAACTTAAGGCTGAACTGGTGTAGGGGATTTTGGCAACCTTGCTCTTCTTCCACTTGACCCAAGTTCAGGGCTCCCAACCAGCTTTACTTCTCCTCTTTTGAGTTTTAACCTTGTAAGCATCACATATACTTGCAAACAATTAAATCCTTGTTTCACAAAGAAAATCTAGTAATAAAAAACCAGAGCTCTGATACCAACTTGATCTGAAATGGAGCATATTAGTAATGTTGTGCTAATTCCCCATTCAGAATAAAACCCAAGATGCTTATCATTTGTTTATTGAGTGCTTAAGGATTCACCAAGTTTTCTTAATTAACTGATTCCCATGAGAGTTTCTTATGTAAATGTTATAAATAATTTAACATAAAAAATATGCTGAACAACAACAATATAACAACAAAGAACATCAAAATACAACACACGACATAGATATTTGATGATGAGTTCACCCCTCCTGGGCTACGTCTGCTTGGTCCAGCTTCCAATGTTTGAGCCTCTCTATTATGCTCAAAATTACAACAAGTGTGTTTACCATGCTCAAATGCCTCTGAAACCTGTCTCAATGAGTTCAGAATACTAAAAAATGTCTATCTAGCCTCTTTTTGCATCCAATTTGGATAATAACTGAAGAAGTTATGACTTCTCCTAGTTCTCCCATTATTTATTCCACAAATTTCTCCAAAACCGACATAATCCCACAAATTCGCTCCAAAATCCACTAACTGAGCGAGAATTTGGCCGCGCCACGAGACATAACCTGTTGGTTGTATCGCAAATCGCAATCGGTGAGGTTTGGCAAGATGAAGGTCTTGTTAACACGACGGAATGTTGTGATAGTGATATCGCAAACCTGATGAGAGTATAAATTGTGGCTCATAACATCTCACGTATGAGAACTTATCGCTCATCGCAATCGGCAATCGGCGCGGGAACATAATCGACGATATCGTCGAACCCAACAACATATAAACTGTGCAACACATAAACGTATCGCGTTCGGGAAGTCTATTACAGTTAGAACTTTATTGCTCATCGCAATCAGTGTTAATTCGTGGTAACGTAAATATCAGCGGGCTTTTGGTGCTTTATGCGATTGCGATTATCACAAATCACAACCCAACCTGTTGGGGGCTGATTCTTATCCACTTGCGATATGCGATTGCGATTAGATAGCGTAGAAAACTGTCTGCGTCGGGGCCAATTCTTAACACCTTTTTGCCTGCGAATGTGATTTGAGAAATGAGGGTGCCAATGGCAGCCTGCTACTTGGCGCCTCCTCATTCGTTGAAGAACTTGCCACATCATCCCAATCCTACCATGTAGACAAGTCAAACTTGAACTTTGACTTGCTCTAACTTCTGCATACGGGCTTGGATTTGAGTGTCGTTCATACCGTTGGATTCAGAATGACGAGCTCTTTGATTTGAAGCTATGTTTAGCAAAATTATGACACTTTGATTTTTGAGCATAAACTTGAGCACCTGATCAGCTTCCCATGGCATGTTGAGTAGAAGGAGCACACACCAGGGTTCTATACAAATATTTACAAGGACAAGGGATTGGCAGTGGAGGGTGCTCAAATCAAGCTAAAAGAGAGAATGTGGTAGGCAAGCATGAAAAAACCCAAAACCATGAAACTTGAACACAACTAGAACAATAATACCCAGAAAAAAGAGACCAACAAGTTCACTAGAACACAAATTTATAGTACAAGTGAGGGATTCAAGAGTTACCCTTGACAAGGCATCCATTTGAAGCTCAAAGCTCAAAGGTTGTAAGACCGAAGGAAGCGCCACCAACGCAATAACAAGAGGAACATACCACTGCCAATGAACAACATCTGTAACACAACCACCACCCCACTCATGCACCAAGCACCAAGACTTCCACCACCTACAAGCCAGACTCTCGTCCAAACAAACTGAGAACACCACATTGTTGGTAGCGAGCTCAACCAAACCCACTCTAGAGGGAAACTGAAAATAATTAACCAAGGTAATCATTGAAGTGTCAAATTATGGCCTCACATCACCAATTTCTCCTTTAGAAGATCCCACTTGTGGTGAGGGCACAAGCTTTTACCCCTAATTTGACACAAAGAATATGTATACATGCATAAGAAAAGGACTGGATAGTCTCTTTCCATATTTACTTCACAATACATGTCCTCATACTTGTGCATGCATGGGGTTTTCCATGCCACCCCTTTCATAAATGATCCGCTCATTGGTGGGGTGGTAGGGTCGCTCCCCAATCCCCTATCTTTCCTCGTTTTCCACCCCCATCAAGGAAATCACACTTTTCATTATAAGTTTATTTTGCACAAGATCATTCATAAACTTAATCAAGAAAATACAAGTTATTGTTGATCATAATCAAGTTTTTTTGTCCCATATAAAATCATTAACATAATTTTGCATGAAATGAAAACAAACTATGCATTATCTTTATAATGAGCTTGTCAAAAGCTACACAAGATTAATGAATTGTTAAGAGATTTATATTAAAGTATTGAAATCCATTTTTATATTATTTTTATACAATCCCTACATGGGATGAGAAGTGAGAATACATGGGGAGAAAGGACAGGGATGTCATCATTCCATGTAACAAGTGGAGAAGACATACCACACCTTCCCCCTCCCATCAGCGTTATGCGTGCCATATAACACTTCTTCATTCTTCATTATTGGCCATGAATGCACTCATAAAATGTGTCGTCCCATTAACTATGTTATGTTGCAACCAACTTGGTCCTATTTACTCTTGGATGCTTGTATTTATTGCTTTGCTCCTCACCATGATGGACTCCACCATTTTCTTCTTGTTGTTTCCCTGCGATATTCTCATTCCTTCCAGCTCCCTTGCTTTAGTTGACCTTCATAAATTTGATTGTTATTCTTTCCTTCTAGTGATAGACTTGGCTTCCTAGCTTCTAGAGTAGTTTTTGGAGACTTGGGCTAAGAAAAAACCCACTCGCTATCACCCCATCTCCCTTACTAGTTTTAGTATGAGTATCTCTTTTTGCATCACCTTGTTCTCCTAGTCATCCTTGGTGCTTATAACCTCAACCATGGTTTGAGAAAGGGCTTGTATTCATAAGGGAAGTAGTGTATGTGGTATTATAGGTGGCTTGTGAGCAAAGTATTGGGTTGATCCATCAACTCGCTAGTTCTGGGAGAAGACACCACCAGACATTCAACAATAATTACAAGAGGTTAAGAAGGAAATAATACAAGAGTGTGGTGTTTAGCCCTACTATGATATTGTTTCCCATATAGTAGCTTGGGTCCATACTATTTGCCACACTCATGGCCAATAGAATTGATACCTCTGCAGCATCAATTTATATTGGAACATAAAATATCTATTGGCCAAATTTGTGCTTGATGGGAAAGATGCAAAAGATGAAATGCTTATAATGTTGGATGAAATGAAATTACAAATGTAGGACTTGAGCCACCACATGGAACGAATTGAAGCCAACATAGCACCAGGAGTAGGCCCCAAAGTAATTGGTCAAGCTAGAGGCACCTCTATCAAGGTAGAGCCCTTGGAATTTTCTCAAATTCTGATGTCATATAAGCCATTAGCTTCATTGTTTTCTAGTTCTAGTCTATTTTATAACATAGGCAAGTTCAGTCAGTTAAGAGCTCTTAGTTTGCTTGGACTATGGCTTCACTATGTAACCGATTTTTGCAAAATTTTGATTATGCATTTTTCAAGGACAAAGGGCCTTATGCACTACCAATGGTCTAGTCTCCCTAGTGGAAGAGCAACAACTTGCACAAGGTCATATAAAATGTAATATTTTGAAAAATCAATAGAATTAAGAATTAGATCTAATAATTAAGAATTTGGATTTTTTCATTATTATTCAAAGTTCAACTTTTATGATCATTTCACTTAATACTTTAATATGGTGATGAGGTACTTTGAGGTAATAATTAAATATGTGTTTTGAATGCATAACACTACATACATGTATATACAATATCAAAGTCTATCTCCACGTTCTTATAGAGGTATTTCAAATGCTTTTTATTAGAGGAATCGATAGTTGGTCGATATTACCTAAGTGAGGCCCTAATTCAAATATGATTGGCTATCACTATAGCCCTTAGGAAAGTGCTAACAATTCAGAAGCTAGGGCATAGAAAGAAACTTATGAATTAGCAAGGGTCAAGACGTCTGTAAACACTCTCACAAGGGGTTCCACTCATGTCGGACACCCACCCTTCTAGCCTTATCACAGTGATCCAAAGCCTCATCCAGGATTTGAACATGGGTAAGGAGAGTTGAGACCTACCTTGCAACCCTTCAAGCAAACCACCTCAACTATGTCAAACAATAAATTTACATAATATCTTAAGGTAGTCATAATGGCACTCTAAGATTGTAGTTGAATGTGTCACTCATGCATACCTCCACCCTCACATGGATATGTAAAACAAAACTTGCCCCATGTTCTCCTTAAGGGCTACCAAAACTTTAGTGAACGTGAATGATGTTAATTGATTAAGGTCTCAGGTTTTCATTATGGAGACTAATCCCATAGAAGACATGTTGTGAGAATGTAACTTGTATAATGATGATGAAAAAGATGAGCTTCACTCCTCCTCATGGATCAACAAAAGTTTTTAGCTGAAAAAAACATAGTTTAAATCAACAAATTTATTTTTTACTTAGACTCATAGGTACAAGGTCTCAAGTTGTACACCTACATGACTTGCATAAATCTATGGCATCTTCATTTACACAAGATAAAAGATTAAGGAAGTGAATATATTTTCAAACACTTTAGTCCAATGCTTTGGTTAAGGACTCATATCCACAAGTATGAGATCTCTAGTTCCACCCTCCACACACCCTATCTAGGTCCGCAACATCTTGCTTACATAGAAACAAAGCATTGACAAAGTAGGTACCTTGCCATACACTCCAATTTGATGTTTTATTTAAAACCTATGTTTACAAGTCAAATCCCCAATGAGAGCTTTGACCCATTAATAAGGCTAGAAAAGTAAGCACTTCCCAAAAGTAAAATCCCCACAAGACAAATGTGTCTCCAAATATCTTAGCCTTTGCTAAACTGTAATAACTTGCAAATTATTAACACTTTCCTAAAAATTATAATGACACCCGATTAAATTTAAATTTAAACCTTTACCATTTTTTTGTTACCAATTGTCCAAAAAAAACCATTATATTCACAAATATAAATGATATAAAAATCTATTTTTTTCAAAAATTATAATAAAATGCTAGCTATTACAACTTTTACCAATTTAAAATGCTTATAATTATTATATTTATTTAAAATGCTTATAATTATTAAATTTAAATAACCCTTGTTCAAACAAATCTCAAATAAAATATATATATATTTTTATGACTAACACCAATATAGTTAAAAACAAATAATATTCCTTTTTTTTTATGACTAAGACCAATATAGTTAAAAACAACTTATATTTTAAAGATATTTCAATTCATTTTATTATAACTTTAAACTATTTTAAACTTATCAAAATATTCCCCTAATTCAAATAATTAGAGTTTGTTCCCACCTATTGAAAATAAAGTTTGGCTATGCTGTACTTTATAATTAATATTCATGTAATGGAAAATTTGAAGGGTAAAAAATAATATTTTATTTATATACATTTTTTTCATGTTTTATATATATATATATATATATATATATATATATATATATGTATATGTATATATATATTCTCGGCCTGGAGTATGCCGTAAAACTGCTTCTGCTTGGCTAAGAGCTCGTCTTCCTCGGACGTAAGGAAACAGGTTAACGGCCCAAGACCCAGAGGCATCTGGCAGGAGTGAGAGCCTGCTCCCGATTACGGACCACCAGCAGGGTTATGCCAGGTGGCGTGGTTTTCCTATTTAACAGTGATGAGTCAAACCCAGCATTCGCGGATAGCAGCCAGAGATGGCTGTCCTCACTGTTGGTTTGACACCTGAGTTGATAGGTTTTACCACCTTCGGAAAAAAAATAAAAAAAATATATATATATATTCATTCCATGTGTAACTATTTTTAATATACTATTTATTTTATTATTTAAACAAATAGGAAGAAACATATTGATCTATTAGACTTTTTTTTTTTTTTTTTTCCGAAGGTGGCAAAACCTATCAAACTCAGGTGTCAAACCAACAGTGAGGACAGCCATCTCTGGCTGCTATCCGCGAATGTCGGTTTGACTCATCACTGTTATCAAGGAAAACCACGCCACCTGTAATAACCCGCTGGTGGTCCGTAAGGGAGCAGGCTTTCACTCCTGCCAGATGCCTCTGGGTCTTGGGCCGTTAACCTGTTTCCTTACGTCCGAGGAAGACGAGCTCTTAGCCAAGCAGAAGCAGTTTTACAGCATACTCCAGGCCGCATTGATCTATTAGACTTTTAAAACAATATCTAATATCAAATAAATATTTTCATTTATAATTAAAAAAATATTTAATATTTTTATTTATAATTAAAAAATAAATTATTATTATATATAAAATATTCTACACTTTTTCTTTATCTTAAATAAAAAAGACAATTATTCTTGTATTATTTTTATAAAATTATAATTAAATTTACTATTTATTTTGTTTTTAATATTTTCCGTTTTTAATTTAAAAAAAATACTTTCACTCCTTTCTCTTTTTCTTCCAAGATTCTCATTTAATTTAATTTTATCTTTTACGAATATTAATATTAAACTAAAGTAATATAATATTTATTTATAAACGAAAACCACATTATATAACGAACGCCAAAAACATGGGATGCCGCAGATATCATAATTGGCATAAACATATCCCCCTTTGCCCCCACAAATTTACGTGGATGTTCTTCATTCGCATCATATAGAAAGCACTTGTTTTGCATGTGGGACAATTATGTAACATGCACATCTCTTGGTATAAATTTACTCTTACTCACCTGCCAACATAAATGTATTTTGACATATTTCATTATGGCATTTTCAAAGGATTTTACCTAGAACTATATGAATATTGTATATGGATTTTGTTGGGTTCGTCAAAGTGAGATCGTAGTGTCATTTTCATTTTTAATTTAGAAAGATACAAGTAATATGAAAATAAGTTTTATTATTAATTTTTATTTTTCTAATTTTGGTGTTTGGAATTGATTTGCAAATAATCTTATCCATATTTATTTGGAATTTATCAATTATTAATTTTTATGTTTCTAATTTTGGTGTTTGGAATTGATTTGCAAATAATCTTATCCATATTTATTTGGAATTTATCAATATTGTAAGTGGATCTTGTTTGGTGGGTCAAGGAGAGATAGTATTGTCCTTTTCACTTTACTTTTAAGTTTATCCAATGATAAGATTTTGGATTAGCTTTTATATTTTTTGGGTTTGTATATACTTTAGTATCCTTAAAATGATAGGATTTTGGATTAGCTTATATATTTTTTGGGTTTGTATATACTTTAGTATTGGTAAAATGTGAATGGTTTTTAAATTAATTTGAAATGATTTTGTAAAATAAATATTTATGGTTATAATATTTTTAAATAAATAGATGTTTTATGTTGTATGAAATATTTTCAATATATTATATATTTTAAATTTGATAATTATTTTTAAAGTTTTATTTTGATTTCAAGATTATTATTATAAATTAAGGTATTGGTATTGGTGTTTATAAGTCATTGTTATGATAAGTTAGATTGGACCATTTTGAAACAATATGTATGAATAATTGCTCATTAATGTAAATATGTTGAACAATTAATTGAGAAAGACAAGCATCAATAAATTATGATACTATGAGTAGGAAGTGGGATCTATGGAAAGGAATATTTCTTGTAATTGCTAGAAAATGCCTACAAAAATTATTGCTGAGAATTTGAATTTGAAGTTGTTGTCTTACTTTTCCTACCAACCCATGGCTCATCGAATGAAGAAATGAGTAGTTGAAGCATCCACCTACCAAAATTATATGGATTGTGTGGTGGTTGAGAAGCTCCCTCAGACTTCAGTGGGCAATGCAAATACCCAACTCAAATTTCAAGAGTTAAGCCATGATTGATTTGGGGGTGTGGGACAAAACATAGAAGAATAGTCATCTAGGGATTTTTAGCCATTTAAAAATTAACAAAGGGATGCATGAGTGCCTAGAGAGAGGTGAATTCATGAGTAGAGAGTTTCCATTACCAAGTGGAATGAATGTCAAGGCATTTTTGGTGAATAAAACTTGATTTCGAGCCCAAATATGACCAGAAAAGTGCAAATTGCAACTTGGAGCATTATTGGTGTGTTATGGGCTTACTAAGGTTGAATTTTGTTTCTTAAATACTTACAAAGAAGCTTTGGAACCAAGTTGAATTAAGGGGGCCATGATTTGATGTGTGTTGGGCAAGCATGACAAGCAAGGGAAACGAAATTGTTGAGGGACTATAAAGCAATGAAGGGATTTCCTTATTTTCTTTATAAGCCAATCTAGAGGAAAACAAAGATCGTAGAAGGCCCAAGCTCAGTAAGGAAGAGGAATTCTCTATTTATCTCATGCTTGCAAAGGATGGTTTCCTTCACCTAGCCAATTTTCGTGAGCATTGATGATATCCTTTGGGGTATCACGACCTAACGAATGGGTAGCCAAATATAGAGAGTTGATATGTTGTTGAGCCCTAGGTTGGGTGGAAAAAGTTCATTCTCAGTTCAACTAGAAACTCTTAAGATAAGTGTCTCAACTTCTCCTAATGAATTTTATGTATTTGTATTTGATGGTTACCTGTGTTAAAGCTTGTGTGTGTATCTTGCCATAAATGAACATTTTGTATACTCAGGAAGATAATTATCTGAAACTGATATCTCTTAAGTAAAGACAAACCATATATGTTTGCTTACTGAATGGATTTGTGTATATGAATGATGACAAATTCAGTATGTGGATGGGATAATGAGATATCAAATTTTTTTATGGTGTTGTATATGTGATGCTTGTTGCATAGAGTTCTCTTGTTGCGAGTTGAGCTAAATGCTCCCTTCTTCTTAAAACTTAAAGGTGTGCCTAGATAAGGGACATTGTCCTCATATTTCTAGTAATGACCCATAGTTTTGGTAGGGCATGGGAGCGTTGTGCATTTTTTCACATAAATGAACCATTAATCCTTTCCAGTGTATAGAAAACAAAATTCTCAAGATTAGAATCTCTTAGAATTATAAGGAAGACTAGGTGTTCTTAGTCATCATCGAACATCTAAACCACATTCATATATGTGCGTGTGTGCGTGTTTCCATATGTATAGAATGTGATGTGGTGTATACCCTTTGGTGGGAGTTAAACCGTTCTTGGGCATGGATGAACATCATTATTTGAGTCCTCCCTAATCGTGTTCCTTTTTCCATGTAAAGACCATTGATTTCTAGGTTGTTGAAATGAGCATTGTTAATACTCACCTCCACTGGGAGGCATATGCTTTGATTGGTAATGGATTGCAATAATATTTGGTTAATATAGAAACATGATCTAGCGACCTTAAAGAGAGATATCATCCATATCATTCCTATCATCCCCAATTCTCAAGTTCAATCTTGAGCATGTTATTTTAGCTTGTTATCCACTTGGAAAAGGGGAAGCTTACATTCTCCTTTATGAGAAATGAGTTTATAGTATCAACTCTAGTCTCTTTTAGTTTAAGACACCTTGCTAAGATTGGTAAATTTGTGGATTAGCTTCACAATCAACAAATGGGTTGAAATCTCTCCTCATCAATACTGAGGAAAAATTCAAGCTCTCTACACTTATTAAGGCTTTCTCTACATCAACTCGCTAACCAACCGTTCTCATTAGCAATTTTCTAAATTTGTGTCTTCAATAAATGAAAAATTTACATTTATTAAAGATTCTCACATTCTAGTTCACCCTCAACATCTTAATGAAATTTATTAATGACTGAAGGTGGTGATTTGGCATCAAATATCTAAATGGTATATTTAGCATCTATAAGTTCTATAGAACCAGAGCATAGTGGTGATGCTTATTTACCCCTAATGTTTTTACGTATTGTATGAACATTCTGAACACATCCTTGAGGGTGTTAGGTCAATATCATGGTGACACTGGAGTCATTAATTGAATTGGAAAAGATGGAAAGTTGATACCTTGTAACCTCAATTAATAGGAGAGGTGATTGGGTATGTTACAAATGGTATCAAAGCAAAGTAACTATAGTCACCATGAATGGTAGAGCTTTCATCTAGTGGGAAGCTCTCAAGGCTATGAAGGGAATTGTTGAGATAATTATTACTTGGAAACAATTTAAGAAATATTTTAGGTAGAAGTGTTGAAAATAGCAACAAGAAATGCTAAAAATAGAAATGCTAAAAACAACATTGCTATAGATAACATTTCAGGATATATTCCAATTTTAATTTGTCCTTGAATTAAAATTGAGAATTAAAATTCGAATTTAGTCTCACTAGCTATTTGAAAAATAATTAATTAATTCATCTTGAGTTAATTAGTTGGAGAAATTCAAACATGAAGTTTTTGTGAAGGCATGCAACAATTATCCCTTTGATTGAGGAAGTTATCCCTTAATTAAGGAGATAAGGATGAGTTGTATTTGAGTTGTAATTAGTTAGCTCATTTAACTGAGTTAAGTCCAGTCAAATTAGTTCCAAACAGTTTGAGGAACTAATTGTGAGTTCAGTCAGTTAATACATGCATGCATACAACTAGTGTTCTCTAGATAACTGAATATTCTCTCATAAGTAACTCATGCATGTCAGTTTAGACAAAGACCCAGTTGAGATTAAAGGCAGGGACAATGTACAATCAGTTGCTAGAATATTCCCATGTGAGTATCTCTTGCATGCAGAAGGAATACATTCATTGAGGATTGCGTAGTTACTACAGAGGTCAGAGCAGTGTGTGAGGTGAGAATCACACAGGTGGCTCCTGGAGGACCCAGGAGAAACTGCGCAAGGAAATAGGAGGCTTGGAGGATTGAAGGAAGGCATATGTGTTGTCTATTTTGTCTATGAGCAACAGTGAGAGATTGTACTGAGAGCTGGATAGCTTGAGAGCTAAAGCTTTGTGTAATCCTGAGATATTTCCACTTGTATGATAATACAGATAGCGGGGTTTTTAGTTGAGGCTTTCCCCAGAGTATTCTTCTATGTTTCATGTGTGATTGAATCTTCTTCTCTCTTATATGTGTTCTGTTTGATCTTGCTCAAAATCGATTAATCTTCCGCAAGTTTGACTATAGAAGTAGATTAAGTATTTTGCTTTAGTACATTGCATAATCAGTTTAATCTACAGTGATAATTTCTACATGGTATCAGAGCAAAGGTGATCAAAGCGGAGAACAATATACAAAGAAGGGAGAATTTCGAAGTTTGAAGTTCTTGATTGTAGGTACAAAATCAATTTCTTATCACATCTCAAAGTTCACCAATGACGTTCAATGGCTTGAGACTCGAGTATGCCCTGGATGGCAGCTCGAATTACATAGCCTAGAACGATCGCATGGAAGTGGTATTAGAGGAAAACGGTTTGAAGGACTTCATTGATCAAGAAGTCCCCAAGCCAGCAACAGCGAATGCCCAAGAATTGGCGGAATGGAAGAAATGTGTGGTGAGAGCGAGGAGGATTCTTCTCGAGGGAGTTCGAGACCATATTGTCTCGAGTCTCCATAGGAAGGAGACTCCGTTTTCAATGTGGACAACATTGAAGGATCCATATCAGAACAAAAATGACTAGAGGAAGCTGGCGCTGAAAGACAAGCTTCAGAAAATCAAGTGTGAAAAGGGCGACACGAACTCTACATATCTGAACAAGCTCACCACCTGCGGAGATGAGCTTGGAAGTGTAGGAATCACGAAAACTAATGATGATATGGTGAGTCTTGCTCTCCTCGGTCTTCCTAAGAGCTGGCATAGCTACCAGGACTCAGTGAATAGAAGAGAGAAACTGTTAGATTGGGAATGATTGTAGTCAGATCTGATGCAGGAGGAGATCAGGAGAAGCACCAGAGATGGTTCTTCATCTAAGCATGATGATGAAGAAAATCTAGCCTTAGCAAGTAAAGCGCAGAAAGGGAAGGAGAAGGATTCTCATTCCAAATCGAATTATTCCCATGGTGGGAAGAAGATTGACAAATATAAAGTGAGAAGCTTTAATTGTCATGAGGTGGGTCATTATGCAACTAATTGTCCATTGAAGAAATCCAAGAAGGGATCCTCGGAAGGATCTGAAGGTGAGGCATTGGCCTCTCAGTTCGAATTGGATTTTACCCTCATCGCATGCATGGTTTCATTAATGATGGGTTGTGGTTGGTTTCTTGACTGTGGAGCCTCATTCCACATGTTCGAAGATAAGAGTTTGTTCAGTACATTGGAGGAGAAAGACCTCCAGATGCGCATAGAGATGGGTAATGATGAAAGGTATAGTGTTTCAGGAGTGGGCACGGTTGCTTTTCAGAGGGAGCATGGAGCTCTCATTACCTTGACAGATGTGAAGTATGTGCCTGGACTGAAGAAGAACTTGGTATCGATCGCGATGTTGGAGGACAAAGGCTACGATGTTGTCTTCAGTAAGGGAAAGGTTTTCCTTAGACACATCACCACAAGATAGGTGAAGCAGATCGGTTCACGAGTCAAGAACCTGTATGCTCTTGAGGTTCAAGATGCATGCAAAGCCTTGAGGAGCAAGGCAAATGTTGGAGACTTGGTGGTTGAGAGGGAGAGTAAATTACCTCTCAACATGTAGTCCCAAAAGAAGTCTCAGACATTTGTGGAGGAGCCACAATTGGAGACGCTGAGAGGAGACCGAGTGGAGGCATCGACTCATGCAAAGACCTCCAGTAGTGGGGAATTTCGAGCCAAGTCAGCAGAGGGATCACATGCAGCCATACCTCTAGGTGTGAGGTGGGGCGATGTAAAGTGATAGTCCCATGAAGGCTGAAATAGGGGCAAGATCCTTGAGGTACCCAACCTCTTTGATTAGAACTTGCTACGGGAGCCCTGACGAGGAGTAGCAGGATTGGCTGAGTGGGTAGAGATAGATGCGGACGGAGCAGTAGAGGGAGCTTCAGCATCAGAGGATGTTTCTAGCTCAACAGGGAGGTCAGTTGGGAGATCAGTTACTTACTTCTCAGTAATTGAGTTGCAGTGCAGCATTGGGCAGCACGATGCAACATGATGATAGGAGGTGCAATGCGGATGCAGTGCTGGGAGATAGGACCAACAACAACACAGATGCAGTAGGAGGAATCAATGTGATTGATGCAGTTAGAGATCAAAGTGAGTGAGGCTAGAGCAGTCAGATACTGAAGAGCATAAAGGTGCAGAGTTTTCAGTCGACAGAGGCAATAATAATCAGAGACTTTGATTACAGAGGCATCATTCTGATTCAGGTTGGATATTTTTTTCTAGAGTTGCTGGAGCAACAACACTTGAGAGAAGTTTTGCATGCAGAACATTCCAAAGGTTCAGGATCGAGATTGATTTGAATTTCTTTATTGTTGAGAGGGTGTGTCGAAAATAGCAACAAAAAATACTAAAAATAGAAATGCTAAAAATAGCATTGATATATATAGCATTTCAGGATATATTCCAATTTTAATTTGTCCTTGAATTAAAATTCGAATTTAGTCTCACCAGCTGTTTGAAAAATAATTAATATATTCATCTTGAGTTAATTAGTTGGAGAAATTCAAACATGAAGACTTTGTGAAGACATGCAACAGTTATCCCTTTGATTGAGGAAGTTATCCCTTAATTAAGGAGATAAGGATGAGTTGTATTTGAGTTGTAATTAGTTAGCTCAGTTAACTGAGTTAAGTCCAGTTAAATTAATTCCAAACAGCTTGAGGAACTAATTATGAGTTCAGTCAGTTAATGCATGCATGCATGCAACTAGTGTTCTTCAGATAATTGAATATTCTCTCATAAATAACTCATGCATGTCAGTTCAGACAAAGACCCAGTTGAGATTAAAGGTAGGGACAATGTACTATCAGTTGCTAGAATATTCCCATGTGAATATCTCTTGCATGCAGAAGGAATTCATTCCTTGAGGATTGCGCAGTTACTACAGAGGTCAGAGCAGTGTGTGAGGTGAGAATCACATAGGTGGCTCCTGGAGGACCCAAGAGAAACTAAGTAAGGAAATAGGAGGCTTGGAGGACTAAAGGAAGGCATATGTGTTGTCTATTATGTCTATGAGCAGCAGTGAGGGATTGTACTGAGAGTTGGATAGCTTGAGAGCTAAAGCTTTGTGTAATCTTGAGATATTTCCACTTGTATGATAATACAGATAGCAGGGTTTTTAGCTGAGGCTTTCCCCAGAGTATTCTTCTGTGTTTCATGTGTGATTGAATCTTCTTCTCTGTTATATGTGTTCTGTTTGATCTTGCTCAAAATCGATTAAGCTTCCACAAGTTTGATTGTAGAAGTAGATTAAGTATTTTGCTTTAGTACATTGCATAATCAGTTTAATCTACAGTGAGAATTTCTACAAGAAGTACTTCTCAAAAATATATTATGAAGGAAAAAATGAGGAGTTCCATGAATTGAAGTTGGGACAACTAACTATGGATAACTATGTTAATCTGTTTTTAGAGCCATTAAGGTATTTTTTGTACATAAAAAGTGAGAGAGTAAAAATACAACACTTTCTCATTGGATTGCCACAGTCCTATCAAGATAGAAATGAGTTTATGAACCTAGGACACTTGAGGACACTGTTTAGAGGGATAAGTACTACTATGAGCAGAGTCTGGAATCCCAAAATACTTAGGATAAGAGAGATAGACTTGGTTTGAAAAAGAAAGTATTCAAGTCACAACAATATAAGAACCCAAGAAATAGTGCACAGCCAAGTCATCAAGCTAAAATCATGCACACCAAAATTATCCCATGCATCATGGAAATAAACTAGCATAAGTAGTGCACAGGGGCTTCACTGGGGGAGCAATACCATACCACGTGGGTTCATATTCGAGGATATATATTGAGAAAAAAATGGCATAATATATTGGGGGATATATAGGGGGGCAAAGGGTTTTTATATTTTCAGGTGTAAAAATGGAGCTCAAAGTTAATGAAAAAATATAAAGGGGTATAGAATTTGTTAACAAAAAAATGGATACCTACAATATCTAGTGGAAGTAGGGGTTTTTAAAATTGGGCAAGTGTATTGGTAGGGGGTTAAATAATGTGATTTTTAGGGGTATTTTCCAATATGTACTCAAATTAAGGGTATTTTTTAATATACCATGAATGCACGTGATAGGTCAGAGGTTGATTGAGTGAAGCCCCCGTGAAGTAGTGGAAGTAAAAACGAGAGATCATAAGAGTACAATTGAAGTGTGGGGGGTACAGAGAAGAACATGTACTTTGAATTTGTCCCCACCAATAGAATGAAAACAAGAGGGTCTACAATGTATAAAAACCCCCTACTATCAATGATGTGACACAAGCCATACCTCAAATCCATGTTGTTGTGGAGAATCAACAAGAAGACTATCAAGCCTTGGTGGTGGAAGTAAAAGGTATAATTACTCGATGAATTGTTTCTATTTTAATTAACCCTAGAGTTAACCTTAGTTATATTACACTCTAAGTTGTTGATACATGTATTCTTTGGAGAAGTAAGCATAGGACGACATAGTTGGCCCAGCTAGTTATAGAAACAAAGAGGAAAGTGATCGAATTGATGGAAACATGCATGTTGGAAATAAATGGGTTGCACATGAAAACCACATCGAACATATTACCTTTAGGATCTTATAATGTTCTAATTGGCTATTGATATGTTGGGATAAGTTGGATCACTACACAAAAACATTGGATTATGTGGATGATGACAAAAATCCTAGAACTATAAAAGGCCTATCCAAGCATGTATCAATAATGCAAGTGTGTAGGATGTACTTAAAGAAGTTATATATAAATGGATGTCATATATATGTTATCCATGTGTTGGAATCAACATGCAACAAATAATTGAATATTAAAGATCTCCAAATACAACAAGAATTTAAAGATTTTTTCCAAGAGAGATATCAAGACTAACTCTCGTTGATGTGTTTTCATGTGACACATCAAATGGATTGATTTTGAAGCATCACGCTTTTAGTGAATCCTAATATTCTTCACGTAAGGCCAACAATTATGGTTTCTCCTTTGAACAAAGAGAAGAGAATAAAAGACTTCAGAAAGAAATAAAATGCTTATGTTTATCTTTTCATTTGATAGCCACGTTTCTCATCTTCATCCAACATTCTGCAAAATAAAAGAAGAAGATCGAATGCCAAAGATATCACTATTCCTCCCCACATGTCTGCATTATTTCCCTATTATAATTATCTCAATTTTATTGATCTATTTTCTATTTTCATGACTAAGTATTATTTTACAAGGAATTACTTTTCTTCTTTTACTTAGTCATTTTCCAAGTTGTGCAAAAGTATTCCCCCACTTCATATTCCTCCATACACACCCTTTCTTTGCACATAACCATTTATTATATTCTATACTTAACCATTTTTAAGGATGTGCAATATGTTTTGCATAACACATCCTCCACATAACCCAATTCTTCAGACACCATTACCTTTGCATAACGAAACCAAAATCCAATGCTCCATACACCATTACATCTTCACAACCTAACTTCCACACCTACCTTTTCTCCACACACTTCTCACACTCCATGTTTTATTACTTAGTAGTTTTTTATGTCTTAGGTACCTTTGGAATATCTCCTTATGAGACATGGAAACCAACTAGACATATCATGGGATGACATCTTGAAGGTAGTGATTGAACACAGATGAATAGACAATGACTCAACATGATTATTTAGCTGTGAAATGGAAATAAAAAATTACATCATGCATGAGTTACAAAAGGTCCAGTGCATTGGGAAATGAATTTGAATGTACATTAGGATAGATTTCTCTTCTTTGATAATTACTTGTGAATGTTGTTGGATTATTATTTATGTTTATTATGTTCTCTTCATCAAACAATTACCAAACATACAAAACATTAATATCACAAGAAACAAAGAACACAATATGATCTAAGCCAGGGCGAAAACCCCACAAGGGGGAAAACCCATAAAAATTATCTTCTTGTAGAATCAAATCAAAATGAGATATCCAATACCCATGACCATAAAAATACTCCAACCCTCCTTCCACATAGAAAATCCATCAACAACAAAATACCAACAACATGTACAACATCAGGAACAATATTTCAACAAGAGATGTGTCATGGAAAAACCATCACATATCCAAGAAAATCTTCCTTTACATATGCAAACTTTAGACTTCGACCTCCATTGACTTCACCCTTCTTCTTGATTTATTTCAGATCAGATCACACACATAGTTGTCCACAAATAAGCTCAATTCACCCTCTATTTAGATTGGCCAGAGGGGTTCAGAGAGATGTTTCTTCTGGGGCAGGGCTGACTGGACAAGTAGGGTTGAGTTGACATCTTGAGGTGAGTTTGGTTCAAATTAAATCTTTGAATTTATTTTTTCCAGGCTATAAATAAGCCTTTGACTTTGACCAATGCAAATAATAATAAGCATGAAGAACATGCTATAATAAAATAATAATTTGACTACAACATGAAACCCATGCTTTGAAAAATAAGTATTTCTTTTTGTTTCTTTTTGTTTTTACATGAAATATATAATCACACAAGTATAAATGATAATTATGAAGACTGAACCTAGTTACCTTTTTCAACACTCTCTCTTAACTAGTGAGGTATTCATAATTACACACTAGGATACAAGGATACTCTCAAATTGAAATATTCTCGTAAGAAGAGTGAGATTGATAAGCCATTATCAAACATAGCACAATGCTGGGAGGCAGATATTTGGACACCATCACCACATCATCTCAAGGCACATGCCCCATCCATATGTTCACCAAGGATGTCCTTACAAAACTAATTCTTATCTTGGATTCACAATCCTAAAAAAATACCGGTCCTTTTTGACTACTCTTATATTGGATACCTCGACCTATACTTAAAGAGTATTGGTCCACGTGACTACTACATATCTTGGATTCCAAATCCTAAAGGAGTATTAGTCCCAAATGCTTATCTAATCCTACATTCTCCCTACCAGTGCCTACACTAGACTTACGACTGTTGGTTCTGGCCTAGTGCATGACACATGGAGAATATAGTGTCCACCATTACTCCCTCTCAACCTGGAGGGATATCCTTACTCCCTCTCAACCAGAGAGACATTACCATAAGTCTTATCTTATCTTATACTTCATAGATACATCTACTATTTGTTCTTCCATGGAGATATAGTTGTAGTTTTAGGGTTCGTTTCTCGCATTACATCATACCTGAGCTTGGAATTTCCTAGATGTCAAACATTTTACGAAGAAAAATTATTTCACATTCTATCTCCATGATAGGGTTTCTTGGCTCCTAACAACATCACATCGTATCAAACTTTGACCTTTATGGATCTCAAAAATCTTCATGCAAATTTGTCATCAAATGGTTTATCTATCATCTTCAAGGAGCCAAACTTCCTCATAGCTCTTAGCACATGCCTTCTATCATTCATAACAAAGTTTTGCCTCATATTCTTCAATAAGTCGTATTAGCTTTCAAAATATCAATTCTTCCCTCATGATCTTTCAATCCATCATTAGTTCTCTCTACTCAATCCATGTGCTCCCAAATTGAATCAAATAGTTGTTGGTGTTACACAATATTTTGTCACAACTCCTGCACTTCCCTGTGTCATACCCTGGAGTGCCAAAACCTTGACAACTATGCAGTGTACCCATCCTGATATGAAACCCAGATCCTCCTCGAAGAACTAATGAAAAGTTTCCTTGAGCCTTTCCTAAGAAAAATGAGCTCAAAACGCTAATTTCTGGGTCAGCGCGACTGTGACACTGCCCTTTCGAGCTGATGGTAGGTTGCACCATATGAGCCCCGCGTTGCCAGCGCAGTTTTTGCCTAGATAATCACGTTGAACCCTAAAACTCAAGTTTTCCCAAAGTGGAGGAGAAGCTTCATGATCTCTCGGCTTCCAGAATGTCAAGTTGGATGATGTTCGTCGTGGATGTGGTCAAATTCTCAAAATATTACCCTTTGATCTTATCCCTATGAGCTTCCTCCTTGAGATAAGGACCTTCCCCTATCTTTAGTGAGATCCTAACTCCCTCTCCCTGCCTATCAATTCATTCCCCTCCATTCCCAAAAGGTTGGTCTCTGATTATTTGTACCCTTATGCTAAGTAGTGCTTACATGTTATTCACTTTGGCTTGGAGAAGGAGTGCTTGGAGAGATTGATCTTGGACTTGGACATTCACTCAATGAGGGCTACTAACATCAAGTCTTGGGTTGTATGCTTCCTCTTTTGTTTAATAATATATACAACTGTTGGTTCACTTTCCATAAATTCTTGTGTTAATGCTTCATTTATGTTAATGCTCCTTGATCTGTTAAGTTGATTACATTTGATTATGCTTGTTTCAATTTTATGCCTTGTTGTGTCTTTGGCCTCTTATGCAGGTATTCAAATGCTATGAGCATCGAGGACTGAGCCTAAGGAGAAAGTGATCAAGATCTTCAAAAAAGAAGTTCATTACATCATGAGAGTGAAGTAGGTCTCCTTCCTCTTCTCTTATTTCGATTGTAATCGAGGAAAGTGTCTTGTAGATTGTCTCGTTTATTGCTAGACCCACTCATTGGGCTAGAGGGATCATCTATGTCTGCAGAGAGGATTTACCTAAAAAAAATGGCGACTCCACTGGGGATGCTATAACCGTTCCATCCATTTCTTTAATCTGATACTTTTGTTAATTTGACCAACCGCCGATTTCTCGACTTGTGTGAGTTAGTATAGGTCTGCACAATCACTGATTACTGCCTTAGAGTGCTAAGTCTGGATTGTTTTTTGGAATCTTTTTTTCCCATATTCCTCGCCTAACATGAGTTTTATCAATGAAAATCGCACTGGAAGTGCTAGTTTTTACCTGTACAGTCACGTTGAAAACCTTATTTTCCACTATTTTCTCCTATTGAAAATCAACACAGTTTTTGCCATATAAATTAGTTCTGATGACCCTGACCAAGACGAGTTTTGCTATGAAAAGTAGCGCTAATGACCCTGTCAGCAAGGGTTTTGCTATATAAAGCAGCGCTGATCCTTAAATTTGAGAATTTTTAGGGTTTTTGCCTTAGAATTTAGTGTGTCTTGGCCCCTGAGGCCTTTTCCCATCCTGTATGCTTGGATTTGTCAGTTTTTTGATTGATTGTCTTGATTAATTTGTAAAATTTGTGTCATTGGCTTTGAAGTGAAACCTGATTGAGTTCTAGGGTTTCTAGTCAATTGGTCATCACTTGCTGCTTGTTGGTGTCATTGAGATGCTGGTTTTGCTGATTGATTGAGTGTTGTTTTCTGTGGAAATCATTGAAAACATCATTGTGCATTGGTTTTTGCTTGTCCTTAAAAAAATACTTTTCGTGAAAATGCATTAGATTAGTTGCACTCAAAAGTTATTTTTTGAGATTCATCATTGAGAATAGATCACATTTTTCGTTGATTGAAAGCTAAATACTATATTGGGTGCATCAAATCATTCAAAACGAAAAAAAAAGCATAACTCATATAAGTGCATCTTAGTGAAGTTAAAATCAATTTTCTTTCGAAGAGTTGGAATTAGGATAGTGAAAAGTGAAAATCTTTTTTACTTTTGGCATGGCATTTGGAAGACAAAAGTGAAATTTAGTGGAAGGCATGTTGTTTGATGCATTATTGATTGAATTTCTTCCCTTGGTTAGTCTAGCTTTCATTGAAGTGGAAAATTTTCCTTTTCTCATATAGCTGCATCTTAGGGATTCAAGTGACATCATTTTGAGCCCAAAACTGAAACATAATTGAAGATAAACCTTAAAATTTACCTCAATTAACCTAAGGAGCATTTGGAACTTAACGCAAATATCTATAGGTCTAGGCTAGAGACATGTTCCAACATCTTTAAGCCTAACAAATGTCGTTAACTACTTGAATTATATCTTGGGGGTGAAATCTCGTTCCAGTAGGGAAGTATATCAAAGGTTCTCCAGTACTTTCGGGTATATCAGAGGCACTTCAATGATGGCAAGCATAGACACTCTCACTGAACGGTTCTGCATTAGACAGTGCTAACACAAACTTGTACTCCCCGTACTATCGAGTATATATTGGGAGACTCCACTAGGTTGTTATCCTTTAGCCACAAGTAACCGAGTCAGCCGCCTTGTAAACATGATACACCGAACAAAACATTCAGGGAGATTATCTGTTGTACGTTAAGTCCTTGGTTTCAGATAAGGTGTATATAGTGGTTCATTGATACTTGGTAAACCCTTTTGCCTAGTTACCCCTTTTTGATTTATTTTTGTTAAAAAGTTCTAAAATCAATTAACTGACCGCGGAAAAAAATACTTCCTATGGAAATACTCCTTAGTAGATCTTAGGTTTATACCAGTGGAAACATTTCCCGAGTCTACCAGTCAAGGAAACCCCTCTGACGAGAATCCTATTCCTTTTCCTTCTTTTGGAAATATCAGTTCTCCTTATATGGAAACATTATCCATTCCTGGATTGACCATTGGTCTGCTAGTTTGGTTATTTTCAACCTCAGTGATTCTGAGTGTCCAAACTACTTTTCAATTGAGTTCTTCTCCAACTGAACAACATCAATATCATGTTGACCCTAATGTTGACCCCTCACCTTCTTTTCCTATTTATTCACCCCATTCATCCTCCTAGTGAAAGCCTGGATTCTAGTAGCCAGGAAGATAAGAAGAAGAACAGGACGAAGAAGAAGAAGCAAAATAAGCAAGGGGGCAACCAAAAAACCATTGCTACGGATGCAACTGATGTAGAAAAATCTTATAATTAGCCCCAGAAAGTGAAATCCCCTTGCATGTTATGTAACGGTGACCACCTTCTTCGAAATTGTCCTGGTATTCCCAAGGTCTTAGAAATGTGGTCCATAGATTCACCTTGACCTTTGTCATCAACCTCTGGAGTTCATGCTGGAGATAAACCTTCAACTAGTAATAATAAAGCTCATGGGAAAAAGGGAAAAGTCAAATTTCCCTGTAAGTTGTGTGAAGGTAATCATCCCATGCACCTTTGTCCTCTTATGGATGAAGCTTTGAAAGATTTGGAAAAACTTACAGCTTCTCAATCTCGTCTTCGGGCCAGGTATCGAAAGCTTTCCCCCAATCCTTCACTAGTTGATCAAAAGTCATCTTTGGTCAACCCCACTCTCTCTGAAAGTGAGTCTCGTGAGTCCGTTCTCAACCAATCATTGGTTGAGAAAACGATAGACTTGGCTCCACCTTCAATTAACCGTACCTTTTCGGTAGAGAGTGAACCTCATACTGCTTAGGTTCTTCTGGTTTCTTTAGTTTCGAATGAATTGGATGGAAATCCTTCCGTTCTCGAGGTGCATGAGAGAAGTTCTCCCTTTCCCATAGCATTAGAGGGCAGATCTCACGTTCCTATGACACCCTCTCCTAGTAGTTTAGTCACTTCGTTTGATTGGAATCGATTGGCAGGATATCGTTGTTCGTCTTATGTGCCTTTTCAGATTACAGTACAGGCTTACAATATGGCCGTACCTAGCACTGTCATAAACAAGGGCGCATCTAGTGGTATTTTTTCCTCAACTGCTTGGCAAGCTTTAGGTTCTCCTCAGCTTGTCCTAGTCATCCAAAACCTGTTAGCTTTTAATAGAGGAACCAATCAACCGTTAGGGATCCTTCCTAAGTTACCTATTACTTTGGGAGGAAAGACTGTCTATATAGACGTGATGGTTGTCCAAGGCCCATTGGATTTTAATCTACTTCTTGGCTGTGACTATGTTTACGTCATGTGAGCTCTTCTTTCTTCTCTCTTTCTAGTGATGTGTTTCCCGCATGAAGGAAGCATTTTGGTCATTGATCAACTTACATTCATTGGTCCTAAATCAACTCCCAATCAACCATCATCCCTAAGTGGTTCTTATGTACAAGCGGTATCTCCCCCCGCCACAGGTTAATTACGTGGTCACCCATTTCATGCCCACATCTACTTGTGATCTAGTAGGTGATGTAGTATGCCATGTACTGGGGGCATTGGAGCCCGATTTTTCCATTAGATCCGTGGACATGTATCTCTTTCAGAGTGTTTTTCTCCCATTTTATGAGAATGTCTTGGAATCCATGGCCTCTTTCAGTCTATGATCAAGGGTTTGGAGCAAAGTTCCTTGTCTTGTGTCAAGCTCATTAAAAAATGAAATGAGGACCATGAGAATAGTTCTTTTACTATGTCAACCTCATTAAAAAATGAAATAGGTCCCCATGAGGATAGTTCTTTTACTATGCCAACCTAGTATAAATAGGCGTCATGAGAAAAGTTCTTTTACTTGTGTCAAGCTCATTAAAAAATGAAACAAGGTGTCATGAGCATGGTCCTTTTCCTGTGTCAAGCTCATTAAAAAATGAAACAAATCCCCTTCCAATTCGAGTCTTTGATTAGATCTCGTAAAATCCCAGTCGAGTCTTTCACTTGACCTCGTAAGTGAACTTTCATTCCATCTAGCTGTTAGTAACAAGTAGTCTACTTAGGTGAATGAAATGAAGCTTCGGGGGCATGTACCTTGAATTGAGTCATTATGCCGGGGCATGCAAACTTATCTCAGACATAGTTTATCTTTGTTTCAAGATTTTGTAAAAATGAAACCAAATCCAAGCATAGTTTTTTCTCATGATTCAAGCTTGTGAAAAATGAAACCATCTTCAAGTATACTCAAGCATAGTTTCCCATGTTTCAATCTTGTGTAAAAATGAAACCATTCCCACTTTACCTCTCGTGATTTCCGTTTTATCAACCTGTTTTTGCTAGATGAGCCTTGGTTTGTCCATTCCATCGCCACCATCTCTTTGGTCAATAATTCACCTTCACTTGGTTGTTTTACCCTTGCCTGAGGAACATTTGCGATAAATGGTCTTATTAGCCACCCCCATGACCTTTACATGTTTTGAGCAGTTCCATCATGACCAGAACTAGTTGCTATCCTTTTATACCACTCGTTCCTCTAGGTGGAGTCCTCTTTCAGCGCTTTTCAGACTTCGAAAAATGAAAATATTGCCAAGTACTTGTCATTTCAAACTCGTCAAAGTAAATGAAATTATGTCTACTTAGTATAAGTTTAACCCTTTTCTGGACTGAGATAGACTATTGTACGAAAAAGGAATACCTTAGTCGAACATGGCTAGGATGTTCTCTCGAATATTATTTTCTACCTTTTCGGGTTCGAGAGACAAATTACAAAAAGGGACCTGATGGCATTTTCTTTTTTGTATCTTTTTCAAACTCTCTAAATATGAAAAAGACACTGAGTTACTGTTCTGTCGGACTCATAAAAAGTAAAAGACGAAAGACTTGTCACCATGATGAGACCAATTTTCTCCTTCCTAGGACTCGTAAAACTTACTAGGATGGATTCATTCGAACAATGAACTTATATGACAAGCATATGCTATCCCATTCAAGCTTGTGATTAAAAATAATTGGGGTAGTCAGTAGAAATAGTGGGGAAAAAGTGAAAGTGAAACATCTCTTGTATAGGCAGCATGTCGCTCTTGAACATGACGCTCCTCTGTTTATCGTGTCAAGTTTGGGATATCCTCACTCAGTCACTTGTCCTTCTAGGTTTGGGTGATCCATTTTTTCTCTCATCTGACTATTTCACTTCGTCATCACGACCCTTGGTCCTATGTTGAGTCAAATGCTGCCACATTGTGGAGTCGTGTTGCCGATATGTTAAAGAGAAGTCCTATCTACAGTTTACTACCTATACAATGCCTAACCTTTTGCCACAGTCCTGGATCATACTCGTTTATTCCACTTTATTCCTTGTTTCATGTCGATGGAGAGGGAATCATTATGGCCCTCCTTCGATGGGTCATTTCCTGTCGACTTCAGCTTATTATCCAGGAAGATGACTTAGCTACTCCCTTTCAGTACCTTAGAGCTTGCATGCCTTAATGGCAAGTTCTTCACATTCGACGACATGTTTTCATCATTGGCCTTCGATCAAACAATTACCAAACATACACCACATTAATATCACAAGAAATAAAGAACACAATATATAGGATCTAAGCTAGGGCGAAAACCCCACAAGGGGGAAAACTGATAAAAATTATTTCTTGTAGAATCAAATCAAAATGAGATATCCAACACCCATGAACGTAAAAATACTCCAACCCTCAAGATGCCAATTCAAACCCTCCTTCCACATAGAAAATCCATCAACAACAAAATACCAACAACATGTACAACATCAGGAACAATCTTTCAACAAGAGATGTGTCATGGAAAAACTATCACATATCCAAGAAAATCTTCCTTTGCATATGCAAACTTTAGACTTCAACCTCCATTGACTTCACTCTTCTTCTTGATTTATTTCAGATCAGATCACGCACATTAGTTGTCCACAAATAAGCTCAATTCACCCTCTATTTATATTGTCCAGAGGGGTTCAGAGAGATTTCTCTTCTCGAGTAGGGTCGACTGGACAAGTAGGGTTGAATTAACATCTTGAGGTGAGTTTGACTCAAATTAAATCTTTGAAATTATATTTTCCAGGCTATAAATAAGCCTTTGACTTTGACCAATGCAAATAATAATAAGCATGAAGAACATGCTATAATAAAATAATAATTTGACTACAACATGAAACCCATGCTTCAAAAAATATGTATTTCTTTTTCTTCTTTTTGTTTTTACATGAAATATATAATCACAAAAATATAAATGATAATTATGAAGACTGAACCTAGTTACCTTTTTCAACACTCTCTCTTAACTAGGGAGGTATTCATAATTACACACTAGGATACGAGGATACTCTCAAATTGAAATATTCTCATAAGAAGAGTAAGATTGATAAGCCATCATCAAACATAGCACAATGCTGGGAGGCAGATATTTGGACACCATCACCACATCATCTCAAGGCACATATCCCATCCATATGTTCACCAGGGATATCCTTACAAGACTATTCTTATCTTGGATTCACAATCCTAAAAAAAAATCGGTCCTCTTCGACTACTCTTATATTGGATACCTTGACCTATCCTCAAAGAGTATTGGTCCACGTGACTACTACCTATCTTGGATTCCAAATGCTAAAGGAGTATCAGTCCCAAATGCTTATCAAATCCTACATTCTCCCTACCAGTGCCTACACTAGACTTACGACTGTTGGTTCTGGCCTAGTGCATGACACATGGAGAATACAGTGTCCACCATTACACCCTCTCAACCTGGGAGGATATCCTTACTCCCTCTCAACCAGAGAGACAATACCATAAGTCTTATCTTATCTTATACTTCATAGATACATCAAATATTTGTTCTTCCATGGAGATATAGTTGTAGTTGTAGGGTTCGTTTCTCGCATTACATCATACCTGAGCTTGGAATTTTCTAGATGTCAAACATTTTAAGAAGCAAAATTATTTCACATTCTATCCCCATGATAGGGTTTCTTGGCTCCTAACAACATCACATCGTATCAAACTTTGACCTTTATGGATCTCAACAATCTTCATGCAACTTTGTCATCAAATGGTTTATCTACCATCTTCAAGGAGCCAAACTTCCTCATAGCTCTTAGCACATGCCTTCTATCCTTCATAACAAATTTTTGCCTCATACTCTTCAATTAGTCATATTAGCTTTCAAAATATCAATTCTTCCCTCATGATATTTCAATCCATCATTAGGTCTCTCTACTTAATCCATGTGCTCCCAAATTGAATCAAATAGTTGTTGGTGTTACACAATATTTTGTCACAACTCCTGCACTTCCCTGTGTCATACCCCGGAGTGCCAAAACCTTGACAACTATGCAGTGTACCCATCCTGATATACAATCTAGATCCTCCTCGAAGAACTAATGAAAAGTTTCCTTGAGCCTTTCTTGAGAAAAATGAGCTCAAAACTCTAATTTCTAGGTCAGCGCGACTCTGACACTGCCCTTTCATGTTGTTGGTAGGTTGCACCATATGAGCCTCACGCTGCCAGCACATTTTTTGCCTGGATAATCGCGTTGAAACCCAAAACTCAAGTTTTCCCAAAGTCATGAATTAACACATTTAATTCAATGCGCACTTGCAAAGTGAAAAAGAGAAAAAATTAAGAAGTCTGAAACAAATTGCTTTCCGGTTAATGCTTGGTTTGACGAGGAATGCAAAAAGGCAAGGAGAATGTGGAAAGAATCAAACAAGGATAACATAAAGCTCAAAGCTTACAAGTAGTTATTAAGCAAGAAAAAGGCCGATTTAATGGTTTCAAGGAGGGAAGAAATGATCTTCCTTGGGAAAAATAATCCCAAATTATTTTGGAAGGAGCTCCAACCGAAAAAGATACAAATTGGAAATAATATTATAGCTTCTAAATGGTTTGACTATGCAAGACAACTTTATGAGTAGGTTCCCAAGGTTGACCCTCCCCCCTTGGTCAACACTCATACTGCACTCTTCACAGTGCAAGTGGTAGAGATGGGTATCAAGAAGTTGGGTGTTGGAAAAGCAAAAGACTTAGCTGAACTCCAAGAAAAATATCTAAAGTGGGGCTCAAAGATTCTTGCACCTCACATTACAAAAATCTTCAACAACATCATACAACAAGGGCTCCCCACAGATTGGACAACTAGTTTGGAAATACCTCTTTTCAAGAGCGGTGACGTCAATAATCCCTCCAATTATAGGACCATCATGATAAACCCTTTGTTTGCAAAGCTATTTGGAAGCATCCTAGAAAACAAAATTAGCAAATGGGCAGAAGAAAGGGATGAACGTGCTAAAGGGAAAGCAGGTTTTAGACCTAAACATTCAACAATTAGTTCCTTATGATATCTTGCTAAGTGAAACAGGGACTGCTCCTATTGAAGCAATTGCTATGGTGCGAGTCATAAGGTATTTAAAAAAATTTGAGCAAATGGAAGAGGGTAGATGGCCTAAGGTTGTCTTTAATGATAGATTACACAAGAGCAAAAAAACTTGGATGGAGCAAAATAAAAAATGGTTTAGTAAATGGGGTATTTGCTTGAACGCGTGTCCCATAAACAACAAAGAGATAAAAGCTTTTGTTATGGAAAAGTTCCACAAGCGTACTTGGGATAAGGAGCTAGGAAGAAAGAAAAATTATTATATTGAAGTGTTTAATCCCACTCATAGTCATCAACCAAAAGCATACATAGAGGCCAATATCTCTTGGAGAGCCAAAATTCTTATTGCTTAGTTAAGGACTAATTCTCATCAACTTCGTTGTGAAACAGGGTGCTGGAAAAGGCCAAAGGAAGTGTGGGAGGAAAGAATATACATTTTTTGTTCTTCCGGGAAAGTGAAAACATAAAAACATTTCATTTTAGAATGTGAGGCTTTCAAAGACAACAGGGAAAGTTATGCAGATATGCTGGCAGCTAGCTCTTGGGATAATCTATTTAGCGAGGGGTTTGTCGAGAAGCTGAGAGCATTTATTTTGAAGCTTTACAAAAAAGGGGTTGAATACATCAAGTAGATGAAGAAGCAATCTGTCCCATAGGCTATCGTTAGCCTCGTGGACGTTAAAATAATTTAGCTAAGGGTTTTAGTCGCGCTACTGAAGTTGAGAACCAATTCCTCCAACCTTCACGAGTAGCAAAATAATCAATTCGAAGATGTCCTAAAATGATTTGCTTTCCCTCATTTTATAGATCTAATGGATTCCTTTCCAACTTTCTAGAAACACTTTATTTTATTATTTTTTCTAGAAAATTCTCCTTTTTATTTTAGTTAAGTGAATTTTATTTTATTTTATTTAAATCACTTTTCCTCTTTTTATTTAATTATTGACTAATTAAAGTCACTTTAATATAGGAAAATGGTAAATCTATCTCTACAATCTCTCCAGCCACTAAAAATTAGTTTTCACAATCCCATCCTGTAGATCTCTTCGTTTCGGTTCTAACAAGCTATTACACTAAGGCGTTTCAAATACTCTTCCCAAAATGACACTTTAAGCATATTTAATTAACATATGCTCAATAATAAAGAGAATTGTCAGAATGCAGCAAAACCAAGAATAAGTTGTGTGTGGAATTGACCGTGATGATGAATTATGCTAAGTGAGGTGAACTTCGTAAGATGCCATAAGACTTCTTCCCAAAATGACACTTTAAGCATATTTAATTAACATACGCTCAACAATAAAGAGAATTGTCAGAATGTAGCAAAACCAAGAATAAATTGTGTGTGGAATTGACCGTGATGATAAATTATGCTAAGTGAAGTGAACTTCGTCAGAGGCCATAAGACTCCTCCAAAACCCTTCAGGCCGAAATCTCGCTCTCCCATGACCAAGTTGTCACCAACCTTGGAAATCCATCTTAGTCACATGATAAGGGACAATGAAAATGAGGACATTACATATAATGTCATAACCACTAATCGCATTTGAAGGGATACCTTTATTTCAAGTTGAAGGGTATATTTTCATCTAAGCGTTCCATTATAAATATTTGCACAAGTAATTATACTTGAAATAACAAGAATAAACTAAATATACATTTCAAAATAAAAATTATCTTTAACAAATTATTACCCTTCAAAATTTTTACAATGTTAAAAATTAACAACCTATGGAACATATAAGTTATATTATTAGTATAAAATAATAATCATCACACTGGTTGGTTTTAATCTTATACAATTAATTACAACAAATTCTTAATAAAAGAAGAAAAGATGCAAGAGAACATGCATATGGATACATTTAACACAAAAATATTATCTTGGAAACCCAAACAAGAAAAACCAAAAAGATTTGTCATATTATATCTTTACTATATATATATATTCATTTGGTGTCCATAAATCCTCAATCCATTAACCCTTGATTACAATACAAACATTATTCCTTAACTAGCTCAACCATATAAATTAAACATTTGGTAAATGTTGATAGACATCATTCATAATCCATATCAAAACATTTATTGCATGATACATCTCTTGTCATTAAAATTTTAAAAATAAATCATAAAATCTAATTAATTATAACTTTATTTAAAATTATTCATAATAAGAATTAATATAAAATTAAATATATATACATTTGAAAAGACATGGAACAAGATTATTAACCATGTAGATTTACTTCCACTTTACTATGGAGATTCTCAATTTGTGAATAAATTTTGTTACAATACCATGAACCAATACCCTAGCTTATTAATACCACATGCCCAAAAAACTATAATTCACTCCATATGACATTTTTTTAATTAATCAATTTAATTAAAATGGAAAGAATCACATAGGTACTTTGTAAATAAATTTCAACCTTTGATTTGTGTATACTATTATAACTAGTGAAGTCATATAAATTCAATGCTTAATAAACATGGTAGACATCAATCCATAATAAACATCAACACACTTGTTTCATTATACATCTCGTGTTGCTAAAATTAAAAAAATAAAAATAAAAAAAAATCATTAAAATTAACTAAATTATACTTTTATTTAAAATTATTATTATAACTGATATAAATAATAATCAATATATAAGATAAAACTATATATCTTTAAAAAAACATGTGAGAGGATTATTAACCATAAATAATTTTTTTTTTTTTGATATCTAGCTGAATCGGCAACGGCGGTGGTATCATACTCGCATTACACAGGGTCGAATCCCACCGAGTGCCACTATAACAGCTAGGAGGAACCACCCAACCCGCAAGGAACGACCCCTCAGGATAAGACGAGACATGAACCCGTGACCTGCATAGCGGTATGAACGACTTAGCAGACCGTTCGCTGACCATGAGACCAAACCTGTCATGCCCCTACACTGGCGGTAATCTTCCAACCGCACTATAGTGAAGTGC
This sequence comes from Pinus tabuliformis, assembly GCA_031772625.1. Taxonomy (NCBI): domain Eukaryota; kingdom Viridiplantae; phylum Streptophyta; class Pinopsida; order Pinales; family Pinaceae; genus Pinus; species Pinus tabuliformis. The sequence continues at coordinate 595,102,687 of CM062807.1, read as the reverse complement.
GACACCACCAAACACTTTTTTTCACCAATACTTATGTTCATGGACTACGCCTAACATGCGTACTTAGTTTATTTTTCGTTACCAAGTATTATCTTTGTCCTTTATACAAATGAAAACCCATACACATTCATCATCAACAACAATTAACACATATACAATTGCACAACAGTATAAAGGGAGGGGAAAATCCCTGCAATATAAGTCTACCCGAATCAATATATATAATCATATTTTATAAGGACATGTTAAATCTTGGGAAACCCCAAATTTACACTTAGCCAAATTTCCAACTTTCGGCAAACTTGGTTGCCCAGCTCATCGGCGCCTCCGCACGGTCGCCGCACGACTTAGCAACCCTTCGTTCACCTCGTCGCATGATCGAGTCATTTGCCCAACTTGAGCGCGCCTCGTCGTAACCACGTCGCCACACACGGACGCCTCCTCACGAGTCACACCTCTGTTCACAACTTCAACACTTCACCGTTTCCACTGTTTCCTCATGCACGACGCGCACTACCCGGGTCGCCCGTCTGCACGATCCTTCGTTTCGGCGTCCACGGCGCACCCTCGCTCGGCCGCCTGTACGCACGACTTTCTCACCCGAGTCACCCGCCCGAGTTTCTCACTTGAGTTCGTTCGACTGTGCCTTCACCCGAACTCGTTCACCCAAACGAATTCACCCAAGTCGCCACACGACTTCACCCGAACTCGTTCACCCAAACGAATTCACCCGAGTCGCCACACGACTTCACCCGGTTCGCCCAACAACTTCACTCGAGTCTGCCCGAGCGACCTCACTTGGTTCGCCCGAACGACCTCACTCGAGTTTTCTGCCCGACGACCTCGCCCGAGTTTCCTGCCTGACGACCTTGCCCGAGTTCTGCCTGAATGACCTCGCCCGAGTTCTCTGCACGAGTTTCTCACCCGAATTTTTTGCACGACTTTCTTACCCGAATTTTTTGCACGAGTTTCTCACCCGACTTTTTTGCACGAGTTTTTCACCTGATTTCTGCTTGTCGTGCGGGCTCATCCGTAACCACAAAACTCCTTGATCAAACTTGTGTTGATTGAATGATGATCGATGCTTTTGCCTCCACAAATGCACCATTAATATATACGGGTGGGTGGCGGGTTGTGTCACCCGGTCAACCCACGCCCAACGCCCAAGCAGACTCGTTCACAATGTGTTGTCTCGCCTAGGAGGAGGGTCGGCCCGCCCAACTCGTGGGACCGCCCCCTCAACTCGCCCAACACCTTATAAACTCATTCTTGGCTCATTCACTTTGCATTTCGCACATGCTCCTCGCATGCACTTCGCACAGTGAAGGTGACCCAGATTGCAGGTCCTTACATCCTCCCCCACCTGAAGTCATTGTCGTCCTCGACAATATCTCTTCCCGGCAACCATCTGTCACCGAGATATCCATACCAAGGCATACACCCTATCGGTATGTCATACATCGGAAAATCATCTCAATCCGTGATCATCAACCACCCTGCCACAATCTCCACATGCTGCTCCCTATCGTGCAAGGTTGGCCCCTTCATCTCGAGCTACATGCTTCCTGCAACATATCGTGTTGACCCCATCATGTCATCGTGTGGACTGCTGCCATGATACTCCAACACAATATTAACACATCTCTGTACATGTTGCAGCCCCCATGTTTGAACTAGTTGGGTAGCTAATCCAACTGTCACGCTCAATCCATGAGAATGTACATCCTCATGCCATCATCAGTCGTTTCTCTGAACATCCTGTCACATCCTCAACTCGATCAAGAATCCATCTCCATATAAGTAAGCCATGATCAGGTCCATGAAGTAGTTTCCTTCTCATCTGCAACATACTGTCCATGATGTTTGGTGTCAATGTGCTGCATGAAATCAGCCGCATCTATCCCAGCATCATCCATCTGCAAAACATCCATCTCCCCAAAGTGAAGAGATCATCTCATCAAAGCCTGACTCTTGATGTGCCACATCCAGGTCCGTGAAGCAACCTTCATCACATCTGTAATGTACCATCCCTCAAGTCTGCCATAGAAACAAGTATACACCTGTCTCATCTATCCATGTGCTGCCCATGATCATAGATCAATCAGCTCCCATGTGTCAAAGGTAGTTAAGTCTCGGCTCGACCAATGCTGAAGTTTTGCCACCAAGGCATCATCATCGCTATAACTCGATTACTCCAAAGTGTCTCATATCAATCCTCCACATCAAGTCACTCTTCCAAGCCACACCCATAAATGTACTCGAAAGTATGCATCCCATTTTGCATCAAAGTCTCTGACCTCAACTCCTCAATGCATCAGATCCTCCAAGTCCACCATATATGAAGTCCCCAAAAGTCACAACAATCTCAAGTCATCATGAGCTCCATGAGCCATCTCCAACCAACACTCTAGCAAGCATACAAGTCTCAGCCCAAAGGTCTCTACAAGATGCCTCAGCTCTCCATGTATTAGGAATTCTCCATAGTCTGCTCACAACTCCATTCAAGTCCATGGTCTTGTTGTACAAGAGTGCACAACCTCTCCATCGGCTCATAAATAATAAGTATCCATGTCACACCAACAAATCTACCTGCACAACATCCCTGCCTTGGCACTCTTCATTGGATGCCCATAAGTGACACCTCTACAAGTGCTCCTGAATAATGTCCTTGCATAAGACTGCCATGCTCCATGTCTCCAACCTGATGTCCATGACTAAATTTCCCATGTTGTCCAACCAAGTAGACCCATCACAACAATCGGTCATCCCCATCCAAGTCTGCAATCTTCGGTCTAGTGAACTCGGTCACCTAACCATATCATCATCACATGAGTCTCTCCATCATAGCTCCCCCACTAAAGGTTCCACCAAGACTTGCTCTTGTTCTCGACCACGAGAACTCCACCCAAGCATCATCATACCCAAGTGTGTGCCCTCCTCCAATCTGTCCATGAGTCATGCTGGGCACTTAGCCAATTCTCCATGTGGCTAAAGCATGACCCAATCCTCCACAATGATCATCATGTTCATCCCTTATCACGGGCCTTTGTACCTTCTGCCACAAAGTCACAAACAACCCTAACAAGTCCTGCAACAGTCAACAATCCTTGCTTCTCCATACAAGGTCTCATCGTAGACATCCATGGTGAGATGTTCCCTTGCATAGGCAAATTGACTTTGCTCTTCCCTACATACGGTTCATCTACCAAATGCTCAAGTGAAACAAAAGTATCAATAGTACTTACATCATCATCACGAGGCTCCTCCATGCGAGTATCCCCATCCATCCATGTCTGCAAACTGCATGATCCTGGTCCAACTTGATAAATCTCAAGTTCCCAGAGTCATTGTCGTTGTCATTGAGCTTCTCATTCAAGAGGTTAATTTGGTCTTGGAGATTCACAAACTGGCTATGAAGGGCCTCCAACTTCTCATATTGCTTGGGCCAATTTTGCTTTCAAAGATTGGTTTTCTTGTAGAACTTGCACACCAATGTGCACTTGATCCTGAGGATTTATGATAATTAGGTTCACCTAGAGTACATTGACTTTCTGCCTCATCTGATTGATTGTGTCCAAGCAGAAACAATTGATTTGTCTTGAATCATTTCTAGTGCTTGGCAGTCTAAAGTAATTTCTCCACCTTATACCACCTACCATCCTCCTAATTCTAGCACCTACATTCCTTGACCCTATCTTTTCTCTTTATGATTATTATCTAAGACACCACATACTACCAGGTCAACGGTGAGCCTATGCAGGGATAAAGGCAATTCACATGCAACAAGGACCTACCAGTTCATCCCGTCCACTCCCTTATCATAGCAATTCCTTTTTGCAAGGCAACCAAAAGGCCTAAGCCTAGCCTTATTAGGCAGAAGCCCTCCCCTTCGAACCAAAGAAAGAGGATTTGAAAGTTGCTTTATCACCAACCCGAAGGAGCAATTGACATGCTTATGAAGATAAATTGACAAATAATTCAAGACAAAATTGACTGAGAGACCTGCAATTAAAAATTGAGAATCACTTACCTAGATCTACCATGGAGAACATATGATATGCCATAAACACTAATGCTTCCTCACTGGGATTACCAAGTTCTGCACATTTGTCAGTTTATCTAACTCACGAGTAGCGTAAATTCCTTTAGCGAGACATTCAGAGTGCGTAATCCGAACCCATTTGGGAAAAATCTCCTCTCGACGAGCTTGAGAGTCAGAATTATGCATACAATTACCAATCCCACTAACAGAGCTTAGTTCAAAATGAGGGGCAAGATTGGCTATGAGACTAAATAGAGCCATGCATGCCTGACATTTCCGTGGAGGCCACAAACTATGCCAAAGCCAATGACATATTCTCAAAACTAAAATGTCGACGCTCCTCTGTCGATTGAAGCTCTGATTCATGAATTTATGCCTCCTCTGCTTTACCCCATGTGTGTGAGGAGCTATGGGTGCATCACCATTCATAACCACCTGTTTACAAACTGCAATCATCAGTTGTGAGATTGCATCACCTTCTTGTTGTATCCAAATGCAAGATACCACAACATAACTCTGACTCCCTTCCACTTGTTAACTAATTTTACTCATGAACAAAATAATGTTATTAATGTTTTCCTTTTGGGATGAGACAATAATTTGGACATAGGCCTTAGGATCTTTCATTATAATACCAGGAACTTTGTTGTTACGGTAGATTGCATCAACCCTGTTCTCCGTTGGCTTCAAGCTGCCTAGCCTCGTGCTGGCATTAATGATTAACATTTTGATCTGATTTTGATTTTTTTTTTCTTGGGATGTGAAAAAAGCTTTGTATGGAATTCCTATAGAAGAGTTGTTATTCCATTTAGTAGATTTTTTAGGTAATTGTCTCGGGCCAAATTCTAGTATGTAGATGTTGAATAATAATGAGCAAGTCCCTAAGGATGGTAATGTTGGTTGCTAGAACAAATTTAGCTAGAAGAAAACCTTGCAGCAGACCATGTATTACTATCTAGTTGTTGGCCATATATCTCAAACCCCAAGCATACATTGTTACCAATTTCCCATCAAGGTTGTACGAAACCCCTTTCCCTCCCACCACCCCTTATTCTATGGAGGTTAAATCTGTACCTTCACCTAATAATTATTGATAATTAAATTAAAACTGTGGAAACCTTATTCCAAAATAGACATGCCTATTGACGTGAATATTATAGAATATTCATGTCCAGGTTTAATCTCTATTATCCACCTAATAATTATAGATAATCAAATTAAAATTTTAAAAGCCTCAATCCAAAATAAACAAGCTTATAATCAAAATCACATTACCTTGGACCACAATAATTGTGTGCCATGAAACTGCCAAAAGAAAAAACCACGTGTGCCGAAAAAAGCCAAAAACGGACATAAAAAACCACCCCCACAAAATTCATTCGCTCTGCACCTACTATGATCCCACCCCCCCACTATGCCCATCACATGCAAATCACCATGTGGTGCTAGTCATGAAAAAAAAATATAACACATGCACAACAATAATTCATAATTTTAAACGTAACATTTTTATGGGTTGTATAAATAAAAAATATAAATCATAAACAAGAAAGGCATACTTGTTTGAGCTTTGGGGAATTTCTGAAGGGTTAAAGATGACAATTTAAAGCTTTAAACACAATGTCAAAATCAAGCCTTTTTGTGGACACCCATGTAAGAGAGGATTTATTTTGTTCAACCATATGATAAGTGAGAATTACAACTTAGATTTATATCTCAAGCATATCATTATCACATTTTACCATGCGAGTCATGTTTGTTGTAGATTTCATTAGAAAAGAAGAAATTGTCCTAAACCTTGAGGCCTTTGTTGAAAGTGGGTAATTCTATCAAAACACCATAAAAACCATGAAGAGAGCCTTCTTTCTTTATATGGCTTAAATGACAAGCAAATCTAGCAGGTTTGCACCCATTTCTCAAATCTAGCTAAGATGTCTATAATTTTGAGATTCATTAGGTTAATAAAAACACAGAGCTAGAGGAAATTTCTCACCAGGACCACTAAGCACATGGCTCTTACTAAGGACATTGATTGCTCACTCTATTTTTCAAACCATGCTAACATTTGCATAGATTTAAGGATAACATGAATTATGTTACCTTATCCATATCTTACATAAGATTCCCACCCAAGCATTAAAAGAATTGCTCCAAGCATTGGGGTTGTAAATGATACATATCATTGTTCTTGGTATTGTGATGAGGCAAAGGAAAAGAGATTTAAGGAACATTCTCAAATATTTGGCACTTCAAATATGCACAGGTTGATGTCAATGTTTCTAGAAACAAGAAGGAATTTCATAATAATGATACACAAACTTGAGGAAAGGGGACAATTGAAGGAGTAATGAATTGATGATATAGAAAATTAAATTTTGCTGAATAACAATTCTCATTTTTTTGCATAAATTAATATTTGTATTGTCCCATAATATTTGGACATCGAAATACATCATTCAGATAACCATAGCCTAATAGAGTTCTATGTAGGTGGTTTCAATTTGCCAAGAGGAAAACCAGGCAATTTTAACCACCTATAGAATAAGAAAACTTTCCAAAATGCTACCATCTTCAATAAACACAAGCCTATCAATTGTCATGTTGTAATACAAAAAGCAATTATTAAACATTACATACAAAAATTCATGAGTTTGAGGAGGATGCTGGCGCAAGGTCTTTGGCACGGGTTCCTAAAGGAGCTGGAGGGTCAGCCTCACTCTAAAAGTGGTTCTCTAAATGTGCTAGCCTGTCATCCAGTTTTTCTAGGAAAAAATGTTGATTTTTCTGAGCACATTTGATGTCATTCAAATCAGAAAAGATGTTTTACCTTTCCTCCTAAGTATTTTAAGCCCCTTCCCAACAAATTCTTCATCTTTCAAAGAAGAGATATGGAGTTGAGGTATTGTTTCCTTCTTCCTTTGGTATGACCAAGGTTAGAAACCCAGTGAGAAGCCTCCTCTGGTATCTCTGGATATTAAAAATCTTGGTGATCCACAACATTAAGGGATTCGAGTTGACTGATCTCATGATGGGTTTCCTAAGGGAGAACCGAATGGAAAATGTTTGCAGCTTGTTGAGCCTATTGCTGGGCATGATTCTGACTCTAGGGAACATGACCTCACGCTCCACAACAACTTAGAATACACTACTAATATGAAATGCAGCAGATTAGTAATGTTGTGCTAATTCCCCATTCAGAATAAAACCCAAGATGCTTATCATTTGATTATCAAGTGCTTAAGGATTCACCATGTTTTCTTAATTAACTGATTCCCATGAGAGTTTCTTTTGTAAATGTTATAAACAATTTAACATAAAACATATGCTGAACAACAACAAAATAACAACAAAGAATATCAAAATACAACATGCAACAAAAAGATTTGATGAGGAGTTCACCCCTCCTAGGCTACATCTCTTTAGTCCAGCTTCTAATGCTTGGGCCTCTCTATTATGCTCAAAATTACAACAAAAGTGTGTTTACCATGCTCAAATTCCTTTGAAACCCATTTCAATGTGTTCAGAATACTAAAAAATGGTTATCTAGCCTATTTTTGCATCCAATTCGGACAAGAACTGAAGAAGTTATGACTTGTCCTAGTTCTCCTACTATTTGTTCCACAAATTGCTCCAAAACTGACATAATCCCACAACTTTGCTCCAAAATCCACTAATTGAGCGAGAATTTGGCCTCGTTGTGGGCCATAACCTATCGGTCGTATCACAAATCACAATCGGCGAGGTTTGGCCAGTTGAAGGTCTTGTTTACACGACATAATGTTGTGATAGCGATATCACAGACCTGATGGGAGTATAAACTGTGGCACGTAACATCTCGCGTTTGGGAACTTATCGCTCATCGCAGTCGGCAATCGGCACATGAACATAATTAGTAGTATCAACACACCCGACAGCATATAAACTGCAACGCATAAACGTATCACGTCCGGGAAGTCTATCATAATCGGAACTTTATCACTCATCGTAATCAGCGTTAATCGGTGGTAACATAAATATTAGTGGGGTTTTGGTGCGATATGTGATTATCGCAAATCACAACCCAACATGCCGGGGGCCGATTCTTATCCACCTGCGATATTTGATTGCGATTAGATCACATCGCAACCTGTCTGCGTCAGGGCCGATTCTTAACACCTTTCTCCCTGCGATTGCGATTTGCAAAATGCGGGGGCCAATGCCAGCATGCCACTCGGTGCCTCCTCATTCGCTAAAGACCTTGCCACATCATCCCAATCCTACCATGTAGACAATTCAAACTTGAACTTTGACTTGCTCTAACTTCTGCATACGAGCTCGGATTTGAGTGCCATTCACACCATTGGATTCAGAATGACGAGCTCTTCGATCTGAAGTTGAGTTTAACAAAATTCTGACACTTTGATTTTTGAGCATAAACTTGAGCACCTGATCACTCCTCCCCACTGGAAGCCTTTTGGACCCTAAAAGATTATATTCAGTTATTGAACAGATGAGGGTACTGTTCCCTCACCTTCCCCTCTTTAATCTATTTGGCCTTTGATGGATTTGTACCTATAAGACCCACTCGAAGATAATCAAGATTTCCCCTTTTTGATGACCTCGTTCTTCTGTCAAGTATGGTGTCTTGTTGAAGCTCATCAAAAAATTCTGGAGAAAAATCTTGAAATGATGGAATCTGTACACTTTCTCCTTGATCTTCAATCAAAGGAGGCTCATACAATCTCAAATTTTCAACATTAAAAACAGAATAAATTTGCATATATGAAGGCAAATCAAGCTTGAAAGCATTATTACCAATCTTTTCCAGAATTTTAAATGGACCATAATGGATTGGTTTCAACTTTTTACCTTCACCTTGAAGCCTTTCCTTACTAATGTATAGCCAAACTTCATCACCTACTTGAAACTGATGATCCACACGATGCTTATCATGCCTTGTCTTATACTTGCCTTGACTCTTTTCTAGTTGTTCTTGAACTGTTTGGTGAATCAACTGAATTTTCTCAATGAATTTCTTTGCTTTGTCTATGTTGCTATGTCCATCTACAACTACATCTTTCTCAAAGATGAAATCCAAAGGTGATTTAGGCAAATAACCAAGACATGCCTCAAAAGGCGAAGTTAGAGTAGAAGAGTGTTTTGCTTGGTTGTAAGCATGCTGAATATAATGCAACTGTTCATCCCACAACTTAGGATGTTTGTTGCAATATCCTCTTAGAAAATGAATAACTGTCATGTTAACCACTTCAGTTTGACCATATGTTTGTGGATGGAAGGCTGTACTTTTCTTCAACTTGGTGTCCATCAAGTTCCATAAATTTGACCAAAAATTCCCAACAAATCGGGAATCATGATCACTTACAATAGAAGTAGGTAATCCAAAATGAACCCATACATTTTGAAAGAAAAGTTGAGCTATTTGTTCAGCTGTAATTTATTTTTTTACAAGGCATTAATATGCACATCTTGCTGAACCTATCCACAACTATGTACAAATAATCATGACCTTTTCTTGATAAAGGAAGACCTCCTACAAAATCCATAGAAACACTCTCCCATGGACGTGAAGGCACTGGAAGTGGTGTGTACAATCCTAGTTTCCTATTACTAGGCTTATTGACTGCACACAATGAATAACCTTTGATAAACATGACACACTTTCAAGCATAAGAGGCCAGTAAAAATGCCTCTGAAGATTTGCCATTGTTTTACTTATATCGAAATGTCCAGTAATAAGAGAAGTGTGTGCTTCCCTTGTGACATTTACTCTCTCTCCCTGTGGAACACAAAATTTTCCCAAATGATACAACATATTATCATGTACATGGTAGTCTAATTCCTCAACTTGGTGGCCTTTACTCAAGTTTGAATATACCTCTTGAAAGTCAGCATCATGTGCGTGTTGTTCAACATAACTTTCAGGAAAAACATAATTATTGTTGAGTAACATGGCTACATTGAAAACCGGTCTTGAAAGCATATCAACAACCCTGTTATATATACCTTTCTTGGACCTGATTACCAAGTGGAATTGCTGTAAGAATCCCATCTAATGAAAGTGCCTTGATAGCTGCAATTTTGTTTAAGATTGTAGATATTGCAAAGGTTGATGATCGGTGTGAATAATGGTTTCTTTTCCCATTAAATAATGCTTCCATTTCTTCACACTTTGCACCAATGCATAAATCTCTTTATCATATGTAGGATAATTAATAACAACACCATTAAAAATCTCAGAATGAAATGAAATGGGCTTACCATGATGTAAAAGAACTGCACCCATGGCGTAGTCACTTGCATCTGTTTGTATTTCAAATGGTTGTTTCAAATCCGACAATGCTAAAACTAGGGCTGAACTGATCTTTTGTTTTAAAGCATTGAATGCTTTTTGCTGTTTTCCTCCCCACTGGAAGACAACCTTCACATTGGTCAAAGAATGTAGTGGAGCTGCTATGGAAGAGAAATTGGCAATGAACTTCCTCCAATACTGTGTTGCTCCTAAGAAACTCCTTACTTCTGTGATTGATTTGGGTATTGGCCAATTCGCAATGACCAAAACTTTATAGGGGTCAATCTTCAACTCACCTCCTCCAACTATGTGGCCCAAATACACTAAGGAAGTTATCACAAATTCACATTTAGACATCTTCAGAAATAACTGTTCTTTTTTCAAGACATCCAACACTTTCCTCACATGCTTGACATGCTCTTCTCGTGATTTGCTGAATATAAAAATATCATCTAAATAGACAATTACAAACTCATCAAGAAAGGATCTTAAAACATCATTCATAACTCTCATGAATGTAGCTAGAGCGTTGCAAAGACTGAAAGACAGAACCAATGACTCAAACAATACCTGTTTGGTTTTAAAAGCAATGTTCCAAATATCCTCCTTAGCTATTCTAACTTGATGATATCCACTTCTCAAGTCTAATTTAGTGAAATATTTTGCATTCTTCAATTGATCTAGCAAATCATTTATTTTGGGCAGTGGGTATCGATTCTTTATGGTAATTTTATTCAAAGACTGATAATCTACACACATGTGCCAAGTTCCATCTTTCTTGGGTACCAAAACAATTGGTTAACCACATGGTGAAGTAGAGGGACGAATTACACCTTTATCTAACAATTCCTGGACTTATTTCTTAATTTCTAAGCTTTCCAGAATTGACATTCGATACATACTAATGTTTGGGAGTCGACAGTCTTGCTGTAGCTGAATTTCGTGCTGAATTCCCCTTTTTGATGGCAATCTCTTTGGTTCTTGAAACATCTATCCATATTGATTGACCACATCAACCAATTTGGATTTCAGCTTCACGTCACAACCTGCAAATGATTCATGCTCTGTGTCATTCTTCTGCTTGATCATAAGGAGCACGAGATTCTTGCTGGAATTGACCAGTCACTTCATTTGCTCTTCGCTTGCCAAATATAGATTAAGCTTCCTATGATGGGCTCTCACAATATACTCCACTCCGTCTTTGAACAAATGATATTTTTTTCTCAAATCTATGGAAAATGGTTTTCTTATCATATAGATACGGGTTTCCCATCACAATTCTAGAAATATCTAGGGGCATGACATCTAATTCGACTTCATCAATGAAATTGGTAGTAATTGAAAACTTGAAAACACATTTCCATGTGACCTGAAGATTGGCATCCTTGGTTATCCTACCCAACGGATACGGTTTATGATGAGGCACTGTTTCCATATTCAACTTCTTAACCAAGTCTGTAGAAATTAAATTTGCCTGGGACCCACTGTCAAATAGAGTATCAATCTTGGTGCGTTTGGAAATAACTTTGATATGGAACAACTCAATTCTGTTTTCTTCATTTGAAGGTTGTTGGAGTTATTTGTTGCACTGGTGCTTGCCACAACGTCCTCTTTGATGCTTTTTCCACGACTTTTCCTTTAGTGACCGTGGCTGCAACCTTAGCTTCATCACCTAAGTTAGAACCCAAGTCTTGTTGTACATCATCATTTGTCTTATGTTTCCCTTTATTGTTAAATCTCTTCAGTCGTAATTCAGTATGAAGCTTCCAGCAATGCGCTTCGTCATGGCCGTCTTTGGAACAATTCTTGCACACGGGTTTCTCCCCTTCTTTCTTAACAAAAGCATTTTTCTTCCGCTTTCCTTTAAAATTCTTTCATTTTCCACCACTCTGGAATGGCTTCTTCTTACCTTCTTCTTGTACATTTTTCCCTCTTGCTTCGAGGTGTGTATCTTGAACACAGACCTCATCAAGATTCGTGGGATTAAACATAAGAATGGTATGTCGAAGATAGCTATGTAAACCTACTATATATTTCAACAAAGTATCTTGTGACTGCAAGTCTACTCCTAGCATAAGAGCTATTCTCCTAAACTCTTGAGTATACTCTTGCACATTTTGACCTTTTAACTGTTTGAAATTTTGCCAATTCATGATAGCTTTTTGCATATAGGAAAGGGTAGAATTGTCTTTTTATAGCAGCATTGAAATCAGACCAAGTAATAGAGATCTCACCATGTTTTTTAATCTCCACTTGGGTATTTGATTCCCACCATACAAGTGTTGCACCCTCCATTCTCAAGGAATCTAACTGAATCTTTATGTCATCCTCTTGAAGGTTTTGAATTCTATAATATACCTACAACTGACGAATCCAATTATCAAGCTTCTCTGCATTCACTTCACCATTATACATGGGCAACTCTAATTTAACATCAAGTTTTAGAAAAGGTGATTTACCAGTTCCTTTTGAAGAATGATAATGAGTATGAGTAAGGGTTGTATTAGTGGAAAAGTGTGAATATTCTTGTGAAGAAGAAGATGAAGAAGATGGTGGAGAGGGTGGAGGCTTGTCTCCATTCCCATTACGTCATTTTCCATTACCTCCTCCTGAAGAGCCTTCTCCTTTGGGAGGTTTGGAACTTTCTCCTTACAATTTGCTATTCCTCTCTTCATAGAGGACCTTCACCATCTCTATCATATCAAAGAAAGCCTTTCTGAAGGTCTTCTCATCTTCTGTCATGTTTGTAGGTTCTCCTTCATGAGACATGATCTCTGGAGTCTCAACTGCAACTTAAGGCTGAACTGGTGTAGGAGATTTTGGCAACCTTACTCTTCTTCCACTTGACCCAAGTTCAGGGCTCCCAACCAGCTTTCCTTCTCCTCTTTTGAGTTTTAAGCTTGGAAGCATCACATAAACTTGCAAACAATTAAATCCTTGTTTCACAAAGAAAATCTAGTAATAAAAAACCAGAGCTTTGATACCAACTTGATCTGAAATGGAGCATATTAGTAATGCTGTGCTAATTCCCCATTCAGAATAAAACCCAAGATGCTTATCATTTGTTTATCGAGTGCTTAAGGATTCACCATGTTTTCTTAATTAACTGATTCCCATGAGAGTTTCTTATGTAAATGTTATAAATAATTTAACATAAAAAATATGCTGAACAACAACAATATAACAACAAAGAACATCAAAATACAACATACGACATAGATATTTGATGAGGAGTTCACCCCTCCTGGCTACGTCTACTTGGTCCAGCTTCCAATGTCTGAGCCTCTCTATTATGCTCAAAATTACAACAAGTGTGTTTACCATGCTCAAATGCCTCTGAACCCTGTCTCAATGAGTTCAGAATACTAAAAAATGACTATCTAGCCTCTTTTTGCATCCAATTTGGATAAGAACTGAAGAAGTTATGACTTCTCCTAGTTCTCCCATTATTTGTTCCACAAATTGCTCCAAAACCGACATAATCCCACAAATTCGCTCCAAAATCCACTAACTGAGTGAGAATTTGGCCGCACCACGAGCCATAACCTGTCGGCTGTATCGCAAATCGCAATCGGCGAGGTTTGGCAAGATGAAGGCCTTGTTAACACGGCGGAATGTTGTGATAGTGATATTGCAGACCTGACGAGAGTATAAATTTTGGCTCATAACATCTCACATATGAGAACTTATCGCTCATCGCAATTGGCAATCGGCGTGGGAACATAATCGACGGTATCTTCGAACCCAATGACATATAAACTGTGCAACACATAAATGTATCGCGTCTGTGAAGTCTATTACAATTAGAACTTTATTGCTCATCGCAATTAGCGTTAATTCATGGTAACGTAAATATCAGCGGGGTTTTGGTGCTTTATGCGATTGCGATTATCACAAATCGCAACCCAACCTGTCGGGGGCTAATTCTTATCCACTTGCGATATGCGATTGCGATTAGATAGCATAGCAAACTGTTTGCGTCGGGGCCAATTCTTAACACCTTTTTGCCTGCGAATGTGATTTGAGAAATGAGGGTGCCAATGGCAGCCTGCTACTTGGCGCCTCCTCATTCGTTGAAGAACTTGCCACATCATCCCAATCCTACCATGTAGACAAGTCAAACTTGAACTTTGACTTGCTCTAACTTTTGCATACAGGCTTGGATTTGAGTGTCGTTCATACCGTTGGATTCAGAATGACGAGCTCTTCGATTTGAAGCTATGTTTAACAAAATTATGACACTTTGATTTTTGAGCATAAACTTGAGCACCTGATCAGCTTCCCATGGCATGTTGAGTAGAAGGAGCACACACCAGGGTTATATACAAATATTGACAAGGACAAGGGATTGGTAGCGGAGGGTGCTCAAATCAAGCTAAAATAGAGAATGTGGCAGGCAAGCATGAAAAAACCCAAAACCATGAAACTCGAACCCAACCAGAACAATAATACCCAGAAAAAAGAGACCAACAAGTTCACTAGAACACAAATTTATAGTACAAGTGAGGGATTCAAGAGTTACCCTTGACAAGGCATCCATTTGAAGCTCAAAGCTCGAAGGTTGTAAGACCGAAGGAAGCGCCACCAACACAATAAAAAGAGGAACATACCACTGCCAATGAACAACATCTGTAACACAACCACCACCCCGCTCATGCACCAAGCACCAAGACTTCCACCACCTACAAGCCAGACTCTCGTCCAAACAAACTAAGAACACCACATTGTTGGTACCGAGCTCATCCAAACCCACTCTAGAGGGAAACTGAAAATAATTAACCAAGGTAATCATTGAAGTGTCAAATTATGGCCTCGCATCACCAATTTCTCCTTTAGAAGATCCCACTTGTGGTGAGGGCACAAGCTTTTACCCTTAATTTGACACAAAGAATATGTATACATGCATAAGAAAAGGATTGGATAGTCTCTTTCCATATTTATTTCACAATACATGTCCTCATACTTGTGCATGCATGGGGTTTTCCATGCCACCCCTTTCATAAATGATCCGCTCATTGGTGGGGTTGTAGGCTCGCTCCCCAATCCCCTATCTTTCCTCATTTTCCACTCCCATAAGGGAAATCACACTTTTCATTATAAGTTTATTTTGCACAAGATCATTCATAAACTTAATCAAGAAAATACAAGTTATTGTTGATCATAATCAAGTTTTTTTGTCCCAAATAAAATCATTAACATAATTTTGCATGAAATGAAAACAAACTATGCATTATCTTTATAATGAGCTTGTCAAAACGTACACAAGATTAATGAATTGTTAAGAGATTTACATTAAAGTATTGAAATCCATTTTTATATTATTTTTATACAATCCCTACATGGGATGAGAAGTGAGAATACATGGGGAGAAAGGGCAGGGATGTCATCATTCCATGTAACAAGTGGAGAAGACATACCACACCTTCCACCTCCCATCAGCCTTATGCGTGCCATATAACACTTCTTCATTCTTCATTATTGGCCATGAATGCACTCATAAAATGTGTCGTCCCATTAACTATGCTATGTTGCAACCAACTTGGTCCTATTTACTCTTGGATGCTTGTATTTATTGCTTTGCTCCTCACCATGATGGACTCCACCATTTTCTTCTTGTTGTTTCCCTGCGATATTCTCATTCCTTCCAGCGCCCTTGCTTTAGTTGACCTTCATAACTTTGATTGTTATTCTTTCCTTCTAGTGATAGACTTGGCTTCCTAGCTTCTAGAGTAGTTTTTGGAGACTTGGGCTAAGAAAAAACCCACTCGCTATCACCCCATCTCCCTTACTAGTTTTGGTACGAGTATCTCTTTTTGCATTACCTTGTTCTCCTAGCCATCCTCGGTGCTTATAACCTCAACTGTGGTTTGAGAAAGGGCTTGTATTCATAAGGTAAGTAGTGTATGTGGTATTATAGGTGGCTTGTGAGCAAAGTATTGGGTTGATCCATCAACTCGCTAGTTCTGGGAGAAGACACCACCAGACATTCCACAATAATTACAAGAGGTTAAGGAAGAAATAATACAAGAGTGTGGTGTTTATCCCTACTATGATATTGTTTCCCATATATAGAATTGATACCTCTGCACCATCAATTTATATTGGAACATAAAATATCTATTGGCCAAATTTGTGCTTGATGGGAAAGATGCAAAAGATGAAATGCTTATAATGTTGGATGAAATGGAATTACAAATGTAGGACTTGAGCCACCGCATGGAATGAATCGAAGCCAACATAGCACCAGGAGTAGGCCCCAAAGTAATTGGTCAAGCTACAGGCACCTCTATCAAGGTAGAGCCCTTGGAATTTTCTCAATTTCTGATGTCATATAAGCCATTAGCTTCATTGTTTTCTAGTTCTAGTCTATTTTATAACATAGGCAAGTTCAGTCAGTTAAGAGCTCTTAGTTTGCTTGGACTATGGCTTCACTATGTAACCTCTTTTTGCAAAATTTTGATTATGCATTTTTCAAGGACAAAGGGCCTTATGCACTACGAATGGTCTAGTCTCCCTAGTGGAAGAGCAACAACTTGCACAAGGTCATATAAAATGTAATATTTTGAAAAATCAATAGAATTAAGAATTAGATCTAATAATTAAGAATTTGGATTTTTTCATTATTATTCAAAGTTCAACTTTTATGATCATTTCACTTAATACTTTAATATGGTGATGAGGTACTTTGAGGTAATAATTAAATATGTGTTTTGAATGCATAACACTACATACATGTATATACAATATCAAAGTCTATCTCCACGTTCTTATAGAGGTATTTCAAATGATTTTTATTAGAGGAATCGATAGTTGGTCGGTATTACCTAAGTGAGGCCCTAGTTCAAATATGATTGGCTATCACTATAGCCCTTAGGAAAGTGCTAACAATTCAGAAGCTAGGGCATAGAAAGAAACTTATGAATTAGCAAGGGTCAAGACGTTTGTAAACACTCTCACAAGGGGTTCCACTCATGTCGGACACCCACCCTTCTAGCCTTATCAAAATAATCCAAAGCCTCATCGAAGATTTGAACATGGGTAAGGAGAGTCGAGACCTACCTTGCAACCCTTCAAGCAAACCACCTCAACTATGTCAAACAATAAATTTACATAATATCTTAAGGTAGTCATAATGGCACTCGAAGATTGTAGTTGAATGTGTCAGTCATGCATACCTCCACCCTCACATGGATATGTAAAACAAAACTTGCCCCATGTTCTCCGTAAGGGCTACCAAAACTTTAGTGAACGTGAATGATGTTAATTGATTAAGGTCTCAGGTTTTCATTATGGAGACTAATCCCATAGAAGACATGTTGTGGGAATGTAACTTGTATAATGATGATGAAAAAGATGAGCTTCACTCCTCCTCATGGATCAACAAAAGTTTTTAGCTGAAAAAACATAGTTTAAATCAATAAATTTATTTTTTACTTAGACTCATAGGTACAAGGTCTGAAGTTGTACACCTACACGACTTGCATAAATCTATGGCATCTTCATTTACACAAGATAAAAGATTAAGGAAGGGAATATATTTTCAAACACTTTAGTCCAATGCTTTGGTTAAGGACTCATATCCACAAGTATGAGATCCTTAGTTCCACCCTCCACACACCCTATCTAGGTCTGCAACATCTTGCTTACATAGGAACAAAGCATTGACAAAGTAGGTACCTTGCCATACACTCCAATTTGATGTTTTATTTAAAACCTATGTTTACAAGTCAAATCCCCAATGAGAGCTTTGACCCATTAATAAGGCTAGAAAAGTAAGCACTTCCCAAGAGTGAGATCCCCTCAAGACAAATGTGTCTCCAAATATCTTAGCCTTTGCTAAACTGGAATAACTTGCAAATTATTAACACTTTCCTAAAAATTATAATGACACTCGATCAAATTTAAATTTAAACTTTTACCATTTTTTTTATTACCAATTATCCAAAAAAAAATCATTATATTCACAAATATAAATGATATAAAAATCTAATTTTTTCAAAAATTATAATAAAATGCTAGCTATTACAACTTTTACCAATTTAAAATACTTATCCTTATTATATTTATTTAAAATGCTTATAATTATTAATTTTAAATAACCCTTGTTGAGTCAAATAATATATATATTTCTTTTTTATGACTAACACCAATATAGTTAAAAACAAATAATATTCCTTTTTTTTATGACTAACACCAATATAGTTAAAAACAACTTATATTTTAAAGATATTTCAATTCATTTTATTGTAACTTTAAACTATTTTAACCTTATCAAAATATTCCCCTAATTCAAATAATTAGAGTTTGTTCCCACCTATTTAAAATAAAGTTCGGCTATGCTGTGCTTTATAATTAATTTTCAGCTAATGGAAAGTTTGAAGGGTAAAGATAATATTTTATTTATATATACATTTTTTTTTATGTTATATATATATATTCATTCCATGTGTAACTATTTTTTAATATACTATTTTATTTAAACAAATAGGAAGAAACATATTGATCTATTAGACTTTTAAAACAATATCTAATATCAAATAAATATTTTCATTTATAATTAAAAAAATATTTAATATTTTTATTTATAATTAAAAAATAAATTATTATTATATATAAAATATTCTGCACTTTTTCTTTATCTTAAATAAAAAAGACAATTATTCTTGTATTATTTTTATAAAATTATAATTAAATTTACTATTTATTTTGTTTTTAATATTTTCCGTTTTTAATTTTTAAAAAATACTTTCACTCCTTTCTCTTTTTCTTCCAAGATTCCCATTTAATTTAATTTTATCTTTTACGAATATTAATATTAAACTAAAGTAATATAATATTTATTTATAAACGAAAACCACATTATATAACGAACGCCAAAAACATGGGATGCCGCACATATCATAATTGGCATAAACATGGGATGCCGCACATATCCCCCACAAATTTACGTGGATGTTCTTCATTCGCATCGTATAGAAAGCACTTGTTTTGCATGTGGGACAATTATGGAACATGCACATCTCTTGGTATAAATTTACTCTTACTCACCTGCCAACATAAATGTATTTTGACATAATGATTTCAAAGGATTGTATCTAAAACCATATGAATATTGTATATGGATTTTGTTCGGTTCGTCAAAGTGAAATCGTAGTGTCATTTTCATTTTTACTTTAGGAGGATATAAGTAATATGAAAATAAGTTTTATTATTAATTTTTATTTTTCTAATTTTGGTGTTTGGAATTGATTTGCAAATAATCTTATCTATATTTATTTGGAATTTATCAATGTTGTAAGTGGATCTTGTTTGGTGGGTCAAAGAGAGATAGTATTGTCCTTTTCACTTTACTTTTAAGTTTATCCAATGATAAAATTTTGGATTAGCTTTTATATTTTTTTGGGTTTGTATATACTTTAGTATCCGTAAAATGATAGGATTTTGGATTAGCTTTTATATTTTTTGGGTTTGTATATACTTTAGTATTGGTAAAATGTGAATGGTTTTTAAAATTAATTTGAAATGATTTTGTAAAATAAATATTTATAGTTATAATATTTTTAAATAAATAGATGTTTTATGTTGTATGAAATATTTTCAATATATTATATATTTTAAATTTGATAATTATTTTTAAAGTTTTATTTTGATTTCAAGATTATTATTATAAATTAAGGTATTGGTATTGGTGTTTATAAGTCATTGTTATGATAAGTTAGATTGGACCATTTCGAAACAATATGTATGAATAATTGCTCATTAATGTAAATATGTTGAACAATTAATTGAGAAAGACAAGCATCAATAAATTATGATACTATGAGTAGGAAGTGGGATCTATGGAAAGGAATATTTCTTGTAATTGCTAGAAAATGCCTACAAAAATTATCGCTGAGAATTTGAATTTGAAGTTGTTGTCTTACTTTTCCTACCAACCCATGGCTCATCGAATGAAGAAATGAGTAGTTGAAGCATCCACCTACCAAAATTATAGGGATTGTGTGGTGGTTGAGAAGCTCCCTCAGACTTCAGTGAGCAATGCAAATACCCAACTCAAATTTCAAGAGTTAACCCATGATTGATTTGGGGGTGTGGGACAAAACATAGAAGAATAGTCATCTAGGGAATTTTAGCCATTTAAAAATTAACAAAGGGATGCATGAGTGCCTAGAGAGAAGTGAATTCATGAGTAGAGAGTTTGCATTACCAAGTGGAATGAATGTCAAGGCATTTTGGGTGAATAAAACTTGATTTCGAGCCCAAATATGACCAGAAAAGTGCAAATTGCAAATTGGATCACTATTGGTGTGTTATGGGCTTACTAAGGTTGAATTTTGTTTCTTAAATACTTACAAAGAAGCTTTGGAACCAAGTTGAATTAAGGGGGCCATGATTTGATGTGTGTTGGGCAAGCATGACAAGCAAGGGAAAGGAAATTGTTGAGGGACTATAAAGCAATGAAGGGATTTCCTTATTTTCTTTATAAGCCAATCTAGAGGAAAACAGAGATCGTAGAAGGCCCAAGCTCGGTAAGGAAGAGGAATTCTCTATTTATCTCATGCTTGCAAAGGATGGTTGCCTTCACCTAGCCAATTTTCATGAGCATTGATGATATCCTTTGGGGTATCACGACCTAACGAATGGGTAGCCAAATATAGAGAGTTGATATGTTGTTGAGCCCTAGGTTGGGTGGAAAAAGTTCATTCTCAGTTCAACTAGAAACTCTTAAGATAAGTGTCTCAACTTCTCCTAATGAATTTTATGTATTTGTATTTGATGGTTACCTGTGTTAAAGCTTGTGTGTGTATCTTGCCATAAATTAACATTTTGTATACTCAGGAAGATAATTATCTGAAACTGATATCTCTTAAGTAAAGACAAACCATATATGTTTGCTTACTGAATGGATTTGTGTATATGAATGATGACAAATTCAGTATGTGGATGGGATAATGAGATATCAAATTTTTTTATGGTGTTGTATATGTGATGCTTGTTGCATAGAGTTCTCTTGTTGCGAGTTGAGCTAAATGCTCCCTTCTTCTTAAAACTTAAAGGCGTGCCTAGATAAGGGACATTGTCCTCATATTTCTAGTAATGACCCATAGTTTTGGTAGGGCATGGGAGCGTTGTGCATTTTTGCACATAAATGAACCATTAATCCTTTCCAGTGTATAGAAAACAAAATTCTCAAGATTAGAATCTCTTAGAATTATAAGGAAGACTAGGTGTTCTTAGTCATCATCGAACATCTAAACCACATTCATATATGTGTGTGTGTGCGTGTTTCCATATGTATAGAATGTTATGTGGTGTATACCCTTTGGTGGGAGTTAAACCGTTCTTGGGCATGGATGAACATCATTATTTGAGTCCTCCCTAATCGTGTTCCTTTTTCCATGTAAAGACCATTGATTTCCAGGTTGTTGAAATGAGCATTGTTAATACTCACCTCCACTAGGAGGCATATGCTTTGATTGGTAATGGTTTGCAATAATATTTGGTTAATATAGAAACATGATCTAGCGACCTTAAAGAGAGATATCATCCATATCATTCCTATCATCCCCAATTCTCAAGTTCAATCTTGAGCATGTTATTTTAGCTTGTTATCCACCTGGAAAAGGGGAAACTTACATTCTCCTTTATGAGAAATGAGTTTATAGTATCAACTCTAGTCTCTTTTAGTTTAAGACATCTTGCTAAGATTGGTAAATTTGTGGATTAGCTTCACAATCAAAAAATGGGTTGAAATCTCTCCTCATCAATACTGAGGAAAAATTCAAGCTCTCTACACTTATTAAAGCTTTCTCTACATCAACTCGCTAACCAACCGTTCTCATTAGCAATTTTCTAAATTTGTGTCTTCAATAAATGAAAAATTTACATTTATTAAAGATTCTCACATTCTAGTTCACCCTCAACATCTTAATGAAATTTATTAATGACTGAAGGTGGTGATTTGGCATCAAATATCTAAATGGTATATTTAGCATCTATAAGTTCTATAGAACCAGAGCATAGTGGTGATGCTTATTTACCCCTAATGTTTTTACGTCTTGTATGAACTTTCTGAACACATCCTTGAGGGTGTTAGGTCAATATCATGGTGACACTGGAGTCATTAATTGAATTGGAAAAGATGGAAAGTTGATACCTTGTAACCTCAATTAATAGGAGAGGTGATTGGGTATGTTACAAATGGTATCAAAGCAAAGTAACTATAGTCACCATGAATGGTAGAGCTTTCATCTAGTGGGAAGCTCTCAAGGCTATGAAGGGAATTGTTGAGATAATTATTACTTGGAAACAATTTAAGAAATATTTTAGGTAGAAGTGTTGAAAATAGCAACAAGAAATGCTAAAAATAGAAATGCTAAAAATAGCATTGCTATAGATAGCATTTCAGGATATATTCCAATTTTAATTTGTCCTTGAATTAAAATTGAGAATTAAAATTCGAATTTAGTTTCACTAGCTATTTGAAAAATAATTAATTAATTCATCTTGAGTTAATTAGTTGGAGAAATTCAAACATGAAGAATTTGTGAAGGCATGACAAAATTATCCCTTTGATTGAGGAAGTTATCCCTTAATTAAGGAGATAAGGATGAGTTGTAATTAGTTAGCTCAGTTAACGGAGTTAAGTCCAGTTAAATTAGTTACAAACAGTTTGCGGAACTAATTGTGAGTTCAGTCAGTTAATGCATGCATGCATACAAGTAGTGTTCTCCAGATAACTAAATATTCTCTCATAAGTAACTCATGCATGTCAGTTTAGACAAAGACCCAGTTGAGATTAAAGGTAGGGACAATGTACTATCAGTTGCTAGAATATTCCCATGTGAGTATCTCTTGCATGCAGAAGAAATACATTCATTGAGGATTGCGCAGTTACTACAGAGGTCAGAGCAGTGTGTGAGGTGAGAATCACACAGGTGGCTCCTGGAGGACCCAGGAGAAACTGCGCAAGGAAATAGGAGGCTTGGAGGATTGAAGGAAGGCATATGTGTTGTCTATTTTGTCTATGAGCAGCAGTGAGGGATTGTACTGAGAGCTGGATAGCTTGAGAGCTAAAGCTTTGTGTAATCCTGAGATATTTCCACTTGTATGATAATACAGATAGCGGGGTTTTTAGTTGAGGCTTTCCCTAGAGTATTCTTCTATGTTTCATGTGTGATTGAATCTTCTTCTCTCTTATATGTGTTCTGTTTGATTTTGCTCAAAATCGATTAAGCTTCCGCAAGTTTGATTATAGAAGTAGATTAAGTATTTTGCTTTAGTACATTGCATAATCAGTTTAATCTACAGTGATAATTTCTACATGGTATCAGAGCAAAGGTGATCAAAGCGGAGAACAATATACAAAGAAGGGAGAATCTCGAAGTTTGAAGTTCTTGATTGTAGGCACAAAATCAATTTCTTATCACATCTCAAAGTTCACCAATGACGTTCAATGGCTTGAGACTCGAGTGTGCCCTGGATGGCAGCTTGAATTACATAGCCTAGAAGGATCGCATTGAAGCGGTATTAGAGGACAACAATTTGAAGGAATTCATGGATCAAGAAGTCCCCGAGCCAGTAACAGCTAATGCCCAAGAATTTGCGGAATGGAAGAAATGTGTGGGGAGAGCGAGGAGGATTCTTCTGGAGGGAGTTCGAGACCATATTGTCTCGAGTCTCCATAGGAAGGAGACTTCATTTTCAATGTGGACGAAATTAAAGGATCCATATCAGAACAACAGTGACCAGAGGAAGCTGGCGCTGAAAGACAAGCTTCGGAAAATCAAGTGTGAAAAGGGCGACACGATCTCTACATATCTGAACAAGCTCACCACCTGCGGAGATGAGCTTGGAAGTGTAGGAATCACGACAACTAATGATGATATGGTGAGTCTTGCTCTCCTCGGTCTTCCTAAGAGCTGGCATAGCTACCAGGACTCAGTGAATAGAAGAGAGAAACTGCTAGATTGGGAACGATTGTAGTCAGATCTGATGTAGGAGGAGATCAGGAGAAGCACCAGAGATGGTTCTTCATCTAAGCATGATGATGAAGAAAATCTAGCCTTAGCAAGTAAAGCGCAGAAAGGGAAGGAGAAGGATTCTCATTCCAAATCGAATTATTCCCATGGTGGAAAGAAGATTGACAAATATAAAGTGAGAAGCTTTAATTGTCATGAGGTGGGTCATTATGCAACTAATTGTCCATTGAAGAAATCCAAGAAGGGATCCTCGGAAGGATCTGAAGGTGAGGCATTTGCCTCTCAGTTCGAATCGGATTTTACCCTCATCGCATGCATGATTTCATTAATGATGGGTTGTGGTTGGTTTCTTGACTGTGGAGCCTCATTCCACATGATCGACGATAAGAGTTTGTTCAGTACATTGGAGGAGAAAGACCTCCAGATGCGCATAGAGATGGGTAATGATGAAAGGTATAGTGTTTCATGAGTGGGCACGGTTGCTTTTTAGGGGGAGCATGGAGCTCTCATTACCTTGACAGATGTGAAGTATGTGCCTGGACTGAAGAAGAACTTGGTATCGATCGCGATGTTGAAGAACAAAGGCTACGATATTGTCTTCAGTAAGGGAAAGGTTTTCCTTAGACACATCACCACAAGATAGGTGAAGCAGATAGGTTCACGAGTCAAGAACCTGTATGCTCTTGAGGTTCAAGATGCATGCAAAGCCTTGAGGAGCAAGGCAAATGTTGGAGACTTGGTGGTTGAGAGGGAGAGTAAATTACCTCTCAACATGCAGTCCCAAAAGAAGTCTCAGACATTTGTGGAGGAGCCACAATTGGAGACGCTGAGAGGAGACCGAGTGGAGGCATCGACTCATGCAGAGACCTCCAGTAGTGGGGAATTTCGAGCTAAGTCAGCAGAGGGATCACATGCAGCCATACCTCTAGGTGTGAGGTGGGGCGATGTAAAGTGATAGTCCCATGAAGGCTGAAATAGGGGCAAGATCCTTGAGGTACCTAGCCTCTTTGATTAGACCTTGTAACAGGAGCCCTGACGAGGAGTAGCAGGATTGGTTGAGTGGGTAGAGATAGATGCGGACGGAGCAGTAGAGGGAGCTTCAGCATCAGAGGATGTTTCTAGCTCAACAGGGAGGTCAGTTGGGAGATCAGTTACTTACTTCTTAGTAATTGAGTTGCAGTGCAGCATTGGGCAGCACGATGCAACATGATGATAGGAGGTGCAATGCGGATGCAGTGCTGGGAGATAGGACCAACAACAACACAGATGCAGTAGGAGGAATCAATGTGATTGATTCAGTTAGAGATCAAAGTGACAGAGGCTAGAGCAGTCAGATACTGAAGAGAATAGAGGTGCAGAGTTTTCAGTCGACAGAGGCAATAATAATAAGAGACTTTGATGATAGAGGCATCATTCTGATTCAGGTTGGATATTTTTTTCTAGAGTTGCTGGAGCAACAACACTTGAGAGAAGTTTTGCATGCAGAACATTCCAAAGGTTCAGGATCGGGATTGATTTGAATTCCTTTATTGTTGAGAGGGAGTGTTGAAAATAGCAACAAGAAATACTAAAAATAGCATTGCTATATATAACATTTCGGGATATATTCCAATTTTAATCTGTCCTTCAATTAAAATTCGAATTTAGTCTCACTAGCTGTTTGAAAAATAATTAATTAATTCATCTTGAGTTAATTAGTTGGAGAAATTCAAACATGAAGACTTTGTGAAGACATGCAACAGTTATCCCTTTGATTGAGGAAGTTATCCCTTAATTAAGGAGATAAGGATGAGTTGTATTTGAGTTGTAATTAGTTAGCTCAGGAACTGAGTTAAGTCCAGTTAAATTAATTCCAAACAGCTTGAGGAACTAATTATGAGTTCAATCAGTTAATGCATGCATGCATGCAACTAGTGTTCTCCAGATAATTGAATATTCTCTCATAAATAACTCATTCATGTCAGTTCAGACAAAGACCCAGTTGAGATTAAAGGCATGGACAATGTACTATCAGTTGCTAGAATAGTCCCATGTGAATATCTCTTGCATGCAAAAGGAATTCATTCCTTGAGGATTGCACAGTTACTACAGAGGTCAGAGCAGTGTGTAAGGTGAGAATCACATAGGTGGCTCTTGGAGGACCCAAGAGAAACTGAGCAAGGAAATAGGAGGCTTGGAGGACTAAAGGAAGGCATATGTGTTGTCTATTCTGTCTATGAGCAGCAGTGAGGGATTGTACTGAGAGTTGGATAGCTTGAGAGCTAAAGCTTTGTGTAATCTTGAGATATTTCCACTTGTATGATAATACAGATAGCGAGGTTTTTAGCTGAGCCTTTCCCCAGAGTATTCTTCTGTGTTTCATGTGTGATTGAATCTTCTTCTCTGTTATATGCGTTCTGTTTGATCTTGCTCAAAATCGATTAAGCTTCCACAAGTTTGATTGTAGAAGTAGATTAAGTATTTTGCTTTAGTACATTGCATAATCAGTTTAATCTACAGTGAGAATTTCTACAAGAAGTACTTGTCAAAAATATATTATGAAGGAAAAATTGAGGAGTTCCATGAATTGAAGTTGGGACAACTAACTATGGATAACTATGTTAATATGTTTTTAGAGCCATTAAGGTATTTTTTGTACATAAAAAGTGAGAGAGTAAAAATACAACACTTTCTCATTGGATTGCCACAATCCTATCAAGATAGAAATGAGTTTATGAACCTAGGACACTTGAGGACACTGTTTAGAGGGATAAGTACTACTATGAGCAGAGTCTGGAATCCCAAAATACTTAGGATAAGAGAGATAGACTTGGTTTGAAAAAGAAAGTATTCAAGTCACAACAATATAAGAACCCAAGAAAGAGTGCACAACCAAGTCATCAAGCTAAAATCATGCACACCAAAATTATCCCATGCATCATGGAAATAAACTAGCATAAGTAGTGCACAGGGGCTTCACTGGGGGAGCAATACCATACCACGTGGGTTCATATTCGAGGATATATATCGAGGAAAAAATGGCATAATATATTGGGGGATATATAGGGGCGCAAAGGGTTTTTATATTTTCAGGTGTGAAAAATGGAGCTCAAAGTTAATGAAAAAATATAAAGGGGTATAGAATTTGTTAACAAAAAAATGGATACCTACAATATCTAGTAGAAGTAGGGGTTTTTAAAATTGGGCAGGTGTATTGGTAGGGGGTTAAATAATGTGATTTTTAGGGGTATTTTCCAATATGTACTCAAATGAAGGGTATTTTTTAATATGCCATGAATACATGTGATAGGTCAGAGTTTGATTGAGTGAAGCCCCCGTGTGAAGTAGTGGAAGTAAAAACGAGAGATCATAAGAGTACAATTGAAGTGTGGGGGGTACAGAGAAGAACATGTACTTTGAATTTGTCCCCACCAATAGAATGACAACAAGAGGGTCTACAATGTATAAAAACCCCCTACTATCAATGATGTGACACAAGCCATACCTCAAATCCATGTTGTTGTGGAGAATCAACAAGAAGACTATCAAGCCTTGGTGGTGAAAGTAAAAGGTATAATTACTCGATGAATTGTTTCTATTTTAATTAACCCTAGAGCTAACCTTAGTTATATTACACTCTAAGTTGTTGATACATGTATTCTTTGGAGAAGTAAGCATAGGACGACATAGTTGGCCTAGCTAGTTATAGAAACAAAGAGGAAAGTGATCGAATTGATGGAAACATGCATGTTGGAAATAAATGGGTTGCACATGAAAACCACATCGAACATATTACCTTTAGGATCTTATAATGTTCTAATTGGCTATTGATATGTTGGGATAAGTTGGATCACTACACAAAAACATTGGATTATGTGGATGATGACAAAAATCCTAGAACTATAAAAGGCCTATCCAAGCATGTATCAAAATGCAAGTGTGGAGGATGTAGTTAAAGAAGTTATATATAAATGGATGTCATATATATGTTATCCATGTGTTGGAATCAACATGCAACAAATAATTGAATATTAAAGATCTCCAAATACAACAAGAATTTAAAGATTTTTTCCAAGAGAGATATCAAGACTAACTCTCGTTGATGTGTTTTCATGTGACACATCAAATGGAATGATTTTGAAGCATCACGCTTTTAGTGAATCCTAATATTCTTCACGTAAGGCCAAAAATTATGGTTTCTCCTTTGAACAAAGAGAAGAGAATAAAAGACTTCAGAAAGAAATAAAATGCTTATGTTTATCTTTTCATTTGATAGCCACGTTTCTCATCTTCATCCAACATTCTGCAAAATAAAAAAAGAAGATCGAATGCCAAAGATATCACTATTCCTCCCCACATGTCTGCATTATTTCCCTATTATAATTATCTCAATTTTATTGATCTATTTTCTATTTTCATGACTAAGTATTATTTTACAAGGAATTACTTTTCTTCTTTTACTTAGTCATTTTCCATGTTGTGCAAAAGTATTCCCCCACTTCATATTCCTCCATACACACCCTTTCTTTGCACATAACCATTTATTATATTCTATACTTAACCATTTTTAAGGATGTGCAATATGTTTTGCATAACACATCCTCCACAGAACCCAATCCTTCAGACACCATTACCTTTGCATAACGAAACCAAAATCCAATGCTCCATACACCATTACATCTTCACAACCCTAACTTCCACACCTACCTTTTCTCCACACACTTCTCACACTCCATGTTTTATTACTTAGTAGTTTTTTATGTCTTAGGTACCTTTGGAATATCTCCTTATGAGACATGGAAACCAACTAGACATATCATGGGATGACATCTTGAAGGTAGTGATTGAACACAGATGAATAGACAATGACTCAACATGATTATTTAGCTGTGAAATGGAAATAAAAAATTACATCATGCATGAGTTACAAAAGGTCCAGTGCATTGAGAAATGAATTTGAATGTACATTAGGATAGATTTCTCTCCTTTGATAATTGCTTGTGAATGTTGTTGGATTATTATTTATGTTTATTATGTTCTCTTCATCAAACAATTACCAAACATACAAAACATTAATATCACAAGAAACAAAGAACACAATATGATCTAAGCCAGGGCGAAAACCCCACAAGGGGGAAAACCCATAAAAATTATCTTCTTGTAGAATCAAATCAAAATGAGATATCCAATACCCATGACCATAAAAATACTCCAACCCTCAGGATGCCAATTCAAACCCTCCTTCCACATAGAAAATCCATCAACAACAAAATACCAACAACATGTACAACATCAGGAACAATCTTTCAACAAGAGATGTGTCATGGAAAAACTATCACATATCCAAGAAAATCTTCCTTTCCATATGCAAACTTTAGACTTCGACCTCCATTGACTTCACCCTTCTTCTTGATTTATTTCAGATCAGATCACACACATAGTTGTCCACAAATAAGCTCGATTCACCCTCTATTTAGATTGTCCAGAGGGGTTCAGAGAGATGTTTCTTCTCGGGCAGGGCTGACTGGACAAGTAGGGTTGAGTTGACATCTTGAGGTGAGTTTGGTTCAAATTAAATCTTTGAATTTATTTTTTTCAGGCTATAAATAAGCCTTTGACTTTGACCAATGCAAATAATAATAAGCATGAAGAACATGCTATAATAAAATAATAATTTGACTACAACATGAAACCCATGCTTTGAAAAATAAGTATTTCTTTTTTTTCTTTTTGTTTTTACATGAAATATATAATCACACAAGTATAAATGATAATTATGAAGACTGAACCTAGTTACCTTTTTCAACACTCTCTCTTAACTAGGGAGGTATTCATAATTACACACTAGGATACGAGGATACTCTCAAATTGAAATATTCTCGTAAGAAGAGTGAGATTGATAAGCCATCATCAAACATAGCACAATGCTGGGAGGCAGATATTTGGACACCATCACCACATCATCTCAAGGCACATGCCCCATCCATATGTTCACCAAGGATGTCCTTACAAAACTAATTCTTATCTTGGATTCACAATCCTAAAAAAATACCGGTCCTTTTTTACTACTCTTATATTGGATACCTTGACCTATCCTTAAAGAGTATTGGTCCACATGACTACTACATATCTTGGATTCCAGATCCTAAAGGAGTATCAGTCCCAAATGCTTATCTAAACCTACATTCTCCCTACCAGTGCCTACACTAGACTTACGACTGTTGGTTCTGGCCTAGTGCATGACACATGGAGAATATAGTGTCCACCATTACTCCCTCTCAACCTGGAGGGATATCCTTACTCCCTCTCAACCATAGAGACATTACCATAAGTCTTATCTTATCTTATACTTCATAGATACATCAACTATTTGTTCTTCCATGGAGATATAGTTGTAGTTGTAGGGTTCGTTTCTCGCATTACATCATACCTGAGCTTCGAATTTCCTAGATGTCAACATTTTACGAAGCAAAATTATTTCACATTCTATCTCCATGATAGGGTTTCTCGGCTCCTAACAACATCACATCGTATCAAACTTTGACCTTTATGGATCTCAACAATATTCATGCAAATTTGTCATCAAATGGTTTATCTACCATCTTCAAGGAGCCAAACTTCCTCATAGCTCTTAGCACATGCCTTCTATCCTTCATAACAAAGTTTTGCCTCATATTCTTCAATAAGTCGTATTAGCTTTCAAAATATCAATTCTTCCCTCATGATCTTTCAATCCATCATTAGTTCTCTCTACTCAATCCATGTGCTCCCAAATTGAATCAAATAGTTGTTGGTGTTACACAATATTTTGTCACAACTCCTGCACTTCCCTGTGTCATACCATGGAGTGCCAAAACCTTGACAACTATGCAGTGTACCCATCCTGATATGAAACCCAGATCCTCCTCGAAGAACTAATGAAAAGTTTCCTTGAGCCTTTCCTAAGAAAAATGAGCTCAAAACTCTAATTTCTGGGTCAGCACGACTATGACACTGCCCTTTTGAGCTGATGGTAGGTTGCACCATATGAGCCTCGCGTTGCTAGAACAGTTTTTGCCTGGATAATCGCGTTGAACCCTAAAACTCAAGTTTTCCCAAAGTGGAGGAGAAGCTTCATGATCTCTCGGCTTCCGGAATGTCAAGTTGGATGATGTTCGTCATGGATGTGGTCAAATTCTCAAAATATTACCCTTTGATCTTATCCCTATGAGCTTCCTCCTTGAGATAATGACCTTCCCCTATCTTTAGTGAGATCCTAACTCCCTCTCCCTGCCTATCAATTCATCCCTCTCCATTCCCAAATGGTTGGTCTCTGATTATTTGTACCCTTATGCTAAGATAGTGCCTACATGTTATTCACTTTGGCTTGGAGAAGGCGTGCTTGGAGAGATTGATCTTGGACTTGGACATTCACTCAATGAGGGCTACTAACATCAAGTGTTGGGTTGTATGCTTCCTCTTTTATTTATTAATATATACAACTGTTGGTTCACTTTCCATAAATTCTTGTGTTAATGCTTCATTTATCTTAATGCTCCTTGATCTGTTAAGTTGATTACATTTGATTATGCTTGTTTCAATTTTATGCCTTGTTGTGTCTTTGGCCTCTTATGCAGGTATTCAAATGCTATGAGCATCGAGGACTGAGCCTGAGGAGAAAGTGATCAAGATCTTCAACAAAGAAGTTCATTATATCATGAGAGTGAAGTAGGTCTCCTTCCTCTTCTCTTATTTCGATTGTAATCGAGGAAAGTGTCTTGCAGATTGTCTCGTTTGTTGCTAGACCCACTCATTGGGCTAGAGGGATCATCTATGTCCGCAGAGAGGATTTACCTAAAAAAAATGGCGACTCCACTGGGGATGCTATAACCGTTCCATCCATTTCTTTAATCTGATACTTTTTTTAATTTGACCAACCACCGATTTCTCGACTTGTGTGAGTCAGTATAGGTCTGCACAATCACTGATTACTGCCTTAGAGTGCTAAGTCTGGATTGTTTTTTGGAATCTTTTTTTCCGATATTCCTCGCCTAACATGAGTTTTATCAATGAAAATCGCGCTGGAAGTGCTAGTTTTTACCTGTATAGTCACGTTGAAAACCTTGTTTTCCACTATTTTCTCCTACTGAAAATCAACACGGTTTTTGCTATATAAAGTAGTGCTGATGACCCTAACCAAGACGAGTTTTGCTATGAAAAGTAGCGCTAATGACCCTGTCAGCAAGGGTTTTGCTATATAAAGTAGCGCTGATCCTTAAATTTGAGAATTTTTAGGGTTTTTGCCTTAGAATTTAGTGTGTCTTGGCCCCTGAGGCCTTTTCCCATCCTGTATGCTTGGATTTGTCAGTTTTTTGATTGATTGTCTTGATTAATTTGTAAAATTTGTGTCATTGGCTTTGAAGTGAAACTTGATTCAGTTCTAGGGTTTCTAGTCAATTGGTCATCACTTGCTGCTTGTTGGTGTCATTGAGATGCTGGTTTTGCTAATTGATTGAGTGTTATTTTCTGTGGAAATCATTGAAAACATCATTGTGCATTGGTTTTAGCTTGTCCTTAAAAAATTACTTTTCGTGAAAATGCATTAGATTAGTTGCACTCAAAAGTTATTTTTTGTGATTCATCATTGAGAATAGATCACATTTTTCGTTGATTGAAAGCTAAATACTATATTGGGTGCATCAAATCATTCAAAACTAAAAGAAAAGCATAACTCATATAAGTGCATCTTAGTGAAGTTAAAATCATTTTTCTTTCGAAGAGTTGGAATTAGGATAGTGAAAAGTGAAAATCTTTTTTATTTTTGGCATGGAATTTGGAACACAAGAGTGAAATTTAGTGGAAGGCATGTTGTTTGATGCATTATTGATTGAATTTCTTCCCTTGGTTAGTCTAGCTTTCATTGAAGTGGGAAATTTTCCTTTTCTCATATAGCTGCATCTTAGGGATTCAAGTGACATCATTTTGAGCCCAAAACTGAAACATAATTGAAGATAAACCTTAAAATTTACCTCAATTAACCTAAGGAGCATTTGGAACTTAACGCAAATATCTATAGGTCTAGGCTAGAGACATGTTCCAACGTCTTTAAGCCTAACAACTGTCGTTAACTGCTTGCATTATATCTTGGGGGTGAAATCTCGTTCCGGTAGGGAAGTATATTGAAGGTTCTCTAGTACTTTCGGGTATATCAGAGGCACTTCAATGATGGCAAGCATAAACACTCTCACTGAACGGTTCTGCATTAGAAAGTGCTAACACAAACTTGTGCTCCTCGTACTATCGAGTATATATTGGGAGACTCCACTAGGTTGTTATCCTTTAGCCACAAGTAACCGAGTCAGCCGCCTTGTAAACATGATACACCGAACAAAACATTCAGGGAGATTATCTGTCGTACGTTAAGTCCTTGGTTCAGATAAGGTGTATATAGTGGTTCATTGATACTTGGTAAACCCTTTTGCCTAGTTACCCCTTTTTGATTTATTTTTGTTAGAAAGTTCTAAAATCAATTAACTGACCGCGGAAAAAAATACTTCCTATGGAAATACTCCTTAGTAGATCTTAGGTTTATACCAGTGGAAACATTTCCCGAGTCTACCAGTCAAGGAAACCCCTCTGACGAGAATCCTATTCCTTTTCCTTCTTTTGGAAATATCGGTTCTCCTTATATGGCAACATTATCCCTTCCTGGATTGACCATTGGTCTGCTAGTTTGGTTATTTTCAACCTCAGTGATTCTGAGTGTCCAAACTACTTTTTAATTGAGTTCTTCTCCAACTGAACAACATCAATATCATGTTGACCCTAAAGTTGACCCCTCACCTTCTTTGCCTATTTATTCACCCCGTTCTTCCTCCTAGTGAAAGCCTGGATTCTAGTAGCCAGGAAGATAAGAAGAAGAAAAGGACGAAGAATAAGAAGCAAAATAAGCAACGAGGCAACCAAAAAACCATTGCTAAGGATGCAACCGATGTAGAAAAATCTTATAATTAGCCCCAGAAAGTGAAATCCCCTTGCATGTTATGTAACGGTGACCACCTTCTTCGAAATTGTCCTGGTATTCCCAAGGTCTTAGAAATGTGGTCCATAGATTCACATTGACCTTTGTCATCAACCTATGGAGTTCATGCTGGAGATAAAACTTCAACTAGTAATAATAAAGCTCATGGGAAAAAGGTAAAAGTCAAATTTTCCTGTAAGTTGTGTGAAGGTAATCATCCCATTCACCTTTGTCCTCTTATGGATGAAGCTTTGAAAGATTTGGAAAAACTTACAGCTTCTCATCCTCGTCTTCAGGCTAGGTATCGAAAGCTTTCCCCTGATCCTTCACTAGTTGATCAAAAGTCATCTTTGGTCAACCCCACTCTCTCTGAAAGTGAGTCTCGTGAGTCCATTCTCAACCAACCATTGGTTGAGAAAACGGTAGACTTGGCTCCACCTTCAGTTAACCGTACCTTTTCGGTAGAGAGTGAACCTCATACTGCTTAGGTTCTTCTGGTTTCTTTAGTTTCGAATGAATTGGATGGAAATCCCTCCGTTCTCGAGGTTCATGGTCATAAACGAGTGCGCATCTAGTAGTATTTTGTCCTCAACTGCTTGGCAAGCTTTAGGTTCTCCTCAACTTGTCCCAGTCATCCAGAACCTGTTAGCTTTTAATAGAGGAACCAGTCAACCGTTAGGGATCCTTCCTAAGTTACCTATTACTTTGGGAGGAAAGACTGTCTATATAGACGTGATGGTTGTCCAAGGCCCATTGGATTTTAATCTACTTCTTGGCTGTGACTATGTTTACGTCATGTGAGCTCTTCTTTCTTCTCTCTTTCTAGTGATGTGTTTCCCGCATGAAGGAAGCATTGTGGTCATTGATCAACTTACATTCATTGGTCCTAAATCAACTCCCAATCAACCATCATCCCTAAGTGGTTCTTATGTACAAGCGGTATCTCCCCCTGCCACAGGTTAATTACGTGGTCACCCGTTTCATGCCCACATCTACTTGTGATCTAGTAGGTGATGTAGTATGCCATGTACTGGGGGCATTGGAGCCCGATTTTTCCATTGGATCCGTGGACATGTATCTCTTTCAGAGTGTTTTTCTCCCATTTTATGAGAATGTCTTGGAAGCCATGGCCTCTTTCGGTCTATGATCAAGGGTTTGGAGCAAAGTTCCTTGTCTTGTGTCAAGCTCATTAAAAAATGAAACAAGGACAATGAGAATAGTTCTTTTACTATGTCAACCTCATTAAAAAATGAAATAGGTCCCCATGAGGATAGTTCTTTTACTATGCCAGCCTAGTTAAAAAATCAAATAGGTGTCATGATAAAAGTTCTTTTACTTGTGTCAAGCTCGTTAAAAAATGAAACAAGGTGTCATAAGCATGGTCCTTTTCCTGTGTCAAGCTCATTAAAAAATGAAACAAATCCCCTTCTAATTCGAGTCTTTGATTAGATCTCGCAAAATCCCAGTAGAGTCTTTCACTTGACCTCGTAAGTGAACTTTCATTCCATCTAGCTATTAGTAACAAGTAGTCTACTTAGGTGAATGAAATGAAGCTTCGGGGGCATGTACCTTGAATTGAGTCATTATACCGGGGCATG
The DNA here is from genome assembly GCA_031772625.1 of Pinus tabuliformis. Classification (NCBI taxonomy): domain Eukaryota; kingdom Viridiplantae; phylum Streptophyta; class Pinopsida; order Pinales; family Pinaceae; genus Pinus; species Pinus tabuliformis. The sequence continues at coordinate 595,066,797 of CM062807.1, read as the reverse complement.
CAAACTTATCTCAGGCATAGTTTATCTTTGTTTCAAGCTTGTGTAAAAATGAAACCAAATCTAAGCATAGTTTTTTCTCATGATTCAAGCTTGTGAAAAATGAAACCATCTTCAAGTATACTCAAGCATAGTTTCCCATGTTTCAATCTTGTGTAAAAATGAAACCATTCCCAATTTACCTCTCGTGATTTCCGTTTTATCAGCCTGTTTTTGCTAGATGAGCATTGGTTTGTCCATTCCATCGCCACCATCTCTTTGGTCAATCATTCACCTTCACTTGGTTGTTTTACCCTTGCCTGAGGAACATTTGCGATGAGTGGTCTTATTAGCCACCCCCCTGACCTTTACATGTTTTGAGCAGTTCCATCATGACCAGAACTAGTTGCTATCCTTTTATACCACTCGTTCCTCTAGGTGGAGTCCTCTTTCAGCTATTTTCAGACTTCGAAAAATGAAAATATTGCCAAGTACTTGTCATTTCAAACTCGTCAAAGTAAATGAAATTATGTCTACTTAGTATAAGTTTAACCCTTTTCTGGACTGAGATAGACTATTGTACGAAAAAGGAATACCTTAGTCGAACATGGCTAGGATGTTCTCTCGAATATTATTTTCTACCTTTTCGGGTTCGAGAGACAAATTACAAAAAGGGACCTGATGGAATTTTCTTTTTTGTATCTTTTTCAAACTCTCTAAATATGAAAAAGACACTGAGTTACTCTTCCGTCGGACTCGTAAAAATTAAACGACGAAAGACTTGTCACCATGATGAGACTAATTTTCTCCTTCCTAGGACTCGTAAAACTTACTAGGATGGATTCATTCGAAGAATGAACTTATACGACAAGCATATGCTATCCCATTCAAGCTTGTGATTAAAAATAATTGGGGTAGTCAGTAGAAATAGTGGGGAAAAAGTGAAAGTGAAACATCTCTTGTATAGGCAGCATGTCGCTCTTGAACATGACACTCATCTATTTCTCGTGTCAAGTTTGGGATATCCTCACTCAGTCACTTGTCCTTCTAGGTTTGGGTGATCCATTTTTCCTCTCATCTGGCTATTCCACTTCGTCATCACGACCCTTGGTCCTATGTTGAGTCAAATGCTGCCACATTGTGGAGTCGTGTTGCCGATATGTTAAAGAGAAGTCCTATCTGCAGTTTACTACCTATACAATGCCTAACCTTTTGCCACAGTCCTGGATCATACTCGTTTATTCCACTTCATTCCTTGTTTCATGTCGATGGTGAGGGAATCATTATGGCCCTCCTTCGACGGGTCATTTCCTGTCGACTTCAGCTTATTATCCAGGAAAATGACTTAGCTACTCCCTTTCAGTACCTTAGAGCTTGCATGCCTTAATGGCAAGTTCTTCACATTCGACGACATGCTTTCATCATTGGCATTCGATCAAGCAATTACCAAACATACACCACATTAATATCACAAGAAATAAAGAACACAATATATAGGATCTAAGCTAGGGCGAAAACCCCACAAGGGGGAAAACCGATAAAAATTATTTCTTATAGAATCAAATCAAAATGAGATATCCAACACCCATGACCATAAAAATACTCCAACCCTCAAGATGCCAATTCAAACCCTCCTTCCACATAGAAAATCCATCAACAACAAAATACCAACAACATGTACAACATCAGGAACAATCTTTCAACAAGAGATGTGTCATGGAAAAACTATCACATATCCAAGAAAATCTTCCTTTGCATATGCAAACTTTAGACTTCGACCTCCATTGACTTCACCCTTCTTCTTGATTTATTTCAGATCAGATCACGCGCATTAGTTGTCCACAAATAAGCTCAATTCACCCTCTATTTATATTGTCCAGAGGGGTTCAGAGACATGTCTCTTCTCGAGCAGGGCCGACTGGACAAGTAGGGTTGAATTAACATCTTGAGGTGAGTTTGACTCAAATTAAATCTTTGAAATTATATTTTCCAGGCTATAAATAAGCCTTTGACTTTGACCAATGCAAATAATAATAAGCATGAAGAACATGCTATAATAAAATAATAATTTGACTACAACATGAAACCCATGCTTCGAAAAATATGTATTTCTTTTTCTTCTTTTTGTTTTTACATGAAATATATAATCACACAAATATAAATGATAATTATGAAGACTGAACCTAGTTACCTTTTTCAACACTCTCTCTTAACTAGGGAGGTATTCATAATTACACACTAGGATACGAGGATACTCTCAAATTGAAATATTCTCATAAGAAGAGTAAGATTGATAAGCCATCATTAAACATAGCACAATGCTAGGAGGCAAATATTTAGACACCATCACCACATCATCTCAAGGCACATACCCCATCCATATGTTCACCAGGGATATCCTTACAAGACTATTCTTATCTTGGATTCACAATCCTAAAAAACAATCGGTCCTCTTCGACTACTCTTATATTGGATACCTTGACCTATCCTCGAAGAGTATCGGTCCACGTGACTACTACCTATCTTGGATTCCAAATCCTAAAGGAGTATCAGTCCCAAATGCTTATCAAATCCTACATTCTCCCTACCAGTGCCTACACTAGACTTACGACTGTTGGTTCTGGCCTAGTGCATGACACATGGAGAATACAGTGTCCACCATTACACCCTCTCAACCTGGGAGGATATCCTTACTCCCTCCCAACCAGAGAGACATTATCATAAGTCTTATCTTATCTTATACTTCATAGATACATCAAATATTTGTTCTTCCATGGAGATATAGTTGTAGTTGTAGGGTTTGTTTCTCGCATTACATCATACTTGAGCTTGGAATTTCCTAGATGTCAAACATTTTAAGAAGCAAAATTATTTCACATTCTATCTCCATGATAGGGTTTCTTGGCTCCTAACAACATCACATCGTATCAAACTTTGACCTTTATGGATCTCAACAATCTTCATGCAACTTTCTCATCAAATGGTTTATCTACCATCTTCAAGGAGCCAAACTTCCTCATAGCTCTTAGCACATGCCTTCTATCCTTCATAACAAAGTTTTGCCTCATATTATTCAATTAGTCATATTAGCTTTCAAAATATCAATTCTTCCCTCATGATATTTCAATCCATCATTAGGTCTCTCTACTCAATCCATGTGCTCCCAAATTGAATCAAACAGTTGTTGGTGTTACACAATATTTTGTCACAACTCCTGCACTTCCCAGTGTCATACCCCGGAGTGCCAAAACCTTGACAACCATGTAGTGTACGCATCCTGATATACAATCTAGATCCTCCTCGAAGAACTAATGAAAAGTTTCCTTGAGCCTTTCTTGAGAAAAATGAGCTCAAAACTCTAATTTCTGGGTCAGCGCAACTCTGACACTACCCTTTCATGCTGATGGTAGGTTGCACCATATGAGCCTCACGCTGCCAGCACATTTTTTGCCTGGATAATCGCATTGAAACCCAAAAATCAAGTTTTCCCAAAGTCATGAATTAACACATTTAATTCAATGCGCACTTGCAAAGTGCAAAAGAGAAAAAATTAAGAAGTCTGAAACAAATTGCTTTCTAGTTAATGCTTGGTTTGACGAGGAATGCAAAAAGGCAAGGAGAATGTGGAAAAATTCAAACAAGGATAACATAAAGCTCAAAGCATACAAGCAGTTGTTAAGCAAGAAAAAGGCCGATTTAATGGTTTCAAGGAGGGAAGAACTGATCTTCATTGGGAAAAATAATCCCAAATTATTTTGGAAGGAGCTCCAACCGAAAAAGATAAAAATTGGAAATAATATTATAGCTTCTAAATGGTTTGACTATGTAAGACAACTTTATGAGTAGGTTCCTAAGGTTGACCCTCCCCCCTTGGTCAACACTCATACTGCACTCTTCACAGTGCAAGAGGTAGAGATGGGTATCAAGAAGTTGGGTGTTGGAAAAGCAAAAGACTTAGCTGAACTCCAAGCAGAATATCTAAAGTGGGGCTCAAAGATTCTTGCACCTCACATTACAAAAATCTTCAACAACATCATACAACAAGGGCTCCCCACAAATTGGACAACTAGTTTGGTAATACCTCTTTTCAAGAGCAGTGACGTCAATAATCCCTCCAATTATAGGACCATCATGATAAACCCTTTGTTTGCAAAGCTATTTGGAAGCATCCTAGAAAACAAAATTAGCAAATGGGCAAAAGAAAGAGATAAACGTGCTAAAGGGCAAGCAGGTTTTAGACCTAAACATTCAACAGTTAGTTCCTTATGATATCTTGCTAAGTGAAACAGGGACTGCTCCTATTGAAGCAATTGCTATGGTGCGAGTCATAAGGTATTTAAAAAAAATTGAGCAAATGGAAGAGGGTAGATGGCCTAAGGTTGTCTTTAATGATAGATTACACAAGAGCAAAAAAAACTTGGATGGAGCAAAATAAAAAATGGTTTAGTAAATGGGGCATTTGCTTGAACGCGTGTCCCATAAACAACAAAGAGATAAAAGCTTTTGTTATGGAAAAGTTCCACAAGCGTACTTGGGATAAGGAGCTAGGAAGAAAGAAAAATTATTATATTGAAGTGTTTAATCCCACTCATAGTCATCAACCAAAAGCATACATAGAGGCCAATATCTCTTGGAGAGCCAAAATTCTAATTTCTTAGTTAAGGACTAATTCTCATCAACTTCGTTGTGAAACAGGGTGCTGGAAAAGGCCAAAGGAAGTGTGGGAGGAAAGAGTATGCATTTTTTATTCTTCCAGAAAAGTGAAAACAGAAAAACATTTCATTTTAGAATGTGAGGCTTTCAAAGACAACAGGGAAAGTTATGCAGATATGCTGGCAGCTAGCTCTTGGGATAATCTATTTAGCGAGGGATTTGTCGAGGAGCTAAGAGCATTTATTTTGAAGCTTTACAGAAAAGGGGTTGAAACATCAAGTAGATGAAGAAGCAATCTGTCCCATAGGCTATCGTTAGCCTCGTGGACGTTAAAATAATTTAGCTAAGGGTTTTAGTCGCGCTACTGAAGTTGAGAACCAAGTCCTCCAACCTTCACGAGTAGCAAAATAATCAATTCCAAGATGTCCTAAAATGATTTGCTTTCCCTCATTTTATAGATCTAATGGATTCCTTTCCAACTTTCTAGAAACACTTTATTTTATTATTTTTTCTAGAAAATTCTCCTTTTTATTTTAGTTAAGTGACTTTTATTTTATTTTATTTAAATCACTTTTCCTCTTAGGTTATGTTTAAGCATTTTCCTCTTTTTATTTAATTATTGACTAATTAAAGTCACTTTAATATAGGAAAATGGTAAATCTATCTCTATAATCTCTCCGGCCACTAAAAATTAGTTTTCACAATCCCATCCTGTAGATCTCTTCGTTCCGGTTCTAACGAGCTATTACCCTAAGGCGTTTCAAATACTCTTCCCAAGATGACACTTTAAGAATATTTAATTAACATATGCTCAATAATAAAGAGAATTGTCAGAATGCAGCAAAACCAAGAATAAGTTGTGTGTGGAATTGACCGTGATGATGAATTATGCTAAGTGAGGTGAACTTTGTAAGATGCCATAAGACTTCTTCCCAAAATGACACTTTAAGCATATTTAATTAACATACTCTCAATAATAAAGAGAATTGTCAGAATGCAGCAAAACCAAGAATAAGTTGTGTGTGGAATTGACCGTGATGATAAATTATGCTAAGTGAAGTGAACTTCGTCAGATGCCATAAGACTCCTCCAAAACCCTTCAGGCCGAAATTTCGCTCTCCCATGACCAAGTTGTCACCAACCTTGGAAATCCATCTTAGTCACATGATAAGGGACAATGAAAATGAGGACATTACATATAATGTCATAACCACTAATCACATTTGAAGGGATACCCTTATTTCAAGTTGAAGGGTATATTTTCATCTAAGCGTTCCATTATAAATATTTGCACAAGTAATTATACTTGAAATAACAAGAATAAACTAAATATACATTTCAAAATAAAAATTATCTTAAACAAATTATTACCCTTCAAAATTTTTACAATGTTAAAAATCAACAACCTATGGAACATATAAGTTATATTATTAGTATAAAATAATAATCGTCATACTGGTTGGTTTTAATCTTATAAAATTAATTACAACAAATTCTTAATAAAAGACGAAAAGATGCAAGAGCACATGCATATGGATACATTTAACACAAAAATATTATCTTGGAAACCCAAACAAGAAAAACCAAAAAGATTTGTCATATTATATCTTTACTATATATATATATATATATATTCATTTGGTGTCCATAAATCCTCAGTCCATTAACCCTTGATTACAATACAAACATTATTCCTTAACTAGCTCAACCATATAAATTAAACATTTGGTAAATGTTGATAGACATCAATCATAATCCATATCAAAACATTTATTGCATGATACATCTCTTGTCATTAAAATTTTAAAAATAAATCATAAAATCTAATTAATTATAACTTTATTTAAAATTATTCGTAATAAGAATTAATATAAAATTAAAGATATATACATTTGAAAAGACATGGAACAAGATTATTAACCATGTAGATTTACTTCCACATTACTATGGAGATTCTCAATTTGTGAATAAATTTTGTTACAATACCATGAACCAATACCCTAGCTTATTAATACCACATGCCCAAAAAACTATAATTCACTCCATATGACATTTTTTTAATTAATCAATTTAATTAAAACGGAAAGAATCACATAGCTACTTTGTAAATAAATTTCAACCTTTGATTTGTGTATACTACTATAACTAGTGAAGTCATATAAATTGAATGCCTAATAAACATGGTAGACATCAATCCATAATAAACATCAACACACTTGTTTCATTATACATCTCGTGTTGCTAAAATAAAAAAAAAAAATCATTAAAATTAACTAAATTATACTTTTATTTAAAATTATTATTATTACTGATATAAATAATCAATATATAAGTTAAAAATATATATCTTTAAAAAAACATGTGAGAGGATTATTAACCATAATTTTTTTTTTTTTTGATATCTAGCTGAATTGGCAACAACGGTGGTATCATACTCGCATTACACGGGGTCGAATCCCACCGGCTGCCACTATAACAGCTAGGAGGAACCACCCAACCCGCAAGGAACAACCCCTCAGGATAAGACGAGACATGAACCCATGACCTGCATAGCGGCACGAACGACTTAGCAGACCGTTTGCTGACCACGAGACCAAACCTGTCACGCCCCTACATTGGCAGTAATCTTCCAACCGCACTATAGTGAGGTGCGACACCACCAAACACTTTCTTTTCACCAATACTTATGTTCATGGACTATGCCTAACATTCGTACTTAGTTTATTTTTCATTACCAAGTATTATCTTTGTCCTTTATACAAATGAAAACCCATACACATTCATCATCAACAACAATTAACACATATACAATTGCACAACAGTATAAAGGGAGGGGCAAATCCCTGCAATATAAGTCTACCCGAATCAATATATATAATCATATTTTATAAGGACATGTTAAATCTTGGGAAACCCCAAATTTACACTTAGCCAAATTTCCAACTTTCGGCAAACTTGGTTGCCCAGCTCGTCGGCGCCTCCGCACGGTCGCCGCACGACTTACCAACTCTTCGTTCACCTCATCGCACGATCGAGTCAATTGCCCAACTTGAGCGCGCCTCGTCGTAACCAAGTCGCCACACACGGGCGCCTCCTCACGAGTCACACCTTTGTTCACAACTTCAACACTTCACCATTTCCATTGTTTCGTCATGCACGACGCGCCCTACCCGAGTCGCCCGTCTGCACGATCCTTCATTTCGGCGTGCACGGCGCGCCCTCGCTCGGCCGCCTGTACGCACGACTTTCTCACCCGAGTCACCCGCCCGAGTTTCTCACCTGAGTTCGTTCGCCTGCGCCTTCACCTAAACTCGTTCACCCAAACGAATTCACTCGAGTCGCCACACGACTTCACCCGAACTCGTTCACCCAAACGAATTCACCCAAGTCACCACATGACTTCACCCGGGTCGCCCAACAACTTCACTCGAGTCTGCCCGAACGACCTCACTCGGTTCGCCTGAACGACCTCACCCGAGTTTTCTGCCTGATGACCTTGCCCAAGTTTCTTGCCCGACGACCTCGCCCGAGTTCTGCCTGAATGACCTCGCCCGAGTTCTCTGCACGAGTTTCTCACCCGACTTTTCTGCACGAGTTTCTCACCCAACTTTTTTGCACGAGTTTTTCACCTGAGTTCTGCTTGTCGTGCGGGCTCATCCGTAACCGTAGAACTCCTTGATCAAACTTGTGTTGATCGAATGATGATCGATGCTTTTGCCTACACAAATGCACCATTAATATATATGGGTGGGTGGCGGGTTGTGTCACCCGGTCGACCCACGCCCAACGCCCAAGCTGACTCGTTCATAATGTGTTGTCTCGCCTAGGAGGAGGGTCGGCCCGCCCAACTCATGGGACCGCCCCCTCAACTCGCCCAACACCTTATAAACTCATTCTTGGCTCGTTCACTTTGCATTTCGCACATGCTCCTCGCACACACTTCGCACAGTGAAGGTGACTCGGACTGCAGGTCCTTACATCCTCCCCCACCTGAAGTCATTGTCGTCCTCGACAATATCTCGTCCCGGCAACCATCTGTCACCGAGATATCCATACCAAGGCATACACCCTATCGGTATGTCATACATCGAAAAATGATCTCAATCCATGATCATCAACCACCCTTTCACAATCTCCACATGCTGCTCCCTATCGTGGAATGTTGGCCCCTCCATCTCGAGCTACATGCTTCCTGCAACATATCGTGTTGACCCCATCATGTCATCATGTGAACCGCTGCCATGATACTCCAACACAATGCTAACACATCTCTGTACATGCCGCAACCCCCATGTTTGAACTAGTTGGGTAGCTAATCCAACCGTCACGCTCAATCCATGAGAATGTACATCCTCATGCCATCATCAGTCGTTTCTCTGAACATCCTGTCACATCCTCAACTCGATCAAGAATCCATCTCCATATAAGTAAGCCATGCTTAGGTCCATGAAGTAGTTTCCATCTCATCTGCAACATGCTGTCCATGATGTTTGGTGTCAATGTGCTGCATGAAATCAGTCGCATCTATCCCAGCATCATCCATTTGCAAAACATCCATCTCCCCAAAGTGAAGAGATCATCTCATCAAAGCCTGACTCTCGATGTGCCACATCCAGGTTCGTGAAGCAACCTTCATCACATCTGTAATGTACCATCCCTCAAGTCTGCCATAGAAACAAGTATACACCTGTCTCATCTATCCATGTGCTGCCCATGATCATAGATCAATCAGCTCCCATGTGTCAAAGGTAGTTAAGTCTCGGCTCAACCCATGCCAAAGTTTTGTCACCAAGGCATCATCATCGCTATAACTCCATTACTCCAAAGTGTCTCATATCAATCCTCCACATCAAGTCACTCTTCCAAGCCACACCCATAAATGTACTCGAAAGTATGCATCCCATTTTGCATCAAAGTTTCTGACCTCAGCTCCTCAATGCGTCAGATCCTCCAAGTCCACCATATATGAAGTCCCCAAAAGTCACAACGATCTCATGTCATCATGAGCTCCATGATCCATCTCCAACCAACACTCTAGCAAGCATACAAGTCTCGGCCCAAAGGTCTCTACAAGATGCCTCAGCTCTCCATGTATTAGGAATTCTCCATAGTATGCTCACAACTCCATTCAAGTCCATGGTCTTGTTGTACAAGAGTGCACAACCTCTCCATCGTCCCATAAATAATAAGTATCCATGTCACACCAACAAATCTACCTGCACAACATCCCTGCCTTGGCACTTTTCATTGGATGCCCATAAGTGACACCTCTACAAGTGCTCCTGCATAATGTCCTTGCATAAGACTGCCATGCTCCATGTCTCCAACCTGATGTCCATGACTAAATTGCCCATGTTGTCCAACCAAGTAGACCCATCACAACAATTGGTCATCCCCATCCAAGTCTGCAATCTTCGGTCTAGTGAACTCGGTCACCCAACCATATCATCATCACATGAGTCTCTCCATCATAGCTCCCCCACTAAAGGTTCCACCAAGACTTGCTCTTGGTCTTGGCCACGAGAACTCCACCCAAGCATCATCATACCAAAGTGTGTGCCCTCCTCTAATATGTCCATGAGTCATGCTGGGCACTTAGCCAATTCTCCATGTGGCTAAAGCATGACCCAATCCTCCACAACGATCATCATGTTCCTCCCTTATCACGGGCCTTTGTACCTTCTACCACAAAGTCACAAACAACCCCAACAAGTCCTGCAACAGTCAACAATCCTTGCTTCTCCATACAAGGTCTCATCGTAGAAATCCATGGTGAGATGTTCCCTTGCATAGGCAAATTGACTTTGCTCTTCCCTACATACGGTTCATCTACCAAATGCTCAAGTGAAACACAAGTATCAATAATACTTACATCATCATCATGAGGCTCCTCCATGCGAGTCTCCCCATCCATCCATGTCTGCAAACTGCATGATCCTGGTCCAACTTGATCAATCTCAAGTTCATCCTCCATTGTTGTCACATCTGCAACATCCTCGTATTGGTCCTTGAGTTCTTCAAGTTCTTCTTTGATCTTCAAACAACCTTCTCGAATCATCATGTTCTCGGCCTTCATCGAAGCCCATTCAAAACTCCATCTGCTCATCTGTTCCAATACCTTATATCGGAAAGCTTCACCTGCATCACAACGAGATTCACCTGCCATAGGTTATTCTACCATCTCGGCCATCCACTTTCCTGCAACCTGAATTACCCTTCAGATTTCTTCACCATTCACCAGGTTCTCGGCAAAACTGAACCAGCTCTTGATTTCACCTGTTGGTGAGATCAGCTTCCTTCACTTGCACTCCACCCGAATCAACTCCGATAAGCTCCTTCCGCAAATCCCCTTTGCACTTCACCAAGTTTCTTGCAAAACCTGGACTGGCTCTGATACCACCTGTCACGCCCCTACACTGGCGGTAATCTTCCAACTGCACTATAGCGAGGTGCGACACCACCGAACACTTTCTTTTCACCAATACTTATGTTCATGGACTACGCCTAACATTCGTACTTAGTTTATTTTTCGTTACCAAGTATTATCTTTGTCCTTTATACAGATGAAAACCCATACACATTCATCATCAACAATAATTAACACATATACAATTGCACAACAGTATAAAGGGAGGGGCAACTCCCTGCAATATGAGTTTGCCTGAATCAATATATATAATCTTCTTTTATAAGTACAAGTTAAATCTTGGGAAACCCCAAATTTACACTTAGCCAAATTTCCTACTTTCGGCAAACTCGGTTGCCCAGCTCGTTGGCGCCTCCGCACGGTCGCCACATGACTCACCAACCCTTCGTTCACCTCATCGCACGATCGTGTCGTTTGCCCAACTTGGGCGCGCCTCGTTGTAACCAAGTCGCCACAGACGGGCGCCTTCGCACGAGTCACACCTCCGTTCACAACTTCAACACTTCACCGTTTCCACCATTTTGTTGTGCACGATGCACCCTACCTGGGTCGCCCATCCGCACGATCCTTCGTTTCGGCGTGCACAGCGCGCCCTCGCCCGGCCACCCGTTCGCACGATCCTTCGTTTCGGCGTGCACGGCGTGTCCTCGCCTGGCCGCTCGTCTGCACGGCTTTCTCACCCGAGTCACCCGCTCGAGTTTCTCACCCGAGTTCGTTCGCCTGCGCCTTCACCCGAACTCGTTCACCCAAATGACTTCAACCGAGTCGCCACACGACTTCACCCGGGTCACCCAACGACTTCACCCGAGTCCATCCGAATGAGCTCACCCGGTTCGCCCGAACGATCTCACCCGAGTTTTCTGCCCGACGACCTCGCCCGAGTTTCTTGCCCGACGACCTCGTCTGAGTTCTACCTGAATGACCTCGCCCGAGTTTTCCCTAAACGACCTCACCCAAGTTCTCTGCACGAATTTCTCACTCGACTTTTCTGCACGAGTTTCTCACCTGACTTTTCTGCACGAGTTTCTCACCGGAGTTTTCTGCACGAGTTTTTTCACCCGAGTTCTGCCCGTTGTGCGGGTTCATTCGCAACCGCATAAGTCCTTGATCGAACTCGTGTTGATAAAATGATGATCGATGCTTTTGCCTCCACAAACGCACCATTAATATATACGGGTGGGTGGTGGGTTGTGTCACCTGGCCGACCCACACCCAACAGTCAAGCCGACTCGTCCACAATGTGTTGTCTTGCCCAGGAGGAGAGTCGGCTCGCCCAACTCGTGAGACCACCCCCTCAACTCGCCCAACACCTCTATAAACTCGTTCTTGGCTCATTCACTTTGCATTTCGCACATGCTCCTCGCACACACTTCGCATAGTGAAGGTGACCCGGATCGCAGGTCCTTACAAAATCCCTGCGGGCTATTAACCATAAATATTCACCTCCACTTTAATTTGTAAATAAATGTTGTTACAATACCATGAGAAATACCATGGGTTATCAATATGGCATACCCAAAAAACCATAACTCATTTCATATGACATTTTCCCATATTAACTTTTTTCAAATCAATGAATTTAATTAAAAGGGAAAAAATGGCATAACTAGAGATAAATCTCAACCTTTGATTTGTGTATACTATTAAAAACATTCTAGAATATTGTCGAGTTATTTATTTTTTAACAGGAATGAGTAGAAATTATATTAAATCTATGCCCAATCATAACAAAAGCACAACAAAATTAACAATATTCTCATCATCTTGTAAATCCCTTGAATTTTCCAAGGACATTCTTACTGCACTACATATTATGACAAAATACAAAACAACCCTAAAGGACAAAAATTGTCAAACAAGAAGTAGAATTTACAGGACAACATATATCAATTACCATTGTCTTCCTCTCGATTTGTTGGCCAATTAAGGTCCAGGCACTGCCCACTCTAGTTCCCAGAGTCATTGTCATTGTCATTGAGCTTCTCATTCAAGAGGTTAATTTGGTCTTGGAGATTCACAAACTGGCTATGAAGGGCCTCCAACTTCTCATATTGCTTGGGCCAATTTTGCTTTCAAAGATTGGTTTTCCTGTAGAACTTGCACACCAATGTGCACTTGATCCTGAGGATTTATGATAATTAGGTTCACCTAGAGTACATCGACTTTCTGCCTCATCTGATTGATTGTGTCCAAGCAGAAACAATTGATTCGTCTTGAATCATTTCTAGTGCTTGGCAGTCTAAAGTGATTTCTCCACCTTATACCACCTACCATCCTCCTAATTCTAGCACCTACATTCCTTGACCCTATCTTTGCTCTTTATGAGTATTATCCAAGACACCACATACTACCAGGTCAACGATGAGCCTATGCAGGGATAAAGGCGATTCACATGCAACAAGGACCTACCAGTTCATCCCGTCCACTCCCTTATCATAGCAATTCCTTTCTGCAAGGCAACCAAAAGGCCTAAGCCTAGCCTTATTAGGCAGAAGCCCTCCCCTTCGAACCAAAGAAAGAGGATTTGAAAGTTACTTTATCACCAACCCGAAGGCGCAATTGACATGCTTATGAAGATAAATTGACAAATAATTCAAGACAAAATTGACTGAGAGACCTGCAATTAAAAATTGAGAATCACTTACCTAGATCTACCATGGAGAACATATGATATGCCATAAACACTAACGCTTCCTCACTGGGATTACCAAGTTCTGCACATTTGTCAGTTTATCTAACTCACGAGTAGCGTAAATTCCTTTAGAGAGACATTCAGAGTGCATAATCCGAACCCATTTGGGAAAAATCTCCTCCCGACGAGCTTGAGAGTTAGAATTATGCATACAATTACCAATCCCACTAACAGAGCTTAGTTCAAAATGAGGGGCAAGATTGGCTATGAGACTAAATAGAGCCATGCATGCCTGACATTTCCGTGGAGGCCACAAACTATGCCAAAGCCAGTGACATATTCTCAAAACTAAAATGTCGACGCTCCTCTGCCCATTGAAGCTCTGATTCATGAATTTATGCCTCCTCTGCTTTACCCCATGTGTGTGAGGAGCTATGGGTGCATCACCATTCATAACCACCTGTTTACGAACTGTAATCATTAGTTGTGAGATTGCATCACCTTCTTGTTGTATCAAAATGCAAGATACCACAACATAACTCTGACTCCCTTCCACTTTTTAACTAATTTTACTCATGAACAAAATAATGTTATTAATGTTTTCCTTTTGGGATGAGACAATAATTTGGACATAGGCCTTAGGATCTTTCATTATAATACCCGGAACTTTGTTGTTACGGTAGATTGCATCAACCTTGTTCTCCATTGACTTCAAGCTGCCTAGCCTCGAGCTAGCATTAATGATTAACATTTTGATTTGATTTTGCTTTTTTTTTTCTTGGGATGTGAAAAAAGCTTTGTATGGGAATTCCTATAGAAGAGTTGTTATTCCATTTAGTAGATTTTTTAGGTAATTGTCTCGGGCCAAATTCTAGTATGTAGATGTTGAATAATAATGAGCAAGTCCCTAAGGATGGTAATGTTGGTTGCTAGAACAACTTTAGCTAGAAGAAAACCTTGCAGCAGACCATGTATTACTATCTAGTTTTTGACCATATATCTCAAACCCCAAGCATACATTGTTACCAATTTCCCATCGAGGTTGTACGAAACCCATTTCCCTCCCACCACCCCTTATTCTATGGAGGTTAAATCTGTACCATTCACCTAATAATTATTGATAATTAAATTAAAGCTGTGGAAACCTTATTCCAAAATAGACATGCCTATTGACATGAATATTCTAGAATATCATGTCCAGGTTTAATCTCTATTATCCACCTAATAATTATAGATAATCAAATTAAAATTTTAAAAGCCTCAATCCAAAATAAACAAGCTTATAATCAAAATCACATTACCTTGGACCACAATAATTGTGTGCCGTGAAACTGCCAAAAGCAAAAACCATGTGTGCCGAAAATAGCCAAAAACGGACATAAAATACCACCCCCACAAAATTCATTCGCTCTGCACCTACTATGATCCCAACCCCCCCACTATGCCCATCACATGCAAATCACCATGTGGTGCTAGTCATGAAAAAAAAATATAACACATGCACAACAATAATTCATAATTTTAAACGTAACATTTTTATGGGTTGTATAAATAAAAAATATAAATCATAAACAAGAAAGGCATACTTGTTTGAGCTTTGGGGGATTTCTGAAGGGTTAAAGATGACAATTTAAAGCTTTAAACACAATGTCAAAATCAAGCCTTTTTGTGGACACCCATGTAAGAGAGGATTTATTGTGTTCAACCATATGATAAGTGAGAATTACAACTTAGATTTATATCTCAAGCATATCATTATCACATTTTACCATGCGAGACATGTTTGTTGTAGGTTTCATTAGAAAAGAAGAAATTGTCCTAAACCTTGAGGCCTTTGTTGAAAGTGGGTAATTCTATCAAAACACTATAAAAACCATGAAGAGAGCCTTCTTTCTTTATATGGCTTAAATGACAAGCAAATCTAGCAGGTTTGCACCCATTTCTCAAATCTAGGCTAAGATGTCTATAATTTTGAGATTCATTAGGTTAATAAAAACACAAAGCTAGAGGAAATTTCTCACCAGGACCACTAAGCACATGGCTCTTACTAAGGACATTGATTGCTCACTCTATTTTTCAAACCATGCTAACATTTGCATAGATTTAAGGATAACATGAATTATGTTACCTTATCCATATCTTACATAAGATTCCCACCCAAGCATTAAAAGAATTGCTCCAAGCATTGGGGTTGTAAATGATACATATCATTGTTCTTGGTATTGTGATGAGGCAAAGGGAAAGAGATTTAAGGAACATTCTCAAATATTTGGCACTTCAAATATGCACAGGCTGATGTCAATGTTTCTAGAAACAAGAAGGAATTTCATAATAATGATACAAAAACTTGAGGAAAGGGGACGATCAAAGGAGTAATGAATTGATGATATAGAAAATTAAATGAGCTGAACAACAATTCTCATTTTTTGCGTAAATTAATATTTGTATTGTCCCATAATATTTGGACATCAAAATACATCATTCAGATAACCATAGCCTAATAGAGTTCTATGTAGGTGGTTTCAATTTGCCATGAGGAAAACCAGGCAATTTTAACCACCTATAGAATAAGAAAACTTTCCAAAATGCTACCACCTTCAATAAACACAAGCCTATCAATTGTCATGTTGTAATACAAAAAGCAATTATTAAACATTACATACAAAAATTCATGAGTTTGAGGAGGATGCTGGCGCAAGGTCTTTGGCACGGGTTCCTAGAGGGAGCTAGAGGGTCAGACTCACTCTAAAAGTGGTTCTCTAAATGTGCTAGCCTGTCATCCAGTTTTTCCAGGAAAAAATATTGATTTTTCTGAGCACATTTGATGTCATTCAAATCAGAAAAGATGTTGTACCTTTCCTCCTAAGTATTTTAAGACCCTTCCCAAAAAATTCTTCATCTTTCAAAGAAGAGATATGGAGTTGAGGTATTGTTTCCTTCTTCCTTTGGTATGACCAAGGTCAGAATCCTAGTGAGAAGCCTCCTCTAGTATCTCTGGATATTAAAAATCTTGGTGATCCACAACAGAAAGGGATTCGAGTTGACTGATCTCATGATGGGTTTCCTAAGGGAGAATTGAATGGAAAATGTTTGCAGCTTGTTGAGCCTATTGTTGGGCATGATTCTGACTCTAGGGATCATGACCTCACACTCCACGACAACTTAGAATACACTACTAATCTGAAATGCAGCAGATTAGTAATGTTGTGCTAATTCCCCAATCAGAATAAAACCCAAGATGCTTATCATTTGATTATCAAGTGCTTAAGGATTCACCATGTTTTCTTAATTAACTGATTCCCATGAGAGTTTCTTTTGTAATTGTTATAAAAAATTTAACATAAAACAGATGCTGAACAACAACAAAATAACAACAAAGAATATCAAAATACAACATGCAACAGAAAGATTTGATGAGGATTTCACCCCTCCTAGGCTACATCTCTTTAGTCCAGCTTCTAATGCTTGGGCCTCTCTATTATGCTCAAAATTACAACAAAAGTGTCATTACCATGCTCAAATTCCTTTGAAACCCATCTCAATGTGTTCAGAATACTAAAAAATGGTTATCTAGCCTATTTTTGCAACCAATTCAGACAAGAACTGAAGAAGTTATGACTTCTCCTAGTTCTCCTACTATTTGTTCCACAAATTGCTCCAAAACTGACATAATCCCACAAATTTGCTCCAAAATCCGCTAATTGAGCGAGAATTTGGCCTCGTTGTGGGCCATAACCTGTCGGTCGTATCACAAATCACAATCGGCAAGGTTTGGCGAGCTGAAGGTCTTGTTAACACGACAGAATGTTGTGATAGCGATATCGCAGACCTGACGGGAGTATAAACTGTGGCTCATAACATCTCGCGTTTGGGAACTTATCGCTCATCGCAATCGGCAATCGACACATGAACATAATTAGCAGTATCAACACACTCGACAACATATAAACTGCAATGCATAAACGTATCATGTTCGGGAAGTCTATCATAATCAGAACTTTATCACTCATCGTAATCGACGTTAATTAGTGGTAACATAAATATTAGTGGGGTTTTGGTGCGATATGCGATTATCGAAAATCACAACCCAACCTGCCGGGGGCCGATTCTTATCCACCTGCGATATGCGATTGCGATTAGATCGCATCGCAACCTGTCTGCGTCAGGGCTGATTCTTAACACCTTTCTCCCTGCGACTGCGATTTGCAAAATGCGGGGGCCAATGCCAGCTTGCCACTTGGTGCCTCCTCATTCGCTGAAGACCTTGCCACATCATCCCAATCCTACCATGTAGATAAGTCAAACTTGAACTTTGACTTGCTCTAACTTCTACATACGAGCTCGGATTTGAGTGCCATTCACACCATTAGATTCAGAATGAAGAGCTCTTCGATCTGAAGTTGAGTTTAACAAAATTCTGACACTTTGATTTTTGATCATAAACTTGAGCACCTGATCACTCCTCCCCACTGGAAGCCTTTTGGACCCCAAAAGATTATATTCAGTTATTGAACAGATGAGGGTACTGTTCCCTCACCTTCCCCTCTTTAATCTATTTGGCCTTTGATGGATTTGTACCTATAAGACCCACTCGAAGATAATCAAGATTTCCCCTTTTTGATGACCTCGTTCTTCTGTCAAGTATGGTGTCTTGTTGAAGCTTATCAAGAAATTCTGGAGAAAAATCTTGAAATGATGGAATCTGTACACTTTCTCCTTGATGTTCAATCAAAGGAGGCTCATACAATCTCAAATTTTCAACATTAAAAACAGAATAAATTTGCATATATGAAGGCAAATCAAGCTTGAAAGCATTATTACCAAGCTTTTCTAGAATTTTAAATGGACCATAACGGATTGGTTTCAACATTTTACCTTCACCTTGAAGCCTTTCCTTGCTAATGTATAGCCAAACTTCATCACCTACTTGAAACTGATGATCCACACGATGCTTATCATGCCTTGTCTTATACTTGCTTTGACTCTTTTCTAGTTGTTCTTGAACTGTTTGGTGAATCAACTGAATTTTCTCAATGAATTTCTTTGCTTTGTCTATGTTGCTATGTCCATCTACAACTACATCTTTCTCAAAGATGAAATCCAAAGGTGATTTAGGCAAATAACCAATACATGCCTCAAAAGGCGAAGTTAGAGTAGAAGAGTGTTTTGCTTGGTTGTAAGCATGCTGAATATAATGTAACTGTTCATCCCACAACTTAGGATGTTTCTTGCAATATCCTCTTAGCAAATGAATAACTGTCATGTTAACCACGTCAGTTTGACCATACGTTTGTGGATGGAAGGCTGTACTTTTCTTCAACTTGGTGTCCATCAAGTTCCATAAATTTGACCAAAAATTCCCAACAAATCGGGAATCATGATCACTTACAATAGAAGTAGGTAATCCAAAATGAATCCATACATTTTGAAAGAAAAGTTGAGCTATTTGTTCAGCTGTAATTTATTTTTTTACAAGGAATTAATATGCACATCTTGCTGAACCTATCCACAATTATGTGCAAATAATCATGACCTTTTCTTGATAAAGGAAGACCTCCTACAAAATCCATAGAAACACTCTCCCATGGACGTGAAGGCACTGGAAGTGGTGTGTACAATCCTAGTTTCCTATTACTAGGCTTATTGGCTGCACACAATGAATAACCTTTGATAAAATGTGACACACTTTCAAGCATACGAGGCCAGTAAAAATGCCTCTGAAGATTTGCCATTGTTTTACTTACATCGAAATGTCCAGTAATAAGAGAAGTGTGTGCTTCCCTTGTGACATTTACTCTCTCTCCCTGTGGAACACAAAATTTTCCAAAATGATACAACATATTATCATGTACATGGTAGTCTAATTCCTCAACTTGGTGGCCTTTACTCAAGTTTGAATATACCTCTTGAAAGTCAGCATCATGTGCGTGTTGTTCAACATAACTTTCAGGAAAAACATAATTATTGTTGAGTAACATGGCTACATTGACAACTGGTCTTGAAAGCATATCAACAACCCTGTTATATATACCTTTCTTGGACCTGATTACCAAGTGGAATTGCTATAAGAATCCCATCTAATGAGAGTGCCTTGATAGCTGCAATTTTGTTTGAGATTGTAGATATTGCAAAGGTTGATGATCGGTGTGAATAATGGTTTCTTTTCCCATTAAATAATGCTTCCATTTCTTCACACTTTGAACCAATGCATAAATCTCTTTATCGTATGTAGGATAATTAATAACAACACCATTAAAAATCTCAGAATGAAATGAAATGGGCTTACCATGATGTAAAAGAACTGCACCCATGGCGTAGTCACTTGCATTTGTTTGTATTTCAAATGGTTGTTTCAAATCCGACAATGATAAAACTAGGGCTGAATTGATCTTTTATTTTAAAGCATTGAATGCTTTTTGCTGTTTTCCTCCCCACTGGAAGACAACCTTCACATTGGTCAAAGAATGTAGTGGAGCCGCTATGGAAGAGAAATTGGCAATGAACTTCCTCCAATACTGTGCTGCTCCTAAGAAACTCCTTACTTCTGTGATTGATTTGGGTATTGGCCAATTCGCAATGACCAAAACATTAGAGGGGTCAATCTTCAGCTCACTTCCTCCAACTATGTGGCCCAAATACACTAAGGAAGTTTTCACAAATTCACATTTAGGCATCTTCAGAAATTTCTGTTCTTTTTTCAAGACATCCAACACTTTCCTCACATGCTTGACATGCTCCTCTCGTGATTTGCTGAATATAAAAATATCATCTAAATAGACAATTACAAACTCATCAAGAAAGGATCTTAAAACATCATTCATAACTCTCATGAATGTAGCTAGAGCGTTGCAAAGACTGAAAGACATAACCAATGACTCAAACAATACCTGTTTGGTTTTAAAAGCAATGTTCGAAATATCCTCCTTAGCTATTCTAACTTGATGATATCCACTTCTCAAGTCTAATTTAGTGAAATATTTTGCATTCTTCAATTGATCTAGCAAATCATTTATTTTGGGCAGTGAGTATCGATTCTTTATGGTAATTTTATTCAAAGCTTGATAATCTACACACATGCGCCAAGTTCCATCTTTCTTGGGTACCAAAACAATTGGTTAACCACATGGTGAAGTAGAGGGACGAATTACACCTTTATCTAACAATTCCTGGACTTATTTCTTAATTTCTAAGCTTTGCAGAATTGACATTCGATACATACTGATGTTTGGGAGTGGACAGTCTTGCTGTAGCTGAATTTCGTGCTGAATTCCCCTTTTTGATGGAAATCTCTTTGGTTCTTGAAACATCTCTCCATATTGATTGACCACATCAACCAATTCGGATTTCAGCTTCACGTCACAACCTGCAAAGGATTCATGCTCTGTGTCATTCTTCTGCTTGATCATAAGGAGCACGAGATTCTTGCTGGAATTGACCAGTCACTTCATTTTCCCTGCGCTTGCCAAAGATAGATTAAGCTTCCTATGATGGGCTCTCACAATATACTCCACTCCGTCTTTGAACAAATGATATTTTTTCTCAAATCTATGGAAAATGGCTTTCCTATCATATAGATACGGGTTTCCCAACACAATTCTAGAAATATCTAGGGGCATGACATCTAATTCGACTTCATCAATGAAATTGGTAGTAAATGCAAACTTGAAAACACATTTCCGTGTGACCTAAAGATTGGCATCCTTGGTTATCCAACCCAACGGATATGGTTTATGATGAGGCACTGTTTCCAGATTCAACTTCTTGACCAAGTCTGTAGAAATTAAATTTGCCTGGGACCCACTGTCAAACAGCGTATCAATCTTGCTGCGTTTGGAAATAACTTTGATATGGAACAACTCAATTTTGTTTTCTTCATTTGAAGGTTGTTGGAGTTATTTGTTGCGCTGGTGCTTGCCACAGCTTCCTCTTTGATGCTTTTTCCACGACTTTTCATTTAGTGACCGTGGCTGCAACCTTAGCTTCATCACCTAAGTTAGAACCCAAGTCTTGTTGTACATCATCGTTTGTCTTATGTTTCCCTTTATTGTTAAATCTCTTCAGTCGTAATTCAGTATGAAGCTTCTAGCAATGCGCTTCGTCATGGCCGTCTTTGGAACAATTCTTGCACATGGGTTTCTCCCCTTCTTTCTTAACAAAAGCATTTTTCTTCTGCTTTCCTTTAAAATTCTTTCATTTTCCACCACTCTGGAATGGCTTCTTCTTACCTTCTTCTTGTACATTTTTCCCTCTTGCTTCGAGGTGTGTAGCTTGAACACAGACCTCATCAAGATTCGTGGGATTAAACATAATAATGGTATGTCGAAGATAGCTATGCAAACCTCCTATATATTTCAACAAAGTATCTTGTGACTGCAAGTCTACTCCTAGCATAAGAGCTCTTCTCCTAAACTCTTGAGTATACTCTTGCACATTTTGACCTTTTAACTATTTGAAATTTTGCCAATTCATGATAGCTTTTTGCATATGGGCTAAAGGGTAGAATTGTCTTTTTATAGCAGCAATGAAATCAGACCAAGTAATAGAGATCTTACCATGTTTTTTAATCTCCTCTTGGGTCTTTGATTCCCACCATACAAGTGTTGCACCCTCCATTCTCAAGGAAGCTAACTGAATCTTTATGTCATCCTCTTGAAGGTTTTGAATTCTACAATAGACCTAAAACTGACGAATCCAATTATCAAGCTTCTCTGCATTCACTTCACCATTATACATGGGCAACTCGAATTTAACATCAAGTTTTAGAAAAGGTGATTTACCAGTTCCTTTTGAAGAATGATAATGAGTATGAGTAAGGGTTGTATTAGTGGAAAAGTGTGAAGATGCTTGTGAAGAAGAAGATGAAGAAGATGGTGGAGAGGGTGGAGGCTTTTCTCCATTCCCATTACGTCATTTTCCATTACCTCCTCGTAAAGAGCCTTCTCCTTTGGGAGGTTTGGAACTTTCTCCTTGCAATTTGCTATTCCTTTCTTCATAGAGGACCTTCACCATCTCTATCATATCAAAGAAAGCCTTTTTGAAGGTTTTCTCATCTTCTGTCATGTTTGTAGGTTCTCCTTCATGAGACATGATCTCTGGAGTCTTAACTGCAACTTAAGGCTGAATTGGTGTAGGAGATTTTGGAAACCTTGCTCTTCTTCCACTTGACCCAAGTTTAGGGCTCCCAACCAGCTTTCCTTCTCCTCTTTTGAGTTTTAACCTTGTAAGCATCACATAAACTTGCAAACAATTAAATCCTTGTTTCACAAAGAAATTCTAGTAATAAAAAACCAGAGCTCTGATACCGACTTGATCTGAAATGGAGCATATTAGTAATGCTGTGCTAATTCCCCATTCAGAATAAAACCCAAGATGCTTATCATTTGTTTATCGAGTGCTTAAGGATTCACCATGTTTTCTTAATTAACTGATTCCCATGAGAGTTTCTTATGTAAATGTTATAAATAATTTAACATAAAAAATATGCTGAACAACAACAATATAACAACAAAGAACATCAAAATACAACACACGACATAGATATTTGATGAGGAGTTCACCCCTCCTGGGCTACGTCTGCTTGGTCCAACTTCCAATGTTTGAGCCTCTCTATTATGCTCAAAATTACAACAAGTGTGTTTACCATGCTCAAATGCCTCTGAAACCTGTCTCAATGAGTTCAGAATACTAAAAAATGACTATCTAGCCTCTTTTTGCATCCAATTTGGATAAGAACTGAAGAAGTTATGACTTCTCCTAGTTCTCCCATTATTTGTTCCACAAATTGCTCCAAAACTGACATAATCCTACAAATTCGATCCAAAATCCACTAACTGAGTGAGAATTTGGCCGCACCATGAGCCATAACCTGTCGGCTGTATCGCAAATCACAATCGACGAGGTTTGGCAAGATGAAGGCCTTGTTAACACGGCGGAATGTTGTGATAGTGATATCGCAGACCTGACGAGAGTATAAATTTTGGCTCATAACATCTCACGCATGAGAACTTATCGCTCATCGCAATCGGAAATCGGTGCGGGAACATAATCGACGGTATCTTCGAACCCAACGACATATAAACTGTGCAACACATAAACGTATCGCGTCCGTGAAGTCTATTACAATTAGAACTTTATTTCTCATCGCAGTCAGCGTTAATTCATGGTAACGTAAATATCAGTGGGGTTTTGGTGCTTTATGCGATTGCGATTATCACAAATCACAACCCAACCTGTCGGGGGCTAATTCTTATCCACTTGTGATATGCGATTGTGATTAGATAGCATAGAAAACTGTTTGCGTCGGGGCCAATTCTTAACACTTTTTTGCCTGCGAATGTGATTTGAGAAATGAGGGTGCCAATGGCAGCCTGCTACTTGGCGCCTCCTCATTCGTTGAAGAACTTGCCACATCATCCCAATCCTACCATGTAGACAAGTCAAACTTGAACTTTGACTTGCTCTAACTTCTGCATACAGGCTTGGACTTGAGTGTCGTTCATACCATTGGATTCAGAATGACGAGCTCTTCGATTTGACGCTATGTTTAACAAAATTATGACACTTTGATTTTTGAGCATAAACTTGAGCACCTGATCAGCTTCCCATGGCATGTTGAGTAGAAGGAGCACACACCAGGGTTATATACAAATATTGACAAGGACAAGGGATTGGTAGCGGAGGGTGCTCAAATCAAGCTAAAATAGAGAATGTGGCAAGCAAGCATGAAAAAACCCAAAACCATGAAACTCGAACCCAACTAGAACAATAATACCCAGAAAAAAGAGACCAACAAGTTCGCTAGAACACAAATTTATAATACAGGTGAGGGATTCAAGAGTTA
The DNA here is from genome assembly GCA_031772625.1 of Pinus tabuliformis. Lineage (NCBI taxonomy): Eukaryota > Viridiplantae > Streptophyta > Pinopsida > Pinales > Pinaceae > Pinus > Pinus tabuliformis. Next base: position 595,042,269 of record CM062807.1, on the reverse strand, counting down.
CCCTTGACAAGGCATCCATTTGAATCTCAAAGCTCGAAGGTTGTAAGACCGAAGGAAGCGCCACCAATAACAAGAGGAACATACCACTGCCAATGAACAACATCTGTAACACAACCACCACCCCACTCATGCACCAAGCACCAAGACTTCCACCACCTACAAGCCAGACTCTCGTCCAAACAAACTAAGAACACCACATTGTTGGTACCGAGCTCATCCAAACCCACTCTAGAGGGAAACTGAAAATAATTAACCAAGGTAATCATTGAAGTGTCAAATTATGGCCTCGCATCACCAATTTCTCCTTTAGAAGATCCCTCTTGTGGTGAGGGCACAAGCTTTTACCCCTAATTTGACACAAAGAATATGTATACATGCATAAGAAAAGGATTGGATAGTCTCTTTCCATATTTACTTCACAATACATGTCCTCATACTTGTGCATGCATGGGGTTTTCCATGCCACCCCTTTCATAAATGATCTGCTCATTGGTGGGGTGGTAGGCTCGCTCCCCAATCCCCTATCTTTCCTCATTTTCCACTCCCATAAGGGAAATCACACTTTTCATTATAAGTTTATTTTTCACAAGATCATTCATAAACTTAATCAAGAAAATACAAGTTATTGTTGATCATAATCAAGTTTTTTTGTCCCAAATAAAATCATTAACATAATTTTGCATGAAATGAAAACAAACTATGCATTATCTTTATAATGAGCTTGTCAAAACCTACACAAGATTAATGAATTGTTAAGAGATTTGCATTAAAGTATTGAAATCCATTTTTATATTATTTTTATACAATCCCTAGATGGGATGAGAAGTGAGAATACATGGGGAGAAAGGACAGGGATGTCATCATTCCATGTAACAAGTGGAGAAGACATACCACACCTTCCCCCTCCCATCAGCCTTATGCGTGCCATATAACACTTCTTCATTCTTCATTATTGGCCATGAATGCACTCATAAAATGTGTCGTCCCATTAACTATGTTATGTTGCAACCAACTTGGTCCTATTTACTCTTGGATGCTTGTATTTATTGCTCTGCTCCTCACCATGATGGACTCCACCATTTTCTTCTTGTTGTTTCCCTGCGATATTCTCATTCCTTCCAGCTCCCTTGCTTTAGTTGACCTTCATAAATTTGATTGTTATTCTTTCCTTCTAGTGATAGACTTGGCTTCCTAGCTTCTAGAGTAGTTTTTGGAGACTTAGGCTAAGAAAAAACCCACTCGCTATCACCCCATCTCCCTTACTAGTTTTGGTACGAGTATCTCTTTTTGCATCACATTGTTCTCCTAGCCATCCTCGGTGCTTATAACCTCAACTGTGGTTTGAGAAAGGGCTTGTATTCATAGGGGAAGTAGTGTATGTGGTATTATAGGTGGCTTGTGAGCAAAGTATTGGGTTGATCCATCAACTCCCTAGTTCTGGGAGAAGACACCACCAGACATTCAACAATAATTACAAGAGGTTAAGAAGGAAATAATACAAGAGTGTGGTGTTTAGCCCTACTATGATATTGTTTTCCATATAGTAGCTTGGGTGCATAATATTGGCCACACTCATGGCCAATAGAATTGATACCTCTGCACCATCAATTTATATTGGAACATAAAATATCTATTGGCCAAATTTGTGCTTGATGGGAAAGATGCAAAAGATGAAATGCTTGTAATGTTGGATGAAATGGAATTACAAATGTAGGACTTGAGCCACCGCATGGAACGAATTGAAGCCAACATAGCACCAGGAGTAGGCCCCAAAGTAATTGGTCAAGCTAGAGCCCTTGGAATTTTCTCAATTTCTGATGTCATATAAGCCATTAGCTTCATTGTTTTCTAGTTCTAGTCTATTTTATAACATAGGCAAGTTCAGTCAGTTAAGAGCTCTTAGTTTGCTTGGACTATGGCTTCACTATGTAACCTCTTTTTGCAAAATTTTGATTATGCATTTTTCAAGGACAAAGGGCCTTATGCACTACCAATGGTCTAGTCTCCCTAGTGGAAGAGCAACAACTTGCACAAGGTCATATAAAATGTAATATTTTGAAAAATCAATAGAATTAAGAATTAGATCTAATAATTAATGAATTTGGATTTTTTCATTATTATTCAAAGTTCAACTTTTATGATCATTTCACTTAATACTTTAATATGGTGATGAGGTACTTTGAGGTAATAATTAAATATGTGTTTTGAATGCATAACACTACATACATGTATATACAATATCAAAGTCTATCTCCACGTTCTTATAGAGGTATTTCAAATGCTTTTTATTAGAGGAATCGATAGTTGGTCGATATTACCTAAGTGAGGCCCTAGTTCAAATATGATTGGCTATCACTATAGCCCTTAGGAAAGTGCTAACAATTCAGAAGCTAGGGCATAGAAAGAAACTTATGAATTAGCAAGGGTCAAGACGTCTGTAAACACTCTCACAAGGGGTTCCACTCATGTCGGACACCCACCCTTCTAGCCTTATCACAGTAATCCAAAGCCTCATCGAGGATTTGAGCATGGGTAAGGAGAGTCGAGACCTACCTTGCAACCCTTCAAGCAAACCACCTCAACTATGTCAAACAATAAATTTACATAATATCTTAAGGTAGTCATAATGGCACTCGAAGATTGTAGTGAATGTGTCAGTCATGCATACCTCCACCCTCACATGGATATGTAAAACAAAACTTGCCCCATGTTCTCCTTAAGGGCTACCAAAACTTTAGTGAACGTGAATGATGTTAATTGATTAAGGTCTCACGTTTTCATTATGGAGACTAATCCCATAGAAGACATGTTGTGAGAATGTAACTTGTATACTGATGATGAAAAAGATGAGCTTCACTCCTCGTCATGGATCAAAAAAAGTTTTTAGCTGAAAAAAACATAGTTTAAATCAATAAATTTATTTTTTACTTAGACTCATAGGTACAAGGTCTCAAGTTGTACACCTACACGACTTGCATAAATCTATGGCATCTTCATTTACACAAGATAAAAGATTAAGGAAGTGAATATATTTTCAAACACTTTAGTCCAATGCTTTGGTTAAGGACTCATATCCACAAGTATGAGATCCTTAGTTCCACCCTCCACACACCCTATCTAGGTCTGCAACATCTTGCTTACATAGAAACAAAGCATTGACAAAGTAGGTACCTTGCCATACACTCCAATTTGATGTTTTATTTAAAACCTATGTTTACAAGTCAAATCCCCAATAAGAGCTTTGACCCATTAATAAGGCTAGAAAAGTAAGCACTTCCCAAGAGTGAGATCCTCACAAGACAAATGTGTCTCCAAATATCTTAGCCTTTGCTAAACTGGAATAACTTGCAAATTATTAACACTTTCCTAAAAATTATAATGACACCCGATTAAATTTAAATTTAAACCTTTACCATTTTTTTTGTTACCAATTATCCAAAAAAAATCATTATATTCACAAATATAAATGATATAAAAATCTAATTTTTTCAAAAATTATAATAAAATGCTAGCTATTACAACTTTTACCAATTTAAAATGCTTATACTTATTATATTTATTTAAAATGCTCATAATTATTAAATTTAAATAACCCTTGTTGAAACAAATCTGAAATAATATATATATATATTTCTTTTTTATGACTAACACCAATATAGTTAAAAACAAATAATATTCCCTTTTTTAATGACTCTCACCAATATAGTTAAAAACAACTTATATTTTAAAGATATTTCAATTCATTTTATTGTAACTTTAAACTATTTTAACCTTATCAAACTATTCCCCTAATTCAAATAATTAGAGTTTGTTCCCACCTATTGAAAATAAAGTTCGGCTATGCTGTGCTTTATAATTAATACTCAGGTAATGGAAAGTTTGAAGGGTAAAAAATAATATTTTATTTATATATAATTTTTTTCAGGTTATATATATATTCATTCCATGTGTAACTATTTTTTAATATACTATTTATCTTATTATTTAAACAAATAGGAAGTGATTTATTACGACTTTTAAAACCATATCTAATATCAAATAAATATTTTCATTTATAATTAAAAAATATTTAATATTTTTTATTTATAATTAAAAAATATTTAATATTTTTTTTATTTACAATTAAAAAATAAATTATTATTATTATATATAAAATATTCTACACTTTTTCTTTATCTCAAATAAAAGAGACATTATTCTTGTATTATTTTTATAAAATTATAACTAAATTTACTATTTATTTTGTTTTTGTTTTTAATATTTTCAGTTTTTAATTTTTAAAAAATACTTTCACTCCTTTCTCTTTTTCTTCCAAGATTCTCATTTAATTTAATTTTATCTTTTACGAATATTAATATTAAACTAAAGTAATATAATATTTATTTATAAACGAAAACCACATTATATAACGAACGCCAAAAACATGGGATGCTGCATATATCATAATTGGCATAAACATATGCCGGAGTTAACACGTAAATCATATGGTTATATGATGAGAAAAGAGTTGCCAAACGCCTCCCCCCTTCCCCCACAAATTTACGTGGATGTTCTTCATTCGCATGGTATAGAAAGCACTTGTTTTGCATGTGGGACAATTATGGAACATGCACATCTCTTGGTATAAATTTACTCTTACTCACCTGCCAACATAAATGTATTTTGACATATTTTATTATGGCATTTTCAAAGGATTTTACGTAAAACTATATGAATATTGTATATGGATTTTGTTGGGTTCCTCAAAATGAAATCGTAGTGTCATTTTTATTTTTATTTTAGGAGGATACAAGTAATATGAAAATAAGTTTTATTATTAATTTTTATTTTTCTAATTTTGGTGTTTGGAATTGATTTGCAAATAATCTTATCCATATTTATTTGGAATTTATCAATGTTGTAAGTGGATCTTGTTTGGTGGGTCAAAGAGAGATAGTATTGTCCTTTTCACTTTACTTTTAAGTTTATCCAATGATAAGATTTTGGATTAGCTTTTATATTTTTTTGGGTTTGTCTATACTTTCCTATCCGTAAAATGATAGGATTTTGGATTAGCTTTTATATTTTTTGGGTTTGTATATACTTTAGTATTGGTAAAATGTGAATGGTTTTTAAAATTAATTTGAAATGATTTTGTAAAATAAATATTTATAGTTATAATATTTTAAATAAATAGATGTTTTATGTTGTATGAAATATTTTCAATATATTATATATTTTAAATTTGATAATTATTTTTAAAGTTTTATTTTGATTTCAAGATTATTATTATAAATTAAGGTATTGGTATTGGTGTTTATAAGTCATTGTTATGATAAGTTAGATTGGACCATTTAGAAACAATATGTATGAATAATTGCTCATTAATGTAGATATGTTGAACAATTAATTGAGAAAGACCAACATCAATAAACTATGATACTATGAGTGGAAGTGGGGTTTATAGAAATGAATCTTTCTTGTAATTGCTAGAAAATGCCCACAAAAATTATTGCCGAGAATTTGAATTTGAAGTTGTCTTACTTTTCCTACCAATACATGGCTCATTGAATGAATAAATGAGTAGTTGAAGCATCCACCTACCAAAATTATAGGGATTGTGTGGTGGTTGAGAAACTCCCTCGGAATTCAGTGGGCAACGCAAGTACCCGGCTCAAATTTCAACAGTTGACCCATGATTGGTTTGGGGGTATGGGACAAAACATAGAAGAATAGTCATCTAGGGATTTTTAGCCATTTAAAAATCAACAAAGGGATGCATGAGTACCTAGAGAGAAGTGAATTCATGAGTAGAGTGTTTCCATTACCAAGTGGAATGAATGTCAAGGCATTTTGGGTGAATAAAACTTGATTTCGAGCCCAAATATGACTAGAAAAGTGCAAATTGCAAATTGGATCATTATTGGTGTGTTATGGGCTTACTAAGGTTGAATTTTGTTTCTTAAATCCTTACAAAGAAGCTTTGGAACCAAGTTGAATTAAGGGTGTCATGATTTGATGTGTGTTGGGCAAGCGTGACAAGCAAGGGAAAGGAAATTGTTGAGGGACTATAAAGCTATGAAGGGATTTTCTTATTTTCTTTATAAGCCAATCTAGAGGAAAACAGAGATCGCAGAAGGCCCAAGCTCGGTAAGGAAGAGGAATTATCTATTTATCTCATGCTTGCAAAGGATGGTTGCCTTCACCTAGCCAATTTTTGTGAGCATTGACGATATCCTTTGGGGTATCACGACCTAACTAATGGGTAGCCAAATATAGAGAGTTGATATGTAGTTGAGCCCCAGGTTGGGTGGAAAAAGATCATTCTCAGTTCAACTAGAAACTCTAACTTTTAGATAAGTGTCTCAACTTCTCCTAATGAATTTTATGTATTTGTATTTGGTGGTTACCTGTGTTAAAGCATGTGTGTGTATCTTGCTATAAATTATAATTTTGTATACTCAGGAAGATAATTATGTGAAACTGATATCTCTTAAGTAAAGACAAAATGTTTGCTTACTGAATGGGTTCGTGTATATGAATGATGACAAATTTAGTATGTGGATGGGATAATGAGATATCAATTTTTTTATGGTGTTGTATATGTGATGCTTGTTGCATAGAGTTCTCTTGTTGCGAGTTGAGCTAAATGCTCCCTTCTTCTTAAAACTTAAAGGCATGCCTAGATAAGGGACATTGTCCTCATATTTCTAGTAATGACCCAGAGTTTTGGCAGGGCGTGGGAGCGTCATGCATTTTTGCACATAAATGAACCATTAATCCTTTCCAGTGTATATAAAACAAAATTCTCAAGATTAGAATCTCTTAGAATTATAAGGAAGACTAAGTGTTCTTAGTCATCATCGAACATCTAAACCACATTCATATATGTGTGTGTGCGCGCGCGCGCGTGTGTGTGTTTCCATATGTATAGACTGTTATGTGGTGTATACCCTTTGGTGGGAGTTAAACCATTCTTGGGCATGAATGAACATCATTATTTGAGTGGAAGAAATGGTCCATATGAGTCCTCCCTAATCGTGTTCCTTTTTCCATGTAAAGACTATTGATTTCCAGGTTGTTGAAATGAGCATTATTAATACTCACCTCCACTAGGAGGCATATGCTTTGATTGGTAATGGATTGCAATAATAGTTGGCTAATATAGAAACATGATCTAGTGACCTTAAAGAGAGATATCATCCATATCATTCCTATCATCCCCAATTCTCGAGTTCAATCTTGAGCATGTTATTTTAGCTTGTTATCCACCTGGAAAAGGGGAAAATTACATTCTCCTTTATAAGAAATGAGTTTATAGTATCAACTCTAGTCTCTTTTAGTTTAAGACATCTTGCTAAGATTGGTAAATTGGTGGATTAGCTTCACAATCAACAAATGGGTTGAAATCTCTCCTCATCAATACTGAGGAAAAATTCAAGCTCTCTACACTTATTAAAGCTTTCTCTACGTCAACTCGCTAACCAACCGTTCTCGTTAGCAATTTTCTAAATTTGTGTCTTCAATAATGGAAAATTTACATTTATTAAAGATTCTCACATTCTAGTTCACCCTCACCATCTTAATGAAATTTATTAATGACTGAAGGTGGTGATTTGGCATCAAATATCTAAATGGTATATTTAGCATATATAATTTCTATAGAACCAGGGCATAGTGGTGATGCTTATTTACCCCTAATGCTTTTACGTCTTGTATGAAATTTCTAAACACATCCTTGAGGGTGTTAGATCAATATCATGGTGGCACTAGAGTCATTACTTGAATTGGAAAAGATGGAAAGTTGATGCCTTGTAACCTCAATTAATAGGAGACGTGATTGGGTATGTTACAAATGGTATCAAAGCAGAGTAACTATAGTCACTATGAATGGTAGAGCTTTCATCTAGTGGGAAGCTCTCAATGCTATGAAGGGAATTGTTGAGATAATTATTACTTGGAAACAATTTAAGAAATATTTTAGGTAGAAGTACTTGTCAAAATGTATTATGAAGGCAAAAACAAGGAGTTCCATGAATTGAAGTTGGGATGAGTTGGGACAACTAACTATGGATAACTATTTCAATATATTTTTAGAGCCATTAAGGTATTTTTTGTACATAAAAAGTGAGAGAGTAAAAATACAACACTTTCTCATTGGATTGCCACAATCCTATCAAGATAGAAATGAGTTTATGAACCTAGGACACTTGAGGACACTCTTTAGAGGGATAAGTACTACTATGAGCAGAGTTTGGAATCCCAAAATACTTAGGATAAGAGAGATAGATTTGGTTTGAAAAAGAAAGTATTCTAGTCAGAGCAATATAAGAACCCAAGAAATAGTGCACAACCAATTCATCCATCTAAAAGCATGCATACCAAAATTATCCCATGCATCATGGAAATAAACTAGCATAAGTAATGGAAGTAAAAACAAGAGATCATAAGAGTACAATTGAAGTGTTGGGGATATAGAGAAGAACATGTACTTTGAATTTTTCCCCACCAATAGAATGACAACAAGAGGATCGACAATGTATAAAAACCCCCTATTATCAATGATGTGATACAAGCCATACCTCAAATCTATGTTATTGTGGAGAATCAACAAGAAGACTATCAAGCTTTGGTGGTGAAAGTAAAAGGTATAATTACTTGATGAATTGTTTCTATTTCAGTTAACCCTAGAGCTAACCTTAGTTATATTATACTCTAGGTTGTTGATACATGTATTCTTTGGAGAAGTAAGCATAGGACGACATAGTTGGCCCAACTAGTTATAGAAACAAAGAGGAAAGTGATCGAATTAATGGAAACATGCATGTTGGAAATAAATGGGTTGCACATGAAAACCACATTGAACATATTACCTCTAGGATCTTATAATGTTCTAATTGGTGTGAAAATTGGCTATTGATATGTTAGGATAAGTTGGATCACTACACAAAAACATTGGATTATGTGAATGATGACAAAAGTCCTAGAACTATAAAAGGCATATCCAAGCATGTATCAATAATGCAAGTGTGGAGGATGTAGTTAAAGAAGTGCTATAGAAATGGATGTCATATATATGTTATCCATGTGTTGGAATCAACATGCAACAAATAATTGAATATTAAAGATCTCCAAATACAACAAGAATTTAAAGCTTGTTTCCAAGAGAGATATCAAGACTAACTCTCGTTGATGTGTTTTCATGTGACACATCAAATGGAAATATTTTGAAGCATCACACTTTTAGTGAATCCTAATATTCTTTACACAAGGCCAACAATGATGGTTTCTCCTTTGAGCAAAGAGAAGAGAATAAAAGACATCAGAAAGAAAGAAAATGCTTATGTTTATCTTTTCATTTGATAGCCCCATTTCTCAGCTTCATCCAACATTCTGCAAAATAAAAAAATAATATTGAATGCCAAAGATATCACATTCCCCCCACATGTCTCCATTATTTCCCTATTATAATCATCTCAATTTTATTGATCTATTTTCTATTTTCATGACTAAGTATTATTTTACAAGGAATTACTTTTCTTCTTTTACTTAGTCATTTTCCGAATTGTGCAAAAGTATTCCCCCACTTCATATTCCTCCACACACACCCTTTCTTTGCATATAACCATTTATTATATTCTATACTTAACCATTTTTAAGGATGTGCAATATGTTTTTCATAACACATCCTCCACACAACCCAATCCTTCAGACACCATTACCTTTGCACAATGAAACCAAAACCCAATCCTCCATACACCATTACACTTGCACAACCCTAACTTCCACACATACCTTTTCTCCACACACTTCTCACACTCCATGTTTTATTACTTAGTAGTTTTTTATGTCTTAAGTACCTTTGGCATATGTCCTTATGACACGTGGCAACCAACTAGACATATCATGGGATGACACCTTGAAGGTAGTGAGCGAACACAAATGAATAGACAATGACTCAACATTATTATTTAGCCATGAAATGGAAATAAAAGATTACATCATGCATGAGTTACAAAAGGTCTAGTGCATTGATAAATCAATTTGAATGTACATTAGGATAGATTTCTCTTCTTTGATAATTGCTTGTGAATGTTGTTGGATTCTTATTTATGTTTATTATGTTCTCTTCATCAAACAATTACCAAACATACAAAACATGAATATCAAAAGAAAAAAAGAACACAATTTATATAGGATCTAAGCCAGGGTGAAAACCCCACAAGGGGGAAACCCATAAAAATTATCTTCTTGTAGAATCAAATCAAAATGAGATATCAAACACCCATGACCATAAAAATACTCCAACCCTCAAGATGCCAATTCAAACCCTCCTTCCACATAGCAAATCCATCAACAACAAAATACCAACAACATGTAAAACATCAGGAACAATCTTTCAACAAGAGATGTGTCATGGAAAAACTATCACATATCCAAGAAAATATTACTTTGCATATGCAAACTTTAGACTTCGACCTCCATTGACTTCACCCTTCTTCTTGATTTATTTCAGATCAGATCATGCTAATTAGTTGTCCACAGATAAGCTCAATTCACCCTTTATTTATATTGTCCATAGGGGTTCAGATAGATGTTTCTTCTCAGGCAGGGCCGACTGGACAAGTAGGGCCGACTTGACATCTTGAGGTGAGTTTGACTCAAATTAAATCTTTGATTTTTTTTTTCTAGGCTATAAATAAGCCTTTGACTTTGAGCAATGCAAATAATAATAAGCATGAAGAACATGCTATAATAAATTAATAATTTGAATACAACATGAAACCCATGCTTTGAAAAATAAGTATTTCTTTTTCTTCTTTTTGTTTTTACATGAAATATATAACCACACAAGTATAAATGATAATTATGAAGACTGAACCTAGCTACCTTTTTCAACACTCCCTCTTAACTAGGGAGGTATTCATAATTACACACTAGGATACAAGGATACTCCCAAATTGAAATATTATCATAAGAAGAGTAAGATTGATAAGCCATCATCAAACATAGCATCATAACCAACATTATCAAATTGCAATATATCAAGGCCTTGACTAACAAGCTCTAACTCTCCACTAGATTAGAGCACAATGATGGGAGGCAAATATTTGGACACCATCACCAAATCCTCTCAAGGCACATACCCCATCCATATGTTCACCAGGGATGTCCTTACAAGACTATTCTTATCTTGGATTCACAATCCTAAAAAAATATCGGTCCTCTTCAACTACTCTTATATTGGATACCTTGACCTATCCTTAAATAGTATCGGTCCATGTGACTACTACCTATCTTGGATTCCAAATCCTAAAGGAGTATCAGTCCCAAATGCTTATCTAATCCTATATTCTCCCTACCAGTGCCTACACTAGACTTACGACTGTTGGTTATGGCCTAGTGCATGACACATGCAGAATACATTGTCCACCATTACTCCCTCTCAACCAGGGAGGATATCCTTACTCCCTCTCAACCAGAGAGACATTACCATAAGTCTTATCTTATCTTATACTTCATTGATACATCAAATATTTGTTCTTCCATGGAGATATAGTTGAAGTTGCAGGGTTCATTTCTCGCATTACATCATACCTGAGCTTGGAATCTCCTAAATGTCAAACATTTTACGAAGCCAAATTCTTTCACATTATATCTTCATGATAGGGTTTCTCGGCTCCTAACAACATCACATAGTATCAAACTTTGACCTTTATGGATCTCAACAATCTTCATGCAACCTTGTCATCAAATGGGTTATCTATCATCTTCAAGGAGCCAAACTTCCTCATAGCTCTTAGCACATGCCTTCTATCCTTCATAATAAAGTTTTGCCTCATATTCTTCAATAAGTCGTATTAGCTTTCAAAATATCAATTCTTCCCTCATTATATTTCAATCCATCATTAGTTCTCTCTACTCAATCCATGTGCTCCCAAATTGAATCAAACAGTTGTTGGTGTTACACAGTATTTTGTCACACCTCTTGCACTTCCTTGTGTCATACCCCGAAGTGCCAAAACCTTGACAACTATGCAGTGTACCCATCCTGATATGCAGTTCAGATCCTCCTTGAAGAACTAATGAAAATTTTCCTTGAGCCTTTCCTGAGAAAAATGAGCTCAAAACCCTAATTTCTGGGTCAGCGCGACTATGACACTGCCCTCTCGTGCTGATGGCAGGTTGCACCATATGAGCCTCGTGCTACCAGTGTGGATTTTACCTGGATAATCGCACTGAACCCTAAAAGTCAAGTTTTCCCAAAGTGGAGGAGAAGCTTTGTGATCTAGAGGCTTCCAGAATGGCGAGCTGGATGATGTTCGTTGTGGATGTGGTCGAATTATCCCAATATTACCCTTTGATCTTATCCCTATGAGATTCCTCCTTGAGATGAGGACCTTCCCCTATCTTTGGTGAGATCCTAACTCCCTCTCCCTACCTATAAATTCATCCCCTCCATTCCCAAATGGTTGGTCTCTGATTATTTGCACCCTTATGCTAAGATAGTGCCTACATGCTATTCACTTTGGCTTGGAGAAGGAGTGCTTGGAGAGCTTGAGCTTGGACTTGGACATTCACTCAAGGAGGGCTACTAACATCAAGGCTTGGGTTGTATGCTTCCTCTTTTGTTTATTAATATATACAACTGTTGGTTCACTTTCCATAAATTCTTGTGTCAATGCTTCATTTATCTTAATGCTCCTTGATCTGTTAAGTGGATTACATTTGATTATTCTTGTTTCACTTTTATGCTTTGTCGTGTCTTTGGCCTCTTATGCAGGTATTCAAACGCTACGAGCAACAAGGAATAATCCTGAGGAGCAAGTGATCAAGATATTCAACAAAGGAGTGCATTATAGCATCAGAACGAGGTAGGTATCCTTCCTCTTCTCTTATTTCGATTGTAATCTAGGAAAGTGTCTTGTAGATTGTCTTGTTTGTTGCTAGACCCACTCATTGGGATAGAGGGATCATCTATGTCTATAGAGAGGATTTACCTAAACAAAATGGCGACTCCACTGGGGATGCTATAACCTTTCCATCCATTTCTTCAATCTGATCCTTTGATTAGTTTGACCAACCGTCGATTTCTCGGCTTGTGTGAGTCAGTATAGGTCTGCACAATCACTGATTACTTCCTTAGAGTGCTAAGTCTGGATTGTTTTTTGGAATCTTTTTTTTCCCATATTCCTTGCCCAACGTGAGTTTTATCAGTGACAATCTCGCTGGAAGCGCTAGTTTTTACCTATATAGTCGCGCTGAAAACCCTGTTTTACACTATTTTCTCGTGCTGAAAATCAACACGGTTCTTGCTATATAAAGTTGTGCTGATGACCCTGACCAACACGGGTTTTGCTATGAAAAGTAGTGCTGATGACATTGTCATCAAGGGTTTTGCTTTATAAAGTAGCGCTGATCCTTAAATGTGAGAATTTTTAGGGTTTTTTTCCTTAGAATTTAGTGTGTCTTGGCCGCTGAGGCCTTTTCCCATCCTGTATGCTTGGATTTGTTAGTTTTTTGATTGATTGTCTTGATTAATTTGAAAAATTTGTCTCATTGGCTTTGAAGTGAAATCTGATTGAGTTCTATGGTTTCTAGTCAATTCGTCATCACTTGCTTCTTGTTGGTGTCTTTGAGATGCTAGTTTTGCTGATTGATTGAGTGTTGTTTTTTGTGGAAATCATTGAAAACATCATTGTGCATTGGTTTTAGCTTGTCTTTAAAAAATTACTTTTCATGAAAATGAATTAGATTAGTTGCATTCAAAAGTTATTGTTTGAGATTCATAATTGAGAATAGATCACATTTTTCGTTGATTGATAGCTAAATATTGTATTAGGTGCATCAAATCATTCAAAACGAAAAGAAAAGCATAACTCATATAAGTGCATCTTAGTAAAGTTAAAATCATTTTTGTTTTGAAGAGTTGCATTTAGGATAGTGAAAAGTGAAAATCATTTTTACTTTTGGCATGGCATTTGGAAGACAAAAGTGAAATTTAGTGGAAGGCATGTTGTTTGATGCATTATTGATTGAGTTTCTTCCCCTGGTTAGTCTAGCTTTCATTGAAGTGGAAAATTTTCCTTTTCTCATATAACTGCATCTCAGGGATTCAGGTGACATCGCTTTGAGCGCAAAACTGAAACATAATTGAAGATAAACCTTAAAATTTAATTCAATTAACCTAAGGATCATTTGGAACTTAACACAAATATCTAGAGGTCTAGGCTAGAGATGTGTTCCAACGTCTTTAAACCTAAAAGTTGTCGTTAACTGCCTGCATTGTATCTCGGGGGTGAAATCCCGTTCCAGTACGAAAGTATATCAAAGGTTCTCCAGTACTTTTGGGTATACCAGAGGCACTTTAGTATGGCAAGTATATGGGAACCCTCTCACTGAACGGTTATGCATTAGACAATGCTAACATAGACTTGTGCTCCCCGTACTGTCGAGTATATATCGGGAGACTCCACTAGGCTATTATCCTTTAGCCATAGGTAACCAAGTTAGTCGCCTTGTAAACGTGATACACCGAACACAACATTCAGGGAGATTGTTCGTCGTACGTTAAGTCCTTGGTTTCGGCTAAGGTGTATATAGCGGTTCACGGATACTTGGTAAACCCTTTTGCCTAGATTACCCCTTTTTGATTTATTTTTGTTAAAGTTCTAAAATCAATTAATTGACCACGGAAAAACATCCTTCTTGTGGAAATACTCCTTAGTAGATCTTAGGTTGATACCAATGGCAACATTTCCTGAGTCTACCAGTCAAGGAAACCCCTCTAACGAGAATCCTAGTCCTTTTCCTTCTTTTGGAAATACTAGTGCTCCTTATTTCTCCCTTCCTTGATTGACCATTGGTTTGCTAGTTTGGTTATTTTCAACCTCAGTGATTCCGAGTGTCCAAACTACTTTTCAATCGAGTTCTCCTCCAACTGAACAACATCAATATCATGTTGACCCTAAAGTTGACCCCTCCCTTCTTCGCCTATTTATTCACCCCGTTCTTCCTCTTTGCCTGGTGAAAGTCTGGATTCTAGTAGCCAGGAAGCTAAGAAGAAGAAGAAGAGGATGAAGAAGAATAAGAAAAATAAGCAAGGGGGCAACCAAGCAGCCATTGCTACGGATGCAACCGACCAGAAAAATATTCCAATTAGACTCGGAAAGTGAAATCCCCTTGCATGTTATGTAATGGTGACCACCTTCTTCAAAATTGTCTTGGTATTCCCAAGGTCTTAGAAATGTGGTCCACAGATTCACATTGACCTTTGTCATCAGCTTCTAGAGTTCATGCTGGTGATAAAACTTCAACTAGTAATAATAAAGCTCATGGGAAAAAGGGAAAAATCAAATTTCCTTATAAGTTGTGTGAAGGTAATCATCCCATTCACCTTTGTCCTCTTATGGATGAAGCTTCCAAAGAGTTGGAAAAAACTTACAGCTTCTCAACCTCGTCTTTAGGCCAGGTATCGAAAGATTTCCCCTGATACTTCACTAGTTGATCTAGTGATTGATCAAAAGTCATCTTTGGTCAACCCCGCTCTCTCTGAAAGTGAGTCTCGTGAATATGTTCTTGACGAACCATTGGTTGAGAAAACGGTAGACTTGGCTCCACCTTCAGTTAACCGTACATTTCCGGTAGAGAGTGAACCTCATATTGCTCAGGTTCATCTGGTTTCTTCAATTTCGAATGAATTGGAGGGAAATTCTCCCGTTCCTGAGGTGCATGAGAGAATTTCTCCCATTCCCATAGTGTTAGAGGGCAGATCTCACGTTCCTACGACACCCTATCCTAGTAGTTTAGTCACTTTGTTTGATTGGAGTCGACAGGCAGGATATCGTCTTTCGTCTTATGTGCCTTTCTAGATTACAGTACATGCTTACAATATGGCCATATCTAGCACAGTCATAGCCGATGGCGCATCTATTAGTATTTTTTCCTCAACTGTTTGAAAAGATTTAGGTTCTACTCAGCTTGTCCCACTCACCTAGAACATGTTAGCTTTTAATAGAGGAACCAATCAACCGTTAGGGATCCTTCCTAGGTTACCTATTACTTTGGGAGGAAATACTGTCTATATAGACGTGATGGTTGTCCAAGGCCCATTGGACTTTAATCTACTTCTTGGCTGTGACTATGTTTATGTCATGGAAGTTCTTGTTTCTTCTCTCTTTTGAGTGATGTGTTTCCCGCATGAAGGAATCATTGTGATCATTAATCAACTTACATTCATTGGTCCTGAATCAACTCCCAATCAACCATCATCCCTAATTGGTTCTTATTTGCAAGCGTATCACCCCCTGCCACAGGTTAATTATGTGACCACCTGTTCCATGCCCACATATACTTGTGATCTAGTAGGTGATGTAGTACGCCATGTATTGGGGGCATTGGAGCTCGATTTTTCCATTGGATCCTTGGACATGTATCCCTTCCAGAGTGTTTTTCTCCCATCTGATGAGAACCTCTTGGAAGCCATGACCTCTTTCGGTCTGTGATCAAGGGTTTGGAGAAAATTTCCTTGTCTTGTCAATCTCATTAAAAAATGAAACAAGGACCATGAGGATAGTTCTTTTACTAGGTCAACCTCATTAAAAAATGAAATAGGTCCCCATGAGGATAGTTATTTTACTATGTCAACCTAGTTAAAAAAGTGAAATAGGTGTCATGAGCAAAGTTCTTTTACTTGTGTCAAGCTTGTTAAAAAATGAAACAAGGTGTCATGAGCATGGTTCTTTTCCTATGTCAAGCTCATTAAAAAATGAAACAAATCCCCTTCCAATTCGAGTCTTTGATTAGATCTCGTAAAATCTTAGTCGAGTCTTTCACTTGATCTTGTAAGGGAACTTTCATTCTATCCACTTGTTAGTAACCAATAGTCTACTTAGGTGAATGAAATGAAGCTTGGGGGAATGTACCTTGAATTGAGTCATTATGATGGGGGCATGCAAACTTATCTCAAGCATAATTTATCTTTGTTTCAAGCTTGTGTAAAAATGAAACCAAATCCAAGCATAGTTTTTTCTCATGTTTCAAGCTTGTGAAAAATGAAACCATCTTCAAGTATACTCAAGCATAATTTCCCATGTTTCAAGCTTGTGTAAAAATGAAACCATTCCCATTTTACCTCTCGTGATTTCTGTTTTATCAGTTTGTTTTTGCTAGATGAGCCTTAGTTTGTCCATTCCATCGCCACCATCTCTTTGGTCGATCATTCACCTTCACTTGGTTGTTTATCCTTGCCTGAGGAACATTTGCGATGAGTGTTGGCATTATGATACAAGTGTTGTCCTTGATGGCAACTCACTCACAGGTCAGTTCAGTTTTGATGAAAGACAACCCACAGTGCAACAGATCCATTCAAATGTAATTTGGCATTGGTACAAAAGAATAGGAAGATGGAACTAAAGTCTACTAATCAGAATGAAGAAGTTGAAGGTCAAGGATGGTGAAAAGTAGTTTAAGATGTATACGCAGGTCCACTTACTCAAAACAACGTATACATGCAGTTCCAAAAAACAAAGAACGTGTATACGTATACACGCACTCCCGTAAGAGGAAAAGCGCGTAAAGGTTGGAAAATCAAGGAATTTCAAGAGTAGAGAATACCAGGGGTCAATACCATGGTATTAGCCCACAATATTGAGCAGAGTAACGACTATTTGATCTTGCCCAAGAATACCACGGGTCCTAAGTGGTTTTGGTCCGAGGATTTGAGAAAGGCCAAAAACTGTATAAGGAGGAGAAGATCATTAGGCCACGGTGTGCAAGTTAAAAGGGTTTCTAAGGAATACTTCTATTTGAAGTATATTTTATGTTGCAGGGGCTATGTTGGTGATTTGATCTGAAATGTTGTGTGCACCTTGAATTCAATGTTGGATCAAGATCATGAGACCTAAAATGACTTATCATTGAATGATCTGATATTGGTTGGGCCATATCTGATTGTGTACACCTATTTTATTCTTTAAATGTCATGATATGGGTTTGTCTAAAGTCTGGAATAACAACGAAGTGATGAGTTAATATTTGTAGATCTATATGCTGGTTCATCTCAGTAAAATCGCGTGTACATGCAGATTCTACTCTTACAAGTAGCGTATACAGAGGAAAAGCCCATTCTTCAAATCTAACTGATCTATCTGATTAGTTCTATTGTTTTACTGTTGTCTATCAAAGAAGTCTTCTTAGATCTGAATGTAAAACTGAATGCATAAGGAGTTTGATATCTGATTGATTGATTGTATAAGTGAGAAGGGTGATCTCTGCTATTGCCTGTGTAAACATCTGTAAATTGACAGTAGATGTTCAGTATATTGCTGGTTGATATAGACTTGATTCATAAGTTTTATGTTTCAGTAGTTTTGAAGGTATACACAAGTTTGATTAAAGGAAGTAGCGTATACACACAGGTTGGGTTCAGTAAAGTAGCATATACATTCTGATGCATGATTTTTTAGGTTGCAGCTGGTTCTGAATGATGATGCAGGTTTCTGGGTTCTGCTCTGTGTTCTAGTGACAACGATCTGATTGTTGGTTGATGCAGTTTTAGTTTCAAAGTTTTTGATGGGTCCACTATGAAAATTTGTTGAAACGAGGCCTTCATGTATATTGTTGTGTTCCAGGAGCATCAAGTCTGAAAATTTATAAAATGTGGTCCCTGGAAGAAGAGAGAAGATCATAGCCTTCTATAGGCCAGTGCTTACGTACTAGTAAAGAAATTGGCTAGTACAAGAGCTAGGGAGTTGTAGCTCCCTTCCAGTAGAAGCTGGAAAATGAGAGAAGGTTGTAGCCTTCTGCAGGTGGGTGCCTATCTACTGGTATGAGTTTGCACCAGTACAAGATTGTAAATAGATTTTCTTATTATTAAAAGAAGATAGAGTCGACAACAACATGTGGTTTTCACCCACATTGGGTTTCCACCTTAAATCTTGGTGTTCATGTGTGTTGCTTATGTGTGATGGTTTATTCTGTTTTTACTGCACTATTTAATAAGTTACTGATACACTAGTTATAGATTAACACATGATAAATTAACTAAATCACACGTTCTTTGGTTATACGTTGGTTTCACTAATCACAGTAGCATGTACACGCTAGTTCACTTCACAGAAGTAGCGTATATAAATATGTTTGGGAAATGAAAAATTATTGATATGATAATACTGATTTACCTCCGTCTCAGTGTTATTTCCAACAATTGGTATTAGAGCGAGTCCTTCAGAAAAATCTTGATCGCTTGAAGGAAGATATTTCAAGATGAATAATCACAAAGGCATGGGATCCATTAGACCACCAATCTTCAATGGGAGCAACTTAGTATATTGGAAAATAAGAACCAGAGCCTATCTACAATCACTTGGAGCCGATGTTTGGGAAATTGTGGAAGGAGGATATCAATTTCTAGTAGCAATTCCTATAGACTCTGCAGGTAAGAAGTTATATGAAACCAATGCCAAAGCTGTCAATACATTATTGGGAAGTCTGTCAGAATCAAAATTTGTCAAAGTCATGCAACTCAAGACAACCAAAGAGATATGGGACAAAATCATTTAGAGCTACGAAGGAGACTCTCAGGTAAAACGTGCTAAGCTTCAAACTCTCAGAATTCAGTATGAAACTCTTAAGATGCATAGTGATGAGAGTGTTGCTAGTTACTTTTTACGTATAGATGAGATTGTTAATTGTATGAAGAATTTGGGTGAAGAGATAAAGGAAGCTACTTTAGTTGAGAAAATTTTGAGATCTTTGTCTTCTAAATTTGAGTCAAAAGTGTCTGCCATAGAAGAAAAACAGGATCTTCAAACTATTACTGTGACTCAACTCCATGGAATCCTAATTGCCTTTGAAATGAGAAAAGGAGGTCCATTAGATATGAGAGAAGCTGCTTTTAAAGCATCAGCAAAGGGAAAAGAAAAGGAAGAGCACAATGAATCAGAACACATTTTAGAAGAAGAGGACGAGGTAAATTTTGTCAACAAGCTTCAACGGGGTTCCAAAAGATTCAGAGGTAAGCTACATTTCAAATGCTTTGCTTGTGGTAGAGTCGACCATTATGCTGCCAAATGTCCTCATAAATATAAATATGAAAAAGGAAAAGAATATGCAAAAGGAAATAGAAAATAGGTTGTGAATAGAAGGAGTTACTATACGCATGAAGATAGTGATGGCTTATCCAATAGCGATGAAGATGAAACTGACCTAGATTATAGAATACTCATGGCTTAAGACAATGATGATTTTTTGGATGCCTTAGAAGAGGAAGAATTTATTGAAGAAATCACTAAACTCAAAATCTGTTTAGAAGAAAAGAATATGATCATCGATACATTGACACACCAACTCACTGAAAGAGAAAAACACAATGAAAATCTAGAATGTGAAATTGTGGGTCTAAGAAAAGAACTTGAGAAGACAAAATATCTTAATCTTAGATTTGCTAAAGGATCTGAAACTTTAAATGAAGTCATCAAAGTTCAGCGTTCTCCTGTGATAAAGACAGGTCTTGGATATATGGAAGAATCATCTCAATCACATAAGCCGTCAGCCTCCACCAGAAGCAATCTTGATGCAACAAAGACCAATGAACAATATGTTAATCGTCAGCAAAGGCCTAAAATTACTCATTAGGTAAATCATACCCATTTTACACCAAGGATGAATATTAGTAGAAGCTTCAACCAACAGGTAAACAATGCCAAAATATTCTATGATCGCAGAAAATTCTTTAATGGGCAATGCTTTTCATGTCATAAATTTTGGCATAAGGCTGCTCAATGTGTTTCTTACCAAACCATCATGACTAGAGAAGCACAAAATCAAAGGAGTGTAACAGGAATCAAGAAAAGTTCCTATAATAAGTTTTCTCTTCTTGAAAATGAAGTATAATGTTCGATTTGTAACAACTTTGGTCATGAAGAATCTGAATGTAGGAGAAAATTTCAGCCATCACTTCAAAATGAGCAAACATCATTAAATCCAAAGATATGGAGAAAGAAGGAATATCAATCAGTAATATGTGGCATAACCCTGTATGCAAAGGGACAAGAAAATCAGTGGTACATTGACAACGGATGCTCCAAACACATGACAGGTGATAAAGAGAAACTTCATTCATATAATGCTTTAGAAAAGGAAAAGAATGTCTCATTTGGAAATGACACTCCAACTGTCATTAAAGGTAAAGGTTCTGTCTTCTTGAAAGAAAAGGTTAAAGCTGGAAATGTCATGTATGTAGATGGTTTAAAGCATAACCTGTTGAGTGTCAGTCAATTGTGTGATCAAGGAAATAAAGTTGTGTTTTGATCAAACGAATGTGTGTTTCGTGAGCTTGATACAGGAAAGACTGTGATTAAAGGAACAAGAACTCCAAACAACTTATACATACTCAAAGGAGGACAACAACAATGCTATCTAAGAAAAACAAATGAAAATTGGCTATGGCATAGAAGATTGGGACATCTAAGCTTTTTCTCAAATAAGAAAAGCATGCAGACTCAAGGCAGTTCATGATCTTCCGGATATCAGCATCCTAGAAAATACCATATGCAAACCATGTCAAGTCGGTAAGCAAACCATAGTCCACTTCAATGAAAAAGAAGGATCAGCAAGTAAGCCTCTTGAACTCATCCATATTGATTTATGTGGACCAACAAGGGAAAAGTCACATTATGGAGAAGAATACTTTATTTTATTTATTGATGATTTTTCTAGGATTTGTTGGATAGGTCTATGAAAGCATAAAGATGAAGCATTTGAAAAGTTTAAAGCCTTCAAAGCTTTAGTTGAAAATGAATCAGATCAAAAAATCAAATGTCTCAGGTCTGATCGAGGGGGAGAGTTCATATTAGATGAATTATTAGACTTTTGTGAACAACATGGAATAAAGAGGCAATTCTCTATTGCAAGAACTCCTAAGAAAAATGGTGTGGTGGAAAGAATGAACAAAACAATTCAACAAATGGATCAAGCAATGCTTGATGAATCTGGAACTCCTGCAACCTTCTGGGGTGAAGCTGCATTTACTGCCGTGGCTATTCTCAACAAAGAAAATGTTCAGATAAATAGCAATAAAACTCCATATGAACTTTGGTATGGTAAGCCTCCTATTGTAAAACACTTTAGAGTGTTTGGAAGCAAATGTTTCATCAAAAGGACCGATGAAAAACTTGGTAAGTTCGAACCCAGAGTAGACGAAGGAATTCTTCTTGATTATTCATCCAGAAGTAAAGGATACAAATGTTATAACAAAAGACTTCGGAAAATTGTTGAAAGCATTGATGTTGTAATTGCCGAAGCATGCAGAAATCCAGAACAAATGAAATCAACAGAGGAGTATGACAATGAGGAAGACGGGGAATGATTTCCCGCATCAAGTCAAAATGATATAGAAGAAGAAACCAATGAAGCACCAGAAGAAGATACAACAGACAGGGTAAAGACTCCATCTAGGTATGTTCAAAGTAATCATCCAGAATCTCAAATTCTAAGAGAAAAAGGGGTTGGTGTATAGACAAGAAGAACTCTTAGAGGGACCTCAAGTTATCTAGCATTACTATCCTCCACCTAACCTCATAATGAAGCCTGCAAAGATGAATGTTGGGTTAA